>OZ030017.1:54465418-55665418 GCA_964023405.1 Apodemus agrarius | reverse complement strand
ATTTCTCTGTTTGTACCAGGTGTTGGTGATGTGCCCTAGGCTTTGGAGGATCATCATGCCCTCTTGTGACCATAGATGAATATCACATCTTGGTCCTTTGGCAGTTTTACTGTATTATTGGTCCATCCATCTATTCATCCATCCATCCATCCATCCACCCACCAACCCACCCATCCACTTACCCACTCACCTATCCAACATTTAAAGACCACCTATTTGGCAAACTGTGAATATGTAATGCAATGGATAAGCTTCCTTTCTTGTTTATTCACTACAAGTACAAAATGTATGTGCATGGCTATGTGTATAGCTCTCTCTATACATCCACATATAGAATAGTCCTATAACATTCCAGAGCAGGTGTCACACAGAAGAGACACAGGTGGCAGGCATCTGGAGCAGTAGTGAACAGCACTCTTGTTATGTTGAGAAAAGCTCTTGGGAGGAAGTGATATTATTTGTGTTTTCTTCTTAAACAAAACAACAGTACTCCAATATGGCACACGTATCGGAAGAAGTATGGCTATCAGACCACCAGGATTATGATAGATTTTTATCTGTTCAATTAGAGCTTAAGTTGGTCATTTAGTTGGCTTTTCTGATTATTTCTTTGAAATATTCAAATTTAGCTTCAAAGAAAAAAGATTAAAAAAAAAAAACCCACATTCTTTCAGATTACCTGATTGCTGCAATAGTATGTGTCAGGGCAACTTCTTTGTAAGTAAGCTCAGAAAGGAAAAAAAAGTGTGATTTTTGAGTAACATTCTACCACAAAGAAAAATTAGTTTTGAGCCATCTGTCTTTTCTAAATAATTCCCCAAACAGCAGACTCTGAGACAGCCTTACGTGTGGATAATAGAGCATCTGGGTCAACACTGGACTCTCTTCCTGATGTACCAAAACCCTCATCAAATTTGCTAGGACTGCAAAATGACTTTCCAGGAGATTTGGCTTATGTCATGGTAGGATACATACCATCTAGTGGGAAAGAAACACCAATCCCTTTGACTCTATCAAGACTGAACTCTGTCAATTATGATTTTAGAAAATTATACTCCACTGTATTTAACTCAAGCATCTGTACATTTTGGATTTTGCTAAAAACTGCTGAGAAAAAAAAAACTGTCCAGCGATGCTCAGTGAGCCCACTTGTCTTAGGAGCTACAGTGAGCAAAGGCAGCTTGTCACGTGAGTGACTAGAGTCGTGATGAAATGCTGCATGTACATAGGAATGAGAAGCCCCACAGCGATGCTCAGTGAGCCCACTTGTCTTAGGAGCTACAGTGAGCAAAGGCAGCTTGTCACGTGAGTGACTAGAGTCGTGATGAAATGCTGCATGTACATAGGAATGAGAAGCCCCACAGCTTGTAGCTTCTGGGATCTTGGATATATGTCTGTTATATGTATATATTACTGTTCAGTCATTCTTAACTTTCTGAGATGACTTGACAGGTCTGCAATGGTCAGGATGTCTGGTAACATACCCTGTTACTGCTTCTCTGCAGCGAAGTGCAGACATAGGAGACTGGGCAGTTGTGCAGTAGCGGTGATGCTCAGAACATTAGAGAAGCCTTTTAGAAATGGGGTTTGCACTAGTACAAAAGGTCAGAGGTGTCTACAAAAGAATTCCCAAAAATGTGTTTTTAAAAAGTTGTTTGTTCTCAGATTCATCATTTCTATGACATTTGTCTGCCCTCATGTTTTTCTTTTTTGATAATTTAATTTGAAATTTCAAGATGAATACATTTCATCTTCTATTTCCTAACAATGATTTCTAACATTTACCTAATTTGTATGTTAGCATATTAGAATGATTTAGCATCTGTATTTTCTGCTGGCGTGTAAGATCCAGGAGGAAGTGTGTCACTTTTCTCACTGCATCCAAGTTTCTTTCCTAGTACCTGGATCTTGTATGGCCCCAAGGCCATGACCTGAAATAGTTAATGTAAAATCATTATTAGACTTAAACATTTTTATTGCGACTATTATATCAATAACAGTGGAAGTCTAATGACCATGAAGGTGCACGCGGGAAAGAGCACAGAGGGACAGACAGTGCCTGCCCGCTGGTCTAGACAGGGCGAGCACACGAGGTGAAGATATCAGAGGCCACTGGCCAAGAAATGTGTGTAAAGGAAATGTAGTTACTTTTGATAGTAAGTTAGAACTTATTTGCTATCAATTATATGACCTACACCCTGATAGTCTTCTTGAATAAAATGTTATTTAGGTATAGAACTCTTGCCTTAAAAATAATGGATTTAGAGATTTTTATATGAACCAGCCTAGAAGATGAAATTTAACTTTTAAACATTATGTAATTTTGAAAATCTGTAATGTCTTACGGTGAGCTGAGCATTTTAGTTTTTGAGCATTTGAATGACGTTAATGTTGTTTCAGTTTTAATGAACTATATGAATGTATACACACATATATATTTTTAATTTAGTGCCCCAATGCCATACCTGATTGGAATACACTCCAGTCTCATAGAGGTGAGTATCGTTTACAGTAAGATAGTTATAAAACTAATTAATTAGAAGTAACAGATGAAAGAGGGTTTTTTTTTTTTAAAGCATTTTTGACTAATTCTAGGATGTATGAGATGGGCACTATGAAAATACTCAAGGGAACATTTTCAGAAAGTATCCTTCCCTCTAATGCATTCAGTTCATGAGGTGTAATGGTTTGCCCTGTGACACCCGGAAACCTATGGGAATGGTTGTGCTTTAAGTCACATGGTTAGCTTTAAATAAGAAAATCAATGTTCCCTGACGAACTAGTGATATCTTACAACTTGAGATTTTCTGAATCTTATATTTGATACAATATTTTGAAATTAAATTTTATATGTTTACGATTGACCAAGTCAGTTTTTCTTTTATACTTCATTATTTCCAATTTAACAGTTGATTTGTAAAATGTGAGTTTAACATGATAATGATAAACGTATTAATCAGACATAGTGGCTCATTCTTGTGGTTCAGGTCTTTAATGTGCTGAACAAGGGTTTCCCCAGGCTAGGCCTGCTTGTGGGTGACAGGAGAAGAAAGCAGAAGATAAGAGCACCCTTTCCACGTTCAGAATTTCAGTCCTACTGTGGAAGATGAAGTTAGTAGGGCTTTTTTCCCCTGTCATCATAGTATTTCAAAATTATTTTTGTTGGTTTCTTTATCCTTAAACTGTACACACTTGAGGCTGTGAGATTTCTAGACAGGACTTCCTATAAGATTGGCATATTAATTACCGACAGGCTGAAGCACACGGCTTGAGTCAGCCGGGCGGCGCCATGCTAGCTGATGCCAGTTCCACTCACACAGATGTCTCGGTTGCCGACTGTCCAGAGTAACGTCAACAACATCAACAGCGCAGCAGTGCTAAGGAGCTGACTGCTTAGCTGAGGTCTTCCTGCTCAGTCCAATGCGGCTTTGGTCTGGGAAGATTATGACTAAATTAGAGCCCAATTCTTGAGAAAATCTTTGATTATACAATTCTATTTTCAAGTTTGAGATTTTTTTTCAAAATCTAATAATTCTTTTGTTTCATTGTTACTAAAGTTTAAATTTTAATGGATTTTATTAGGTTTAACATTTTTAGTATTGAAGTCAGAGTGGCATAAATTTGTGAATCCTTATATTTTATTAATTTTAAGAAACTACTCTAAGACAAGGATGACGTATATGAACTGCTCCATGGACAGACAGCTGTTATCGGTGATTGGATTAGGTAGCAAATAACCCCAATTTCACTACTTTGACTTTCATTTAATTAATTACTCAGATTTTTCTTATTAATAATAAAGTTTGATTTTCATTATTTGTACATTAAATGTATTAATAGCACACATAATTTTATAATGTACTTACTTAGAGATGAAAATTATTTCAAGTTGGAGAGAGTGCTTGGTGATCTCATGTTAATTTTTATGTGTGGAATACATAAGACAAATAATTAGTCTTTTCCAAATTATGATGGATGAGAAAGCACATTAGGTATTTAAATTATAGAAAGTTTAAATTTAAAATAATTTTTTGAAAAATAAAGATATAATTAAATTATTTTCCCCTCAATCTTTTGAAATTGATTTTTGATTTTTTTTTATTATTTGAAAAGTACTGTTTTAAAGAAAAAGAGCATTCTAACTTTCCGCTGTTTTCTTTTATGAAGTGAAGTGGTACATTTCGAGCCATAATTAGACTGTGTGGAGCTGCCGCATCTTTCCGTGCTGTGTTCACCTTGTTTATCAGCCTGTGTTCAGCTTGTTGACAGGGGAGGAGAAGGTGCCTTTGAGCTTCCTTTAATCCAGGTGCACAGGGAACTTGAGAGTAGGCTCCGTAGTTAAGAGCACCGGCCGCTCTAGCGGAGGACCCAGGCTCAGTTCCCGGCACACTCTGGCAGCTCACACGCGTCTGTAGAGTCAGTTCCAGGGCTTCTGATACCCTCATGCACTCATACACGCAGGCCAAACACCGAGGAACATGAAATACAATCTCCAGGCAAGTGTCTGAAACTTTAAAAAGATGATACTTCACTATGCCACTATCAAAAAGGTTTAAATTAACATTTTTATTTTTATTTTTTATTTTTATAAAACATGTTTGAAACTGAATATAGGTAGTTGGCTAGTAAATATAAGAGACAATAATGAATAATTTTCTGCCTTTTTTTTTCAATTGCAACTAAATTTAAGGAAAATCTAAAAAGTGCTCTCCTTCTTTTTGGTCCTAACAGTCTCAACTATTATTATTAATTGAATAAAAACCTCCATATCCTAAAGTATCCTTTATAACATATAAACTTTTATTCTTTGAAACTTCTTTTCACTTGTTTTTTTTTAAATATAATTGTCAGTAAAGAATGTTGGAAAAGTATCATTTCAAATTAAAAAAATATTTCTGAAATAAGGGAAATAATTTTTATTTTTCCCTGAGCCCCTGCCTTCTGTGTGTGGGTAAGTGCTGACTAAATCCTTGCCTGAGTAACTTGGAAGCTACAGACACAAGGCCAGCCTCCTTGTTTTCTTGGGAAGGTTCTGTGACTGCTGTCACACCAGTGTGCATAGTGTGCACAGGCCCAGTGTGTGCAAGGGGTGACTCTGCAGGGCACGAGAGAGGCTTGCCCACCCAAGACTGCACATTCCTTACCAACATCTCACTCTGCGCCCAGCATTATGTTCTTACTTTTCTGAATAAAATTATTTTCATGTGTTCTTTTAAACTACACCCCATAAAAGATAACAATATGAGACAGAAGAAAAGGCTCCACTCATGACTTGCATGCCTAGTCAGAGAAGAGATAGCTAACACTTACTTTGGAGAGAAACATGCCTGTATCAGTATTTTAAAGTATTTGAATTGCGGCCTACTTCCCCCTTTTGCTTTAATTGATTTATTTCAATATTAAAGTTTTAGTTGATTAGTAATGAGCAGATTTTTTTCTTTGCCTTTTCAGTACTAAGTCCCTTGAATAAAATTAATATTGTTATTATATGCCTTAGAAACTAAAAGCAATAGGAAAAGTCTATATATCACACTAATACCATTATTCAGACTTTTGTGCTAATGTCATCAAAAAGGTCTTGATGGTACACAGTCATTATATTGGAGTGTTTGGACATATTCATTTCTGACTGGGAAAAATAGATTTAGTATTTTGTATTATGTCAGATTCTGTGGCATGAGACAGCTACATTGTTTTATAACATACTGAACATGTTTTAAAGTAGCATTAGATACTTTTGTTTATAAATTATTAAATTATAGTTAATATATTCAATAATATAGTTATGTATTTGAACCTTTTAAATATCTGAACACTTGAAAGGCAAAGGAAATAAATATACTTACAGACATGCATATAGAATTTCAATTGTATCACCAGAAAAATGATTTTTTTATAATAACTTATAGGCAGCCATCTCCTAACTCTGAATTTATAGTAATCATAATGTCTTTTACAAGACAAATTTTAGAGCCAGTGTCCCTCGAGAACACACGGTCTACATTGTGGATTTCTAACCACATGGAAATTCCTCACCCCAGTCTCACTCCTGTAGGAAATTTAACATTTGAAATCCAAATGGATCAGAGACACTTTAATCAGAATCAAATTGTAACAAAACAACTGGTTAAATTACTTTAAATTTGAAACACGTAACTAGTGGAACATGCATTTAATCACAGCATTTGGAAGGCAGAGGCAAGAGGATCTCTGTGAGTTCAAGATTGGTCTGGTCTACATAGTATTCCAGGACAGCCAGGGCTACTTAGAGAGACTTCCTCTCTTTTTTTCTCTCAGCAAAAATGATGATGCGCTTAACTAAAAGGACAAAGTGCCTTGTGTAGAAGGACACATAAAGGTGCTGTATTGAAATTACTGCCTCTCTACGGTAAGCCTACATGAATGTGGAATCCTGGATTTGTGGCTGTAGTTCATTCCTTGAGTGCATCACTTACCTCTGAGGAGTGTCGTGGTAACTGTAGATTCAGTAATTTAAGTAGATATGTTAGAAAGAGATAATAAACTATAAGTATTTCCCCTTTAGGTATAATTTGATAAAATTGTTATAGCTTGCTATTATTTGTAAACTTACTGAGATACTCTTACTAAAGTTTCAAACAACATGAACAGATTGGCCAATCTGATGGACTGTTAGACTTTACTCTTTACCCAGAAATTCATATGCAAACATGCTTTGGAACTTACCTGGTAGTCTCTCCATAGTCTTCCTATTTCACTTTTAGTCCTACTCATTGATACATATTGGTAGAGCAGTGTAAACAGTTTTTCACTTGAAATGTACAGTAGTCATAGTTTTTATAAATATAATTATTTATATGTAGATATTATATAAATATAATCTCTCTGGTGTATTTATGCTACAATAGCTTTGAAGCTGGAAACAACTGACTATATCTAGGATGACATTCCAGGGGTAAAGGCTGCAGTTTTATGCTTGATATACCTCTACCTATTTTACAAGTTTTTGTTGGGCTAAATTTTTGGCAGTTATTTTAATTTGATAGTAGATGAGGAAATTATCAAGTGTAAGCATTTTAATCAAATTGCTTTGAATGAATTATAGTCAAATTTTCTTTCTAAGAAAGCAAAGTCATTTACATTATTTTATAATGTTGAATTTCCCTTTTTAATTTTCCCAAGCTGAATGTACCAAGATAATATTTTTTGTTTCCAAACTTAATTTTGTAAGAAAAATATAATAAGTTTTTTTTATAATTGTGTTTTTTAAACAGAGAGTGAAAAATAAATCATTGGAAGATGTGGTTGTGTTAAATGTTGACACAAACACGTTAGACTCACCATTTAATGACCTGAACAGCCTGCCCGGTGATGTGGTAAGTCCAAGGGGTATCCATGGTGAACAAGAATGTTTGTTGCTGGACCGTCAAGTTACGGTTTTTCACTTTGTATCTGAACCTTTAAAGTTTGTGTATATGAGGGTTGTAAGAAAAATCAATGTAGGCTCTATTTTTAGTATTTTTTTCCTCTTGGCAGTTGAGATGTTAAATGGAATACCATATTCTTTATTGTAAAATGGGATCATAATTAAAAAGCTAGATGCATTCATTAGGTAGAGTTTCTTTAAACATCAAGTCTCTTCATCTCATCTTAATCATTATATTACAAAGTAGGCATTCTGTCTGCCTAGTGGCATGTCTTGCGAAGAATGAGAGAGTTTTTGAAGGCGAGAAGAAGAAGGGGCCAATTATCGGCTCTTGCTTCCCTGCCACCTGCCAGCGCTTTTCCTTTTAATTAATGATCTGATGGCACTGGTCAATATAATCAGAAATGCTTGTACAGTTGGGGTCAGAAAATTCTGGCTTTGATCTCTCTCAACTTTCTGAAACATTTATTTGTTTTCTCTAAATTATTTCAGTTTTATTTTAATCTTTCCTGTCCTGCTGAGGGCCGCAAGAATGAAAACCTACAGCTCGTCATCTGCTTTGGTAGAGCAAAGAATGCTTACTTAGAATTCTATTTGTAAATTAAACTGCAAACCCAGTTTGTCATAAAAGACATCTGATCCTTTTGAAATGACGAAAACTGTCTTTTGTCTGTAAAGCTGAAAAATTAAGTGCCAGTTCTCTGTGGGTCTTTGATCTTGCAGTGTGTGTGTGTGTGTGTGTGTGTGTGTGTGTGTGTGTGTTATTTGCAGTTTTTATTAGGATATATTCTGTATTTTGTATTAAATAATGTAAAATTGTAGTTTTGGTTCTTAGGCTCTTTAATATAGGGCAAAATTGCAAACTAGTGCTATTTCTCTATATATTTAATGGCTACTTAAATATCTTAATAGCATCATTCTTATATTTTTGGTTGTGAGCCTAGCCTTTAAAGGCTGAGCCATCTTTCCAGCCCAATAGCATCATTCTAAGTTTAAAACAACTCTCTTCTTTAAAAAATGCCTCAAATGCCCATTCTTTTCAAGGTTATTAAAATTTAAGAATTAAAAGTGAACTTTGCAATATTTTCTCTTTATTATTAAGGAGTTTGTAAAAATGAGTTAAAAATATCCAATTAAAAAAATAAGCCATTTCTAACCTAGCTTGCTTTTATAGCCAGTGATAGGAAAATGAGAATTCAATAGCAAATAAGATTACTTATGCTTATCAATAACCAAACCATTTTCTGACCTTTAAGCTCATTACACTGACCTGTGTTCTCATTGTAGTAAAGTTGTTCTGTGTGAACAATGCAAACCCAGACCAGTGGGCACTGAGCTGTCCTGTTACCCTAATGCAGCCAGATGCAGCTTTGTGGAGTTGTGCAGACTTCTCGGAGGGAAATCCATCCAAATAGCTTTCTGTAGAAAATTATGAAAATAGCATTCCAGCTTTTCTAAACATTTCCCTTATGCTGTGCACATTTCCTCCTCTTTTGCTTTAGGAGCAAGGGTTGTTTACTGGAAAGAAAGAGAGGAACTCAGCCTTCCTCTACGTGATATTAAAATCGGTGTAGTGCAGTGAGCTCCATCCTTGAGACAAGCCTTTGAAGTCACAGCGCAGTGGGATTTCCTTTGAACTGAGAAGCACTTCTCTTATATAATTTTTGTAATTAAGATATTGATTTAAATGTATAGGGATGCTAACCGGCATTCAGAGATGTACAGATATAAATGTCAGGTTCCAAAAGAGTCAGTACACAGCTTACTTAGCTCCATGTTAGGCTAACTGCCATTGTGAGCCCGTAGGTAAAAGGAGCCTTGCCAGCTCGCCCGTGCGCAGTGCAGAGAAGCTGCTGTCTGATGCCACAAACTTGCGGATAGCTGAAGACTTGGTTAGTAGAAGCTCTGAGATAGAACCAGAGCCATTTGTTGAAGATAGGAGGTGTATTGATGTATTTCTAATGTAGGCTGCTGTTTAAAGCATCTCTAATAAGGTTCCTATTTTCATCAGTTTTCCAGGGCTGCCCTTTTAGAGCTCTGGAGGAGACACAATAAAGTATTGCAACACAGTTTAAAATGGCAAATGTTTTAAGTCAGGTCTGATAAACTACTGAATGATAACTTAGTTTTTATGTGTGATTTACATTAATAAATAGTTTTGAAACCTGAAAGGTATTACTATTGGCATTGTTTGATTAGTTAATAAGTTAACTGAGATTTAAAAGGAGGCCCTTTTAAAATCATCCTGCAAAGCATTTAAATGATGCTTACAGGCTGGTGACTGTGTGCATGTGCACTCTATTACTGTGTCACATTGACCGGTGGCCGTGCTGCCCAGAGGTCAGTGGTCACAGTTGTCCTGAATTACTAGCCCTTTTCTCCTGTGGACCCTCTGGTGCGTTGCATGCTGTAATCTTCTTAATGGCTTCATTCCAATATTCACACATAATATTTTAGATTTATTGACTGTTAGAAATACTACCACGCCAGTAGCACTTCCGCTGCTCTTAAGGTATTTAAAATTGGAAAAATAAATCAGAGCAGGCTTCAGGAATCCTTTGTTTTCCTTTTGGGAGGGAAAAAAAACCTTTCTTCCTGTTTTCTGACAGGAACACTTGTTTTTTGATTCCATCATTTCACTATAGATTTGGATCATTAAAAAAAAGAAGAAAGAATGAGAAAAAAAGAAAAACAGTAAACTCAAATGTTTTATTGTGAATGTTATTAAGAATGTTATTTCACAGAAAAACTTTTGAAGACAGTGACACATTGAAACACGTTGCTGTAGCTTTTATTGTGACTTTATTTTAATAATAGTGCATGTGGACATTTTCAAACATATGTAGTTAGAATATTTTAAAATAAAGAAGTAAACTTTAGGGTTAAGTAACCATCAATCAAAGTTAGTGTTATTGTAGTTGTTTATGAGAGTGGGGAAAAGGCTCAGTTATATATAATGGGAAATTTCAAATGAGTTCATTTAATTTCAGAAAATGAACTATTGAAACTTCTCATTTCATATATTTATAGACAAATTTAGTTTATATAGCAGTTTAAAATTTTATGTTTCTTGGTTTTACTGTTCATTTTCATTTTTATCATTATTAATATTGTATAATAATTTGGAAAATGTTACTATTCATAAGGTAAGAACATAACCTATTTACTTGCTGGAAAATCAGGCTGATAATTAGAATTATAGTATGATTTAGGAAATATGTTTTCATAGGAGTGCTAAGACCAGCAATTGTAACCCAGGCACTGGAGATGAGCGCTGTGGAGAAGTGAGGGCTGGCGAGGCCGCAGTGTGCACGACCGTCCTTAGATGGTGTAACCCACCGAGGGGAATGTCCTCATGTCAGGAAGTGCACTGCTAACAGCCAGAGCCTCAGTGGGTAGGGTTGGTCCTTGTGTCTCTGTCCCACACTGTAGAGCACAGCTCCTCACGGCCGGTGTCAGGCACGTCCATGAGTAATGCGTAGCTGCTCTGCAGTTTCCTTCAGAGACAGCTTGTGAAAGGAATCAGAACTTGATATATTTGATTTAATTTCTTTCAGCACCATTGTTTAGAGTTTTTTTCATTTTGTAAGCAGTATAGCTGGAAAATATTTTTTCTATGATAGAAATTTATAAAAGTATCTACTGCCTTTAAATGTTATGTATAATAATCAGTATAATTAAAATCACAAATATCAAACATCCACTGTGTGCCTGTCCTAACTTAGGGACTGCTATACTAGATAGCTATGTTTGGCATAAAACCTTTTAAATTACTGAAATAATAGGAAGTGCTTCTGATAAATGGTCTTATGTAAACTCAGACTCTTGTTACACTTATATGTTAGAATGTCTTTTGAAGAAATATGCTAATGATTTTATTTCGATATGAAAAAGGAAAGATAAAAATCATGAGGAATCTGGAGAACTAGAGAAAACCCCCAAACAGAGAACTTATATTAAATTTTTGAGTAGCTATATTTAAGAGAGTTTATTTGTTTGGGAATCATTTTAGAAAAGAATTGGCTATTTCAGAGGATTTAAAAATTAACTTAAAATTATAAAGTATATAAATTAGTCTCTTGTGGTCATGAATATTATCAATAAATGTTTAATTCATTGACTGGATCCTCTAATTTAACATGAAGGCTTTAACCAGTTAAATGTCACAGTCTGTTATGAAGAAGATAAGGCTCTCGAGAGTGTATTAGTTCCAGGGTTGTCACTGCTCTCTGCTGTGATCTTGAGTGTACTGAACGGTCAGTGAAGCCTCTAGCAAATGCTTGTGGTGGTCTATACTGGAGAGATAATAGGACTTTCTTCAAAGGATAGCGTAGCATGGAGAACGTTTAATGGCTAGAATAGAGTTGAGGAAATAAACCTGGCTCCAGTGTGTCCCTGAGGAGGTGCATGCACACTCATCCTCAGCCCCCAGGACTCAGGCGCCAGCTCCACACCTCTGCCAGGCCAGCCTCTGTATGGTGCTCTATATGAGTTAGTAAGCATTAGACGAGTGATTACTGATGAGAAATCCAGGAACACTGTTTAAATTTCTTGACACAGAAGTTTGCTTTTAAAAATCTCAGTGTAGTTATTATCTAGAATATTATATAAGAATACTTTTGTTTGGCTTTCATAATGGAAAAAAAGAAAGAAATCCAGAATGTATTTTTTTCCTATAATATGCAACATAAGAAGAGGGTTTTTTTTTGTTTGGTAATAGGTGAAATATTACAGATATAACTATTTCTCTACTCTTTTCTTATATAGCTTAAATATTTAGGGCTCATATATAAGAAGAGGACGGGGAAAAATAGACACCCCCAACCTTCGATGTTCTTATGAATATTTCAAGGATCTTTGCTTTCTCTCACTTGAGTAAGAGCTAGCCCAAGCTTTAGTCAGTCTCCTCTTTATATGCCTCTTGGTATCATTTATGAAGTTTTGTGTTTGCTACCTTTCGTGTCTATAAGTGCTAATGGATTCTATGGACTTCACTTTAAAGGATGTCATTTCCCATCTTCCCGCCCTTGTGGCTCTCTTCTGTGCTATATTAGTGGCATGCTCCTCCGCTTTCATATTGCTACTTAGGAGTGCCAGTAGAAGGGCAAACTTCCATTTCCATGTTTCAGAGTCTTCTCCCATTTAATCTAGTCCTATAAAGCCTTGACTCCTGTACTGAAGACAGTGTTGTGGGGAGTTTCCTCCTCTTCTCCCCAGGGAGGACTAACCCCGCATCCCCAGCTATGGTTTACAACTGTCATTAAGCTCTGTGACAATAACACGATAACAAAGGAGCTGGTGGGCATGAGGCTAGCTGCTACCATATGTTGACCAAGTTCAGTATTTTTCGCTGATAGAGAATATTTTAAATCTAAATTTTTTAATAGTAAAGTATCTTCACATCACTTGCTCTCCCCAACTGCATTTTAGGCAGAAACTTTAAATACCAATGAACAACCTTATTCTTTTCAAAAGCTTATCTAAAAGCTTATCTACTAAGTATGCACTGAGAAAGGGGCAATCATCAAATACAGACGGGTGAAATCAGTTAGCAGGGGACTCAACTCTTTCCCAATTCACCCTAAACTTAAGCCTCCTTTTTAAAGCAGCGTGCAGATATGGGGAGGCTCGACTACACAGTAGACAGTCCACGTGAGCCAGGAAGTTTATGTCAAGTTGGAGAGTCACTGTTTACATACCGACCTGGTGAACTTTGAAATGAATTATGATCCCGACACCCATCATAAGATGCTCTGGTTGAGAAAAGTAGAGTTACGGTAATATCGTCTCTGGAACAGTCAGTTTCGTTTACTTCACTTGGAAACATTCATTGGCTTAGCATGTATTCGTCAAGCACCTACTATGCATTCATTTCCTGCTGGGAGCTTCTAATAAGTGGTAAATAAGAAAACACGCATTCCAGTTTAAAGGCAATTTATTGGGACAGTGACTCATCTAGTTTCGTAGATGTAGACAAAAGTTATAAAGAGAAGGAACAGGTGCAGTTGAAGAGACATGGCAATTCTAGTTCCTTGACACATGGAGAGTAGACCTGTTCTAGGCTTAGATGCAGGGAAAATAAATTAAGCGTTAGCCTTTATGGTCCCTGAAGGCCTTGCCTTTCGTAGCAATGTGCAGGTTTTGAGAGCTGAGTGTTCTTCTCTGGCTTAGTATGACTGTTTCCTCCTGGCTTGACTGGCAACTGATGATGTGTCAGTTCATTGAATGCTAAATGTCTTGTTCACCAGTGTGAGAAACTACAGAGTTTTGTCTAACGCTCTTATCTCACGAGGAACATTCTGTTGTATAACACTGTTTCTACTTTAAGTGATAAATCAATTAGGGTACAGGTTAAGATGTTGTAGCAGAGAGAATTCATCAGTCTTGATCAAAATATTTCTTTTCTCCAATACCAAATTGTCAGACCTGAAAACACATGTACATGTAACATTCTACAGACTGAGAAGGTTATATTTAGTACTATTCATGTGTATACATATATGCATGTAACAACTATTAATGAAAAAGGAGGCTGTGGATTCAAAGGAGAGCACGGAAGAGTGTATGGGAGGGCTCGGGGGCGGAAGGGAGCAGGCATACTATTCTAATTATATTGTAATATCCTTAAAAAGAGCAATCACTTACAAAATGTTAAAAGTTATTTGTTGTATAATAATTAAAAGGAGCTTTGTTCTGAGCTGTGAGGCAGCTTCTGTCTTTAAGACACAGACAGCATCCCATCCAGGCCTAAGGTGTGTCACAGAGGAAGTAACTAGGTTAAGATGCTTTGTTGGGACTTAGGACTGCTGCTACAAAGGGCAGGGAGAGTGGGTGGCTGGGACCTGGCGTCTGTCAGCTCTACTGCAGCCAGGAAGCTGAAGCGAAAATAATTCTGGCAAAGCTTAGATACGATTTTTATCGGCACAAAAACTTACATAAACCTCAGACCAGCTAAGCCCATTCTGTTTTTTCCATATCAGTGGCTTACAATGATCAAAGTATTCCTCTTTCAAAAAAAAAATATTGTTACATGTGTGTGCATATTTTTGAATATATATAAATGCAACCTATTCGGTTACTTGTATGTGTACGTTTCCAGGGATGATCACTTGCTATTGAATAATTAATTATGCTCTTTCCACTCTTAGAATCTCTTAATTACCTGGTGTTCTTTATCTAGGGCTGAGACCTTGGGATTTCCTCTGTCCGCACTATCTGGCCTATTGGTGTTACCTGTGTTCTGCCCATCATGTCTAGGCGTTGATGTTGGCGGGACTTTACGGCCATACCTTCTAACACTTGTAGGCATCACAACCTCACAGCAAGCTCCCTCGTTCTCTGCCCCTCCTTAGGCAGAGTCCTGAGCCGCAGGTGCGGGTGTTGTAGATGTGCCAGTGGGGCTGGGCTCCACACTGCTGCATTTTGGTCAGCTGTGTCTTTCTGTAATCGTCTCCATTTGTTGCAAGGAGAAGTTTCCTTGTGAAAGGGTGAAAATAACATTTATTAGCAAAACTTAGAATATAGTTAGGTATTTAGCTGTTTTAATGAAGTGCTGGTTTAATATGCATGACTTAACTGTCTCTAGGGAATTAGCCAAGGCATGCACGTCATTTACGGCTTTTGGGGTTATGCTGTGCTGATCATTGTGGCCAAACATTTCCATCCTTGCTCTGTACCACGATGCTGAGATTAGAATATCTAGGTAAAGGCGTCATTTTTCTTTTTTCGAATGAAGTGAAGAGAAACCCCACCGTTAACTCTGACGGACACCCTGCTGACATGCCTGTCCTACAGACTTACTGACTTCCTTGCCCGACTGTGATGAACACATGGCCCCACACCCTGTACCGTTTGCCCCGTTCCCTTGTGGACTTTTGTCTTTTTCTTCATAGTCACTTCATTGCTAAGAGGGACAATGTGGACAGTTGGTGTCAATATTATTGATTTTACTGTAAGCTCCCACTGCTAAAACCCTGCTTCTAACGCTAGGGATGGTTCCTTCAACACACAGATTCTCCTTATATAAATGGAACCTAGACATTTAACATAAGAAATAAAATACTTATTTCTAAAGTTTTTTTATTCAATATTTTTTGACCTGTAAATATCTAACTAGACTGAAAATATACCTATATATATATATATGTATATATATATTATATATAGGCAGAAAAGTATCTAAAATAAAGTGTAATAAGAGTTGTGATGTAATCTTTAGCAAGTGAGGGTTCAGTATAGCTATTTTTTTTGGGGGGGAATCAACATTCTTTCTTTTATTTTTTTTAATTATTACTTAATTAATTTTTTTTTTACAGCCCAATCGATGTTTCTCCACATGTTGGACCCCCTCCCCCGCACAGTCTCTTCTCCAACCCCCATCCCCTTCTCCTCTGAGAGGTTGTTCCTCTTCCCTCACCTGTTACCACCCCAACCTGGTGTATCAAGTCTCTACAGTATTATGCACATCCTACCCCACTGAGGCCAGAAAAGGCAGCCCTATTGGGGAACAGATTCCACAGACAGGCACAGAGTATAGCTATTTTTTAAGGAAAAAGCGACTCATGCTTTTTTAGTGTAACAGGATTTGTGGTAGCCTCATGAGCAAAGGTCTAAATATTTTTCTGAATTCTGAGTTATATGTTAATTAAGTTTTCCAATTATATAGGAAAATGAACATTTATTTCATACCTTAAGGTAGCAGCCTGGAACTAAAGTAGAAAATGCTATTTTCCGGAGCAGATATTACAAAGGATTCAGAATAGACACCATCAGATTATAGATTATAAACTGCTAAAAGCTAATTAGCACCAAAGGGCAATGGTAACCAGTGTTGATTTACTGCAGTGATCTAAAGGCCAGTGAACACAGCAAGGCTCAATACAGTCAGTGTATGTTAGATTAGTTCACTGATTTCTAAAATGGATTTTTAAAACAATTTCATTTGATAGACTATTTATTGAGCATCTGTATCGTCACATAGGAATCTTGAGTTCACTGTCCCTCTGCCCCTTGGAACTGCTTAGATCCAGTGACAATTTTGGCAATCTAGAACTAGCCAAAAAAAAAAAATTGTGATGTACTTGAAATAATACAGAGCTAAATAATGAAAAAAATTAGCGTATTTCTCACTGGGAAATTTTAACTCTTATATACTTATATGATAGAATGGTCGTTTACCATAGCACTAACCAAGAGAAACACGACGAGAGCCACACAGCATACGCATCACAAGTTCTCTAGAAACCTGATTTACAAATTCACAGAAGGGCTAAAATTGATTTAGTGATGTATTTTATTTAAACTCCATGCTCAAAGTAGTGTTTCAAAAATATAGTGAGCATAAGATGTGTTGTGAGGTTACCGTGTGTGCAGCTGTGCAGTCGTGGCATGGCGAAGCAAAGGCTGCAGTGCATGATGCCCCCAGTCTGCATGACTGCAGGCCGACTCTATCCTCCATGACTGCAGGGCGACTCTATCCTCCATGACTGCAGGGCGACTCTATCCTCCATGACTGCAGGCCGACTCTATGCTCCATGACTGCAGGGCGACTCTATCCTCCATGACTGCAGGCCGACTCTGTCCTCCATGACTGCGGGCCGACTCTGTCCTCCATGACTGCAGGCCGACTCTGTCCTCCATGACTGCGGGCCGACTCTGTCCTCCATGACTGCGGGCCGACTCTGTCCTCCATGACTGCAGGCCGACTCTATGCTCCATGACTGCGGGCCGACTCTCATACCCATACTGTTTCCTTGTTCCACAAAGAGCTGAAATGTCAGTTTTACTGAAAAGCACAAATCAAGGAACTCTGCTTTGCAAAGATACAAGGGAGGGCTCTTGTAAATAGGTGGGGCTTCTTTTCATTAATTTTTTTGTAGGAAAGATGTTAAAAACCTACTATTCATTTAGCTTTCATAATGTTCTTAACCACTGGAAATATCTTCCTTGTATCATAATCTTTATGGGAAGAACAGTTATTGAATCTATATTTTGATAATTGTATCTATTTTTTCCTTAAATACAGAAAAATAACATTTAAAAACAGAATAAAGGACATTAAGCCTAAAATGTGTTTGAACTGCATTATTGTTTGAATACATGGATTACCTAAACTGAGGTTAGATTTTAAAATAAAAGCTTTCTCTGAAATGAATCAGGTTTAGCACTTTGTGACTAAATGAATTAGGCTTTAAACTTTCATCTGAATCTGTGGAGCTTGGATATAAATTGAAAAGATCACAGCTATGGGGAGAAGACCTATACCACAAAGGCCTTTCTGCATAGATTATGAATACCAGAACTCGATAATTTTTCAAAACTATAGTTATAATTGGACCCAATGGGGGTCTGTTTCTTTGATGAGATCACAGTAACTGTGACTTTACACTGGAAAATGTCACTACTGTGAAGGTTTATCACCTGTAGAGCTGGTCTTTCCTCTGATGCTGTGTTCATTTCTCATTAGCATTATTCAAAGTTTAGTTGTTAATTAGGTTCACACTTCAATTACAATCAGCATCTACAAGAGTAGTCAGGACTACTTGAACAAAGAAATAAAAACATTCCCCCTTGCATGTACGTAAAGGATAAATGGTATTATTGTATCACCTGGGAGTCTATAGAGATAATATACTGTGTTGAGGAAGCAGTACAGTTAAATTTAACTAAATTTATTTTTTTATTTCTATAAGAAAATAGACTTGTGATGCCACTTCACATTTTTCTTTATTTTTATTAATTATTTTATTTATTTACATTCCAAATGCTGCCCCTGTCCTCCTCACAGAGTTCTTCCCCCCATTTCCCCTCCCCTTTACATCAGATGGTGGCCCCCACATTTTTCTATTTAAAACATTGATAAGGAATATATATGGAATTTTGTATTTTCAAGAGCAGAGACTTTAGTTTTCTATTTTGATTGACAATAGTTAGAGAAATGAATAAACAGAGTTAACATCCTGAGTGTGAACTCACTGAAAATCAGTCCTTGGGTGTAGTTGCATTTCTGAAGTGCAGAGCACTTGAAATTCGAAGAGAGAATTGGCTGAAAATATTGTAATAATTCAACAGTTTTTCAAGGTTTGCAGATTCCCAGATAAAATACCTCTGATTTCAAACCATTAGTATTTTGTTCTGATCACTGATTAATGTGACAGTGATATAGAGCTCCAGTCTAGTATGTGGTAGTGAGAAACAGTGGACACTGGATTTGTATCACAACTTTACCCCAGAGTAGCCTGTTGTGAAAAAAAAAGTAGTTCCCTCATTTGCCCCAACTTTTTTTTCATTTCTAAATGAGAGCATAAATGTTCTTCTTAGAAAAATGTGATGAAATTTAAACAAGACAATGTATAACACATTACATGATTTCCCACTCATGATATGCTCTCTATAACTTTATCTCTTCTCTTTTGTCTTCTGTTAATGGTAAAAAGCGAAAATTACTTATGCAAATGATGGGTCCAAACTGAAAATAAAATTGTAAATGATCTTGAAGGACTCATAATAAATAACAATGCACAACAGAAATGAACACTCCTGAACCAGCTTTATCTCCAAACAAGTAGACACACGTTATAATTGCTAAAAATCTGCAGAGAAATGCCTCACAAGCAGTTTACTGTAAATAATTAAAGCTTATTTATGTCAAGAGGCCTTGGGAGAAAAAAGAGAGCATAAACCAATTTGCATTAGCACATTGCTATCCTCTCCCGCTCTTGTTTCAATTAACAGAGCAGCAGGTGCTCTGTGCAGCTAAAAAGATAAGCTATCTGGAGGAGGATGGATTTTGGCTGACCTGCAGACACTGCGCTTTGCCTGCTGATTGGGTTCGTACCTCGCTGTACCAATTTCTGAGGTGTTAATTTAACTGTTCCTCTCTGCCATGCAGGTCTCGGCCTTGAAAAATAAGCTGAAGAAGCAGTCCACCGCTACGGGAGACGGCGTGGCGCGGGCCTTCCTGAGGGCACAGGCGGCTTTGTTTGGCTCCTACAGAGACGCTCTGAGATACAAGCCTGTAAGCAACCCCTCATCACTGTTATACCTGCTTTTCCACAGGCCCTAGAATGAGGCCAGAAAAAGGAAACATTTTAATATCACATCTGAAGGAGTCGTCACGGCTCTCCTTTAAAACTCAAACGCGCTTCCAGGACTAGCTTTGCGGCAACTCACCAGCCTCCACTTCGGCTCTCTTCATTGTCACTAGCTAATATCCCCGTGATCGGTGGCCTGTCACCAACTTAGATTTCTAGAAGTGGAATATCTACTTTTGAGTGAATTGATAATTTATGTTCAAGTACTTATAATCACTTACCAGGTCTTCTTAAAATCACCACGAAAGTCAACCAATAGTAGAACTTAATTAATAGCTTAGTTAGGGCAGGGACAGTGGAAGGTAAGAAAACTCACACTTTGTGTTGTGGCGATATTTGACTGTTTAGCGTCTTCCTGGTTCATAGTACTCTCTGACATGGCCTGGCCTGTTTAGCATATCTTGTCACACCTTGCCTTTTATTTTAATTCCCTAAAATTACTAAATCATATCCAAGAATGTAGCTGGTCTAGAATTGTACAAGTCAAGTACATTTGTTTCTCTCTAAAGGCAGCTAGGCTGATTTTATACAAGATCCCTAAAAGACCATTGCAGGACCAGGTGCTCCGGTTGCTAATGTGCTTTTACACTTGTATTTTGTGTGCCATGGCATGCATGTGGACGTCAGAGGACACCTTTTCTTTCTGTTATATAAGTCCTGCAGATTTGGCCTCAGGTTCTGGCATTTGGGGACAAGCACCTTTCTTTGGCCCAAATATGTGCATTTTAAGGGTTAAATACATTGGATTAATAAAAAGTAATCCAAAGCCTGCCACTGCTTAATCACTTTTGACCCTCGGTCTGTCACAGGTTTGGAAAGGGAAACCTTTTATGCCTTCCTGCTCTGTCTTCCACAGTCGGTGTGCAAACCTGTTGACCACAGCCTGTCTTCCTAGTGGCTCTCATGGTGTAGCTCTGAGGCATTTAAAGGGGTTTTGAGCTATTAGAGAGCTTTTAGTAGATAAATATATCTGCCTCCTACCTACCTACCTATCTATCTATCTATCTATCTATCTATCTACCTACCTACCTACCTATCTTTCATCTATATCTTATTTCTGTATTTGTCACTATAACAAAATACCTGCCAAATAAATTATGAAAAGAAAAGGGCCATTTCCATTGTAATTCAGCAAGTTTAAGTCTGTGGTGGTCCTTTTGCTCTTGGGAATCAGGCATGGCCTTACCAGATGACAAGGACCATATTGGGGAGTAACAGTCCACACATGATGACCTGGACATGATGAAGAGAGAGGAGGAAGAGGATAGGTTCTGTATGTCCCAATCAAGGGCATGACAGAATGAACAGAAACTCACAGTCTTCCGTTTTCCACGTGGATGAATGTCCATTCCTTTAATATATCAGCTTTTGTGGGAGGCTTATCTCAATAAGAGCACATACTACTCTTTCTAGAGTATGTACATTTGAAGGTATTAAAGAGTTTTAAATATTGTGCCTCATTGCTTATATAATGTGGAAAGTTGTTGTAAGAGTCTCATTCTTTGAAAGAATGGAAGCAATCACTTAAATTCAGTTGAGTACATTATCACTTGGATTACTCAAGTAAAAGAAAGGTGAGCTTGAAAGATAAAATGATTTTTTATTTAGAAATTTACCAAAATCAATTTTTAAAATAGGAAGAAAGAAAGCTTGAAGATACATACCACTTTGCTCTTTTTATTGTTGTTAGGTTTAAATATTCAGGGTTTCTTGTTGTTGTTGTTGTTGTTGTTGCTTTTTAAAGATTTTTTAATTTCATGTATATGAGTATACTGTAGCTGTTTTCAGACACACCAGAAGAGGGTATTGGATCCCATTACAGATGTTTGTGAGCCACCATATGGTTGCTGGGAATTAAACTCAGGACCTCTTGAAGAACAGTCGGTGCTCTTAACAGCTGAGCCATCCCTCCAGCCCTAGATACTTTTTTTAAAAATAAGCTTACATAACCTTTTTTTAAACTTTTTTTATTAGATATATTCTTCATTTACATTTCAAATGCCCCCTTTCCTGGGTCACATCCCCCCTCCCCCTCACCAAGAAAGAATACTTGTTTTTATAAATTAAAATTTCCCTTTTCTTTTTAACATTTGTGGTAGACTTCAAGTGTGAAGAAATGAATAAGTTGAAGTAAAAGGTTATGCTTTTAAATGATTCAGGTTGTCAGTGTATAGGGTGTTAGATAAGATAATGCACCCAAAAACTAACATGAATTGCCTTTGATTGTACCGTTCAGTATTGATCCATTAGATTTCATCCAGTACAAAGGAGCATGAGGTTTCTGTGATTCAGAGCCAAGTACCCCAAGAGCCGTATTTCTGGTGCTTGTTGAAAAATAATTTATCACAGAGTATCATTCCTGTTAGCAAGTCAGGGTTTCTTTATTTCATTTACAAATAAATACTTAATTCTTCCTTTGGCTTTTCTATTCTGACGTATTTTGGGACCTGGGAAACAGTATTTTTATTTTGCCTGCTTTTATGATTCTCTGACAATCTTGTTTTCTCTTTATGAGGAGTAACTTTTATTATTTTAAGGAAATCATGTTTATCAAGGAAAACAATTTTTCTAGAGAAATGATCAATAATGTTCCTTAAGTCCATGTAAAAAGACTTTAAGAATAAAACAGAATTGGTTAATAGCAGTTGCAGTGACTTTTGTTTTATTCTTATAACATAGAAATGAATAATATTTAATTTATTTTTATATCATAACAACAAAGAGCATAATATTAGAAAGTTGTGCTAATTTTAAAATTTATTTTATTGCATTTATATGAATGTTTTTGCTTGCCTGAATGTATGTGCAGCAGGTATATGCTTGATTCCTGGAGAGGTCAGAAGAGGGCATCAGATTCTCTGGCACTATAGTTATAGGTTGTTGAGAGCCACCGTGTGGGTGCTGGAGATGGAGCAAATACTTTTAACTGCTAAGCCATCTCTCCTATCTGCAGAAAATTCAGTTTTGATACTAATATCATTTTAGGTCAGAGTTGAGTGAGAATGGACGTAGCTATGACTCTTATTGAAGAAAGTAGAAGTCACTCTAGTGAATAGTATCAAGGTTGACCAGGAGCCCCTAATTTGAAAGGTGCTATAGAGGTAGAGGTGGTATTTTGGTATTACTTGGAGGTAGATTTTGAGGGAATTTCCAGCAGAGTAATTTATGTATTCCTACATAAATACTAAATTTGTATACAAGCATTTCTAAATGTAAAATATTTTAAAAGTTAACCACTTCAGATGTCTGAGAAGCAATTTAACTTTCCTTTGATATTTAACTTAGGCTTTCTAAATAGCAGCTTGTTACAATTGAAAATTGATTGCTGTTGCTCTTCTCTACAGAGAAGAACATAGAATCAAGTGTAGTTATGGGAAAGAGACAAAATAAAAGATATTTAGTTTTTTTCTTTTAGCCAGCAACAAGTTAGTTTTTTTTTTTAAAGAATGCAAATATATGACCTTAAACTTCTCTGCTGTATGACTTGAAGAAAATTGCTAAGAATAGAAGATCTGCGAACCATACAATCTGTGTTTGAATCTTGGACTGAGGAGTTTTATAATGTCATGCAAACTGAACTCTCAGTGCTTTTGTGTTCTAGTTGAGAGGAAATTCTGTTTCCTGTGCTGTGTGCTCAGGCTGTTACTTCTCTTGCTATGACAAAATAAAGAACAGAAGCAACTTAGAAAGGAAAGATTGATTTTAGCACAGAGAGGCCTAGTAGAAGTTGCGGTGGAATTCATGACAAGGATGCATGTGGCAGAAATTCCTTACATTTTGTAAATAAGGAAAGAGTCAGGCTTGAATCAAAATGCACCCCACAAAGCCTGCCCTGACCCATTTCTGCTAGCTGGGTCTCAGATCCCAAGAGTTCTCAGTCTTCAAACTAAAGCACCCAAGTTGGAGACTAGCTATTGAAACAAATGAGCCTATTGGGGCTTTATATTAAACTATTTAATGCTGCCGATGGCCTTCAGAGTTCACAGCTGTCTGATAAGGTTCCAAAACACTTATTATAGCTCCAGAGTTTTTATGGTCTTACTAGTCCAAAGGCTGTTCAAATCCAAATAGCAAAGTCTCTAAACTGTTAGGTTTGACCCATTGTAAAAGAAAAAACACAAGCTCTACATTTCCAGTATCCAACTAAACAGAATAATTGTTCCCATTCTGAAATGGAAGAGTTGCTGTAAGGAAATTCTGGATGAAAGAAAGAAACAGCAGGGTGACCACTAACCTTGAAGCTCCACGTCTGATACATGTAGGCCAGCGGTGCCTCTGCCTTGGCTCCAACAAGGCATGGGTAGTCCAGCCCATGTGCCTATTACCTGCAGCACACATAGTCTCCCTCCACCACGTTCAGTCTGCCTGTAGCTATCCCTGGAAGACAGCCTGTTTTCATGACATCTATACCCTAGATTCTGTTGCGTCTTAGGCTACAGTGAATTTAACTCACTAACAATTTGTCTTTACTTTTTTCTGACACCTTGGTACAAGCCTTGATCCAATAATTTTTACATTCTGTATGTTTGTACAACCAGCACCACATGGTTGACACCAGTTCTGCTGCCTGAATAAGATGTATCTGGGAACCTAGGAGCCACTGGTGCAGTCATCTCTGTGTGCCTGCATGACTGAGTCCAGCAAAACAGTTCCCTGGGTGTCTCTGAACAAGATGCCTATGCAATAGCCTTCTGTGTTCAGGCATTCGGGATTTTTTTTCCCCCCACAGACATTGTCCTTTTAAATGAAAGTTTAAAAAATGAATTTGGATCCTTTAATGGGTGAAGTCTTGTCCTTGAGTTCCCTTTGCTATAGTCTCTGTTATCTGAAGTTCTCAAAGAATAAATATTTATAAGGTTCTACTGAATAAGTGTTTCTGAACTTTAAGTTTCTTTCACTCATCGATTCACTGACTTTTAATTCTACTTCCAGTGTAAGTAGTTATGATGTAGACTCTAGTAACTTGTATACAGTCGATACATCTTTAACAGGATTGTCTTTTGTTTTTTGCTTTTTGTTTTGTTGCCCTTGTACCCTTAAGTGACATATTTCTGGGAGCAGTAAATTACAGTGGACTTCATTCACCCGGAGATTATTTCTGGCAAAAATCACTGTAAAGTATGGACTATTGTTTTGTGATGGGTCCTTGAATGTTGAATGTTAACTTGTGACAATATTTGATAGATTATGTCAGCATTTCCTCATAGTTTGTATTTCCCCTCTTTACTATACGCATCACCAAGGACTTAGAAAAAAATTAAGAACCCTGAGGTCCAGCAAGATGGCTCAGCTGATAAGAGGGCTTAAAGCTAGGCCTGATGACCTAAGCCCTCTCCTCTGCCTTCCCAGTGCTGGGATTAAAGGCATGCACCACCACCGCCTGGCCAGAAATGAAATTTTAGTAGTATAAAAAATGAAATTTTAGTAGTATAAAAATAATAATTTGAGGGCAGCATATACTACCCATGAAGTGATGGATGACCGCTTCAAATGAGGCTACCATGGACACATCAATAGAGCTGCATCTTTGATTTCATCTAATTGTTAAGTTTTATACTAATGCCTATATGTTAGCTAATTTCCTTGGAATGCTAGTTGTCTGAAATCATTAATTCCACCAAAAAAAAAGGACAGCAATTGAATCACACTATTATTAGTCATCACTTTTATCCACACCAGAGCCAATTACTAGCATTTTACTTACAGACTCCTATAATCAGAGCCCTGAGACTCTTTAACAATTAAATTATAATTGATAGTTTTCAGAATTTTAATGCCTTACTGCAACCTAAGGCTTGCTCAAAATTTCATTCTAGCAAGTGAATTGTCATTAGCCTCCACTCTCATTTTGAACATGAAATACAATCACTTATCTGTATATATGTAAAGTATGCCAAGTAGACTGTGGAGGTGTTGGGGAATGGACAGTGGGAGGAATCATCGAGTAAGGGATGACTCTGCAGGTGCATGAGGGTGGGGGGGGCGGGGGGGCAGGGTAAGCATGAGTCCATGCAGGTGAGGGGTGGAGCCTCCGGTGGAGCACCCCTCAGACACTTCAAGGATGGCATTGGTTGCATGAAGGCAGTTGTCAGTGGATCCTAACCCAGAGCAGTGAGTCAGAATTGTATTTGTAATCATTGAGAGAAGGTAATTATACAAGTTCCAATTATTTAAAACCAACCAGTGATCATGTGTAATATAAGTGGCAAAAACCGGGAAGCAGGCTTTACAGCAAGAACAGCCTTGGGGCCGGGGAATGCTCAGCGGTTAAGAGCACTGACTGCTCTTCCAGAGCACCTGGTTTTGATTGCCAGCACCCACATGAGGATTGCCAGCACCCACATGAGGATTGCCAACCACCGCAACTCCAGATACAGGTTATCTCATGCTGTCATCTGACTTCCAAAGGCATCAAGCATACATACATGCAGGCAAGATACTCAGATATCCCATACAACAATGAATAAATCTGATGTGAGAAAAATGTTTAAAAATGTCTAATCAGCAAGAAAAGTAAGCAGTAGACTTTTAGGTTGTTGAAGCATACTTGATATTTTATACTTAAAAATCAAGCTACCAGTGTTAAATATTTGCATTTAAGTGAGACTGAACAGTCTTAAGAGCATCAGGGCTTCCTGAGAGGAGGCTTGTTGTACAGGCCTTTCAGTAGACGACTATCCTACAAGTGTGCACTGCTCTGCAGGATCCATTTTTGATTCTGTAGCTCATATCCCCTGTGACACTCAGTGTGTCTCCTAAAGAGACTAGTTCTCTCTGACTGACCTTTTATTGATGCCCTGAACATCTTGACTTCTGTCTAGGGCGAGCCCATCACCTTCTGTGAGGAGAGCTTTGTAAAACACCGCTCAAGTGTGATGAAACAGTTCCTGGAGACCGCAGTTAACCTCCAGCTCTTTAAGCAGGTAAGAGTGAGCCTATACACACTGGCTCTATCCACGGAACACTGCCGGTCAGTCAGCACATATCTGCTGCCCTAAAGCTACATCCAGGTTTAAAAAACTAACCAACCAAACATGTCCTGAGAAATGTCTTCTCTGAATCAGAGGTTGGCTTCGCATGGGAGAAAGAAGACTGCCTTCTAGTTCTGTGGCGAGCACTCTTGAAGCATTGCATGCTGTTGGAATGCTAGGGACGGCGAGAAGGGGAGGGCGCTCCTCTTTTCCAGGGAGGAGCACACCAATGCTTGGTCCTGAAACCAGATATCTGCGTAACAGTGTATGGGCTGAGCAGGCTGTGTTTAGGGTGTGTGTGTGTGTGTGTGTGTGTGTGTGTGTGTGTGTATGCATACAATAACAATTAATGAGTAAAGAGGCCATGAATTTGAAAGAGAGCAAAAGGGGAGTGTTTGGAGGGAGGGAAGGGAAGGGAGAAATGATGTAATCATATCATAAACTCAAAATGAAAGAAAACTATCTGAAATGCCTCGGGACAAGTCGCTAAGCTCAGGGATGCACTGGAGAAGGCTGGGTATCCACAGCAATGGGCCTGCATGCCGAACACACTGAGGTCATCACAAATCAGCCAGCTCACGCTGTAAAGTTAAGTCACAGCTCCAGTCTATGTTCTGAGTTTTGTTCAGGACATCTAATTATTATTTCAGAGTAGCCAAGATTGATATCGTAATTTAGATATTTTAGCTTTCAGACATTAGGTCTGTTGTTTTTGAGATAGGGTCTCACTATGTACCTTTGGCTGGCCTAGAACATCATATGCAAACTAGGTTGTCTTTGAACTCACAGAGACGTGCCTGCCCATGTCACACAAGGGCTGGGATTAAAGGCATGGGCCTCATATGTTGTTGTTTTTGTTTTTATGTTTATATGCATATGCTGTGTGAGTTTTTATATATCAAATGTTTACAGGGATTTTGGAGGCCAGGGGCGGTCAGATGTCCTCTGGATGCTGAACCCTGAACCCTGATCACCAGCCTTCTAACTACTGAGCCATCTGCAGCCTTGGGCACGGTGCTTTGTTTGTTTGTCTGATGTGATCACAAATCTCTTAGATCAGGTTGTCTTAGTTCCTATTTGCACAATCTAAATTTCCTCATAACTACTTGCTTGTCTTGGTCCGCATAGCAATTTTAAATATAAAGCTAGCTCTGCATGCAGCATGTACTCACACTCACCCTGTGTTGTGAGCAGTTCGAAGCTAAGATCCAACATTAGTGCATTGAGAAGCACCAGACTAACAAAACTGTTAATGCAGAAAATGCCACCCTATTGAAAATTACCTTCAAATTAGGTATGACGATGAGTTAATATCATTCATAATTTGATGAATTAAAAATAATTCGTGGCTAAATACACTTTGTGGTATATAGCTGTTTTTTAAATAGTAAAGTTTTACCTCAAGGAGAGGCATATATGAATTTAGGACAGAAATCTGTGTATTTGTTAAGATGAAGCTGTTCCTTTGAGCTTTCTGTCTTTTGTTGTCTCCAAGGTGAAACTAAGTTAAGTGCTAGGGCATAACAGTACAGCCCCAGGGCCATCTAAAGTGTGTTTGACTTAAGTGTTAGTACCGTGTGTGTGTGTGTGTGTGTGTGTGTGTGTGTGTGTGTGTTTAATCTATTAAGCTATACCACATACTATTATTAAAAATATTTTACAGGCTATGAGCTAACTCTGGGGTAAAGGCACTTGCTACCACACCTGATAGCCTGAGTTCTATCCCTATTATAACAGTGTAAGAACATTCCATTAAAGAAGAATATGATCACTATGTTACAGGAAACATTTATCTGTAGGTTAGATCTAAGTGTAGAGAGATTGCTTGAGCTGAAGAACTATATGAAATAGAAACCACTAAGAATACAGTGCATAGAGATAAACAGTAGGTAAGGTAGGAAGTCAGGAGATAGGGTATATAAAGAAAATGTCCACATCCCATGTAATTCCAGAAAACAGAGCAGAGACAGTAGTCACAAGAATCATACCTGAAACAATGAAGTACTACATGTAATTGATTTGCCAAGTTCAGTATATCCAAATTGAATAAGGGAGGTATTTATATCCACATGTAAAATCAGCCATAAAGGAGTAGAGAAAGGGAAAGGGAGTTGTGTTATTTATTTTAGGTGCACATGATGCAGTGCCCACAGATGCTAGAAGAGCATGGTAGGTCCCTGGAGCCGGAATTACAGGAGTTGTGAGCTTCTCCAGAGTGGATGTTGGGAGTGCACTCAGGCCCTATGGAAGAGCAGTGGCGGTATTTAACTGCTGAGCCACCTCTCCAGCCTGGGACATTTTTTTTTTAATGAATAAATTATAATGAAGACGACTACACCAGGGAAATAAACTAATTGTAAAAGTGAAAATAAATGATATGAGTGAAATATCACCAAGTTGTGCATATGTGAATGTTGAGTACTTTTTCAAATAACCCAATGAGCAAAAATTATATTTATGATATATGATTATGAGATAAAATAAATGATAAAAAACATAAGGCAAAAACCAAGCTGAAGTGACTGTGGTCTTTTCTGTAGAGGTAGCCTGTGCTGTCTAGGTTTTTTTTTTTTTTTTTTTTTTTTTTTTTTTTTTTGGTCAACCTCAAACATGCTGGAGTTGTCTGGGAGGGAACCTTCAATTGAGAAAATACCTCCATAAAATTGGCAAACCTGTGGGGTAATTTTTCTTTTTTGATTGAATATTTTCTTTATTTACATTTCAAATGTTTTCCCCTTTCTAGGTCTCCCCTTCAGAAGCCCCCATCCCATACCCCCCCTCCCCCTGCCTCTATGAGGGTGCTCCCCCACCGACCCATTCCTGTCCTCCCATCCTGGCATTTCCCTACATAGGGGCATCAAACACCCTCAGGCCCAAGGGCCTCTCCTCCCGTAGATGTCCAACAGACATATATCCTCTGCCACATATATGGCTAGTGTCATGGGTCGCTCCATGTATATTCTTTGGTTGGTGGTCCAGTCCTGGGAGCTCCAGGGGGGTCTCGCCTGTTAAGGCTGTTGCTCCTTCCATGGGGCTGCAAATCCCCTCAGCTCCTTCTGTCCCTTCTCCAACTCCTCCATTGGGGACTCCACTCTCAGTCCAATGGTTGGTTGCGAGCATCTGCCTCTGTATTTGTCAGGCTCTGGCAGGGCCTCTCAGGAGACAGCCTTATCAGGCTTCTATCAGCAAGTATTTCCCTGCATCCACCATAACATCCGGGTTTGGAGGCCATATATGGGATGGATCCCCATGTGGGGCAGTCTCTGGGTGGCCTTTCCTTCAGTCTCTGCTCCACACGTTGTCTCCATATCTCCTCCTGTGAGTATTTTGTTCCCCCTCTAAGAAGCACCGAAGCACCACATTTTGTTCTTCCTTTTTCTTAAGTATACTATCATAGTATCTGCAAATAGTGATATTTTGACTTCTTCCTTTCCAGTTTCTATCCCTTTGACCTCCTTTTGTTTAATTGTTCTAGCTAGAAGTTCAAGTACTATGTTGGATAGGGAGAGAGAAAGAGCAGTCTTATCTAGTTTAGTGGGATTGCTTCAAGTTTCCATTTAGTTTGATGTTGGCTACTGGTTTGCTGTGTATTGTTTTTCTTATGTTTAGGTATGGGCCTTAAATTTCTGATCTTTCCAAGACTTTTAACATGGATGTTGAATTTTGTCAAATGCTTTTTCAGCATCTAATGAAATGATCATGTGGTTCTTTTCTTGGAGTTAGTTTATGTAGTGGATTACGTTGATGAATTTCTGTACATTGAACCATCCCTGCATCCCTGAGATGAAGCCTACTTGATTGCGGTGAATGATTGTTTTGATGTGTTCTTGGATTTGGTTTGTGAGAATTTTATTGAGTATTCCTGCATTGATATTCATAAGGGAAATTGGTCTGAAGTTCTCTTTCTTTGTTGGGTCTTTGTAAGGTTTTTATATTAGTGTGACTGTGACTTCATACAGATTAAGGCTGGTCTTCAATAGCAACAAAAACAACAGAAAGCCCACATACACATGGAAGCTGAAAATGCGGTACTCAATAATATCTTGGTCAAGGAAGAAATAAAGAAATTAAAGACTTTTTAGAATTTAATGAAAATGAAGGTACAGCATATCCAAACTTATGAGACACAATGAAAGCAGTTCCAAGAAGAAAACTCATAGCTCTGAGTGCCTCCAAAAAGAAACCAGAGAGACCATACACTAGCAGCTTAACAGCACACCTCAAAGCTCTAGAACAAAAAGAAGCAAATACACCCAAGAGGAGTAGACAACAGGACATAATCAAACTCAGGGCTGAAATCAGTGAAGTAGAAACAAAAAGAACTATATAAAGAATCAACCAAACCAGGAGCTGGTTCTTTGAGAAAATCAACAAGATAGATAAACCCTTAGCCAGACTAACCAGAGGGCACAGTGACAATATCCAAATTAACAAAATCAGAAATGAAAAGGGAGATATAATAACAGAAACTGAGGAAATTCAAAAAATCATCAGCTCCTACTACAAAAGCATATACTCAACACTTGTGGAAAATCTGGATAAAGTGGGCAATTTTCTAGACAGATACCAAATACCAAAGTTAAATCAGGATCAGATAAACTATGTAAACAGTCCCATACCCCCTAAGGAAATACAAGCAGTCATTAAAAGTCTCCCAACTAAAAAAGGCCCAGGACCAAATGGGTTTAATGCAGAATCCTATCAGACCTTCAAAGAAGACCTGATACCAATACTCTTCAAACTATTCCACAAAATAGAAACAGAAGGAACACTACCCAATTTGTTCCATGAAGCCACAGTCATGGTGGGGTACTTTCTTAATTGGTGATTGATGTGAGTGTTCCCAGTACATTATGGATAAAGCCACCTCTGGGCTGGTTGTCCTGGGTGCTATCAGCAAGCAAGCTGAGTAAGCCACGATGCGCAAGCAGCACTTCTCCAAGGTCTCTGCACCAGCTCCTGCCTACAGGTTTCTTTCTAGAATTCCTGTAGTAATTCCTAGATAATGGACTACAAGCTGTAAGATGAAATAAAGCCTTTCTTCCCCAAGTTGCTTCTGCCCATCGTGTTTTATCCCAGGAAGGGAGTCCCTGAGACAGAGGCATAGGGAGGGACATTTAAGTTCTTTTGGATTATTATTTAATTAGTATCTTATATTTACTTTGAAAACTTTAATTGACAAAACTGTTTTAACAGTTATGGCTTGATGCACATTTATATAGACACGTATATATCCATCTATGCAGGAAAGATCACATTCTGCCAGCTAACTCGACTCTGACATAGTTTTGGTAGTAAGCACACACAAAATTTACTCAGCAAATTGGGAGTACATAACTAAATTATCATAAACTGCGGCAACCATGTTGTAAAATAGTTCTCAGAAACATGTCTTGGTTATTATCATGCCCCTGTGTCCAGCATCCCTGCTCTCCTAGTCTAGCCTGCAGATGAGTGGCTTCATTAACGAAGTGTCAGTTGCTGTGTGCCTTACCTTATCATCAGCATTGACTATTGAATATTTAGACTCAATATTGATTTTGGTATTTTTTGAAGGCATTTTTTGGTCATGTCTCCAGATTAGGCTCTAATGGATTGAGTTTTTATTGACATTTGACTTATAAATCCCTCTGAGTCTCTGTTTCCACATCTGTGACAGGAGTTGGACTAGAATACTAAGCCTCAGATGCCTTTACCTCTTATATTACATGATACCATGAAATAAACACAAAGCTTAGAGAGAAGACAGTGGGTTCCATTTACATTAATTCCTGTTTAGATAATAACTTTGAATGGAATTCCAGAAATAACTCCTCAAATCCATGATTTTAACATCACCATACTTCTCTACCTTGCAGCATTGTGGAGAGTTAAGCTGTATTTTAAGTTTCTAGCCTTTATTTAAGACTATACTAATATAATAAGGACAATTTTTTTGTGTGTATTATTTACTATTAAATCCACTGGTTGAAAAAGTTTCTTTGCTTACGTACTTCCCAAGGTTAGGATCATGGCTGAGTTTAGCATGTTAATCTCAAAATCTAGCTTTATTCTGTGACTAAGATCTCTTTATGACAATAGGTCCTCTTGACTTTCAGTGTAGATTACTGTTAGGATAGCTGATCTCTAATTTACAGTCAGTCTATCCCCACCCCCCAAAAAGAACAACAAACAATTCAGCTTATGCAATTGCTAACTCATTTGAGGAAGAAAATGGGAGAGAAGATTTCAGTTAAAAAATTGTCTTTTTTTTTAATCATTTGAAATCTTCCATAAACTAATATAAGTATGTATTTACTTAACGTTTTTTATATAACAAGAACCTGTTCATGTACAAATGTACAAGGAGAGTACACTTTTTATCAATTCAGTTTGTTCTTAGTTTTCATGTGCGAATACTGGCCCCTCTCAGCTCGCCCCTATTCATCTGCCAGTCACTGAGGCCCAGCAAGGCCCACCAAGGCCCACCAAGGCCCACTGCTTCTCTCCACAAACACGGCTCTGGTACTCACTTCTACGAGTTTGTGACCCTCTGAATTTAACCAGTGTCATCTGTGTGATGAGGGATTTGGAGCTATCTGTTGGGGCCTGGTGGGCTCAGTCCAAATGCGGCCCTTTCCTGGAATCTGTCAGGAGTGCCTGAGTAGTATAGGGCCATAGGAACGCCTTCCCCTTCCAGGGCTCACTGCTTAACAGGACAGTATGGCGTGGGCCCAGTCCAGGAAACCACGGTCCTAGGGGAAGTGTCTGTATATTGTGATGTCCACTTTTTGTTTTCCTAAAACACCTCTATAAAGTACAGCATTGTGCATTTTAAAACAAAACATCTCAAAAATTACTGCTAAAATCACCATCCTTTGACTGTAATTTGTAAGGAATGTTACAAATTCAGTTAGACAAACCCTATTTGTCTTAGAGCGTACACAAAGCCGAAAGTAAGCCTGCAACCCATCCTGTCTAGTAACATGCCTGTCCCACTGTCAGTACCTTCTGTTTTAGTCATGGTTCTCTAGAGGACAGAGGCTAAGATGAAACTTTGTCTACACCTGTTTGTCTTTATATCAGTAATAACCCTTATCCGGTGTTGCTGTAATTTGTCTCTTTTGCAAACCTCCTTCACCTTTGGGAAGCACCCCCTCGTTCCCTATGTTCCCTAGCTCCCTATGTCATTCAAGCTGCATTTTTTTTTTCGAGACAGGGTTTTTCTGTGTAGCTCTGGCTGTCCTGGAACTCTGTAGACCAGGCTGGCCTCGAACTCAGAAGTCCACCTGCCTCTGCCTCCCAAGTGCTGGGATTACAGGTGTGCGCCACCACCGTCCGGCCTGATCATTTGTTTTATGTCAGGAGAAATCACTTTAAATACTTGAATTTCAGCTACTTTCATAGGGCAGAGAATTTTAGTGACAGAATAGTTAGCAAACAGAAGATATAAAAAATACTTAGTACTTAATGAATGGAAATCAGAGAAGGCTCCATACAGGCACCAGCTCCACCTCTCCACATCCAGTGATCTATATGGATATTGTCCTAGGCAACGGACTCCTCTGCTGACTTGCTGAAAGCAACCCTCTGCCCTAGCATCAGCCTGAGTTGTTGGGACATCTCTACTGTACCCCTCATCTAACAACTCAACCAAGTGCAACCTAGTTCTGCTCCTGGGAGACTTGCCTGGCTGCAAGAGATGGCTACTTCACCCCTAGTACCCTGCATTACTAGGAGTCACCACTGGGACCCCGCATAGACTGCAGGAAGTTGACACTGCAATACCTGTTCACACTGCTCCTCCCCACAGCTCCCTCCCCATTCTCCCTACATCCCATCTCTCCCTCCTCCCGATCCTTCCCAATCCATTCCCCACTCTCCCCCACTTCACCCGCAAAGCTATTCTGTTTTCCTTTCAGAAGGGAGGTCCTTGCATCCTCCCTAGAGCCCTGCTCTTTACCTAACCCTGATGCATCTAGGGACTAAAGCTTGGCTATTGTTTACTTAATGGCTACTCTCCACTTAAGGCAGTGAATACATGCCTTATTTGTTATTCTGGGTCTGGCTACTTCACACAGGATGATTTTTTTTTCTACTTCTATCCATTTCCCTGCAAATTTCATGTTATTATTTTTTTTAAATAGCTGAATAATATTCCATGGTGAAAATTTTTTTGTTGCAGCACATATAGATTGTTTCCCTTTCTTGCTATTATGAATAGAGCCACAGTAAGCATGGTTGAGCAGGTGTCCTTGTGGTAGGAAAGAGCATCCTTTGGGTAATATGCCCAAGAGTGGGAGAGCTGGGTCCTGAGGCAGATTGATTTCCAGTTTTCTTTCTTTTTTTTTCTCTTTTTTTTTTAATTGGAAATATTCTATATTTACAATTCATTTCCCTTTTTCTGGTTCCCCACCCCCAAAGGTCCCACATGCCCTTTTCCCTCCCCCTGCTCCCTCATCCACCCCCTCCCACCTTACTGTTCTTGTATTCCCCCACAATGATGTTTTGGTCCATTCTAGCACCAGTGTCCACTCCTTTCTTCTTGTGAGACATCACTTGATATGTGATTTATGTCTTTGGTGTTCCAAGCTTCTAGGCTAATATCCACTTATCAGTGACTGTATACCATGGGTATTCTTTTGAGACTGGGTCACCTAACTTAGTATGACGTTCTCCAGCTCCATCCATTTCTCTAAGAATTTCATGAATTCATTGTTTCTAATGACTGAATAGTACTCCATTGTATATATATACCACATTTTTTGTATCCATTCCTCTGTTGAGGGACATCTGGGTTCTTTCCAGCTTCTGGCTATTATATATAAGGTTGCTATGAACATAGTGGAGCATGTATCCTTATTGCATGCTGGGGAATCTTCTGGGTATATTCCCAGGAGTGGTATGGCTGGGTCCTCCGGAAGTATCACGTCATTTTGATTTCCATAGTGGCTATACATGGTTGCACTTCCCATCTCCAGCCCCCCCCCCCAATGAAGGAGTGTTCCCATTGGCCCATGTCCTCACCATGTCCTCACCAGCATGAGCTGTCATTTGTGATATTGATCTTACCCATTCCAACAGATGTAAATTGGAATCTCAACGAAGTTTTGATTTGTATTTTCCTGATGGCTAAGGATGCTGTAATTTTCTTTAAGTGTTCTTATGCCATTTGAGATTTCTCTGTCGAGAATTCTCTGTTTAGATCAGTACCCCATTTCTAAATTGGATTATTTGGGTTTTTTCATAGGTAGTTTCTCGATTTCTTTATATATTTTGGGTATAGGACTTCTATTGGATATACAGTTGGTGAGCATCTTCTCCCCTTCCATGGGTGGCTGATTCCTGCTTTGTCCTGCTGTCAGTGTCACTAGCCTACAGAGGCAGTTCGGTTTCATGAGATCCCACTGGTTATCGAGTTCAGTGCCTGTGCTCTATGATGATCAGTGTGCTGTTCAGAGTTATCTCCTGTGACAGTGTGTTCATGGCTGTTTTCCCACTGTCTCTTCTATCAGGTTTATGGTGTCTGGTTTTATCTTGGGGTCTTTTATTCATTTGGACTTGAGTTTTTTGCAGGATGATAAATGTGGTTCTATTTGTATTCTCCATGTAGACACTCTGTTTGACTACACCATTCATTGAAGATGTCTTTTTTTTTTCCTCTGTATATTTCTGGCTTCTTCATCAAAAAAGCAGGTATCCATAGGTGTGTATATTTATGTTTGGGTCTGCAATTGATCCCCTTAATTGACATGTCTATTTTAATGTCAGTATACTGTGGGTTTTATTACAGTTACCCTGTAATACAACTTGAAATCATGGATGCTGATAACATTAGCTGTTCTTGTTTGGATTGTAGCAGTCAGGATTATTTTAGCTGCCCTGGGTTCTTTGTTTTCCATATAAAGTTAAGAATTGTTCTTTCAAAGTCTGTTAAGAATTATGTTGGAATTTCAGTGGGGATTGCATTGAATCTCTAAAAACTCTTGGGTAGGATGACCATTTTTACTATGTGAATACTACCGATCCATAGCATGGGAGATCTTTCCTTTTTCTGGTATCTTCTTGAGTTTCTTTCTTAAAAGACTTGAAGTTTTTTGTCTTACAAATCTTTCTCTTGTTTGGTAAGAGTTACTCCAAGATAGTTTATATTTTTTGAGGCTATTGTGAAAGGTGTTGTGCCCCCCCCCATTTCTTTCTCAGTCTGTTTGTCTTTTGTATAAAGGAGGGATACATGTTTGTTTGTTCATTTGTTTATTTTAGTTAGTCTTGTATCTAGCTACTTCATTCAAAGTATTTTTCAGTTGTAGGAGTTCCCTGGTAGAAATTTGAGTGTCACTCATGTATACTATATCACTTGGGAAATATAATGTATAATATTACATAAAATTATACTTTGACTTCTTTCTTTAAAATTTGTATTACTGTAATCTTCAGTTGTCTTATTGCTCTAGCTGATAATACTTCAAGTAGTATATTGAATAGATGTGGAGAGAGTGGAAAAACTTGTCTTGTTCCTTATTTTAATGGATTTTTGTTTTGAGTTTCTCTCCATTTAATTTTAAGTTGGTTATAGGCTTGCTGTCAGTAGCCCTTATTATGTTTAGGTATATCCTTTGTATTCCTAATATTTCCAGGACTTTTATCATGAAAGGGTGTCAGATTTTGTTAAAGGCCTTTTCTGCATCTAATCAGATGTCATGTGGCTTTTGTCTATCAGTTTGTTTATATGGTGGCTTATCTTTATGATTTTTCATATATTGAACCATCTTACATCTCTGTGATGAAAATAACTTGATCATGGCAGATGATGTTTTTGATGTAGTTTTGACTTTAGTTTACCATTTTTGAGTATTTTTGCATCCTTATTCATATGGGAAATTGGTCTATAACTCTTGGTGATTCTCTGTGTGATTTGGGCATCAGGGTAATTGTGACTTCATAAAATGAGTTGGACAATATTTCTTCTGTTTCTATTTTGGGAAATAATTTGAGGACTATTAATGTTAACTCTTTTTTGGAAGTCTGGTAGAATTCTGTGCTAAGACTGTTTGGCCATAAGCATTTTTATTTTTATGTGGAGACTTTTAATGGCTGCTTCTATTATCTTAGTGGTTATAGGTTTATTCAAATTGTGTATCTGGTTGGTAAGTGGTACTATGGTGAGAATTATTGATGTCTTTTAGATTTTCCAATTTCATGGAGTATGCAATGACTCTTTGGATTTCCTTGGTGTTTGTTGTTATATTGCCCTTTTGTTTCTGATTTTGTTAATTTGGATGTTGTCTTTCTGTCTTTTAGTTAGTTTGGATAAGGGTTTGTGTCTCTTGTTGATTTTCTCAACAAAGCAACTGTTTGTTTCATTGATTTTCTTCATTATTCTCTTTGTTTCTATTTTATTTCATGCCTCAGTTTGATTATTTCTTGTCATCTACTTCTCTTGGGTGCACTTATTTCTTTTTGGTCTAGAGCTTATAGATGTGCTGTTAAGTTGCTAGTATATGATATATCTAAGTTTTTAATGTAGGCACTTCATACTATGAGCTCTCCTCGTAGTACCATTTTGATTGTGTCTCATAGGTATGGGTCTGCTGTGTATTCATCTTCATTGTGTTCTAGAAGTCTTTCTGTTTTTTCTTTATTTCTGTCTTGAATTCTGTCTTTATTCAGTAGAGAGTTGTTCAGTTTCTATGAATTGTAAGCTTTCAGTTGTTTCTATTGCTGATAGCTTCAATGTGTGGTAGTCTGATAGGATGCAGAGAATTATTTCAATTTTCTTGTATTTGTTAAAACTTGTTTTGTGTTCCAGTATGTGGTCAATTATGGAGGATGTTCTATGCTGTGCAGAGAAGATATATTCTTTTGTGTTTGGGTGAAATATTCCCTAAATATTTGTTAGGTCCATTTGGTTAGCTCCAGTATTTCTCTGTTTAGGTTTTGTCTGGATGACCCCACTCTTGGTGAATATATGGTGTATTGACATTTCCCACTACCATTGTGTAAATGTCAATATATGGTTTAAGCTGTAGAATATTTTCTTTTACAGAAGTGTGTGCCCTTGTGCTTAGGGCATAAATGTTAAGAATTAAAATGTTATCACAGTGATTTATTTTACTTAATATATTATGAGCTTCCCTAAAATTGAGTTGCACAAAATGTTGCCTATGGTCGGTGCTAACTGAGTCAGAGGAAAATTTATCTGTAACACTTTTTTTACATATATAGGGAATTCAAATCTAAAATATTCATATACTACTGTGTTAATTACCATAAAGGATAAATGGTAATTCTTTGATTAGTAAGGAAGGATTACTATCTCAGTAAGGAAAACTTTAGTATTATCTAAGGGGAAACAAAATCACAGATAATGTGCATTAAATAAGTATGTAAATAATTGCATTGGGGGAAAATTTTTGACCATCAAACCCCAAGAAAATAGTCATTTTATTTTTTTAGTAATATAATAATTTTATAAAATTGTTATTATTGGAAGAGCATCCATTTGTAATATTTATCTCTTTGGGGTATTTATTTCATTTCATTCTTTTTGGGTTCATTTCTAGAACAAAAAGATTTTAATTTTTTCCTTTTCATCTCTTACATTTGCCAAATACTTTTGCTCTAGCCATAATGAGTAAGTTGGCCTGTATTCTGTGACAATATGTCAGTCTTCATGCTTCTGAGTCTAAATTATAATAGAGGACTAAAATATTGAGTTATGACATAAGTAAATAAAAATAAGCTTTGTTAAAACTGACTTTATAATAGGTGCTTTTCCAATGCCTCTTTTAATCTGTCTTAATATTCAAGGTAACCAAATGTAACCTGGCTGTACTTCTGAAATTATAAAGCTAACTCCCGTGGTTAAACAACTGGGGGGCAGTCTAGGCTGTGAGTTACATGTAGTAGGTATTTATTCTTATTCGACGAATAACCTACTGATGAAATATGCCTACGTACTTATTATCATCTGCCTGTGCTTATCATTGTCACTTCTGCTCTAAGTAAACTCTGCCTGGCTGGCATCCCCAGCCTAGTCTTTAGACTTGCTAGTGTCTCCTGTCTGGGCCTCCTGTCCTTTCAGAATTCCTTTCCTCTTAGGATCTTTGGACTTGTGCCATGTAATATTTCTTCTTTTGTTTGACTTTTTTGAGTTATAGACTCTTTAATGATATGGATGACAGTTTATGTTTTAACTATATCCTAATATCTATTTAATATGTATTTAATAGCGTTTTAACTATATCCTAATATCTATTTAATATGTATTTAATAGCAATGAACAAATTAAAAACAGTGGAGTAACTACTTTATGGAATAGGCCTAAAAAATATTGTGACAATTTTTCTATCTAATAAATCTGAAGTTGAATATAATAAAACCCATCAAAACTAGTACTGCTATAGTATTGCAGTTTCTTGTTCTGTGTAGAAATGGAAAATCTGCAAGATTCTTAGCTCACTGTATTTTGTGACACTACCCCCTTTCCCTGACTTGGTAAGCTGTTGGATAAAAGGAATGGGTCAGAAGCCAAGTACTACGTTCCTTTGATGTTAACTAGGGATTTGGGGAGATGTTTAAAAAGCTTTTAACCTAAACAATAAATTGTTATAACTCTCCAGTTTTCTTATTGACCTTTGTCATCGTGGCTATTCCTGGTATGTGTTTTGCAGCACAGGACTAGCCCCGATGGTTCCGGACTCGTGCAGCGTTAGGGGGCACCCGGCATGTACTCCACAGTAGTGAAATGAATACAGCAGCAAATGAGGCAAAGGGGCACACCACTTGGGTGCAGAAGAATTCACAGGACAATAGCATAGCAGGACAAAAGATGCAATTTGAGCTCAAGTAGCACTCAAAATGGCTGTCAATCCTACTTTGTCAGAGTCCTAGAGGGTCTGAGAAGCAGACACCTTACTGAATCTTACCTTTAAATTTGCCAGTTCAGATCTGCCTTTAAACCGCAGTGTCATGGAGTCTCATTAACAAGGTAGAGACAGCTACTAAGCCTTCTCTCCCTTCTCCTCCATTCCACAGTGTATGTGAACAGCCCCTGTAAGGCACTGCTCTGGATGGGCTGTCTCACAGAGCAAAGTGGGGTGGGGGCGAGGGGGGGGCGTCAGGGAGGCAACAGAATAAATGGATAGAGCTTTAAGTTGTAAGTACTGTAGAGAAATGAACAGAGCAGGACAACAGGGGAAATGGTACTGGCAGAAGCAATGTAATGTACACACATCCACACCCACATCCTGTCTGTGTCTGCATCTCTTAAAATGGTGTGGTCTGAGCATAAGCAGTGCCTTCCTGTGGGGTAACCAAAGGCAGATTCAGGCAGTTTGTATTATGGGGATAACAATGGGGAACAGATAATGGAATGCAAGGATACATGATACATCTGTTTTGATGAGGAGTCAAAAGACGTAATATTAAAAAGATAATCATGTGCTTTCTGAGTAGGGACTGGACAGGTGCTGGTGCCACTTTAAGTGAGCTTGGTGGGATTGTGGCTGAAAATGTTCTTACAAGAATTGTGTTTCAGAAATGCTAAACTCAACATGTTTATTAGATACTCAAGTAAGATATTGGGTAGGCAAACAGATAACAGGGCAGAGGAGAAAATTGGACTGGAGATAAAGAACCAGGGTTTCTCAGCAAATAGAAGTGTTTTTATAGCCATCAGATTATGCAAGGTCAGAGCAGGGGAGAGGAGTGGGGCCTGTGGGAGGGAAGGTGGTCCAGCAGTGAGCTGGGGCAGAGTAAAGAATTTCCAGGGGGCTAACCTGTCAGAGGCTCATGTGTTAATCAAATAGCAGAGGCCTTGCCAGTGTGGAGGTGGGGCTGTGATTAAAGGCCTGGGCGAGGCCATGGAGGCCAGCCTGCCAGCCTCTGCCTGCTTCTGTGAGGAGCTTCAGAAGTGGACTTAGGGAGGTGAGGTCAGGGGGTAGAATAACAAACCCTTCTCTCCCGAGTGAGTAAACTTTTTTTTCTACTCCATGTTTTTCTTTTTGGAGAAATTATGAATCAAAATAATCTGCCTAGACTCTCGGGAGTAGGAAAGGTCTGAACATTGCAGTATAAAGAAGAGAATAAGTACAAAGCCATCTCTTCACGCTCTTAGTATATGTATAGTCCTCTTTTCTCCTGTTATTGAAAATAGATTCTTTTTTCACAATGTATCTGGTTTTTCTTTCTTCTACTCTTAGTTCTCCTCCATCTCCCCTTCCATCTGGATCCATTGCTGCTATAGGGAGGGGGGGCAGAGAGAGAGAGAGAGAGAGAGAGAGAGAGAGAGAGAGAGAGAGAGAGAGAGAGAGAGAGACAGAAAGACAGACCAAGTCTCAAGTCTGGCATGGGCTTTTGCAACCTCAGAGCCCGCCCCTAGTCATATACTTCCTCTAACAAGGCCACACCTCCTAATCCTTCAATCCTTTACCCTGGAGATTAGGAATTCAAGCCATTCTTATTCAAAATACCACACTTGCTAAATAATTGCACCCCTGACTAGCACAATGACTTTTAAGAGTTTTTCTCCCCAAAATGCAATACTACACTTTAAATATCAAAATCATGAAGTCTAATTATTGACATCTTAATTTTGATAGGTGAATTACAATGAAATATTTCTGTTCTGTATAGACCCTAAAGGCAATGGAAAGTTCATAAAAACTTATATTGGCGTTTTAGATTTATTCTGGAAATAAACCAAAGTTGGGAATTGAGTAAGGGAGAGCATACGTTTATTTATCTCTTAGAGGCGGGTCAGCTGACCATTCGTTTCAACTTTTATCTGGGAATCTGACCAGAGCAATATATTCAAAGAAAAAAATTGGGGGACAGGGGTGGGGAGGAAGTCTGCCCTGATGTCTGTTTTCTAAAGTGTATTACATTTTCCAATTAATTGAATGTTTAATTGTATTTTGAAACTCAATTTTTCCCTTCCTTTTTCACCATCCAAATCTTCCCAGATACCCACCTTGTTCTTTTGCAAATTTATGGCCTCCTTTTTTTTATTAGATATTTGCTTTATTTACATTTCAAATGTTAACCCCTTTCCATGTTACCCCACCAAAAACCCCCTATCCCATCTCCCTTCCCCCTGGTCACCCCTCCCCCCAATTTCCTGACTTGCATTCATTCCCCTATTCTGGGGAATTGAGCCTTCATAGGCCCAGTGGCCTCTTCTCTCATTGATGTCTGAAATGGTCATCTTCTGCTATATATGTAGCTGGAGCCTTCTGTCCCTCCATGTGTATTCTTGGGTTGGTGGTTTAGTCCCTGGGAGCTCTGGGGGTACTGGTTGGTACATATTATTGTTCCTCCTATGGGGCTGCAAACCTCTTCAGCTCCTTGGGTCCTCTCTCTAGCTGCTCCATTGGGGACCCTATGCTCAGTGTCTTGGTTGGCTGTGAGCCATGGGTGCTTTGATCCACTTTCCAATAAGGATCAAAGTATCCACACTTTGATCTTCATCTTGAGCTTCATGGTGGTCTGTGAATTGTATCTTGGGTATTCCGAGGTTTTGGGCTAATATTCACTTATCAGCGATTGTATACCATGTGTGTTCTTTTGTGATTGGGTTACCTCACTCAGGAAGATAGTTTCTAGCTCCATCTATTTGCCTAAGAATTTTGTGAATTCATTGTTTTTAATAGCTGAGTAGTACTCCATTGTGTAAATGTACCACATTTTCTGTATCCATCCCACTGTTGAAAGGTATCTGGGTTCTTTCCAGCTTCTGGCTATTATAAATATGGCTGCTATGAACATAGTGGAGCATGTGTCCTTATTACATGTTAAATCTTAAATCATCTTCTGGGTATATGCTCCTGAGGGGTATAGTTGGGTCATCAGGTAGTACTATGTCCAGTTTACTGAGGGACCACCAAACTGATCTCCAGAGTGGTTTGACCAGGTTGCATTCCATCCAGCAATGGAGGAGGCCTCTTTTTTCTCTTTCTGGATTTTTATGACTAGTACTATTTGCTGAAGTGGCTTTAAAGCAAAAATTTCTTTACATTAAGCCAGTTTACTATAAAACAACTATGTGAAGATTAGAAATGTTTAGACAGATTTTAGTGATACTGGGATCAAAAGAAAAGCAGGAAACTCTTTGCTGCTTGAGAATGTTTATCTAATAAACGGCATCACTATTTATGTTATGTCATACGGGTTAACAAAATCTAGTTCTTGCCACTATTGAAGATGTAGAATAAAAATAGTTCCTTATATATAATCTCACTTGTCTTGAGAACTGTGTGTAGTGCATCTATCAATTTATACTCATGTGTGAGTATACTTGTCTGTGTATGCATGTTTGTGGAGGCCAGAGGACAATTTCAGATATATTCCTCAAAAGCCAGCTTCTTTTGATGATGTTGGTGATGGTGGTGAGAGCAGTGGTGGTAGGTCTGCATGTGCACATGTGTATGTGCATATGAATTTTGAAAACACTTTTCTCACCAGCTATCTCCTCAGCCCCATGCCAATTTATCACTTTATAATTTGTTTTTTAAAAATTATAGAATTCAGTGTGCCATCTTTCAAAACAGGCTTTCAAATTTTATTATAAATCTACTTATTGCTTATCTGTCACTTCTGCTGATAGCATTACTGCTTATTACTAACAATAGAAAAGAAAATAATTTAAAACTGTCTTTCAGTTATCTGAAAACAACATGTTTGCTAAGTGAAATAGTCACTATAACTCAAACAATATATTATAAACTCATGTTTTTCAATAGAAATCAGTTCAATTTCATTTGTTTGGTTTTTGTTTTTTTTGGTGTGTATGTGTGTATGTGTCTGTGTGTGTCTGTGTTTGTGTGTGTATATGTGTGTGTGTGCGTGCATGTGTGTGTGTGTGTGTCTGTGTTTGTGTGTGTATATGTGTGTATGTGCATGTGTGTGTGTGTCTGTGTGTGTCCATGTATGTGTGTGCATGTGTGTGTGTGTCTGTATGTGTGCATGCATGTGTGTGTGTGTCTGTGTTTGTGTGTGTGTATATGTGTGTATGTGCATGTGTGTGTGTCTGTGTGTGTCTGTATGTGTGCATGCATGTGTGTGCATGTGTGTGTGTCTGTATGTGTGCATGCATGTGTGTGCATGTGTGTGTGTCTGTGTGTGTCTGTATGTGTGTATGCATGTGTGTGCATGTGTGTGTGTGTCTGTGTGTGTCTGTATGTGTGCATGCGCGCGCGTGCGTGCGTGCGTGCGTGCGTGTGTGTGTGTGTGTGTCTGTGTGTGTGTGTGTGTGTGTGTGTGTGTGTGTGTGTGGTGGTGTTTTACTTCAAAGTAGCATGCAACTTTACCTACAGCTGTTTGGTCTCTTGCTTAGTCTGAATGGGTGTAGAGACAGCACAGTGGGATGACCACAAGCCACATCGATTTGGGGAAAGGAAAAGCTGTTATTGAAATATACATTGTTAAAGGAGTTCAGAGAACTTCCTGCTCAGTTCTCCCCTCCATTAATACCCTTTTCTAGATATCTATACCTGGTATCAATATTTGTATATCTGCATTTATAATCTATGTGTGTATTTGAAAACGTGACTTACTCTGTGTACATTGAGAAGTGTCTGATTCTCACTGACAGGATGTTTGCAAAGTCAGTGAGAGTGCATGGTATTTCACCAAGGGGCCGATTTCTTTTGGCCTAGCTCACTAGTTTAGTTACATAAACTAGTTACTGATACTCAGAAGTGCACAATCCCTAGATAGGTTTGGGATTTATCTCTTTTTTTGACACAAACTATTCCATCCATTTAATAAAATGAATGGATTATGCTCCATAAACAAAAAGGAAAACCTTTTAAAAAGTCTTAAACTCTTAATCTTTTAGAACAAATTAAGTCCTTTAAAAGGATGGCTTAGTTCGTTCTCTTTGCGAGTAATATATTGCTTTAAATTTATTATTTTCCTTTCACTGTATATTTTAAAAAATGATTCTTAGTCCATGGAATTACTTCTCTTTAATGATTTATATTGTGTGTTAAAACATGTGCAAGTGAAATTTTACATGTCTTTAATTGTCTTATTTTCAAATTAATCACTTATTCTATACAGTAAAGACACCAATATCATATTACTGACTTTGATCTTCAGATAAAATGATATGGCACAGAAATATAATTATTTACTTTAAAGTCAAGTAAAAATATATGGCCTTTAACATCTTTTGAACATTCTTTATCCCTTCAGCTGCATTCCTTTTAAACTGTGTGTCTGGGACCGAGCAGAGTAAGACTGTGTGTCTGTGATGGAGCAGAGTTAAACTGTGTGTTCCCAATACACTAAAGCACAGCACTAATGATGACTGTGAGCCAGGCCTTCCTGCCATACTGCACCATGAAGGCCACCGCTCTCGCTCCCAGCTTTATGCTGTAGACGTGGGCTTCGCGGGCTTTCCCCATCCACTTTGGCATGCCCATTGCTATCATTTTTGTTTACCTTGTGCTTGGGCAGTCATCTTGTGAGACTTTATGGGTGGAGCTTCTAATATTCCTAGGAGACACAGTCCCACAGCAAACTCATTGATCCTCTGGCTCTTAGAATCTTCCTGCCCTCTGTTCTGCAACATTCCCTGAGCCTTAGGTGTGGAGTATTTTGTAGATTTATCCATGGGGACTGGGCTCCACAACTCTGCCTTTTGTTTGATTGTAGTCTTCTGTTGTCATCTCCATCTGTTGAAAAGAGAGGTTTCCTTGATGAGGACTGAGGACTATGCCCACCTGTGATTATAAGGACAAATATTTATTGATTGTTGTTAGGAATTATGCTGGTTTAGTAAATTAGTAGTTGTAGGCTCTCTTCCAGTTGCCATGATGTCACTAGCACTGGTGCTTACCTAGGTTTCCAGGACTAGGCAGAGTTTCCCTTCTATTAAGTAAGTCTTAACGATCTGAGAGGTGTTTATATGGACCGTGTGCCACTTCTGTACCCTTAGGGTTATTGTGCCACGCTCATTATTGCTGTGGTCCTAGCTGGGTAAGACTGGTTGCCTCTCTCGTCTGAAAGTTTCCATGGTGCCTTCTCATACTGTAAGAGCTAGTCCTCAGGGCGGGGCACTCATATTAGTGCCAACTCAATGCTCTGCTGGCTCTGTAGTTGTTGTTGTTGTTAGTGTGTGTTTGTTTTTATTTTTGTTGTAGTCTATGGAATGATTTCTATCATATTATGTGTTACTTTTTCATTAATTTATTTATTTACTTTACATCCCAATATCAGCCCCACCTTCCCTCCTAGTACCCCCCATAGCTCCTTCACCACTCCCCCTCTCCTTCTCCTCTGAGAAGGGGGAACCCCCTGGATATCACCCTTGCCCCCCAGCACATCAAGTCACTGCATGACTGGACACATCAAGTTTACCCTGTTCTTTAAGCGCATGGTGTCTTCAGCAATAGGGACTCTCCTCCTAAATGCCTTAAGCTGTACTGTAGGTTTTGGGAGTCTCTGACAGCCCTGGCCAACAACATAAGAGAAAGCTTCTATTGGTATTAGGGTTTTTGTTAGGTGGTTTGGTTCTTGGATTAAACATCATCAGTCTGGAAGAAAAAAGTTTATTAAAATTATCTATGTATATCTTATATAGAGAATTACATGTAGTATATGATTTTCTTTGAGGTAAATTGTTAATAACATTGCTCCTATGGTTGTTTTAAGCATCATTATTTTACCCATTCCCTTCATTTTTCTGTTTACAAGTAATTTTTAATGTTATAAAAATGAAAAATTAACATTTGAAACTTTTAAATTTCAGTTTATTGATGGTCGACTGGCAAAGCTTAATGCAGGAAGAGGTTTCTCTGATATATTCGAAGAAGAGATCACTGCGGGTGGCTTCTGTGGAGGTAAAGATAATCTTGAGAGTAATTACCTAGATATCTGATTTTTGTGTCTGTTTCTGATATATGTCTTTTTTTGGAAGATAATTTTGTAATTATATTTGTGTACAGAAAACTTAGCAGTGTACATTTAGCCCAGTGTAGGGGTGAGTTCTTCAGCCTTTGCCTTTCCCAGCTTGGCAATGTGAGCCACAGACTTAGGACCCAGGCCGTTGCCTCCCCAGCGGCGGCGGATCTGGTCATATCTGCCATTATAATTGGTCCGAATAGCTTCCACCAGCTTAGCCAGAGCGCTTGTCTTCCGAGTTAACCTGTGTGAAGGCAACAGTGGTGCGTGCCTTCCTGTGGACCAGGCGCCCAGCCTGGCCTTCCCCTTGATGATGCAATAGGGCACCCCCATCTTTCCACACCGGGCAGGCAGGAAAACCACCAGCTCGATGGGGTCTACACCATGGGCATCACCACCAGCTGAGCCTTCTTGTTCTCCACCCAGGTGGTGACTGTGTTGACTCCTGATGAGGACAGGTGGTCTCTTAGTTGGGACGTCCCCTTTGCCAGTGGCTTTCTTCTCAGCACGGGCCAGTAGCCTCGGCTTCTTCTTCTGCTTTGTCTCTGGCCTGTACGTGTGGGCAAGCTTAAGCAGCTGAGTAGCTGTTGCCTGCCCAGGGCCTGGGTGAACTGGTTAATGACAGGAGGGACTTTGAGCCGCTGACAGAGGATGGCTCTTTGCTGCTGCAGCCTGATGTAGCAGGGCCGTTTGACGAAGCGTGTTGGGTCTCTTTTGGGCTGGATGTCCTGCCCAATGCCAAAGTTCTTGGGCTTTTTCTCAAATAAACGATTGACCAACTTTTTGTCCTCCTGTTTCTTGATGACGGCGGAGGTCAGGGCCACCTTCTTCCCCTTGGCCTTCTTTCCTTTGGGCATCTTGCTTGGCTGGGGGAGAGAGCGATATCTGTCTTTTATACATACTTATTTCCTCCTAAACACACAGTTTTATGTACAATTTTCATCTTCTATGAGCTATGCAATGGGCTTATTTTTGTGATATTAATTATCAAAGCAAGAAGGTTATCTCATAAATTAGTAGTTATTGCTTCTAATAATCTCTGAGTATTATTGAAAATAAATAACAGAAAACGAAGTAATTTATAGTCTTCACCCATTTCCCACCTAATGGTAGCTTCTGCTAGAAAGTGATGAGTGCTGTCTGTCTGAGTCTGGGTTTGGAACTGAGCCTCTGGTTGAAATAGTGCACTGCAGTGTAGTGTGGCCAAAAAGGCAGGAATGCCTGTGTGCCTGCTGCCTGCCCAGGAAGTGCTAAGTGGGAATATGTAGTTTTTGGATTAGAAAAGTTTTAACTTTACCATTCCAGAACTAGAATGTCTTCCAAATGTGAATATCCAGTGCTGTATGTATCATGTAGGCAAGCAGTGAGTCCGGGTTGACGTGCTGTCTGCCGCAGATGTTCTACTATATAGTCCTGGCCTGCAGAGACCTTTCTCTGAGTGTCTAGTGTCGTAGTGGTTCTTCCAAGCAGGATTGCTGAGTGTACACTGTGGCTGCTCTGTATGTTGTGAGAACCGTGTGAACAACGCATCTGCCCTCGCTGTCCTGCTGTGTTCATTTTGACCTCTTCGTTGGTTTGCTTTGATAGGCAGGATTTTAGTCTTTTGAATAGTTACTATAATTGAGAAGATTAAGAGAAATATCAGTACATATCTGCAAGTTTCATACCTTCCTCTTATTCTTAAACAATACCTATTGTCTGCCATAAGGCATAGAAGAGAATTTCCTCAAAGAAGAGCAGCTGAACCTGGCAGCCGTAGGGCCTCACCTAGCAGAAGCGCAGCGCCCCGGAGATGCACTGAGCTGGGAAAGTTAGTCTGTCTGACTCAGCAGGAACTCCATGTGCGTTCCTTCGGCTCCGCCCCCTCACCCCTCACAGGTGGACATGCAGCTTCAATGGGGCTTTTGTGTGAAAATGACGTCTTTTTACTTTTCCACCCAGACAAGCGAAATATTGTCAGCTTATGGACACATTGCTTGAGGCATCTACACAGTATTTACATAACTGCTGTCTCATTATCTTTATGACCCGTGGGGCTGGTAGCTTTTGTAGAATTGAAGATGACATCTTGTGACAGTAATGGGGGAGCGCTGTGATCCTTTTACACACTTAAATTCTGTAATAACTGCTTGTCTGGAAACCACAGAAAGAAAGATGAAGGCACATAGGATGGCTGGCTCATTTTATTTTTATTATGTAGTCACTAAAAATAGCAGTGTTATAGTGAATATGGTTGTTATTTATAGTCTATCATAGAAGGATACGAGGATTGGTCAGTGTCTGACTTAGAGAGTGCTCTACTTAATTCCAGTTATTTATTTTAATTAAAATTTCCAACCCCCATGTTCTAATCTGAGGGAGCAAATGCTTAACTAAAAGGATAGTCCATTTTCATAGTTATCAATTCAGTGAATACGAAAGTACTTTTAAAAATTATGCCAATCAAATGCTATTTTTATTTGTATTTTACATTGTCTTAGAAATACATAGATTATTCGTAGCAAAAAAAAAAGAGTAATTCATGAAGATTTGGAATGGAAAAGAAAATGGGAGTTCTTTTTTGTTTGTTAATTTGGTACTGTCTTGCGTCTGTTGTTGAGGAACAGCACTGCACCCTGTGCAAGGCAGCTCCGCCCAAACCCTTTACATTGACGCGTTTGGGAATCATCTGTATTCCTAGGTTCCCTGTGGCACTCTCAGAAGTGTTTAGTGTTGGTTACTCCTTCCCATGCTCCCTTCTCTACCTTGCTCTCCTAGTTGGCCCCCACTTAGCCCAGGCTGCCCAGTTACCCCAGGCTGCTCAGTTACCCCCTCCCTCCCTACTGCCTGCCTTCTAACTAGCTGCGCTTCCCTGACACCCAACCACCCAGCTCTTACTGTTTCCTGACTGGTGTTCTTTTCAGAGCCCCAACTTTGAGCAACCCCCTTTCTTTAGAAACTAATCTTTTTTGAAACTAGGAGGAGGGAGTCCCTGTTTAACTTGATCTGTTCTACTTTGTTATTAAGCAGTCCTAGAGGTGGCATTTTGGCATTGAAGAAACAATGAATCAGGATTTAAAATACCTGGTTCTTAATATCTGATTAAATACCTGATTTTTGTTGGCTGCTAATGGAACTAGCCACCCATCGGGTGGCCATGTACACTAGAGGTCCAGGGCACAACCGGAAACCTCGTGTTTTTCACTGGTACTTCCTGTTTGGCATACTTTACAGTAGGAAGATGCAGACCACATACAGTAGGTAGAAATATCTTATGACCTATAACAAGCCGAATATGAACTTAAACCTCATAATTTCAAGTAAGACATTTGACTTCCTCCTATAACTGCTAAGCAGTTTTATCACAACTGTTTCCTTGTTTTTAATACATTAATATTTCTCTCTGGGGTGACAGTTATTCGTTAACCTCAAGTTATTATCATACTGTTCAGTTTCCCTTCTGTTTTCTAGAATTCATTTTGGAGAAATAAACACTACACATTATAATAGTGAACAGTGCTTAAGCCCTAAGTGAATAATTTCCATGTAGTCATATGTGAGGAAGAAGTAGCAGACACATGACCTGATGAGGATGTGTACACACCTGGGATTCCACACCTGGGGCTGGGGCAGGGGGACTGAGGGCCAGCGGCCAGTCTCAGTTTACAATGAATTTGAGACCAACTTGGGCTAGAAGAGACCCTATCCCACGCCATTGCATGTGTGTAAACTAGTGGACAACTTGTAAGATGATTCGGCTTTCAACCACTACTGTGTGGGTTCTGGGGCCCAGACTCAGCTCATTAGTCTTAGCTGTAAGCAGGCTAATGCCTTTAACATCTTGCTAGTCCTGATATATTTTCTTTCATAAAACAAAAATACAATATAAAAAAACAAAATAAAAAGGTACATGCTGTATTTTGTGAGGTCCTTTGTGCAACAGTGATTATATAGCCACTGAGACTTTATTTTTAATAATAAGTTTTCACCTTTATAATTTTGGAGATTCTCCATCATAAAAATTAAGAAAGTAGTTTGAAATCTAACTGAAATCAGTTGGTTTCAAATACTGTGCCAGATGTGTGTTTCCTTTTTTTCCCTAGGGGTGAGGGTTGTTTGTTTATATGTGTGAGTATTATGGCAACACGTATGTATGGTACCACATTCATCCTTGGCTCCTTTAGAGGCAGAAGAGGGGTTAGCTCCCTGGATCTAGAGTCACCGACGGCTGTGAGTTACCACGTGGGTGCTGGGAATTGATCCTGGGTCCTCTGCAAGAACAAGTGTGGTTAACTGCCGAGCCATCTCTTCAGCACCAGATGTGTTTTTCTTTTGGCTAATGTCATTTCAGTGGCTAAATAATGTTATTTGTGAGTGAGAATGTTTATTAAGGGCTCTGGTGCATGCCTGTGTAGCTCTGGTGTTAGGGGGATACCATGCACATGGACAAGGGGCCACGGGACAACCGTGGACATTCCTTAGTCCTTTCTCGGTATACCCTGGCTTGTGAGACAGGGTCTCTATGGCCTGCGTCTCACAGAGGAATGTGCTTCTGTCTACCATCCAGCACTAGGATCACATGTGTGCGCCACCACACCTGGCTTCTTCACTCACATCAAACTCAGGTCCTGATTCACAGCAAGCGTTCTGCCCAGGGAGTGCCCTCCGCAGCCTGAACTGTCAGATGTTTGGGAAGCAGCTCTGCCAGAGGCTCGTCTCATCACCGTGGCGTGAACTATCAGATGGTTGAGACATAGCTCTGCCAGAGGCTCGTCTCATCACCGTGGCATGAACTATCAGATGGTTGAGACATAGCTCTGCTAGAGGCTCGTCTCATCACCGTGACGTGAACTATCAGATGGTTGAGACATAGCTCTGCCAGAGGCTCGTCTCATCACCGTGGCGTGAACTATCAGATGGTTGAGACATAGCTCTGCTAGAGGCTCGTCTCATCACCGTGGCGTGAACTATCAGATGGTTGAGACATAGCTCTGCCAGAGGCTCGTCTCATCACCGTGGCGTTCGCTTGCTTCATATTTCCTTCCCGTGATTTTTTTTTTCAGCTAGAAAGTTAGAGACTATTTTTAGAGGTAATATTTAGTCACATTAAGATACAAGTACCACTAGTGTACATTGCTAGTTAAAAAATACAAAACTATCTTATTTGTCCTCGTGGTTTTCTGCATTTCCCAACGTCCTGTTTTCCTTGATTCTGCTCCACACTTGAAATGTTTTAAGTGAACCTAAGTGTATAAAACAAACATTTTTAAAACAATAGACATAAAACTTTGAAAAAAAAGTATTTTTTACATGTATAGGCATGTTGAATTTCAATAGGTTGTATTTTCCATTGCAAGGCAAATATTTAAATGAGAGAATATAGGGAAGCCTTAGGTTCCCGTGTGAATGAAGAACAGTGCCTATTGGTGTGAGTCCTGATGGTCTGGGTGCTCTCACTCTTAGGGCCTGGGCCTGGTTTTACAGCAGGCCAGTAAAGGGGCCTGCTGATTGCAGGGCAGGGTGCTTCTGCACGAGCTGGGTTTCTGGTTTTCCCCTTTAGCGGCTATCCCTGGCATCTAATTCTTATATGTTCCAGGGAGCCCGCGGTCATATCAGCAGTGGGTGTATACAGTCAAGGTAAGCATATACCTTTTGTTTTTCCCCTTTTCACTCTAGAAAGTGCAGAGAAATGTTGAGAAAAAGTATTCTGGCTATACTGTACACTGTTTAATTTGAAATGTGTGTATTTTATCACACTAAGTATTTTTTTGTTTATACTTTGTTGATAATTATAAAAGAAATTTAAAATGAAATGTTGAGTTCAGATGTAAAAGTCTTATTCAAAGCCAACATTTGCCTGTGTGTTGTATTATAGGTCAGAACAGCCATGTGCTGCTTAGTTTCTGACAATGTGATACTGTCGGGACAGAGAACCTCAGTTGAGGAAGTGCATCTGTCATACTGGGCTGTGGACATGGCTGTGTGGGGTGTCTTCATTGATGATTGATGGGCCAGCCCACAGTGGGCAGTGCCACCCTGTCAGGTGGTCCTGGGAGGTGGACAAAAGGCAGCTGACTGGGAGCTTGGAAGGGCACCAGGGAGCCACGCTCCCCCTCAGGTTCCTGCTTGAGTGCCTGCCCTAGCCCCATTGAGGATGGACTCTGACCTGAGTGATGTAATAAATCCTTTTCTCTTGAAGGAGATTTTCATCAGTGCCATAGCAACAGAAAGCAAACAAAGGTTGAGGGTGCAGCAGTAGGGTTTGAGGGGATTTTATTGGATAATAGTGCCGTTAGTTTGACATGTTCTTGGGAAGAAAATCGCCCACAGATGGAGTCTGTACTGCCCAGCTGCAAACCAGTGGGTCACTGTCACCTTCTGTCCATTGAGAAGCTCTGTTCATGCCCAGTAGTGTCCATAGTACTCTGTTATTTCAACCTCATGGTGAAATGACTCTGAGATGATGCTTTACACCCACTAGAAAGTACTGAGTAGAATATTTAAACTGTTTTAAATCACTATAAAATATAAAATATTAAGAATACTTGACATAACTTCACGGGTCTTTAACTTACAATTGTTTTTCTGTACTACTGCTCATGTTTCTTTTTTCTAGGGCAGTTTGCCCACACATCTTTAAAACTGTTTCTCCCTTTCAGAAAGGAGGTGCATTGTTCAACACAGCAGTGACCAAAGCAACTCCTGCTATGCGAACGGCATACAAATTTGTAAGTGTCCCTCTGACTTTCAGATTCTGCTAATAAAATTACTTGTATGGTGTGTGTGTGTGTGTGTGTGTGTGTGTGTGTGTGTTTGTGTGTGTGCGCACACACACACACACACACACATTTTTTTATTTTTGTTTCATGGCATTTTTACTTACTTAAGGTCAGTGTATAATTACTTTCTATATTCTTATTTTTGAGAGTTTCATATATGAGTACTATATTTATATCACTGCTGTTCCTCCTGATCTTCCTGATCCTCCTCCTCTTCCTCCTTCTTTCCTTCCTCCTCCTTTCCCTCCTCTTCCTACTCCTCTTCCTTCTGGTTCCTCTGGTGTGACTTTTGCTCCTCAAATTCATGTTCTCCTATTCTTAAAATATAATTGTTACACCCATGTGTATTATGTATGCTTATCCAATCATATATGTCTATAAGTTATAAATACACCTGCTGAGTCAGTTTAGTGTTTCTTGTGTGGTTAGGGCTAACCTCTTGGGCTTGGCTAACCTCATTGTGGAGAAGATAGATTCTCTTTCTCTCTCAGCTGCCAGTAACTTCTAGTAGCTCATTGTCTAGGAATCAAGCCTTGTTAGGACTTTTCCATCCACCAACACATCAGTTGTTGTTTAGGCAACCCTCCTGTTGGGACTTCCTGCGTGCAGCTTCCCTGTCCTCTGCAGAGACACTGCAGCACACAGCCTGCCCTGGTCCTCTGGCTCTAAGAGTGTTCCCATGATGCTCGTTGGTCCTCAGCTGTAGGGTTGTGCTGTGGATTTATCACTCGCCCTTTGACGGTGAGCTCCTGATAAGTTTCCTTGAGATTACACAATTATATTGTTCTTCCAAATATGTGTTTGTCTCTACTTCTTTTAATTAAAATAATAGGAAAACAAACAAATTCAGTTTGTCATCCTAGAAACTGTAATCACTCAACACACAGACTGGTTTACTTTGAACCTTCTCTGCAAGGCTGTAATATCTTCACAAACTAAAAATCTTACTCTTGAAGGATTATTTCTTCAAGTAATTTCTGGCAGTAATTCAGGTCTTCAGAATATACTTTGTTTATCTTGTGATAATATCATGGGTGTTGAATCAAGAGGTTGGAAGATGTGATTAAATCATTTTGTGTCATGTTTTTTACCCAAAGTGGATCCTTCTGGAATGTCCATATTTTGAAACTTATATGCTGAAGTTTTTTTCTGATCATAAGTTGCAACAAATAAAACTCTTCATTTTTTTTATTTGGATTTGACACTCTTTGTTTGCCTAGCTTTTTTTAAAAATATAAATGGCTATTTTTCAAAACTAAAAGACATGTTTTTACTGTAGTTATTTATTAAACAAGCAGTTTGATTGTCCATTTGCTAGAGTCAAGTGTAAGAGAAGCCTCAGAGGAGCAAACACCCACACAGCCCGGCCTGCGTGCAAGGCTGGAGCGCATTTTCTTGACTGATGGTTGCTGTGTGAGGTGATGGATCCTTGGGCAGGTAATCATACATGCTGTAAGAAATCAGACGGAAGAAGCCAGGAGGAGCTAGCTGGCCACCCGCACTCCGTGATGGCCTTTACACTACCCTGCTTTCCTGAGTTCCTGCCCTGACTTTGCTGCTTGATAAAGTACAAACTGTAAGATGATATAAGCCCTTTCCTCACTGAATTGCTTTTGGTCATGGTGTTTTACCACAGCAAAAGAAACCCCAACTCACCCATTGTGAGTTAGGCCTTATGCTCATCTTGAGTCAGAGCAGAGACCTTGAAAGGTGCTGTAGGAGAGACACTGTCAGTGGTGGCCGTCGCAGCCCCAATGTTACGTCTGTGCTTTCATTTAAGTGAATATGATTTCTGTCCTGCACTTATAAGTTTTCTTTATACTACAGCGCGCTGACATATTTTTTAAGCTCACTGAACTTGTGCCTTTTCATGCTTATAGGAACCATAATCAAACTAAGAGACAATACATACCCAGTCATAAACAAAAGAAGCACAGCCAGATGACATGCATATTTAATCTGACTGAATGATCTAAGTATGTTTTGATTAGATCATTTTGTTAGTGAAACACACAGCTTTCTGTACCTCAGTTAGCTGCAAGGTAGGTGTAGACTTTATCCATCTTCCAGGCTGATGTTAGAGCTAACCAGAGGACAAGTTCGGACATCGCGGAGAGGCTGACACTAGATTCAACTTTAACACTATGGACAGTAAGGAGGCTGTGTGATGCACAGGCTCGGAAAGAACTGAAAAACTGTATGAGGAAGGCAAAACTGGTCTCAAATTCTAAGAGATAAGAACAACAGAATCTTTCTTTGATATTTACATACTTTATTGCAACATAAGGATAGATATAGGACTCTTTGATTCAGTTGCTTAACGAATAAAGTAAGGAATGAAATATCTTTATTGATTCCCCAAAATACAAAAACAACAACCACTACCACAACAACAATAAAACCAAACAAACCAGAGGATATATTCTAGTGTTAGTTAAAGACTGTCTCCTATTGTAATATTTTTCAGTTTCATTTTTAAATAATAGGAAAATAATTGTTATATTCAGTTCAGAACATTGCTTGAGTACTTAACTGTATGTCAGTGGTGTTCTGCGTTTAGACTTGCTGATGCGGGAAGGCCCTTTCCCTCAGAACCTGAGAGCCGCGCTTTGACTCCTCTCACAGACAGCTCATAGGCAGCACAGGTACGGACTGTGGGCCAGACTGCGTGTCTGTAGAGAAGACTATCTGTCCTCTCTCTGGTGAGGCTTTAAGCATTGGTGTGTTTTAAAACGTTGTTTGTTCCTTACTCCTTGAAAATGGAGTAATGGAAAAATATAACCCAGATTTGAATCTAGACCATATAGACTTAATCTTCCTGGATCACCGTGCTCTCTTATATGGTGTCTTGGGAGCAGTGTAATCTTGGAGTTGGAATAACAAACAGTGCAGTGTATCTAAGCACCCAGCACACAGTCAGAAAACAAAAAGTAAGGGAGGCTTCCTTTTGCTGTTTTTACCGGGAGTACTTTGAGTAAAACTCTCCAGTGCAACAAAGGCCCCACCATTGTGAACTCCTCTTTGTCTTAAGTTGGACCCCACAATTTACAGCCAGACTGGAGACACTGAATGATGAGAACAAACCTAGAGAAATATGAAGGTAGTGTGAAATTGTTCAGTGACTTAATTTTTTCTGGAAAATCTATGTGTGAAATAGTGAAATAGCATTCCCCGAAGATGCCCGTGCTACTGTCTGTCTGCAACAGCTCTCCAGCAGCACTCCTCAGCGTGCCTTCGGGTTCTTGACGCTGCACGTTTGTCCAAATAACTTGATGCTTTGATAGACACACTCTCTCCTCTCCTCTCCTCTCCTCTCCTCTCCTCTCCTCTCCTCTCCTCTCCTCTCCTCTCCTCTCCTCTCCTCTCCTCTCCTCTCCCTCTCCTTCTCCCTCCCCTCCCTCTCTCTCTGTCTCTCTCTCTCATTGTTCACAATTTAAATTAATAATGGGATTAGGTACCCAATTGATTCTAGGCTGAATGTTAACCTTTGTGTGTTTGTATGCAATACAGAATTGACCCTTTTAAATAACAGTTTAGTCTTAATAAAATAGTTGAAATAGTGTTAGGATAGAATTTGTTTCTTTTCTAATATGGATAGTTGGCAAACCTTATTAGAGATAATCTTACATGTCTATTTATTTAGTAAATGATAATAGAAGCATAAGAAGCATTATTCTCATTTCCTAGGCAAAGAGTCACGCCAGACTGGGACTGAAGGAGGTGAAGAGCAGACTGAAACACAAGGTGCGTCTGTCCTCTGGGTCCTCAGACTTCCCCTGAGTTTGTAGGAGTTTCTATCCCCTGTTCCACAAGCTGAGTGAGATTTGTAAGATATGCTCTCCCTTTGTTCAAGAATGTGTTTTTCATAACAAGTCCTCTAGCAACTAATCCTCAGCTATTCTAAATGCATCCACTGAATAATCTTTGTATTGTTTGCATATTTTATCCCAGAATATAGAGTTCTTCAAAGATGCTTTTAGCAGGATGCATGCTCTCATAAAGTTGATTGCCTTTGTACTACAGCTAATCAGTTTTGAAAAATATCATTGGGTTGAAATTAATAAAAAGATGCCACCATTTGGTTTTATAGGTTCATCCCAATGGTAGTTACCACACTGAGGAATGTTCCTAATTTATAAAAGATCACATATGATAATTTGATTTTGGATGTATGGGTATTGCAGGTATCATGTGAATGCTTATAGGTCTATATTTATGTGTTTGGTTTAATTATAAATTACATCTTTGCAATTTTATTAATAATTTGTGTTCTGAATTTTTTACTTTTGAAGAAAATCTACTTAAAAATCTTCCATTCTAGTAGTGGTGGATGTTTATCTTTATATAAATTTTATTTCAACTAGTCAAAGTATGGATCATTTTTTAATTTAATTAAATCACACCATAGAAAATCATTATTTCCTCAGCATATTCTTTAAAATTATACCTATAGTGTTTTTTCTTTTCATGTTTAACAGGCATCCTTATTAATGAAATGACTTTAGTTTAAAAGTAGAATAATGTGAAATAATTGTACTTTTCTTCATATGTAGGACGAGGAAGATTATGGGACCTGTTCTGGCTTGGTACAGTATACACCAGTTTACACATTACACAATGAGAAGGGAGTAAACAGAGAGAAGCAGAAGCTTTCCCAGGTAAGGATACTTGTCCTTTGTGTCCCTGGCCTCAGATTACATAACTTCAGCAAATTCTTTAGGAGTAATGTAAGCCATTGATGCTTCTCTTAATCGAAAATCAGCGTTGCTGGTCAAGGGGGAGAGTCGTGCACTCAGGCCTTACATGATGGAGAAATGAATAGCCCTATTCTGAAAATCCCACCCTGATGCAGACATGGAACATCCACACAGTCCAAACACAATCTTATTATAATATTTATTACAATATTTGCTCTGTGCATGTCTACAGATATCGTAGCACCTAAAACAAATACAAAATTCAAAGCAGTGCTATTCCCAACCCTTTTGCATATGGGTTACTTGTGTTTCATCATGTCTTCAAAGTCATATACTCCAGTGGGTCTGAGAGACAATTAAATCTGTGATTATGTGCAGTATGAATAGAATAACATAGAATAACAATGATAAAATGCCTTTGCTGCAAACATAAAATGTGTATTTCAGACATCCAATATTAAATCAGTATTTGGAAATCCAAGGGTGAAGCACTGTGCAAATGACCCGCACCCTATGACGAGTTCCTCTTGATGGACCATCAGAGCTGTTCATGTTGTAATTGAAAATGCTCTGAAGATGCTTCCCTGAGAATATCTTAACTAATAGCACTATACACTGTCGGGCTGTTCCCCTTTGTGACATGTGTCACAGGAAGCTGAGTCCCTGTGCTGCCCGGATTGAGGAACAGTTCTGTATCATTTATCACTAGCTGGGAACAACTCAAAAGTTGAAAGATCATTTTTACTTAAAGTATATTGCTTTTCTCCATAGTAAAAACTCATGAAGCCAAAACATCATACCATGGGGACTATATGTATGGTTTTTCTGCACCTAGATACGTTATTTGCTATCATTATTTAAAACTTCTGTTCAAATGATGATATCACTAGAAATATTGTTCCAAGAGGCAAACTGTTTAGAAAAATAGCAGTGTAATCTCTTATTTTACAGTAGGCTCTGGAAGGTTCTAACAAATTAAACCTTGCACATCAGATTGCAGTTGGTTGGGCGTCTTTAGAAATCAGCTTTAGAGTCAAGTTCATACAGTGCCTGCAAAGCTTCTTTAACGACAGCTGCCAAGGCTGACAGCCACGTGAGTCGCCAGTGTCTGTGGCTCATAAGATTCGGGCCAGAAAAGGATACCTTCGGAAGGAAGGGTTTGCTTGGCCTCAGTTTGGGGGTACAGTCTGCGGTGCAGGAAGTCTGCATGGCAGCACCTCAAGCAGCTGGTCACGTGGCACACGCTGTCAACAGAGCAGAGTGAGAAGAGCGCTGATACTCAGCTCCGCCTTTCTTTTCTGTTTCACTCTGGGATCCCAGCCCACTGCATGGTGTTACCCAGCAGTCTAGAAAACCTCGCCAATACAGAAATCCTCACAGATCCTCCAGAAGTTATTTCCATAGGATTCTAAGCACCATCAGTGGGGAAATTAAGAGGAGCCTTTTCAGCTCCAGATTTCGCCATCTTGACACCCAAACATATCACTTTAAAACTACATTCTTCCTTTCATCGGTTGTTCTCATTGGCTCATACTAGTCCATAATCCAAAATGCATTTTTCACACCACCAGAAGCCCCTATAGTCTTTAGTAGTGCCAGACTCTTAATCTCATCTGAGACTCAAGGCAATCTCTTAAATAATGTAATTCCAATATACAATGGCATGGAATACACATCCCACTCCATAAAGGAAGAAAGATGGGATAGCATTGACCTGGCTAGCCAACAGTCAGTAGGCAAATAGTAAATCCTCCAGCTTCATGTCATATCTGGCTCATGATAGAATCATCTGGCTAAAGACTTGGGTAGCCCTTTTCCTCCATTTTTGCAACCTGGAGCACATAGTGTCTGTTTTGAACCAGCTGCAATAGGTATACTCAGTTTTCTTCAGCTAGTGTCTCAAACACTTGACATCTTGAAGATTCAGGAATCTGCACTGTGATTCATTCTTCCTTGGTCTCACTAAATGGCTCCATAGGGCATCTTTTCAGGGACTGCAACCCTGTCACACGTTGCCCCACCTCAGCAGCTCTCAAGAACTTCGGGGTTCTTTCCTGACACCCTGATTTCTCTCTCTTTTATGCCTGCCCAGCCAGTACTGAGTGAAGGAAGCAAGCTGCGAGCTGGCAGCCGTGCCTGTGCCTGTGCCTGTGCCTGTGCCTGTGCCTGTGCCTGTGCCTGTGCCTGTGCCTGTGCCTGTGCCTGTGCCTGTGCCTGTGCCTGTGCGTGTGCCTGGGCCTGGGCCTGGCTCCCGTGGAAATCATCTGTCCGCCGGCCCTGAGGAAAAACACATCTCTAGGTAGTTTCTGTAGAGCCCAGAACTCCTTCAGGAAAATTCTCAGTACAGGCCATCTACTTTCAGATACACTTTCATTTTCACAACATGGAGCCTGTGACAAGTTAGGTCTTGCCCTCAAAACACGCTTCTTATTGTCCCAGTGTTCAGTCTAGGTTTCTCCCTAATGTCATCCATCTCTGTAGCAATTCCAGCTGCTTTTAAACCTGCCCCAGCTGTACGGTGAAGTGTGCCCCTGCTCTTTTTCTTACCACATTGTACTTTTTCCATGTTTGGTGCCACTTCTCTCTCTGTCTCTCTCTCTCACTGTGGAAGAAAGCAGCCCACAGCCTGAGTGCTCTCCTGCCTCAGCATTTCCCTCCACCATATGAATTAGTTCAGTTCCTCTATATTCTGCCTCACTTGAGTTCAGCTCCTCTATATTCTTCCTCACTGTTTCAGGAAACAGGCAGAATGCAGCTGATTCTTGATGTCGTTACCACATGAATAGACTAGCTCAGATCTCAGGAGAGCCAGTCCTCTGTGTTTACATTGCTGTCAGCACTCCTGTCTTCCAGCTCCAGCTAGAATGGCCTGCTCATCTCTACTTACAGCCTTCATGGGCTTTTCTACCTCATAGTTTCAAATTCTTCCACGTTCTTCCTATACCACTGTTGCAAAGACTGTGAACCACATAGTAGGGTTGATCACAGCGGTGGGACTGCTGCTGTTCCAGTGTTCTGATTAGTTACTTTCCTCGTTTCTAGGACAAAGTTCTTTGAAAGAAGGAAAGAAGGAAAGGAGGGAGGGAGGGAGGGAGGAAGGAAGGAAGGAAGGAAGGAAGGAAGGAAGGAAGGAAGGAAGGGTTTATTTTTGTCATAGTTTGAGGTCACGAACCATGTGGGAACATGGTGCACTTTAAGGCAGCTGGTCGCATAGCCTCTGGAGTGAGGTGGGCACGCCTCGGCTTCCTACTTCCTTTTTACTTAGTTTGTGTCCCAACCTGTGGGATGGTGCTGCCCACATGCAGGGTGGATTTTCCCAGTCTATCTGAAACAAGCCTCACAGACCTGCCATGAATATTTAAAAGCTCATCAAATCAACAGTCAAGATTAATAATCACAGTACTATAAAATGTTTATGGTAATAAAGTGCTCTTGCATGTCTGATTTAGCCAGTGTTGTACTACTGTAACGGAATGCTTGAGCTTGAGTAATGCATAAAGAACAGAAAAGTGTGTTGTAGATGATTCAAGGCTGGAGAGCCTAGGTAAAGGCTCACGTGTTATAAAGACCTAAAGATAATGCACCACATGATCACATGGCAGAAGGGCAGGACAGAGCAGGACATGCAGGTGGGGATGGTGGCTTTAAATGAATGTGGGATTTGGGTAGGAACAATCGAGCCTCAGCAATTTAAGGAATGAAGGAATCTGGGAGCTTTTTTTTTTTTTTTTAAAGAGAGGAGTTTATTTCATCTTCTATCTTTTTTTTTTTTAAATTAGGTATATTCTTTATTTATACTTCAAATGTTGTCCCCTTTCCTGGATCCCCCCTCCCCTGAAAATCCCATAAGCCATCTCACCTTCCCCAGTCAAAGTCCCCCCTCCCCGCTTCCCTGTCCTGGTATTCCTCTACACTATGGTATCAAGTCTTTCCAGGACCAAGGGCCTCTTCTCCATTTGATGTCCAACAAGATCATCCTCTGCTGCCAATGTGTCTGGAGCCATGGGTCACTCCCAGTATACTGTTTGGTTGATGGTTTTGTCCCTGGGCACTCTGGGGGTACTGGGTGATTTCCATGGTGTCCCTAGGGGTACTTGTTGTTCCTCCTGTGGCACTGCAAACCCCCTCAGCTCCTTAGGTCCTTTCTCTATCTCATCTATTGGGGCCCTGTGTTCAGTTCTATGGCTGGCGGAGAGTGTCCCCTTCTGTATTTGTCATGCACTAGCAGAGCCTCCCAGGTGATAGCTATATCCGGCTCTGTCAGCAAGCACTTGTGGGGAACCACAAGAGTGTCTGGGTTTTGTAATTGTATATGGAATGGATTCCTAGGTGGGGTAGTATCTGGATGGTCTTTCCTTCAGACTCTGCTTCACACTTTGTCTCTGTATATCCTTCTGTGGGTATTTTGTTCCTCCCTCTAAGAAGGACTAGAGTATCATGCTTTGTTCTTCCTCTTTCTTGGGCATCATTTGATATGTGAATTGTGTCTTGGTTATTCCAAGCTTCTAGGTTAATAGCTACTTATTAGTGACTGCATTCCATGAGTGTTCTTTTGAGATTGGGTTGCCTCACTTAGGATAATATTCTCCAGTTCCATCCATTTGTCTAAGAATTTCATGAATTCATTATTTTTAATGGCTGAATAGTACTCGTGTGTGTGTGTGTGTGTGTGTGTGTTTGTGTGTGTGTGTGTGTGTGTGTGTGTGTGTGTGTGTATCACATTTTCTGTATCCATTCCCCCATTGAAGGACATCTGGGTTCTTTCCAGCTTCTGGCTATTATGAATAGGGCTGCTATGAACATAGTGGAGCATGTGTCCTTATTACATGTGGGAGAGTCCTCTGGGTATATGCCCAGGAGTGGTGTAGCAGGGTCCTCCGGTAGTGTTATGCCCAGTTTTCTGAGGAACCACAGAACTGATTTACAGAGTGGTTGTACCAGCTTGCAATCCCACCAGCAGTGGAGGAGGGTTCCTCCTTCTCCACAACCTTTCCAGCACCTGCTGTCTCCTGAGCTCTTTATCTTAGCCATTCTGACTGGCGTGAGGTGGAATCTCAGGGTTGTTTGGATTTGCATTTCCCTGATGACTAGGGATCTTGAACATTTCTTCAAGAGCTTCTCAGCCATTTGATATTCCTCAGGTGAAAATTCTTTGTTTAGCTCTGTACTCCATTTTTGATAGGGTTATTTGGTTCCCTGGAATCTAACTTCTTGAGTTCTTTGTATATATTGGATATTAGCCCTCTGTCCGATGTAGGGTTGGTAAAGATCGTGTCCCAATTTGTTGGTTGCTGTTTTGTTCTATTGACAGTGTCCTTTGCTTTAGAAACTTTGTAATTTTATGAGGTCCCACTTGTCAATTCTTGGCATGGTGTTGGGGTTCTGTTCAGGAAAATTTCCCTGTGCCTATGTGTTCAAGGCTCTTCCCCAGTTTTTTTTCTATTAGTTGCAGTGTGTCTGGTTTTATGTGGAGGTCCTTGATCCACTTGGACTTGAGCTTAGTACAAGGGGATAAGAATGGATTGATTTGCATTCTTCTGTAGGCTAGCTGCCAGTTGAGCCTGAACCAACTGTTGAAGAGGCTATCTTTTTTCAACTGGATGAAATTAGCTCCTTTGTCAAAGATTATCTTCTATCTTACAGTACATTGTGAATGGTAGTCAGGACAGGAAATCAAACATGAATTTGGAGGCAAGTACTGAAGAAGAGGTCATGAAGGAATAGAATTACTATCTTGTGCAGACTGATTTCTTATTCCAGCTGTTCAGGGATGGCACTTGGAATAGTAAATCATCAATCAAGAAAATACTCAATGATCTTTTGCCTAGTATCTGATGGAGACATTTTCACAATTGAAGATTCCTTTTTCAGTTTGACTCCTGTTAGACTATATTTGATCAAAAACAAAGAACAAAAGAAAGAAAGGCAGGAGAGAGGGAGGGAGAGAGAGAGAAGGGGATAGAGAAAGAGAGATTTTCTCAAAGAACCAGCTCCTGGTTTTGTTTATTCTTTGTATACTTCTTTTTTTTTTTTATTTCTATTCTGTTGATTTCAGCCCTGAGTTTGACTATTTTTTACCCTCTACTCTTCTTGGGTGTCTGCTTCTTTTTGCTCTAGAGCTTTCAGGTGTGCTGTTAAGCTACTAGTGTATGGTCTCTCCAGTTTCTTTTTGGAGGTACTCAGAGCCATGAGATTTCCTCTTAGCACTGCTTTCATTGTGTCCCATAAATTTGGGTATGCTGTGCCTTCATTTCATTAAATTCTAAAAAATGTCTTTAATTTCTTTCTTTCTTGAGCAACTTATCATTTGGTAGGGCATTGTTCAGCTTCCATGTGGATGTGGGCTCTCTGTTGGTTTTATTGCTATTGAAGACCACTCTTAGTTCATAGTGATCTGATGAGAGGCATGGGATTATTTCTATCTTCTTGTATCTGTTGAAGCCTGTTTTGTAACTGATTATATATATGGTCAGTTTTGGAGACAGTACCATGAGGTGCTGAGAAGGTATATGTATATGTTCTATAAATAGCTGTTAAATCCATTTGGTTCATCACTTCTGTGAGTTTCTGTGTTTAGTTTGTGTTTCCATGATTTATCCATTGATGAGAGTCGGGTGTTGAAGTCTCCCACTATTAATTAATGTGTGAGGTGCAATGTTTCCTTTGAGCTTTAGTAAAGTTTCTTTTATGAATGTGGGTGCCCTTGCATTTGGAGCATAGCTGTTCAGAACTGCAAGTTAATCTTGGTAAATTTTTTTCCTTTGATGAGTATGAAGTGTCCTTCCTTATCTTTTTTGATAACTTTTGGTTGAAAGCCAATTTTATTGCATATTAGAATGGCTACTCCAGCTTGTTTCTTGGGACCACTTGCTTGGAAATTTTTTTCCAGTCTTTTTACTCAGGGTAGCGTCTGCCTTTGTCATTGAGGTGTGTTTCCTGCATGCAGCAAAATGCTGGGTCCTGTTTATGTATCCAGTCTGTTATTCTGTTTTTATTGGGGAATTAAGTCCACTGATGTCAAGAGATATTAAGGAAAAGTGATCATTGCTTCCTGTTATTTTTGTTGTTTGAGATGGAATTGTTTGTTTGGGTATCTTCTTTTGGGTTTGTTGAAAGAAGATTACTTTCTTGCTTTTTCTAGGATGTAGTTTCCCTCCTTGTGTTGGAGTTTTCCATCTATTATCCTTCATAGGGCTGGATTTGTGGAAAGATATTGTGTAAATTTTATTTTGTCATGGAATATCTTGGTTTCTTCATCTATGGTAATTGAGAGTTTTGCTGGGTATAGTAGCCTGGGCTGGCATTTGTGTTCTCTTAGGGTCTATGTGACATCTGCCCAGGATCTTCTAGCTTTCATAGTCTCTGGTAAGTCTGCCTTTATATGTTACTGGACCCTTTTCCCTTACTACTTTTAATATTCTTTGTTTTGTGCGTTTGGTGTTTTAACTATTATGTAATGGGAGGAATTTTTTTTTCTGGTCCAGTCTATTTGGAGTTCTGTAGGCTTTTATATGTTTATGTGCATTTCTTTCTTTAGGTTAGGGAAATTTTCTTCTATAATCCTGTTGAAGATATTTACTGCCCTTTTAAGTTTGAAATCTTCACTCTCTTCTATACCTATTAGCCTTAGGTTTGGTTTTCTCATTGTGTCCTGGATTTCCTGGATGGTTTGGGTCAGGGTCTTTTAGCATTGTGCATTTTCGTTGACTGTGTGTCAGTGTTTTCTATAGTATCTTTTGCATCTGAGATTCTCTCTTCTGTCTCTTGTATTCTGTTGGTGATATTTGCATCTATGACTCCTGATCTCTTTCCTAGGTTTTCTATCTCTGGGGTTGTCTCCCTTTGTGATTTCTTTATTGATTCTATTTCCATTTTTAGATCCTGGATGGTTTTGTTCAATTCCTTCACCTGTTTGGTTGTGTTTTCCTGTAATTCTTTAAGGGATTTTGTGTTTCCTCTTTAAGGGCTTCTAGCTGTTTATGTGTGCTCTTCTGTATTTCTTTAAGGGAGTTATTCTTGTCCTTCTTAAAGTCCTCTATCATCTTCATGAGGCGTGACTTTAAGTCAGAGTCTTGCTTTTCTGGTGTGTTGGAGTATCCAGGGCTCACTCTAGTGGGAGAACTGGGTTCTGATGATGACAAAGTAGCCTTGGTTTCTGTTGCTTACGTTCTTGCCCTTTCCTCTCGCCATCTGGTTATCTCTGGTGTTAGATGGTCTTGCTGTCTCTGATTGTGACTTGTCTCTCCTGCAAGCCAGTGTGTCCATACTTCTGGGAGACCATCTCTCTCCTGGTGGTATTTGGGTATGGAGCGCTGTGGCAAAGGATCAGCCCCAGGCTGCTCCTCAGTTCTTGTGTCCTGAGGTCTCCGGGTCATCCCTCAGAGCAGAAGTAGTGGTCTTCCCTGTGCTCACAGGTGTGCCAGCACTCCTGGGAGACCAGCTCTTTCTCAGCAGATTTTGGATATAGAGTGCTGTGGCACAGGATCAGCTCAGACCTTGGTAGATCTTTATAAAGAAGACCGCTCATCTAATAATTCCGCACCCATTATGTCCAGGACCCTCCTAGGTACCAGCCATTAACAGAAAGAAAACCGTGGAAATATTCTGAATTCATGAGACTATTTTTGTAGCAAACTAAGCGATTTCTCTATTTTTCCTTTTATTAACTGTATTTTCATAGACTATTATTAATTTCAGATGTCATTATCAAATTCTGATTGTGTTGCTAATGCACGTCTTTGAGTGAAGTCACATGTGTATAGAAAGTGGCCAGTACATCACACTGACATTAAACCAGGCGGCATTCCCTGTCTGCTTTTCTGACACCACAATACGCTTAGGTCTTGACTGCTCACAAGCTTTAAGTCACTCTTGTAGAGTTTTATAGCTCTGTAACAGAGTACTTAAATGATGATATTTACCATAGAGAACAGATTTTTTTTTTGATGAGAAAAAAATATTTTCAATAGAATTCCTTAAGATAAAAACATTTAAATCACAGGAATCCTTTTTCCAAATGTCTAAGTTAAAAGAATCTTCATATGCTAATTTTAAATTTTCCTTTTAAAATAGGATAAGACATTTCTATTGTAACTTACTAACTTCTGTTTTTTCATATTCATGTTAATTTCTAGAAATTGATTTTTAAATTGTTTATCCTAAGGTATACAAAATGGCAAGATGATTATATTTAAGCAAATTAACCAATAAACAAATTCTCTATTGCCTTCAAAGGTGACTTTCTGTGGTTCCTAAGAGCACATTAGACCTACACATAGCCCTTTTCCAATATGAGATACATTATCATTAACTTTAATCCTTCCCAAGTGCTTCTGATGGAAAGATTAGTATAGAGCTAGACTTGGTTTTAAAAAGGAAACTGCTTTTGACATTCGATAAAATAAAATATCCCTTTGTCTTGCTTTCTGCATTTTTAATTGGTATATTATTAATATCACACATTATTTTCCTAGGCTGTTATAAGAATTATAGATAATGTGAATAAAATATCTTCATAAATAATAAGTACAATAGGTAGTCTACAATTGGTAGCAGTTCACGTACACACATGTGTCTTAAGTGCCAAGTCCTTTGTAACAATGGCCTTCTTAGACTTTCTTCTCTTGTGAAATTCCTGTCCTTAGTCACTTGACAGCACTGTGGCCACAGAAGTAGCAGATATTCATTTTCATTCTAAGTCGGGTCCTGACTGCTGACTTTAGCATATGATTTGAAAAGCAATATACATCTTGTATCATGAATAAATCTCTTCTCTGTAACTTTGTAAGATGGTGTTTGTTTTATTGGCAGCTACATTAAAAACTGACTCTGAATGGACTTGTCTCACCCCACTCTGAGTCCTCTTAGTACTACACAGACCCACCTGTGGAAGGAACGCAACTCTTCTAGCTCTCATCGAGACTCGCCAGTGAAAGGCTTTGTTTTTATTTAGTTTTCAGAATATTAAATGAAATTGTGATCTTTTGAATTATAAGAATGTATCTTTATTTAACACAAGCAGATAGTGTGGATGCTGTAGAGAAGAATTTAAATGTGTGTCTCATTACTTTGCTTGTCTTTGGAATAGACTGTGAATCTATAATCTACCCCCAACAAATAGTAATTTGTGTGCTGGTCTGCTAATTAGTATGGCTATTTTCTGTTTTGTTGATGAGGCTTAAATAAATGTCAAGGGTACAGCCATGAAGAGCTCCCAATTAGGCTTCACATTTGTAAAATCCAGCCCTTCCCCTTTTGTGTGGAGATGACAGTTCTAACAGCCGCCCTAGCCTAACAGGACTCCAGGGAAAGGATCCTTCTCTGATTTTATTGAAAATAGGGCGGGCTAGTCCAGCGAGAATACTGCTATCGGTCATGGTGCAGAGCGGTTTTAATCCGATGTACTTACCTTTTGTCAATTTTTTATTAGTGGAATCCTGAAGAGTTAGTGAGCAGTATTAGACTATTAAATCTAATTCTGTCATATGAAATTGCCTGAAATGTAATAGAAAATTTTAAGAATAAGAGAAAAATCCCCTTCAATAATAAATTTATAAACCTGTAGGATCTGCTTTAAAGGAGAAAAACTGTTTTTGGCTTAGCCCAGCACTCTCTCTCTCTCTGTCTCTGTTTCTGTCTCTGTCTGTATGTCTCTGTCTCTGTCTCTGTCTCTGTCTCTGTCTCTCTCTCTCTCTCTCTCTCTCTCTCTCTCTCACACACACACACACACACACACACACACACACACAGTTGGCTCACACCTATCCTAGTGAACACGCAGGAGAGCAGAGCTGTGCCATGAGTCAACATGAACAGATGGACGACCCTAACCAAGGCATCTCCCTGTGACAAAATCTTGTGGACGAGGCCCGAGCAAGCTTTCTATGGCAGAGCCTGATTAAAACCCTGCACACATCCGCTTTTAACTGCTTCCTGCCTGAGGCAGACGCCAGTCCACTGGAGCATCTCCCTGTCTACCATCTAGATAGCTTATGTAAATCTTTGCAGGAAAGGTCGGCCTTTCCTTTGTGGTCAACAATGTCCTTAACGACAAATACTCACTAGGAACGGAGTTGGTACTCTGTACAGTGTTCACAAATGGAGCAGGTTTAAGAGCCTTGTTACTATCACATGCTTCGATACTGGTGGCCATGCTTATATACAAACTAGTGCTTTGAAATGAGAACAGTTCTTCCTTAAGTAAGTGATAGAGAAGCTTTCATCATAAGATATAAGTTTATAACTGATAGTGTGCTTTTATCTTTAAAATAAATGTGCCCAAAAGGTAGGCACATGTATATATACATATATGTATATATGTATATATTGTCCACAGAGAATTGTAAATAAATCATTTCATAGCCACAGTAGCGTGTGTGGGGATATCAACAAAATCCCACCATCTTATCATCTTCAATGAATATGATAATCAGATAATTTATGTTTTATAGACTGCTTTACACACTACAGATGTGTATAATGTATACTTACAAATGTAAGTAATTTAAATGCAATTTAAAATACAAAACTTAGATACTATTAAATTGTGTAGCTTCTAAAAAAAAAGCAAGAAACTCATAGGAAGTTGTGTATAGTTAAAGGTAACATATTAATGCCAAAGATTTGTTTATAAGAGTTAGTGGACTCTGAAGTAAAATATAACAGTAATAAATGGTAGCACTTCTTGTTGAGACATAGGAAGTGTAAAAGTTGGTATAGTTGCCACTTGTAGTGACACACGGCAGGAACGTCACAAGTTCAAAGTCAGCCTAAGTTACAAAGCATGATTCTGAAGGAAGTAGCCACTTACTTCTTCACAAGAAAAAAGTAATTATAAGTAACAAATCAAGTGAATAATTCTGTTGGCATGGGTTAGAGGATATGGCAAGTAAATATTAAGAATACTTGGTTTTGTAAAATAAGTTTTACAAAAGACATACAATTACTATTTTTAGAGTTTGAAATTCTATCATTCCCTCCAAGCCTTTCTATGTACCTGTACCTATTTTTCCTCAGATTTGTGGTGTCTGTTTTCACTACTTGTTCATACATATATGTATATACATGTTCTCCTGAATACAGTCTCCTCAGCCTGTACATTATTAGTTACATGTATGTTTTCAGGGCTGACCACTTGGTGTCCACTCCCAGCAGGCACTCTTCACGGGAGCAGCTTGTCTCTCCCCTCAGCCCGACATAACCTGCTGTTCTTTGTGTGCTTTCTCCTGGCCTCATTCGACATGCACTTGTAGTCCTTGTCCAGCTCCTGGCTAGGTAGTTGTAGCTTCTGATATTACTGGGAGACAGTGACCTCCCTGAACCTCTGGCTCTGCCCCCTGGCATCATTCCCACAATGTAACCCTGAGTTTTAGGTGCTGGAGTTGTTTTGTAGATATATCCCATTGGAACTGGGTTCCACAACGCTCCATTTTGATTTGTAGTGGTTTTCTGTAGCATTTTTTCATCTGTGGCAAAGAGGAAGTTTCCTTGATGAGGGGTGAGGACTATACATATCTTTGGTATAAGGACAAATATTTAGAATGTAGTTAGAGTTTATGCTGGTTTATAGGGTCTCCTTCAAGATTGATGATGTCACTGGCACTGGTTAGATGGCTAGTCCCAGTACCAGGAATGGGCTCCTTCCTTCTGAATAGGACTTATAAAGCAAACAACTATAAAAAACATAAGCAACCAGTTCTGATTTTATGTTTATTTTGGCTCAATATTTAAGGCACTGTCAAGGTAAATTGCTAGCTGCAGTGATAGGGAAATATTTTAAGACACTTTAAAGGATAAAACTTTTTGAAGTACATTAAGTGAACATGACCATATGAAGTATTGCCTAAATAAAAACGCATTATAACAACGAGCATTCCAGGGTCTCTTCACATTGGATTTAACCAAATTTATTTTAATCTCAGTAAGTTATACAGTTCATTTTCTAGTAAAAATATACAAGTACTACATTGTTAATTAGAAAGAAGTTATTTTCTCCGGTGGAAACACTATTTTTTTCAAACATTTCATATTTGGTTATAGTTATTTATTTCAGAAAAAAAAATGGGTTCTAGATTACAAGCATGCCCCCTAGTGGAAGTTGTGTGAATCTTCCCTGAGAAGGTAATTTGTAGTGCCAGGCACAGAGCATTCAAGCTGTGTTCAGTAACTGGGATTTAATTTAATTTAACTCTGCAGAACAATACTCGGTATATTGCAAAGTATAGTGTAAAATAGTCTTATTTATGTAAATATATAATTTTTTAAAAATTTAAAGTTTAACATTTTAATGTTAAAATTTTAGTCTTCAAATTTATTTGCCACAAATAACTATTATAAAATCTTGAAACAAACACAAAATGTACTCAGTTTTTTCATTTAGTAAGTCTAGTTAATGAATATTGCCATTTTAGACTTTATAGAAACATGGAAACATATTTTCCCTTTGCTTTCTATCCTTTAACTTTTTAAGGGTTTTTTTTTTTTTTTTCTCTTATTCAATCTTCCGGAGTTCCAATCAAATTAACAACAATTCTCTATTACAAAATACCCAATTTCTGTCCACGAGTTCTTATTTTCTCTCAAGAATCTTAGGATGAGGAAATGATGCTTCTCCTGTCTGGTGTGGTTCTGTGGTCTCTCCCCCTGCCCCCCATGGCTCTGCTTTGGAGTCTGTCAGAGATCAGTGTGACATTGATGAGGACAGCCGTAGATCAGTGTGGTATTGATGGGGGACAGCAGCTATTCCCACTATAAATTCAGGGTCTTCAATTAGATTGCCACTTCACAAAGGATCACTAATTTATTCTTCTTCACTGAGGTATTTGATGCTTAATCATATTGTTTTTGTGTTGACTAGTAATTTCTTACACTGAAAAGCTAGCTGTAAAACCACTGGTCAAATTTGTGTTTTCGAATGTTAAAGACCTAAAGGGTAGTGGGATTTAAAACACAGCTGGCATCAGCTGCATATGGACAGCCCTTGAAAGCTGGCTTCCTCACACCCAGCCTGGAGCCATGCTCGGTGCAGGTGCCCGTGTGGGTACGTGTGCGTCCTGTGAGTCTGAGGCGTCTTACGCTGGCTGTCACACTGTAGAGACAGCCTCCTGGAACATCGCCATCACCAGTTTCTCAGAGTCTCTGAACGAGGAAGGACGAACCCTACAGTACTGTTTCTGGGATGAGTATTTTGCCAAACCAGGGGTCAGTTCTGATTTTCTGCATGCTGTCAGTCTAACACTGAATGAGTTTTTTAAGTTTTAAAAGAAAACTAGAATAGATTAAAACCAAATTAAAGTGAGACTCTGTTAATGCACTGGTGGTGCTTTGGGCAGAGTGGACGTATCAGCAAGGAGAGCCCCGTTTAACTCTCTGGCCACCAGGGAAGCTACTTCCTGGCTTTAAGGCCATGCGTCTCCTTGGAACCTCCAGAATTGTTAGTCCTGCTAATTTAGCTATGAAGATCACTTGCTTCCTCTTAAGTTCTTAAGGACCGAGCTTTACAAATACAGGAAGACATCTGTATTCATTCTCTAGAGGCCCATCGGCCTTGTCACTTAATAGGAGGGCACAGGAATATCTGAGTCTTTCCAGACAACACCAGCTCCGTCCTAAGGATGGCTGGTGAACACAAACATCTTTCCTAACCTAAGCCTGATGAGCTGTAAAATGATGGTAAAGTGACCTCCTCCGTGGGTGACCTGAAAGTTAGAGTTTGTTACACACATTGCTTCCAGAGCTCACTACAGTCAGTTTCATATTAAGGTAATATTTCCCATTTTATTACAGTAACAATCCACTACATTCGAGGGTGGGGGCGGAGAGGTGGAGTGAGAGAGGTGGGTGGGGAGAGAGGTGGGGAAGGGAGGGAGAGAAAAGGGGAGGGATGGAGGGAGGGAGGAAGGGAAGAAGGGGGGAGACAGACAGTGTCTGCTCTGTGGAAACAGAATGCACTGGGCGTGGCGCTGGCAGGGCTCAGCTTCTGGGCGCTCCTGTTTTCTTGTTAATATTCTTCTTCTCACTTATTTTGCTTTCTTTTCTTTTTGTTTTACTCAATTATGGTCATTTCTTTTGACCTGTTTCAAAATGCAGAGTTTCTTTGTTGAATCTTCTGATGAGGTCACTGGAACTATTTTTCGTCTAGTATATCGTGATGCTTTGTTTTGTTTTCTGAGTTCTACTTGGCTCTTTTTTAAAATTTCCGTTTTGCTATCATTCATTTCCTCATGCATTGTTTATCTGTTCATTAATGTCTCATAAATCGTAATTGAATTCTGGACTTTATATGTAAAGTATTAATATTTGCATCTATAACTGAACACGCTTTTTCTTTTATAATGGTATTAATTATGGTATGTGTGTCTGGAATTGAATTTTGGTATTGATAAGCAGATCAATGAGATACTATGATCTTGTGTTTTTGTAGAATACTTCTGGAGAAAGTTCTAGATTCTCTCAGTTTTCCTGATTCATCCTTAGCTTTCTGAAGTTCTTGTGTACTGGAGCCACATGGGGCCAGGGCTGACCGTGGTCCAGGCTCGTGGCTTTTCTGTCTTCAGTCTTTGGCAAGCCATGTCCCTTTACCTCCACTGTCGGCTTTATGAGCACTCTGTTAGTTCATCTCTGTCCTATGGCAGATACCTCAAACAGTGTAAAGGAAAGGTCTGCTTTAGCTTGCGGCCTCAGAGGTCCATTTACCCTCACCCACTGCTTCGTGACCATACGAGGCGGATACCATGACAACCGAGCCTGGTAGAGGTGCTCACCTCCTGGCCATCCCAGAGATAAGCGAAAGGAAGAGGCCAAAGGTAAGCTTGACTTCCTGGAGCACTCCCTGGTGGCTTCCTTCCTCCCACCAAGCCTCACCAACTGACATTCTCAACATCACCCCCACCTCTCTCCAAAAACAGCAGCGATGTGGTCAGGTCATTATCACTTGGCCTATAGAGGACATTCCTGTTCAAACTATGGTGTACAGGCATCTTTATATCACTGCCATCCTTGGAGAGGGCTTTCCTGGGCCCTCCGCAGTGGAGTCGACTTGGTGTTGCTAGGGCTTGGAGTCCTTCACACCTGTAGGGAATTTGCTTCTCCACTTTCCCTAACAGTCTTGGGAAGGCTCTAGTTTTCTGTGAAATATAGATATAGAAAAGTGTGTTGAGTGTCCGTGTGGCAGCCCCTGCTCTCCTTGTCTTTCTAGTCTGCCTCACATGCCCTGCTGTCCTTTAGCAAATCAAGTTCCTGGGACGCGTGTCAGGAAGGAGCTAGAGACTGCAAACACTCCTCCCTTTTGGCATGGAGATTCCTGGCTACTCTAAGTTGACACATCAGCCTGTGCCAGTCCTTTATTTAACGGTGCTTTAAACTTTCAGGAACCTTATCTCCTTGTTTCCAAGGCCTACTGATAGATGAGACTCAGTTTCCTTGATTACTGTGAATCAGGATTCAAATGTAATTATGATATATACTTTTTAGGTTACCTAGACTTGGTTATTGAGATGGGAGTGTGAAGGTTCTCAGTCAGGCCTGGAAGAGCCGAGTGCTCCTAGGAGGGCGTGCTGCTGGCACAAGGAAGCTCACAGGCAGTCGTGTTTCACCTGCATGTATGTATGTATGAGTCACCTGTCCACCTGGGGCCTGAGGAGGTCCAAAGAGGGCTTCAGATCTCCTGGGAGTAGAGTTGGAGTGTTATGACTGTGCTGGGAACAGAGCCTAGGCCCTCCTGAAGAGCAGCATTATAGGTTGTGGTAGACGGAGACGACAAGGCGCAAAAGGCTGACAAGGAGTGCAGTCACTGTAGGCAGCAGCTGGAGGACTCTGAATGGTCAGTCTGAAGGAGCCATTGTATGCCCCTTCTCAGGACTGGCCTTGTCAGGCTTCCGTAAGACCTTATCTTTTTGCCCAGTGACAACAGGAATCATTAGCTCAATCCATTTGACTCAGATCATGAGACTTGTTAGACCTTCCAGTCCCCTAAGTGCACCAACAGGGGGCTGTTCCATTGTCAAGCCTCAGGGCTAGTCCCCTGCCTCACTGTGTCCTGCCTTCCGGAAGCATTAGCATCTCCATCTCACTAGTACGGTCCCTGCTTTAGAGTCAGGTTGAGACTTGATTTTAGGGGCAGCCTTTCTCTCACAGTGTCTCTGGACCCCTCAGGACTGACGCAGCATAGACTCTGATGCAGCATGGTGATAATAGAAATGGTGTGACAGTGGGCCTACACACCTGGGGCAGAGTCCTAGCTCTGTCCCTTTATGAGTCTTACACAAGTCACTTGCTAACCTTTGCCCTGTCATACACAACATGGGACAGTGTGCAGCACAGTTTGTGGTAAAGCAAGCTTGCCAAGGAAACATCTAAAACTGAAGCAAACCTTCTGTAAGTCTAACTGCACCTCAGTCACTGCCTGTAAACATAAAAAAATGGTATTTCAAATAAGAAAACCACTGTACATGTTCAGGGCACTGCCGTTTTATGCCATGATATTTTCATATTCCACACATGGATTTTATGCATAACATCATTGCTATAGACTTTGGATCAGCAAAAACTCTTTCTGGATTTAGATTGCCTCAACTCCTAGATGGGAGAGTATCAAACTGTGTTCTTACTTTTAGAGGCTAGAGAGATAGCTCAGTGGTTTGGAACAGGTGCCCGCATTCTGTTCCCAGCACATAATGCAGTTAACAACCACTCAAAATCTAGTTCCAGGAAATCTGAAACCCTCTTCTGACCTCCTCAGGCTCCAGGCATACAAGTGATTCACATACATACATGCAGGCAGTAACACACACATACAAACAAAAAAATAAATCCTTAAAAAAGTAGGTTATGTTTCAAAAATGTCTATGTAGCGCGCGCGCGCGCGCACACACACACACACACACACACACACACACCTGTAATCCTAGCCCTGTGGAGTTAGACAGGACTGTGAAGCCAAGGCCAGTCTGAACTTCACAGTGAGTCTGTCTTAGAAATGTTACATATATTATCAGAATCTCAATTCTGCGAAGGCCAAGCAAGTTGTTTTCTGTTTCTTCTGCTTAGCTCAGTCCTGTTCATCCCAACACTCCCACCCCGCCCACCACCCACCCTCCCCAGCCCTCGAGCTAAGCTGCACTTTGCCTTGTTAGCATTGTTTGCCATCTAGTGGTCACCATGGTAACTGCACGCTTTCCAGGCTCCTTGGCTTTGGCCATTTTACAGTCTGATACGCTTCCCAGAAGGCCTTGCAGGGAAGGGAGCATTTATCTTGCTATCACAACTAGCCTGAATTTGCTTCTTGAGTTCTCCTCAAACACTCAGTTGTGTGGTTCTGTGACTTAGTCCTTTTCTGTGAGATTGTGTGTTTTCTTTGCTTTAAACAGCTCCTGTCTGCATCAGTCTTCTTTATTTCTTCAGTGTCTACACAGGGTCAACTCCAAGACGAGAAAGAACCACTAACAGTTTCCATTCCATACTGATAGACATTCTTTCTCAATACTGTAACATTTCCTCACCGTCCTAGCCAAGTAACCCTTGACCTTGTGTATTTTCACACACACTAAATGTGCACTTTACATTTTCCTGGAAGCTGACTTGTATTTTATAATTCTACATATTCAGAATTTAGATTATTTGTGATGATGTTCTAAGTCTCATTTTTAAATTTCTTTTTATAAGTGATAGAAATTTTGCCTGCCTTATATTTTTAAATACTTCTTTTCAATTTTTAATCATGTGTCTGTGTGCATTAGTTTGTGTGAGTGTATGTAAATGAAATCAGAAGTATCAGTAGCCACTAGAATTACAGATAGTTGTGAGAAACCCAATATTGGTACTGGGAAATGAACTCAAGTCCTCTTAACCGAAGCCATCCAAGCCCCTATTTTATACTCCCAAGGTGTGTCTTTTCTGTGTAATGCCTGGATCCTAGAAGAGGGGCTAATTGCCCACCTGTATGTAACGCTGAAGTGACTAGTGTTTATTTCCTGTCTGCAGTAGGCTTATTCCTCATGTTGAGGAAATATTTGTTATTATTGTGTTTGTACCATGGAAGCAGTGAAATGCATAGTAGTTGGTACTCACTGCATGTTTGTGGAATGAAGTTCTAAGAACTAAAAGAAAACAGATGCACCCTTTCCTTGAAGATCCAACTTTTAGTAAGCTCCCAGCAGACAGCCGAGCCCGGGGCCTTGTGTGGCTCCACGTTATCTGGGACTGTGAATCTGGCATTGGTTCTTCCCTGCCCCCCTACCCCAGGCTAAGTCTATGGGACCTCTGTGTAACGCCTGGTTACATGGGTCCAGCTGTCTTTTTAATAAGAGTGTGCCACCTAGTGATGGAAAGAATAACTGTAAATTGTAAAGGCCCAGAAAGCAGCCTGAGCATGTGATACCCTGAGCACTTGATAACCAATCAGGCTGTGGTGAACTTTCTCCTGTTTCCCGATTGTCCCAATGGAGGGATGGTGTGTGTGTTTACGTCTCATCTTCTTGGCACCTACAATCTCTCAGAGCCCAGGGAATAGAGTTCCTTTGGGCTCTGCTATTGGTAGGTCAGATTCTTACTAATCGCTCTCACTCGGCAGGGATAGCTTTGTAGGAGCTAATTTGAGCCACACCTTTTGTACTTGCTGGTGTGATTATCAGAGTCTGTTTAGTTTTAATTTACTAGACTAACAACATCCACAAGGACACAGACCTCTGGTTTTGCTAATTCTTGTGCCTCTGCATATAGCCTAATGCCTGGCACAAAAAGATGGCCCTTCAGCCTTCACTGAGGTGATGAATAGACATACGCCCCTCTGTGCCTCAGGAACACTGAAGAGGCTGGTGTCCGCTGGCTAAATACTCAAGAGAACTGTGCTGGGAGATTTATGTCAGCTTGGCACAAACTAACGTCCTCAGGGAGGAGGGACCTGGAGTAAGAAAACGCATTCATAAGATTAGGCTGTGCGCAAGCTCGTAGGGCATTTTCATTTTCATAATTAGGATTAGTGGGGCCATCGCCGGGCTGGTGGCCCTGGTTCTGTTAAAAGCAGACTGAGCATTCCATGAGGAGCAAACCCACCAAGCAGCACCCTCCACGGCCTCTGCCTCAGCCTCTTCCTGCGCTGCTCGAACCCCTGTCCTGACGTCCTTTGTGATGAACAGTGATGTGGAAGTGCCAGCCAGATAACCCTTCCTGCCCGATTTGCTAGGTACTTCCTCACAGCACTCGTAACCCTAAGGCAAGAGCCTCCCTGCTATAGGCGCTGTCTCTGTTGTTGCTGTTCCTGTTCTTCATGTTGTATGTGACTTGGACAAATTATCCACAGTCTCTAGACATATCTTCCATTTATTGTAGAGTTCATCAGGCTCTGAAGTGGTAAATGGAAAGAACTTAACCTTGTGTACATGAGAGGGCTTTGCAAAGAACTTAGCAGATATATTGTTATGTACTTACTACTTAATATCCTTGTTATGTACTTACTGCTTAATATCCTTGTTATGTACTTACTGCTTAATATCCTTGTTATGTACTTACTGCTTAATATTCTTGTCTTTTTAAACAGTGATGATATTAACAAGTAGCAACCAAGTTAACTAAATTTTAGTTTCCTTGTAGTTTGCTTATTTTGTTTTAAATTTTAATTGTTTTATTAGAAAGTTGCACATGGCGACTATACTAAGCACATGTAGAGTTCATTGCACTGATAGTACAGTATCGTATTAATTTGTTTTTTGTTTTTGTTTTTGTTGTTTTGGGAGAGTAAGATGAATTTTCCCTCCAAGAGCTAATGTTGTGGTTGGTAGTTTGGTTCCCAGATAATTCTGAGAACTTTTGTCCAACTGACGAAGCTGTGGTTTGTGTAACAAACTGGCATGGTCTTAGCCCGCAGGACGTCCTAATCATCAGATCACCGGGGCTGGTTGTAGTTTCAGTCACGGGTCACAAGTGCTTGTTCTGTGTGCATGTCCCTCAGTGCATCACCTTAGGAGCATTGGTACCAAGGAGTTAGGGGGACAGTTCTAGAGACCCCAGAGACTTACTTATTTTGTTGGGCAACAAATGGAGACATCAGTGGGCTAGGAGACAGGCAGTTCCTCCTTTAGGGGATGGGACCAAGGGCAAATTCAAGGTTAAAGTTCCCCACCCTGAAGAATGGTACATGATTTTGAGCACTATATCCACAAGTTTTCACCTCTGAATGTCATTATCCACTTGAAAATCCGAAGTTCTTTTCTGAGGTTACATCAGAGAAGACATGGCCCTGTTTCAATGGGTAAAAGGCAGATGATTTAAAAATTATAAAACCTTATATTTAAAACATTGAAGTGTGTGTAATAATAAAACATCTTAGAAAACTTCAGATGCTCGTTATATAGCTTTAGGTATATCAGTGATGAACTCAAAGCCAGTCACCTGTACTAGATTACTTTCAAGGAAAAACCTAACAGTGAATCTTTTAACCTATGACTTTCTTAAGTTGTGTATCCTGAAGATAAGAGCTTTTTAAGTCAAAATTCAAAATAGGGTATTTTGAACACTAATAATAACTGGGTGATTTGAAATGTACTAAATATGTACAAGCCATGACAATATTAAAAATAAGCTCATATTGTCATCAGCTTAGACACCACTGGTGCAGTGGCACATTATTCTTGGGAATAAAAGAGAGCACATCAACAACTTCTGTGCCATTTTGGTCTGTATTGTATTTTAATATGGTGCTAAATAATGATGGTTTTTGTTTATAAAATTCTAACAAATATAAAAGAAATACTCTATAAAGTAATAATGCTAATGAAAATGGATCTGCCAGTGGTTATGACAGGTGAATGGAACCATCAAGTGAAAAATTGAGGTAAGTTGAAATGAATGTGTAGGCAAGCCACACCCAAATCCATGTTAGCAAATTGAACATCACGTGCCTACCAATGTGCAGTGTAAAAAATGCACATCACCACATGGCTTATGCTTGCCAAAACCAAACATTAGTCAGCTGGAAATGGAATCTGGACCACCACATAAGCTGCCAGGTCTCAGGAATGAGGGTGGAATACCATGTTAAGTCACGGCTGGCACAAAGGAAAGGGAGACTGAAGCGTGTTCCAGGGGACTGGGGACATGGCAACCACAGGCAACACTGACCCACAAATGAAATGTATGGAGATAGTCGGTGTGGTGTAAAAGATTAAAGGCAATTGTTAATTTGTAGATGCCACAATTTTTAAATTGTGTTAAAAAGATATCTTGGGGGCTGGTGAGATGACTCAGCGGTTAAGAACACTGACTGCTCTCCCGAAGGTCCTGAGTTCAAATCCCAGCAAACACATGGTGGTTCACAACCATCCATAATGAGATCTGACGTCCTCTTCTGGTGTGTCTGAAGACAACTACAGTGCACTTACATATAATAATAAATAAATCTTTAAAAAAAGATATCTTGGAACTAGAAAGGAGATTCAGCAGCTCAAAGCCCTTTGTGGAGGACTCATTTGGATCTCTGAAACTCCAAGGAGGCTCAAAACAGTATAACTCCAGTTCCAGGGATCTCACACCCTCCTGGCCTTTTCAGGCACCAGGCATACAATGTTACATGTAATACATACAAACAAACACTCACACACATAAGATAAAATAGATCTTTAAAAACAAATATTTGTTAAAAATACATGCCAAGGGCTGGCAGGACAGCTGAGCAGGTAAGGGTCCTTGCTGCAGTGAAGCCTGGTGACCTGAGTTCAAGCCCAAGAACCTACACAGAAGGACAGAGCCAACTCCCACGGGCTGTCGCCTGATGCCCATGTGCTTACTGTGGAGTGCATGTGCATACAATCAAATCAGTTAGGCACCACGAACAGTTTAGAACTAACAATTAATATAGTATTTTTAGGTACAAATGATAATTTTAAGATCTTGTTCTTGAGAGTGGGTTCCTCAGCTCTGAGATCCTCTAAAAATGTTACAAATGTAGAAATTTGGGCTCCAACACTCCAGAACTACTGGAGAACCAGAGCCTACATTTTTGCAACATTATAAACCACTTAGGACTTGTAGGATAAAATTGGCAACCCTTGATGGTTCTCTTAAAAATGTAATAGTTGCATTGTGGATGCAGGGTGTGACTGTTCACATGTGTATCTGTTTCCAGTTATTACTTGAGAAGCTAGGAAGTGTTGATTCTCTTTTAAATGCTGCTTCATTCTTTTTCTCCTTGTTCTAATTTGTCAGGCTTGTGTATAACATTCAAAGCTTTGAAAACATATATCTAAGTTATTTCTTATAAAAAATCACATTGTTCCTTTAAAATTATTGAAGAGATAATTTCAAATCAGTAATTCAACTTATTGTCAATTTTTCTCTCCAGGCACACTTGAAAAGGCCTCATAAGAGCCTTGATGGGGCCCTGTATGATGAGGATGACGACACTGATCGGGCAAGCAAGTGAGTCAAGCCCTGGGGGGGGGGGCTGTGGAGCAGCATGGTGTGTGGGCATTAGCACAGCATGGTGTGCGGGCACTGGTCCAGCTCACGTCTGCTCCCTCTCAGTGTGCCTCTCCTGTCAGAAACAGCACTCCTAGCACCGCTGTGGGGAAGGAGGCTTGGGACAGGGGCGGGGCTTCATAGACTTGGGAATGTCTTCTTGGGAAGCAGAGTTATCTTCAGAGGTGTTAGAGGAGTGAAGAAAATGACAGAGACCAAGGTCAGGTTCTCACCCCACACTGAAGGAGCTGGTGAAATAGGGACAGTGGTGACAGTCAGTCACACTTAGCCAGGGGAGGCTCCAGGGGAGGGGCCAGCACAGGAGGGAGACTTAGAGCTGTTACTTGATACAAACTATGGAACATTTATAAACTTCATTTTTTTTAGTAATTTTAAGATACATTGTATCTTTTTTATTTTCTATATTCTTTGTTTACATTCCAAATGCTTTCCCCTTTCGATACATTGTATCTTAAGATTGACATTATACATATGAAATAAATCTGTCTACATAGACGAATATTTATTCTTCTCTAAAACAAAATAAGAATAGGACAACCATATAAAATATGAAGAGTCTACCTGGAATGGTGCAAACTTTGTAAGTGCTGAATCTAATGTTTCTAGAAAATCCCCAAGTCCTAGAGCATGAGACTGATGGAAGTGCGACTTCAGGAGACTGAGCCAGGACTTTGTGTTTATTTGTTCTTCGCGTGTGTACTTAAGTTTTTCAGTATTTGAAATGGATGCATGCATAACTGTGGAGACTTTGACTAATTTTTATTTCTGTCCTTTGTCCTGCCTGCCCTTCAGCCCTCCCCTCTCCTCTTTCTCATTTCTTCCTTTTCTCCCTGTCTCCTGTTTCCCTCTCCCGTCCTCCCCTTTTCTTCCTCTGCTCCCCCTCCTCTTCCTCCTCTTAACCCTTCCCCTCCTCTTTTCCTGTTTTCTGTAACCCGGACTATCTTCACCCCTGCAATTCTCCAGCCTCAGCCTCCAGGCTGCTGGGATTAAGAGCGAACATCAACATCACCCTGACCGTCACATGTTACTTTGTTGCTGTTTTGCCGAGTAGTGAGTGAGTTGAGACTCAGCCTGTGTCCAATCTCCTTTCAGGATATCTTCTGAGGATGGCGAAGAAACGTGTGCTTATTTCTACGAGAGCGACGACTCTGTAGAAGCACAGGTGAAGGCGCCTTACTCGGGTGAGATGGACTTACTGGGCGAGATCCTGGACTCGCTGAGCACGCACAGCTCGGATCAAGGAAAGCTGGCCCCCGCAAAGAGCCTGGATTTCTTCAGATCCATGGATGACATTGACTACAAACCTGCGGTTAGTGGAGCTTACCTTACAGAGCTAAGGGGAACCGCTCTGCCCTGTCGTGGTTACCCAATCAGATAAATAAACTTACTTTATAGAAGCATTTTACCTCTAGGCAGGTACAAAAGCTGCAAACTATGGTAGAAAGTGTAATTCTCATGGATTATTTCTTCGACTAACACTGCCGCAGTACCCACTGCCCTGGTGAAGCAGGCGATGCCCCCTTCCAGGCATACTGGTGTCTGAATTTAATATTCATCCTTGGGAAAACATTTTTATATTAAACATTCCTATTTTTATAAAAATTCTTGAGCTTTAAAAAAATAACTGTAATTAATATGCCTTAAAATCTTTTTTTTTCTATTTTCTTGTTTGAAAAGTGAGCAGTTTTAAATGAACTAAATAAGTGCTTAAAAAAAAAAACCTTCCAGTAGAATTATGTGCAGTGGGACCCCATTCTGACTGAAGAACGGGCAGTTCTGTGTGGATTTGACTGTGACAGGTGACAGTCTAAACACATTGAAGCTGGGGTTTGTGGGGTCCTCACCCCACCCACACCCCTTCATTCCTCTTCATGAAGCAGGCAGGGACTGTCAGAGTTCAGTCAGCGCTCCCCTACCCCTGGGGTGGGGCTCAGGTCCCTGATGAAAAAACATGGTTACCTTGCTTTCAAAGCAGATCTCAAATTACTAAAGAGTCACCATGAGTTTAACGTAAGTATTCTGAAGTTGCTATTTCTTTTCCCAGAACAAGTCCAACGCTCCCAGCGAGAATAACTTGGCCCTACTGTGTGCGTCTGGAGACCAGGGAGAGTGGCATCTCGGGCAGGACGACAGCGCCCTCCATGGCAAGCACCTGCCCCCTTCCCCCAGGAAACGGGTTTCCTCCAGTGGGCTGACGGAGTCTCTGTTCATCCTGAAAGAGGAGAACAGTGAGAAACCCCTCTGTGCTGACAGTATAAGTGGCCCTACTGCGGTGGAAAAGGCAGGAGTGGGTTTCCAGCCAGCTACCCCTGAAGCTGTCCAAACGGATAAAGGAACACCAGAAGGGAAGCAAACACTAAGTCAGGCTCCGGAGGATCTGCTGGTGGTACCCGGCCCCGGGAGCCGCCAGTCCACTTTTGTTCCCTGGGAGAAAGCTGGGAAAGAAGAGAAGCCTTCAAACGACGTTGGACTTCTCCAAGAAGTAGTGTCATTGTGTCACATGTCATGTGACTTCCAACAGGGTTTAAACATTTCAGAAGAAAGCAGAAGTGAAAACCAAACTTAAGGAACCAGTAGAGGGTCAGTTGCTTGCCTCCTGGCTTCTCCAGAGACATGTGGGGTTACTTCCCTGTGATGGGAACAGTAAAGAGGGTCACTGGCAGGAGTGGCACCTGTTAGTGCTGTCTGTCTTGTGGGTTTTCCCTGTTGTTCATCTCATGGATCTATATTACCCATTGGTTCCCCCGCATAAAATGAATTCTACTGTGCTCTTAAATCAGGTACTAATCTGTACATAGGCCGAAAGTGTGTTATGAACTTAAGCTTTCCCAGTATTTGGTGCTTAATGCTGTTCATTTTCTTTAAACTAAGTGTGTGTATATAACCCTTACATACTACCAGTAGTTACCGTACTAATCTGGCTGAGCATGAACTGATCAAGATGTCAAACACTGATCAAAAATAGCCTGATACTGATGAAACTGTTAACCCACTAATTGCCTTAATCTGCCAGTTATGTTAAGCATACAGATAACGTGCGATACTACATACAAAGCTTGAAAGAGGAGTTATCTTGTCCTGCAGAGCAATAATGCCTTTTTCTATCATGAAGCAAGCTTACCATTCTTTTCAAGTTTAAATGCACTCTAGCAGAAATAATTTGCTTTTTATAGAGACATGTAGCCATGTTTTCCCAACAACATGAATGTGTATATTTTCCTTTCAGTGAACTAGATTAAGTGCTGAATTACAATGTGAAGTTAAAAGCTTCTGCTTACAAAGAAGCCCTTCAGACAGCGTTCAGTCTCATGTACATGTTAAGTGTGGTCCACCTCCAGAAAGCCAAATGCCCTGCAGAGTCCAGATAGGCTGTTGTCCTGCTCTTCTGTAACTGACTGTGAAGATGCTCAGAGCCTTACTGTGTGTTTGCTTTTTTAAAGAATTAACTTTGTATTTTAAATGTTCTAGATTTATAGCAAAATGAAAAGATGGTACTGAGTTCCCATCTGCCCTGGACCCTGTCTCTGCTCTTGTTGGCATCCTGTTAGACGGTGCTGCATTTGCCGTATCATTGACTCACCACATGGTATTCAGAGCTCTGGCTATTCCCTGCTGCCCCTCTCTGTCCCTTATCACTTTGGAGTTCTAGATTGTGTTCTCTGATCGTGTCTGCTGAGGCTCCTTCTCAACCTGGCACTTCACTTCTTAGTTTTGGTGGCCTTGAAGTCTTCAGGGATATGGATCAGCTGTCCAGCTCCTGGACTGTATATAGTATTGTTCTCATTATTACACTGAGATTATTTAGGTTTGAGGGAGACGATCACAGAAGAAAAGTGCCCGTGTGAGTGTGTGAAGGGGTGTGTCACAAGCACGTGCCATACTGTGTTGACTTTGAACACCTGCTGGGTCCTCCGCTCTGAATGTGTCCCCACACCTGTTCTGTGCAGGCAAGCAGGAGGATTGGAGGGAAAGGAGCGGGGAGGGACAGGCACCATAGAATTCTTCAGGACAGACAAGTGTCAGAATACACCCCTTGAAGGTCTTTGTGGGTCCCACCTCCATCGCAATTAATGCTTAGCTCTGGAGCACATCGGGAAGCATGTGCAGACCCCATGCTCGGTATGCAGGTAGCTTGTTGGACCATGCCATGTTTCTAATCTGCACATCCTCAAATGTGATGGTTGCTTTGCAAAAACTGTTTGTAAAACCACTGAAGAACTCCAATAAGGCCATGCTCTAAAGTATTTACTTAAGGAATGTAATTTTAGCTAGAATTTTAGGAGGTTTGTCTAGTATAGTCTTTAAATATTATACAGGTCATTTCTTAAAACTGCATTCCAAAATATACACAGGCAGTTTTACTTGAGGTAATGATCCCCTCACTTACAGTGGACGGTGGAGCTTGTCCTTGTGAGGATGGGCTTATTATAGAAGGGTATATTTAATCCTTATTTTTACACAATAATAATATGCAAGGTTGTGAGATTTTGCCTGTATGTGTTCTTCATTAGTCCCAGTTTACTGAAATAACAGGAAAGCCACATATCAGAAGAGACGATTGGTGGGAAGGGGAAAGGTTGGTGTGGTAGTTATACTGGTGGGCAAGCGTCCCACAGGACTCCTGAGCAGAATGCAGAGCTTGTAATGTCATTGTTGAAGTGAGAGCTCTGTTTTCATGTCAGAATTCATTGTCTACAAAATGAGACCATCCTGACTGCAGCTTAAACCCTGGCTTCCGGTCCACTTCCTTGATCATCCCACGGCCGCAGGGTCGTGTCGTGCTTCTCTGCTTTGCGTCAGCCTGTGAGACGCCCCACTGTAGCACTAGGCTGTTTGGAAACAGTTATCCACTCACGAGCAATGTCTTAAGTAAGTGATCTGTGCCTTACTCTAACCAGCCAGAACAGCGACTTTATGTTAAAAAGAAAAAACAAAATTGTATACCTTATTCTTAAATGTCCAGAGAACTGGGATCAAGAGGGTGCTTCACACCATTAAAACCCTGAGCATTGTAAATTGGCTTTTAAATGAGACTTCCCAGTATTATGATGGAGACAGTAGAAAAAGTAAGAGAGCATCCGGTGAACTCTGAAATTAAAAAAAAAAAAGGGGGGGGAGTATCTTTTGCTTTGCCCTAACCAAACTAAATATAGGTTCCCTGCTATTGAAAATAAATGTTTCCGCTTGCGCTGTCATTTTAGAGCACCAACGAACTGGAGTTCCCAAAATAAATACTTCCGAGAAGCTGCTTCTGCTCTCTATATAAGGGACTCGAGTACGTCATGGCGCTGGCTCCCGCATCTCGTGCTTTATACGCCTCTAAACCGAACTCCGGGCTGTGACTTGTCTTGAGTCTCTCAGGCTTTGTATCCACGGCAGGTCAGGGGCTAAAGATAGAAGGACAACTGTCAGAGCTGCAGTTTTGTTAAAGTGAAGATGCTGCTGGATAAAATGCATTGGTGATTACCTAGTCTCGCCTATCTTACATATCAGATTACATATACATGCATACTTTTCCAATTCAGAGTTAGTAACTCCTTCACTGAGAAAATATTTATTGACTTTTTGTACCAGTCAACAGCAAGATATAATAATTAAGGATGTAAGGGTACAGGAGGAAACAATTACCCAGCTCTGGGGAATCAATTAAAAGGGAAAGGAACTGTAGGTGTTAAAATAATAATAATAATGATAATTAATAATAATAATAATAATAATAATATACAGTAAGCATGTATTTGCTTAGGTGGTACTCGCTCAAGAATCAACACCGAGAGATGCTTTTTAAAAACAGCTGCTTTATTTAAAGTATGTTCAAACTGCAGAATTGTTAACTCTTTTAGTAATTGTGTGAGCCACTCACAAGAATGCTGCTAAGATCCCACTTTACAGGACAGATTTAGAGGCACTGCTTGGCTGAGTCCTTGCTTTGACCACCCACACAGCATGACGTCGTCCCTTTACAGTATTGATGGCCACTTCCCCCAGTTCAGGAGTAACTTAGGGTATATAAAGGAAGAACCCAGTAATGTTGATGGGAGTCCAGATTTTACATTAAAAAAAATATTGGTAGCAACATTTTCTAGGTAGCCTTTTTTCTTCTTAGCTAAAGGTGTGACTGTTATTAAGATCCTGTGCTGATATCCAATGATGTCACCCAGGAATGCCCATGAAGTAGTTGTTGGTTAAACAAAAGGAAGATTCCTGGTCAACAGCAAATGGCTGTGGGCATTCTTGCAATCAACAGCCCTTCATTCTCTGCTCAGATTTCCAGGGTGAGTTCATCAACTTTACGAGCAGATTGCCTCCTGAGAACGCCACTGCTTGGAGTCTTTGGTGTCAATAGGTCTTCAATCTGAGAAGATATTAGAACATCAGAATAAAAATTAAAAATGTAAACTGAACCCCTAAATGTAGGATCTCCCCAAGCCTCTCTTAATGTGGTAGTCACTGTTTTAGTAGTCTAGTCCTCGTGAGCATTTCCCCACGTTGAGCCCAGAGTCCTATTAGTGTCTGCTTTTTAAAGCTTCAAGGACTAGAAAGGCTTTGCAACCTTTGATGTTTGGATTTGTTTATAAAATAGGGAATTATATATATTGAAACAAATATTTTATTTTGAAACATAGGATTTTGTGCAATATTTTTCCTGCATTGTTTAGTTTATATAAATATGCACATCTGCTTCTCTGGCAGATGCCTTAAGGTCATGTCTTTCAGTATTTGCCTAAAAGTGTATGTAGCGATGTTCTATGTGATTTCAGAGAAATTACTCTTTCTATTATTAGTAGAAGTGTTCTTGTTTATTTAAAATAATTGTGGAGATTGCATTATTGTATCATAACGAACTGCCTCAGCCACAATAAATATGCAATAAGAGACTCATGTTCCTCTGATGAGTATTGACAATGCTGTTACTTTAACAGAAATGTCTGTGGTACAGAGTGCTGGTTCTCTCTGTGTTCATTTCACAGTTCCTCTGCAGCACGTTAATCTATGCGGTATATTTATGTGATTACCATGTCTGTAGATTATGACATCCTTTGTGATGAGTCTTTATTGAGGCTTATAAAGGGCATTGCCAATACTTCTTGACTGTAAATTAATTTTTTGTATGATGTATAGTTTGTTTAGCCTTAGAGCTTCTATAGAGTTCTACTTTTATTATACTTGAATGAGGCAGACAGCACTGGGGCAGTTTGTAACTCTGGATGCAAAATGCAGATATACCAAAAATAAAACAAGGTACTGAGCAGCAGCGCTACCGGAATGCTTTATAATCCAGGAGTCCGTGTTTCTCAAGCCACATTTGAGTGAAATGAAGTAAATGAAGGTGTACAGTCTTTTTTCTGGATGGTATAGTCTCAGATGATTACCTCTTCTATGTGTCAAAGGTGTGTGTCCTTTTTAACTTCTGTATCAGTCCCTAAAAGAGCCTTGAAGACCATCTATCCTCCCTTCTCGGGCCAGGTGATGTCTAGGACAGAACAAATCAACTACATTGTGCATATTAGATGCACCGTCTGTGTGAAATCACTGTTTTAGATAGAGTAGCTTTCATAGGTAATTTTGAGAACTCTTTAATAATCATATACCAAAAACTAAAAACTAAAATTTTAAAGTCAGTTATTACTTAGCTGTGCCTAAAAACTCTTAGACATAAAGGCCACATGAGGGACTCAGGATTGAATGTTTCCAAAGTTTGTGTTGATTCCTTTAGCTGAAGAGTTGTAGCTCAAAAACACAAAACTAAGCAAAACAAAACAAAAATTCGTGAGCAGCGAGACAGTGAGACGTGCTTCCCTGTTCTTGCCCCTGTGGCTATAGTTTATCGTCTCCGAAATTGATTACTATTGGGAAGATGTTCTGTACAAAAGGATTGCTTGGGAGGTTTTTAATATGCAAAATAAAATGTTGAATGAACTCTGCTTTGCCATAAAGTACCCAGCAATGTCGTTGAAAATAAAATTGGTCACAATCAACCATTGTGTGGTGGTGATGGCTCTTCTCACTAACCAGTTGTCCCCTGTACTGCTACCGGAGAATGGCTTTGAGACTCAGCCGTCTCCATCTCTTATCCTATAACTGCCTCAGTGTAAACTGCAGCCTCACTTTTTCTGGTTGACCAGTGTGGGCGGCACCTCTTCTATTCGGAACCATTCATCAGCCTTCTTGTTGCTGTGGCAAAAATGACTGCCACATTAACCTGAAAGGATGAGATGAGAAAGGTGTACTGCAGCTCCTGGTTGCAGGGATATTACTCTGAAGTCCTCTGCGCTAAGGCAGAGTCACGGCGGTGGGATCATATGCCGGCAACGGCTGCTCACCCAGGGCAAGTGGCTCAGCATAGTAAATGCAGGAAGAGAACAAGCCTGGATATATCCTCAAGGATGCCGCCCCAGCCGCCCGCTTCCTCCCACACATCTCCAATTGGCAGAGGTTCTCTGTTCTCCCAATAATCGATTCGAAGCTTGAATTCAAAGGATTATACTACCTACTAGGTTAGAGGCGTTACGATCAATGTGGAAACGCTCTCACAGGCTCACCTTTATATACTTCGCAGACCTCAGCATTTTCCACCAGGTTAGCAATCATGTAGACTCCAACAGGTTTTCAAGGTCATTGCTGGTGGGATTGCAAGCTGGTACAACCACTCTGGAAATCAGTTTGCAGGTCCTCAGAAAACTGGACATAGTACTACCTGAGGACCCAGCTATACCACTCGGGAGCATATACCCAGAAGATGCCCCAACATATAACAAGGACACATGCTCCACTATGTTCATAGCAGCCTTATTTATAATAGCCAGAAGCTGGAAAGAACCCAGATATCCTTCAACATCAGAGGAATGGATACAGAAAATGTGGTACATTTACACAATGGAGTACTACTCAGCTATTAAAAACAATGAATTCATGAAATTCTTAGGCAAATGGATGGAACTAGAAAATGTCATCCTGAATGAGGTAACCCAATCACAAAAGAACGCACATGGTATGCTCCCACTGATAAGTGGATATTAGCCCAAAAGTTCGGAACACCCAAGATACAATTCACAGATCACATGAAGCTCAAGAAGGAGGAAGACCAAAGTGTGGATACTTCGGGCCTTCTTAGAAGGGGGATCAAAATACCCATGGGAGGAGTTCAGAGACAAAGTGTAGAGCAGAGACTGAAGGAAAGGACATTTAGAGACTGCCCCACCAGGGGATGCATCCCATATTCAGTTACCAAACCCAGACACTACTGTGATGCCAACAAGCGCTTGCTGACAGGAGTCTAATATAACTGTCTCCTGAGAGGCTCCGTCAGTGCCTGACAAATACAGAGGTTGATGGACTGAGCACAGGGTCCCCAGTGGAAGAGCTGGAGAAAGGACCTAAGGAGCTGAAGGGATTTACAGCCCCAGAGGAGGAACAACAATATGAGCCAACCAGTACCCCCAGAGCTCCCAGGGACTAAACCACCAACCAAAGAGTACACATGGAGGGACCTATGGCTCCAGCCGCATATATAGCAGAGGATGGCCTTGTCAGACATCAGTGAGAGGAGAGGCCATTAGTCCTGTGAAGGCTCGATGCCTCAGTGTAGGGGAATGCCAGGGCAGGGGAGTGGGAGTGGGTGGTTTGGTGAGCAGGGAAAGGGGGGATGGCATAGGGGGTTTTTGGAGGGGAAATGAGGAAAGGGAATAACATTAGAAATGTCAATAAAGCAAATATCTAATAAAAAAATTACAAACAAAAAAATGTCGTCAGGCCAAGTGGGCAGAGCTCCCTGGGTCTACACAGAGCAGAGGTGAGATTTGTGGAAAAATAAACGTGTTTCCCATTGGGCTCTGGATGTATAGGAACTATATGTAGAACTCCTATTTCAACATGGAAAGCAAAGTTCGGAGAGGGAAATGCCATACCTGGCCAGCTTGGAGCTCATCCAGCTTTTGGTGACGTTGATGTGATCCCTGGCTACCTTGGCAGCATGAATCTCAGCACTCAATGGTGTCTTTATATGGAAGATGGTCATATAATCGGCAGATTCAGAAACTAAAAGCTCTACTCGTTTTCATTGCATATTAATAAAAGAATGTACTCTCAGCCCGAGGAGCTCAGAGCCCAGCAATACCATGATTTACAGGCCATTCAAAGTATATGCACAGAGAGTGACAAACTTATAGCATAAGGACAATATAATATGTTGTCCAAGGCAAATAGAAACCTCTTGGTGTAGGCATTTATTTGGGCCTATTCATCTCTGCCCCCAGTGAGTAGCCCTCAGTGTATGATCCACCCTCATGACTCTGACCTATCGCACAGTCCTACAGACTAATATCCCTGCAACCACGAGCTACACTAAACCTTCTGTCTCACCTTTTATTTCTCTGTTTACTACAAAAGTACTTGTTTTTAGAATTTAGTATTTCTTGGAAACTTCTATGTCCATAGCTACTGATATATGATTTAGGGGATTAAACATATTCCTAAATATCCATTTTAAGTTCAAATTTCTGGTTGTTTGCAATATTAAAGTATAATATATAACTCTAAAATTGTAGATTTTTATCAAAATCAGACTCAAATAAAGCAAAGTACAGCTGGAGCTACAATCTCCGCAGAAGAGTCTATAGGCAGTACGCTATAGAGATGAGGTAACTATGACAATCACATCAACAACATCCTTGAAGTACCACAGCACTAAGTAACCAAGCTGGGATGTGACCCCACTGTGGTTTCAGCCCTGTGATGGTCAGAGCTGTCAACTTTCAAAGCCTAGACTGTCTTGGGAGAAGGGCCTTTGGCCATGTAGAGATGTTATGATTACAGCAGGGAAGACCCACCTGATGGGGTGGGGAACAGTTCCCTGGTCAGAGGATCTCAGGCTGTGTCTGAGTCAAGAAATCCAGCTGAGCCTTAGCGTGCATGCATTCACTGTTCTTTCCGCCTGACTCTGACATGTGACCAGATCCTGTCAGCTCCTGCGGCTTTGACTTCACTGTGGTGGTGGACAATAGCCTGTAACTGTGAGTTTAAACAGCCCTTTCTCCTTTAAGTTACTTTTGTCAGTATATTTTATCGCAGCCCCGGGAAACAAAAGATATGCCCCAAGACTAATTACATCACAGTGATGGACAGAACACAAAGATCCTGTCTCCGGGACTGCTGAAAAACTTCTTTTCCTATCTCAACATTCATTCTGCCTTAAGTGTTGGACAACCCTGTCATGACAGAAACACTGCACATTTTAACAAAGCAGTATTGAGTTTCCTGATAGTTTTTTTTTTTTTAAACTATTGTTTGGCTTTTTTCTCTTCCCTTTTCTCACACACCCTGGCTCGGTGCCTATTTTCACCTTAATCTGCATGCTCCCCTATCTGTCTCTGTTTCCCTAAAAGCTTGATTTTATTTAAGAATGGAAGAGAGAGGCCCTTCCTAGAGTGACTGGGATAGCTGCTGGAGCAGGTTTGCTGGCAACATTGTGACGAACAGCGCAGGTACACTTTGTCAGTTTCATAATGCAGAGCTAGCTACTGACATTTACAGCTGTTGAGAACGTCTGCGCCATCCTTCCAGAGTACCCACAGATGTTACCTATCACATGGAATTTTTATATAGTCAAGCAGCAGCTCTCAAAACAAGCCCTTCTCTTCCTCTTCGTTATTTTATAATCATGCCTCCTTTGACTACAGAGAGTATTTCATATTTCTGGTGGTGTTGAAGTATCACCATGTAAACATTGTGATTTGCAGTTATTTTTTAATAACTAGTTTCTAATTTAAGGAGTTTTGAAATATTTAAAATTTTAACATTTGAAACATTTAAATGCAGTAATAATAATCATTTCATATTTCAGCATTTTCCCCCAAACCTAATACTTAATATGTATTTAAATAAAGGACGAGTTAAGTCTTCTGAGATTTGGTAAGTATCCAAATTGCAACCATTAGGCAACTGCCAACATTGGAAACAGATGTTAGAGAAATGCTGTCCTTTATCTCGCAAACTTCCTGCAGACGAAATGTGCTTGTTAACAAACTGTTAGAAAATCATTTGAATTTCCAAGCAAATGACAACTGACACTTGGAATTGTGGTGTCTTTAAAACCCTTACTAAAAAATGTTCAGAAGCTATTGTGAAAAAAAAATAACTCTTGTTAAGATTGATGGTCAAAAAACCTCATTCTCCACAAAAATCAGAGCGCTGTTCTCGGGGATGGTTTTCTGATCTCAAAAGTGAACGTTTTGGCATATAACATGAGCGAGGACTTCCTGGATGTTTTGATTAGAAGATTCTTGAGGACCTAGGTTTGCCCAGGATGACTCATTTGTCTCCACGCTCCCTTTGCTCTTTAAGGATGTCACTTGATGGCAAAGTGATACCATTGTTTTTTCCTTTCGGTCTTTTTTGGATGGGTTCTCAAGCTTGTGATCCTCCCGCCTCAGTTTCCTTCATGCCGGTAGGTGTGCAGTGGTTCCTCACTTTGTTTTAACTTGTGCCTCTGTCTACTGCAGCAATGCCTCTTGCAGGCAGATCACTGTTTCAGGTCGCAGCATTTGTACCTGGGTGACAGTGACAGCTGATTACTTTGCCCCTTGAGTGTAGTGTGCAGAAAGTACCCTCTACCAGCTTGGGGACATGCGCCTTTGTTTGCTGAGCGATCTTGATGACCTCATATTCTTTCTCTTATCCTTCATACTGGTAATTTGAGTCCCTTTTTACCGATTTCATGGTCAGTCAGTGTGACTAGGGTTTCTCAAAGCTTTTAATCTAGAGGGACACCAGCTTGCTCTCTCCAGGATCCATGACATCAGTAAGCAGTGTCTATAGCAATGGGGCCTTACCTTCAGGTTGTGCAGAGTAACCAATAGCCTTGGAAGTAGCTTGTGATGTTTTGGATGGTCTATGGGATCCTTCTGGGCAGTGACTCAACAAAATTTAACCCCCTCTTAGCACTGGAGGTTGTGTTTGGTGACATGCCCTGTCTAGTTTGGGCATTGTCTCTCCCATTACCCGGTGGCTCGGTTTAAATTATTTTCATGTGTGTATAAACAGTTTCCCACTGCCCCACTCCTATGCTAGCTGCCCCTGTTTCCCTTCCTTAGAAGACCCCTCTTTCCCCCTTCATCTCTTACTGGGTACCCAACCACTGCAGGTATTCAGGTTGAATCCCACCAATCAAAAGCATAAAAGCTACATATTAACTTTCTCTTCTCTGTAACTATCAAGCCCTTTATTTTTAAGAATAACATTAGGGCTACATTGTAGAATGTTCTTCATATTCCTAGTTCACTGAGAGGTCTTTGCAGCAACACAAGTTAAGTATTTGAATATTGTCAAGTGTTTTTATTCCTACTGGTTGAGAGGATTCCCTTCTCTTTTAGCCCATTAATGTTATTAAGCATGTTCTTTTTTCAAAGTCAACATAACCTTGCGTCCCTAAATTAAACTGTGCTTACCATGCTGCACTGGATTCAGTGTATTAGTGTATCTGGTTAAGACTTTCGCTGCTGACATCCGTGAGAAATGTCTCTGTCGGTTTTTACCAGCATCTGCATAGTTTCAGTGTCAGTCTTAGCATGGGAATCTGAGAGTGAATTGGGGATGTTTGTTTTGTTGTTGTTTCTTTTGTTTTGTTTTTCCTCCATTCCTAGTTTATGAAATGTGCTGAATGGAATGAGTTGCATTTCTTTAGTAAATGGTTTGTTTAGCTCAGCAGTAATAGGAGCAAAGTTATCTAAGTGTGGAGTTGTAAAGAAATTAAAACTGAAATCAGTTTCCTTAGACACCCAGCGCTTCAGATTGTGTGGTTTGCTGTGGGTGTTGATAACTTGTGCCTCTCAAACAGCATGCATACTTTTAGACTGGTTTACAACAGAATACTAAAAATATGTGTTTACCCTTCTTTTAGTGCCTACAGAACATATGATAATATTCTTTGACTTTTCAATCTTGTTCTGTACATTTCTTTGTTATTTGTGTGTGCACGTGTACCTATGCATAAGAGTGAGTGTGTAACATAGCACACATTTGGAAGTCAGGACAGCTTGCAGAAATGTGTTTCATCCACCATGGAACACTTAGCAACAGGTGCCTTTATCTCCTAAGCCAGCTCGCTGCCCCAGGACTTCTCTTTTTTTATATTAGTGACTTGAGTCTCTTTCTGGGCTCTTGGTCAGGCTGGCTAGGGTTTCTTTTGTTGTTGTTGTTCTTTTTGTTTTGTTTTGCTTTGCTTTTAATTGTTTTAAGGAGCTAACTATGGATTTTTTTCAATGTTTGTTTCTGTGCCACTATTTATTCTTATTTTGTTTAATTAAGGCAAGGCTCACATAACACATGAAGGTAACCATTTTAAGTGTCCAACTTGGCCTTATTGGTGTAGTCAGTCAGAGCAACCCTGCTTAGTTTCTGAGATCAAACAGAAACTGCATGCCTTCAGGGTGCCATGGCCTTAAGTAATCACTGTTTTTCAGAATATGTTTATTACCCCATAGAAAGCCTTAGGCACTCAGTAAACTATCACTCACTCCTTTTCTGGAGACCTATAAACCTGACATCTTTCCCTTTGCTTATTTTCTACTTAATTTTTTTTTCTTAAACTAGAATTTGTCACATTGACATTTGGCACTGCCTTGTTTATTAGTTGATAATACGCTACTTTTAAATGTTTCTTTAACTTATAGCTGGTTTCAAATGTGTGACTTTCTTATTATTTGAAGATTATTCCAAATATCTTTGTTATTGACTTCTATTCTGTAAAACAAAATATTCTACTACGTAATTTACGCACTTTTGTGTATCTTGACTTGTTGCGTATTTTGCATCTTGACTTGTGGATGTTTTGTTTGTTGTTGAAAATGTGTATTCTTTTGTGTGCTGCAAGTCTTGTGAAGTCTATTTAATTTACAATGATGTTTAATTTTGTTTGTTTGTTGCTCTTGCCATGTTGAGCAGGCTGTTCTGGGACTCCTGAACTTCAGCATTCCTCCCCACACCCCGACTTTCCGAGCAGCACACCCTGCTTTAAATCTCTTTCATTCTTTTCATTTTGTGTCTTACTTGGTCTATTAGTTACTGAAAGTAATGTGGGATTGTCCAAACGGAGCTTATAGATTGTTTAAGCTTTCTTTTGAGCTCTTTCAATTTTTTACCTCAAGAATCACAAAGCTGTTAGTAAGTCTCTTGTGCTTGAGGTTTTGTGTCTTCTTGACAAATCGCCCTATTTTACATCACCATGAAATTTCTCTGAATATGTGGGCTAATATTCCTTCTTCTGAAAATATATTTATACAATATATTCATACACAACATTCACCCTTATTTTGCTTGTTGTCAGAACAGTGGATAATATTCTGAGCTTCAGTGTTCAAATTATTTGTGTCTTTCTGTTTAAAGACTTAAAATATTGAAATTTTTATAAATTCATTTAACTAAGAATATCATATATAGATGCTGTATTTATATCATTTCTCCCATCTCCAACTACTCCTGTGTGCCTCCATCCCTTCCTTTTCAAACTCTTTAATATTGTTGCACACATCCATACACTCATCCATACATATACATATACATACATACACATATATACATACATACATATATGCATTTACATATAGATATGTTAATAAACACAACCTGCTAAATCTGTTTAGTTTTGCTCATATGTGTATGTGTTTAGGGCTGGCCTGATGGTGTTGAATAATCAACCAAGGGGCCCTGTCCCTGGAGAAGACCATCTCCTCTCATTAGCATCCATTAATTGCCTATAGCTCCTCATTTGATGGTGGTGCCTTGTGAGATTTCCCTCATCCATGCTGGCATGTCATTTTTAGTACCTGTTTAGGCAGTTATATTGCTGAGGTTTTGTGGGTAAAACTTACCTGTCATGGGTAGAAAGGCACTGCCTTACAGCAGAACGCCTGGTCTTCGGCCTATTAGAGCATTTCTTCCACCTCTTCCACAGTGTTCTCTTAGCCTGAAGAGGGAGGATGAGGGTTCTGTTGTAGATGTGTCCGCTGGGGTAGCTACCCCACAGTGTCTTGTTCTCAGTGTCTTGTTCTCTGTGTGTTAACCAGTGCCTTTCTATAACACTCTTTATCTACTGTGACAAGAAGCCTCTTTGATGAGGACTGAGAACTCCATGCATAAGTGGGTATAGAAGCAAGTATTTAGAATACAGTTAGGAATCATGCTAATTTAGGGAAGTGGTAGGATCTCTATAATCTGTGACCTCGCCCTTCATGGGTAGTATGCCTAGTTTATAGTGTCAGGCATGAATCACCTCCCATTAAATGACCCCTAAGTCCAATTAAATACCTATAGATTATTGGTTACCCCGAGGATATAAATGCCACTATTGCACCTTTTGGGACAGCTTGGTGTTCTGAGCACTGCTGTGATTTGTAGGCTTTCCAGCTGGGTAGGGTCCTTGTCAGTTTTCATGGCTCCTTCCCAGATATGAGATCTAGAGAGGCTTTCAGGTTAGTTCTAGTCCAATGGCTCCATTCCTGGTTGCAAACTGGGTGGAGTCTTCAGCAGGATGGTTTTACCTTTAATTTGGGGAAGCAACAAAGGACAATGGCAATAGCCTATTTGCATGTGTGTGTGTGTGTGTGTGTGTGTGTGTGTGTGTGTGTATCTTAAACTCCACTGACAAACAATTTGAATGGAGGTTTCCATGCCTTTGGGCAGGAACATTGTCATCTCAAATGGTTTAATTTCATAATATATATTTATATATCATTTAAAGTAAGAATGAAATAAAATAATTCCCTGTCTTCTAAAAATATTTTCATTGTTTTATCCCCCCTCCTGTCTTTTTCCTCAATATTACCTTCCCTTTCTCCTGAGCCAAGTGCCCCACCCATGTGGTGGTTTAAATAGAAATGGCTCCCATGAGTTCATGTATTCGAATGCTTAGCAACCAGGGTGTGGCACTGTTTGAAAGGATTAGGAGGTGTGGCCTTGTTGGAAGAAGTGTATCATTAGTAGTAGGCTTTGAGGTTTCAGAAGGCCAGCCCAGCCCACTGGCTCCCTCTCTTCCTGCTGCCTGCAGCTCTAGATGTAGAACTCTCAGCTCCATCTTAAACACCATGTCTGCCTGTGTGCTACCAAGGTCCCTGCTATGATGAAAATGGAACTAACACTCTGAAGCAGTGAGCAAGCCCCAGTTAAATGCTTTCTTTTATAAGAGTTGCCGTGGTCATGGTGTCTCTTCATAGCAATAGAACATTGACCAAGACGGACCCCACTTTTCCATTTCCTATTAATACTAAATTTCACTGAGTTTTCTATTCTGACCCAACTAAGTGATCTTTGCCTTTCCATTCAGTGGTCAGATATTTTACATGATTTAATTACTGGTGTGAATCAGTGTAAGAGTGACGTATTTGGGTCTCTTTTGTTTGCTTTTTTCCCTATTATTTAATCTTCTTATTTTTGCCTAAATTTGGATTGTTTCATGATTATATTTTGTCGTAACTGATGGTTTAATCCTTTTTTCCTTCCTTTAAAAATTTTTAATTGAAATATAATGACATCACTTCTTTCTTCCTTCAGCCCCTCCTGGGTACCCCTTCCTCTACCCTTGCATGTCCCCCTCACTCCCAAGTTGATAGCCTCCTTTTCTTTTATTAATGTTACATACACACATGTAACATACATGTGTTTGTATGCATATGCACAAATATGTAAATGTAACCTGATGAGTCCATTTTTGTCTCTTTTGTGTGTGTTCTCTCAGGGATTATGACTCTTCATTGAACACTCAATAAGGAGACTCATCCTGGGAAAGACTAATTTTCCTTTGCCCAGTTGCCTGTAGCTCTTTGTCTAGAAGTGGGACCCTGTGAAATTTTTCCCTTCCACTATAATGTGTCCATTGTTCTGGCCTTGTTTATGCACCCATTTCTATGAGAGATGTTTCGCACGAGATTTCCTGGCCCTTAAATCTTTCTGCCCCCTTTTTCCAAAATGTTACCCGAGCCACTCAGACAGGAACTGTGGTATAGATGTATCTGTTGGGGCCAGGCTTCCCATGATCCATTGATTTTTGCATTGTATCCAGTTGTGTTTTTCTGCAATGGCCTTCTTTTGCTGTGAAAAGAGGCCTCTTAATGGCTACAGAAAATGTGGTACACTTATACAATGGAGTACTACTCAGCTATTGAAAACAATGAATTCATGAAATTCTTGGGCAAATGAATAAAAAGAGTGAGGTAACCCGAACACAAAAGAGCACACATGGTATGTACTCCCTGATAAGTGGATATTAGCCCAGAATACTCAAGATACAATTCACAGACCAAACAAAGCTTAGAAAGGCAAACCAAAGTGTAGATACTTTGGTCCTTCTTAGAAGGGGGAACAAAATAGTCATGGGAGGAGATACAGAGACAAGGTGTGGAGCAGAGACTGAAGGAAAGGCCATCCAGAAACTGCCTCACCTGGGGATCCATCCCATATACAATCAGTCATCAAACCCAGACACTATTGTGGATACCAACAGGTGCTTGCTGACAGGAGCCTGATATAGCTGTCTTCTGAGAGGCCCAACCAGTGCCTGACAAAAACAGAGGTTGATGCTCTCAGCCAACCATTGAAGTAAGCCCAGGGTCCTCAATGGAGGAGCTAGAGAAAGGACCCAAGGAGTTGAAGGAGCTTGCAACCCCAATAGAAGGAGCAACAATATGAACCAACCAGTACCCCCAGAGCTCTCAGGGACTTAACCACCAACCAAAGAGTACGCATGGAGGGACCCATGGCTCCAGCTGCATATGTAGCAGAGGATGGCCTGGTTGGACATCAATGGGAGGAGAGGCCCTTGAACCTGTGAAGGCTCATTGCCCCAGTGTAGGGGAATGCCAGGTCAGGGAGGCAGGAGTGGTGGGTTAGTGAGCAGGGGGAGGGGAGATGGGATAGGAGCTTTTTGGAGGAGAAATGAGGAAAGGGGATAGGATTTGAAATGCACATAAAGAAAATATCTAATTAGGGGTACTGGTTGGTTCATATTGTTCCTTCTATTGGGGTTGCAAGCTCCTTCAACTCCTTGGGTCCTATCTCTGTGGGTATAGGATTTAGGATGTAGTAAGGAAACAGCAAGGACTATTTATGTGCAATAAGGGGGTCCTCATGCCAGTGGCAACCGGCAGCTGTCTAATTGGACTCAATGCCCACTCAACAGGAGCAAAGCATGGCTAGAAACTTAACCAAGCTTTTGGGGATAGTGAGGTCATGGATGTTAGGAAGAATGTGCTACAACTTGGCTAGACCAGCATAACTCCTGTCTCTTTGTAAAATTCAGTAGGAGCTCTAGGGTTTGAAATATCCATCATGAGTGTATCACAGTCTGTCTTCAAAAATATGCAACTTACTTAAATTGTAAGTTATTCAGGTACTTGAGAGTCATCTATTTCATAAACTTTGAAAATGCTGTTATTCTTTGCTTGAAACAATTGCCTGCGAGTCTATTAATAAAGCAGAAAGTGTGTATATATTGCAGTCATTGTCACCATCTCTGGCATTCTGAGACCCTTTCTATAGGTCATTTGGCAATCAACAAGCAGTTCAACCTCACAAACCTCCATTATTCTTTAGACTTCTGTTTGATGACAATAAATTATCTCGCCTTCTAGTATAAAAAGTCATCTTTTCTTCATTGTTCTCTCTCTTACCTTTGCCTGCATTTTGAAGGCTATTTTTTTTGCAGATTGCTAATTATTCTTTTTTCTTGCTACTTCATAAACTTACACCCTGCATAAATTCAGACGAGACGTCTGTCCCACTTACACTCTAGGTTTTTCACCACTGAGTGTATTTGAGGCTATCTCATGATTTTTGAGCAATTGTATCTAGTATATATTTTGCTTCAGATATTCTACTTTTATTCATAAGTTTGATCTGTGTATTTTATATTTTCCATTTATTTGTTTTCATTACATTATGTTTTTCAATATTTAGAGTAGTCAAGATTTTGTCCTCAGACTATATCAGTTCTCTCATTTCAGGGCCTCTTTCTATTGATTATCATGTTTGATGATGGAATACATTTCCATGTCTTTACAAAGTTGGTACTGTCTTGTTAGATATCAAATATTCTTCAATCATAGATTTCATTATATTATGTTGAGTAGTTTTGGATTTTATTCTGGGATACAGCTAAGGTCTTTGTAAAAACATTTTGATTTTTTAAAATTGGCTGTTCATCTGTTATTATGGGACCAGTGATTCTTTTTTTTTTAATTGGATAAATTCTCTATTTACATTTCATTTTCCTTTTTCTGGTTCCCTGCCCTTCAAAGGCCCCCATGCCCTTTTCCATCCCTGTGTTCCCCCATTCACCCTTTCCCACTTCCCTGTTCTGGGATTCCCTTACACTGATGCTTTGAGCCTTTCCAGAACCAGGGTCCACTCCTTCCTTCTTGTTGGACATCATTTGGTATGTGGATTGTGTCTTTGGTGTCCCAGGATTCTAGGCTAATATCCACTTATCAGTGACTGCATACCATGGGTGTTCTTTTGAGACTGTGTTACCTCACTTAGTATGATGTTCTCCAGCTCCATCCATTTCTCTAAGAATTTCATGAATTCATTGTTTCTCATGGCTGAGTAGTACTCCATTGTGTATATATACCTCATTTTTTGTATCCATTCCTCTGTTGAAGGACATCTGGGTTCTTTCCAGCTTTTGGCTATTATAAATAGGGCTGCTATGAACATAGTGGAGCATGTATCCTTATTGCATGCTGAAGAATCTTCTGGGTATATGCCCAGGAGTGGTATGGCTGGGTCCTCCAGAAGTATCATGTCCAGTTTTCTGAGGAACCGCCAGACTGATTTCCAGAGTGGTTGTACCACTCTGAGATGGAGAGGAGTCAACTGAGCCGCTTACCATCTGTAGATTTGCATAGTCTGTACACAGCGCAAAGCTCCAGACTCACAAATATTACAAAACATGGTTCACCAGCGAGGATTCTGGAAACCTCAGAGCTAAAGTCATATTGTGCTTGCTTTTCAAGGATATGTGAAATATCCAGGAGGAAATGATTTAGGAGAATTCAAATATTTGAAGAAAGTTTACTCTTTAAGAACGAGTAGGGCTGGGGGAGAGAACAAAGCAATTTGAGAGTGTTGACTAAATAATAATAAATAAAGACTGAAAGACAATATACTGTTTGTACACGATAGAACTCATGAAGACAACATTGGCAAATACTTTCTGGTTATGGTTCAGGTAACTGTAACTGGGCTTTAACTAATGAATTCACTGTTAACTAATGAGGAAGGTCCAGAGATTTATCATAATTACCATTGTTTGTGCTTGTTCTCCTCTTTACCCCTTTGCTAGACCATGGGGGCCAAACATGGTACATATTGCTTCTGTGTTAGGAATCAGAAGGGAAGGGGAGTTAATGGCTAATTTTCACAGACATGAGTTTTATTTCTGCACTGATAGTTAGTTCACCCTATCCCTTGAAAACATAAATCTCGTTTCACTCATCTTGGAATTTCCAGGCTTATGGTAGATGTGTTATAGCCTGGTCTTAAGTGGAATTAAATAGATTATCATTAGTTCAAGATGGCGGAACTTTGGGAGGCTGTTAGACCTCTAGGTTACCTCTCCATATGTACTATCAATCAACTTTCTTTTTTGTTGGAACAGGCCAACATTACATTACATTATGTTACATTAGAGATGCAGAATAAAAATAAAAGGAAAGGGATTGCACTACTAACAGATCAGTAAATCTCAACTCAGAAGTTACAGTGAAAATGTGAGGGAAAAGCTCAAGCAAGAAGCCAGGAATTAATGTTTAAACAAACTCCAGAGCAAAGTAATCCTGTAATCATTTTTGTACATAATCATGGGCAAAATTCTCAGAGAACAGAAAGGTACTATTACATGGAGTTTTAGAGTATCTGAAAACTGTGCATTAGACCAGTATTCAGTCCCTCCTTTTCCATGGTCTGAATCATCTACACGTGGACCATTTTATCCAGCACAGTCTCATCTACATGTGGACCATTTCATCCAAGCACTCAGACTGAAGTCTCAGTCTTTCTTTTCATACAAAGCCCTCTAAAGCAGTGCTGTGCTAACACTGAACATCATTATGTACTTTGGTTTTTAACTGGAATGCTATGTACAGAGCGACTGACATTTGGTTTGTTCTACTGATTGTTCACACATTTATTTAATGATTTTGAAAATGTTAACAGCAGAAAGGAGTTTTGAGGTCATTTAAAACTTATTTATATTTAAATTATTTGAGAGAACTCTCTACAAATTTGACCCTAAGCACATCGAAATGCAGGTTGCACTATTGTCTCTGTAAGGTAGCTATTCTAAGTGGCGTCATCAGCAGTGCTGAAATTCCAACCTCATTACTTGCATCTTCTTTTCTCGTTTGTCTTGAGTGCCCTATCTTCTGGATTGAACTTTTTAAAAATGTTTTTCTGCTTGTCACACTTTAAATGTCAACAGGCTAGTGTTTATATAATTGGCTTTTCCCTTCTCTTTCTTTTCAATTTATTATACCCTCCCTGAACACATTTCTTTTCCTCTGGACAGTAAGAAACAAAACCAAACCAAACCAAAACCTTTCTGGATAATTAACTATTCAACTTCATTCAGAAACATCTGTCTTGTTCAGTCTTTTCCTCTAAGGCAAGATTAATACCAAATTTGATTTCAATCAATTGTATTGTGCTTAGGATAAAATGAAAGATGTTTCGGGATTGGTTTTCATTCAGATGTCTTTGAGATTAGCAAAAACATGTAAATGGGCAAAATAAACAGTTCTACTCCAAATAAATGTGGGGAAACATTATTGGGTTTTTTGTTTCTTTGACAGCCATATTTTTTTTATTTGGTTTCTTCGAAACAGGGATTCTCTGTATAGCCCTGGCTGTTCGGGAACTCACTCTGTAGACCAGGCTGGCCTCGAACTCAGAAATCCACCTGCCTCTGCCTCCCAGAGTGCTGGGATTACAGGCGTGCGCCACCACCGCCCGGCTGAAAACCATATTTTTGTATTCCAAAAATGACTGAGTGCCTTTTAAATGTACATTATGAACTCTGTCTAGGGCAGGGATGTGTTTTAAGTCTCCAAGGTCTGGGCTTCGTAGAAGCTATATGTTGTTAAAGGAGTGACTGGGGGCTTTTTTGTAGACCACCAAAGCCCCACAGTTGATTTAGCTTCAGTAATCTGATACACAGAACATGAGAGTTACAGAAATTAGGGGAGGTGTCCAAGGGCTGCTAGCTAGGAGTGTTTACCTGATACTTTAAAGGTGGCCATGAACCTGAGACTAGATAGAACATGGGCCTATGGGGACAGTCACATGTTATTGTTCTGCTAAAGGGATATAGCAGTGAAATGACTCCGAACAACTTTCTGCTATGCCAGTAGATCCGTGTCTCACCTGCTCAGTCATGATCAGAGAAGCATCCTCTTGCAGTAGATGAGAATCAACATAGAGATCTACAACTGGACAAGGTGGAGAGAGTGACAGACTTCAAAACATTCAGTCCTAAGTAGGATATCTTCATTTTCCCCCCTCCCCTCAGGGATCAGAGAGCTATGTAGAAGAGAAGATAAAAAATACGTATGAGCTGGAGGGGATGGATGATACTATTGAAGTGGTGTTTTTCCAGATGGTTACAAATATGAACTCTCAGAGGCTAGCAGTCATACACAGGTTCAAGCTGGAGAGGGGTCCTAGTATTGAGACAAGGAACTGGACACCGGCTCCCAGTTTTCACCAAGGAGCTATTTCCAATTGATGTCTGCTTACAAAGCAAAAGTCACCTTTTCCCCAATGTAGTCTGTGTATATAAACCACACTTGTGGAGAAGCACCAAGTCCCATGCCCGGGCTAACACAAGACAAATTTAATGGTATTTTGTAGACTTTTTATCGTATCTTTCTTTGTTGGAGCAGTTTCTGCATCACTGGTCTTTTGCTTGTATCTCATGGTTTCTTTTAGTTTTATATGTGTGTATATGTGTCTGTGTTTCTGTATGTATGGTTTTTGTGCTATTTTATTTTTATTGTGGGTTGGAGTTTAATGGGTAGGAAGATTGCGAGGACTTAGGCAAATGGAATGATCAGATTATATGAAAAAACATTTTAATAAATAGAAATAAAAATTTAAAACTGAATAACCTGGAGAGTAAATAATAAGAAAAATTTAGGACATGCTTCTTTATATATGGCAAATAGTGACCATATTAAAATAGATAATTAGCTGAAATACCTAACCCCCATGGAGGAAACACAGCTTGATATGCATATAGATGTTCATAGAAAGGACATATTTTTTTGTTCACCTTTCATTATTCACAAACTGTGTAAGGGACCAGTTAGAGTGATGAGTGCTTATCCACCAACGGACTCCTGGGGCAGCAAGCTTATGGTGTGTCTAGAATTGTGCCCATTAGCAACATGTAGAGAACTCTTCCAGAATCTTCCCCATCATTGCCTGTCAGTGGGAAAGGCTTGTGGCCCAAAGAGGATCTGAGGTCAGGTGAATGTGATGAAGGGCTTAAGCAAACAATGCTTACTCAGCCTCTGATAGAGTTTGTAGGATGCCTCTTTACCCGGCCCCAAAGCTGATTCCACATTTTCATCATAGTTGCAACTGTCTCATTCACTGATACCAGTTCATTAGCCCATTTTATATTGCTATCAGAAAAGTCACAGAGATAGGCAATACATAGAGGAAAGAGGTTGACTTAATTCGTGAGTTGGAGAGTATGGCTTTGAAGACTCATGGCTGATGGCATTTAAATGGTAAGAACACAAACAAGTTATCACACCAGGAGACATGAACCCTTGAGGGGTCCAAGGCTCAGACAAGCCTTCTATAAGGTCTTGGCTCACCGACTTAGCTGGGCATGGTATCCAGCACTTGAAAGGCAGAGATAGGAGGAGGATCTATGATGGTGAAGCCAAAGTTCTGGGCCAGCCAGGGGTACGTAGCGGGAACCTATTTTTAAAAAGGAAACAAAGAATGAACTCAGCTCCGTGATAAGTACATTAATCCCACCTGGTCAACGGTTAAGTGTCTACCTTAAGGCCTCATCGTTTCTACACTGGGGCCTCACTTACAGTAGCATTGGCCTTTGGAAACAAACTATATCAAGCCCTTATCATATAAATTATAACACCAAGTTGGATGGAATTTCACAGATATCAAGTATCATTCTTTAGAAAGTTCATATTTATCCCTGTGTAGTCTCATCAATTACTGCTTTAAATAGTTCATGATCGCAAATACTCGAGTTGGGGGGGGGGTAAAGAACTGCATTAGTTAGCTTTTTCATTACTATAATGAAATACTGGAGGCAGCTTACTTTCTATAAAAAGTGAACATTTTAATTTTCTTGGTTTGGGGGCTTAACCAACTGTCAAGAGTAGTGCAGAGCAGCACATTATACTGTGTAGGAAAAGAACCTCCATCACCAAAGGAGAAGTCAGAGCAAGACAGGGCTCCTATCCTCTCTGGGGAGTGACCCAATGTGGGTGGGTGAGGGAACACCCCCTAAGAGGCAAAGGGGAGGGGAATGGGATGTGGGGGGCCTGAGAGGGGGAGAGCAGGAGGGGGGGACAACATTTGATTGTGAATAGAATTTTCTTCTATAAGAAGGTCTTAATGCATAAATTGTCTGTATTAGCTTCTGTGACCAAAGGGGCCTCCTTTCCTAACAAGTTCACAGGGTGCTCCCTTATCCCTGACATTAGGAATGTTTTGGAAAATGGATTCTAGGACCATCTTTATCCATCCACACAGGGTAACTCTTTTTAAACTTCTTTTTTAAATGAGTTTTTGCTAGTTTATGAATCATCATATGTCCTATGACTTTTTCATATACTATTAGTTTGGGAAGACTTTCTAAGATTATAATATGTGTTAAGTAAGAAACCAAAATTGTAATTTCTATCAGTGATCCATTCTTCAGATTAAATATTCATAAATAGTAGTTATCCTTATCTCTGTTCTATTTGAGACACTAAAATCCTATTACTTAAGATTTAGTTATTCAATTAGTATTTGTCAGTATAAGGACACTGAGTTAAAACATATATTATTCTAATCACCAACCAAGACAGATTCCCATTTTTCTCCTTCACAGAAGTAAATATCAATGAATTTGAAAAAAAAAGTCAAATACTTTTTTAGAAAAAATTGAGCCTGGCTTCACATGGGAACATTGATTAAAGCATTCACATGGTTTTATTCTCTGTAGGTGTATGATTCAAACAAAAATGTTCTGGATTCTAGGGTTAATATAACTTGTGGCTTCTTCTTAAAAGACTAAACATCCACCAATAATTCAAATTCTGGACATTCTCCATTTGCTGTGCTGTAGAAAAGCTAACCTGGTCGTTCTCCAGTGGCCAGTGAGCAGGCAGCTGAGGGAATGAAGCCATGTTGTATGTAAATGTGTGACCCAGAGGGCCAGGTTGAAACAGAGTTCTGGAAAATGTTTTTGGAGACTCTTAACCCCACATGAATGTTTCTATTTCGGGTCTGTCTTATTTCAGTAATTTTGAGCAAGGAGCTTCAAGATGCAAACCATGAACAACTCCAAGACATTTTCATTTAGAGCTGGAAGACACAGACTGGAAAGCAGCTTTTGAAGGGAGGCCATTGCCCAACGTAAGGAGAGTCCCTGTGTCTGTTTCCCAAAGCAGCTCGCCTCAGGCAAGCCCTGCCAAGTACATTTGACAGGTGTTGTTCCCAGGCTTCTGGAACCACATAAAATGTTCCAGCCTGGGTATCAAATCACAGGAGAATGGGCTAAAATTAAAAACATGCATTCTTTGTCATCACTGTTCAATACAATTCAAAACATTGAAAATTTTCACTTTTACTAGAAGTAGGTTGCAATTAGAGGTCATGGTCACTTCAGAATTGAGAATGTCATTGCTTGACTCAAATAGCACAGAGCATAAATCCAGCCGGAAATTGAATAAACACAAGAAAGATCAAGAAAGTAGGATAGACGAATATATATATATGTTTGGTGATGCTTATAGAAATGCTAAAGTCCCAACAGTCGCTGTCGGCAACAGCAGCATGGCATATATAGGACAACCAAACCTAATGTTCTCAGGGAAACAGTTCAAAGCATAGGAATAGACAAGACTTTTCTGAAAAGGGCTCCAATAGTCCAAGAAATAACTCCAACAGTGAACAAATGAGGTTTACACAAAATTAAAAAGCTTCTGTACAGCAAAGGAGACTGTCAGCAGAGTGCATGAATAGCCTACAGAATAGGAGAAATCTAGCAAATACACTTCACACACGTCTTAGTATCTAGAATGTATAAAGAACTACAAAAGTTAAATACCAAAATGCCACAGCCGACAAACACAGTAGTGAACTGACTTGAAGGTTTGCTAAAAAAGAAACGGAAATGGTGAGTATATATATTTAGAAGTGTTCAATATTCTTAGCCGCAGGGGACAACAGGTACTTGATCTACATTTGTGTGCTTATTGTAGTTAGGCACATTTCAGTTATAATCATTGCAGTGTGCTTGTACAATGGAGACGTGGTTCTCATTTTACAGATTAGTTCTGTTCACCTGGGTAGGAGCAATCATCAATTGAAACCTGTTTCTTAAACCCCTAATAATGGTCAAAGTCTCCTTTTCAATGTTGTTCCCTGCTTAGATGAGACATAATGCATTTTGTTTAGCAACGTTTGTTAACACGGGCCAGGCATCACACTAGACCAGCCAGGATCTCTCCCTGTCCTCAACATCCTCATCACGATGCTGACGCCTTCCAGTTTTGCCTCTGTGCACCATGACTGCTGTTCTTCAATTACCTCCACTGATACTAATCCTAATAATGATAACAGTGACTGAACAGAATTGGCCTCTGGGACCATTTCCCTCTCTGAGTAATAGGAAAGAGGACCTGCTGAACGGTAGTCGTGTAAGGAGTTTAGGAGGGGCAAGCTTGACAGCTGATTTAAGTGACGGTCACTTGTCATTTCCGGATGCCCTTTGTCCTCACGGTGATTAGAGAAGCCACATGAGAGGCTGCTGGCAGCAGCTTTTCTGTCACTCCTTGTAAACGCGCACCAGATGTGTCTTTCACATGGGCTGTCCCAGGGCCACAGTTTCTCTGGACAGGAAGTAGACTGGTAGTGCTTGCTTTATCTCAGAGACCAATGCCTGCACATATCTGTACTGGAGCCTCTGTGACCCTTAGCGTCACTGTCACCTGGACCTGAGAGGAAATTCACCACTCAGAGGGAAATTGAGCCTAATTAGGTGGTACTTTACTAATATACTAACTGTTGTCGCTATGCAAATAAACGCAGACTACTCAAATCAATCACTGAAGCACTTTCATTTGTCTTAGTTACTTCATTGATAGTAGTGGTTAGGTCTCGGCTATCTATTACTGCCCCCCCCACACCCCTGGAACCCTTACTGTTGTTGCTTTAAACAATGGCTGCTTTTTAGGAATCTGTAATGACAGGTTCATTATCTGACTTGACCCAGCAGGCAGCAAGCTCAGACTGCATGGCTCAACGCGCCCAGCCTCCACCCCTGCTTTGTCTTTCTCTCTCTCCAGACTTCTTCCGCCACGTGGCAGCCTTTGGGACACCTTCCATGAGCTGCGAGGTGGTACGGGACCACAGCATCGTTTCCAGGGTATTCTGTTGGCTAGAGCAGTAGAACAGATCCCAGACCCAGTGTAAACTCAGGAGGATGACAGGTCTCACCCCTCAGGGTGAGCAGGAGAAGAGTGAATAGAGCCCACCATCCAAAGTACGAACTGATTGCAGAAGAGGCGATGTAAGCTGGAGGCATTTGTGATGCCAGTGTTAGACTTCTGGGTTTAAGGTGAGGTCTGCCTTCTAAAGACCATTTGGGGCAAATACTTATAAGACTAACTCTTTAGCTCTGCCAGGGTTGAGTATTTTTACTATTCTGCTTGTGTCAGATACAAATATTTGGTGAGCTAGGGCAGCTTGTGAGAAATCACTGTGTTATGTATTGGGACATTTTCAATATTGAATCACTCATAATTTATGGCCATGTGCATATTTGTATGTATGTATATAGACATTGCACTGCTGAAATTACACTATTCTAATGGAAAGTTAAAACTGGGTTGTTTAACATCTTTCCTGAATGTATTTCATTACCTTTGGACTTAGCTCTATTTTTCCATACTAATACCAATCAGACCAGTTTATATCCTGTATGTTTAAAACCTCAGAAACTTGATTTTTTTTTAAGTAGGAGGTCCTTTTGCCTTTTCCTCATGAACCCTCTATTAAGAGGTTATAGCCCTAGTGAGATGCAAAAATAAATGTGTCTGTTGGCATACTTCTCATGTAGACATCTACAGACATCTGTCTTCTGGAACTTTTTGCTTAACACTGCCTTGAATATTGAGGGGAAGTCAGAGATTAGGACCCTGGATCAGCTAGAGAGCTAGAAGGCGTGCATTTGGAGTGAGTTCACTGAGCTCACTAGAAGGCACGTATCTTGGATTCACTGGGACTTTGCTCGAGACACTACAAGCTTAACCGAATTGACACCGTCACCTCTCCATGTCTTCAAAAAACACTGCTCACACTTTCACTGAGTTAAATCTCTTCAAGATGATGCATGTTGCTGTGACAACAGACCCATACAATGAAAAGTGTTTCTCAAATCAACTACAATCTAATGAGAGGACAGAGAGCGAAAAGATGTTGAGGGGGAACAGCAGAGTTGGGGCTGACTGGGGCGAAGCAGAAAAGGTTCTGCAAGGCTGAAGGGAGAGGCAAGAGGAAGGCCAAGATGCCACGTGTTCCGAGATGGTGGCCTTCAATTCTAATCTGAAAACCCAGGAGAGCCAGAGGCCAGCCTGTTGCTGTGCTTGGTGGCGTGAAGTGTCTGGCAGTGGGAAGGAGAAGCAAGACCCTGAGTGTGAGAAGGAAGAAAGAAAGAGGAAACAGGAAAACTCTTCTGTAGATACTCAGCTGACAGTAGAAGCTGTGGAACAGGAGGTTTGAAAGGAAGCAATAGCTCATGGGAGAGAAGCCAAGGACTGACCCTATGATACCACATTTGAAGTTATAGGACTTCCTGTATTGTGAAAAAAACTGCTAATATTAAAAAAAAAAAAAGCTCAGTGATTGTCTACACTGATAGTAGTTGGGAAGGATAGATTTCTTCATTTAGATTTAAAGTTTATTATATTGTGTCATATATATATATATATATACATACACACATGCACACAAATATATGTATGTATATATACATATATATTTCCACTTCTACTTTATTTATTTCATACTATAACAGTGTTACATGCATTTCAAAAACATTTATAAGATACAGCCATCACAGAATAGACAATGTACAAACAGCAGGTATAATATTTTCTCCTTGGGATACACAAACACCCATCTCACTGTGGGGTCCTCTCTAGATGCCATTTCTGTTGGGCATTATCAGAAGTCCCCGAATGGAAAGAGCGTCTTTCAGACTTGACAATTTTCTTACTGCCTTATATTCCATCTAGGAAAGTCCCATCTGGAAGCAAATCTACACAAAGAATAATGACTCTAGATGACTTAGGCAAAAGATGAAATTCATAACAAAGTTCGCTGATGGTTCTTACAAGTTACTTTTCTTACATGTAATATCCCAGACAAACGAAAGACAACAAACACACAGAAGCCATCCACCAACCAACCAAGCAGCCAACATAGAGAATGAGCAACTCTAGAGGCAAGCTCGGACAGGAGGACAGCTCTGTCTCAGTTTAACTTGTTATGGTTAGGTCATGTTTTAAACCGCACATGCTTCTCATGGCTTCCACTAAATCTCCAATGGAAGGAGGAAAGTATACTCTCATTGCTACAAACAATTAGACTCTGGTGTGTGTGTGTGTGTGTGTGTGTGTGTGTGTGTGTATGTCTCGCATCTATGTGTGGCATGTATGTGTATGTATGTCCTCATGTTTCGGCACACATGTGTGTGTATATGCATGTATAGGCAAGAGGTTGAAATACATGGTCATCTTGACTCACTAATTGCCTTTCATATTGCATCGGGGTCTCTTACTTGAAGCCAGAACTTACCCGCCCCAACAGTTTAACCGTCTTGCTCCAGTGAGCCCTGATGGATAGTCTCCTAAGGCCTAGGATGACAGGCAGGGACCACACTCACCTGACCCTTATGTGAATAATGACACAAACTCCAGTTCTGACACTTACACAGTCCTTGCTTTACCTAGCTAGTCATCTCCTCAGGGCGCACTGGAATCTTTTACCGTATGTCAGAAGATTCAAAAGTAAGACGAACATGGTGGGACACATGGAATCCTGGGGTCCATGCGATTTTGAGGCCAGCTTGGTCTGTATAATGAGCCACTGTCAAAAAAACAAACAAAAAACAAAAAACAAAAACAAAAACAAAAACAACAGATCAAACCAAACCATAAAACCTTACCTGCAAAACAAGAAGTGAAAGTTGTATTCTGATCTTTCTTCTTGGTTCTGTATAATTAATGGCACCTGGCTACTATGCATTTTCTGTGGATTATGTGTAAAGAGTTTAAGGGGAAGCCTCTGGGGTTTTTCTAAAATACTGTGTTTTCTGTCTGGAAGATGTTTTACTAATTCTGAGGCTGACAGGCATGACACAGGGACACTCTTCTGTGAGTGGAGGACATAACTAAAGAGCGATGTAAGGCGAATCCCCATGAAGGTCTATGAGGTGTCTATGGAAATCCTTCCCACAGTCCCAGCTGTAAGGATCTCTAGTGATGCAAAACTGTCTTCACTCGGGCACGACCCGTGGCGCTCATCATGCTCTTCTCTGTTCTGAGAGAAGCAGCAGGCTCCTAGATGAGCCTTTCCAGTGCCGGGGGCGGCATCCTGCTCCACATTTCCACTCGGGGGCCAGCCTTCTCCTGACCGCTGGGGCTGTAGGTTCCTTGAGTCGCCCTTTTGTTGGAGGTGATAAGAGAAGCAACAGCAACCAGTAAGACGATGAAGAACAGGGCCAAAGTGCCAGAGCCAACAGCAGTGAAAATGCCCACGAGCCTGTCATCAGCCAACTGTAAGGATTGAAGGGATGATTATGTGAGTTCTAGAGGAAAGGTCCGTGCTAGGACGGTGGTACTATGGGATGGGTACCAAGGAAATGGAGTTGGTACCTTTCAGCAGTGTAGCAAGACCAAGGAGTTCCAGACTTTTCTGATTCCCAAGTCATGCACAAATGGTGCCCTACCTAGGTTCTAAGGTCTGCTGTGAGAAAATGTGTGTGAAATATTTACTGTATTGGCTCAGCACTTCTGTCTTGATGGCTAAGATCCTTCATTTAAAGAGAAAAAAGATGGAGCCATATATGTGCAAAATCATCCTAAATTTATTGGACTGTGACATTCATGATTTGTTCCCTTCCTCGTTCAAGCTCATGATTTTGAACCAACCATATGATTGCTTTAAAGCTCTTGGGAGAAAGATTAAATTAGCTGGGTCTTGACGAACACATCCCTAGAGAAGGAAGACTCATGGGCTATTTTCAACCTCAGTTTCTGGGTCTTCATTTTGACTGGGATATGATGTAACAACTGATGTTTGTAAAAGCAACTATGTTTCATGCCGAGCCTAGACACTAAGCAGCAGCGCACATCAGGAAGAACCCTCCCGGAAAGCAATGGGGCTTTTCTAGTACAGAGGTTCGTATAATGTCCACTGCTGTGTGTTTGTCTCCTTAGCGAAGCAGCAACATTTTGGTTTAGCAATAGGTTACAGGAATATGCATAGAAATATTAAGGAGAGAGTCAGGATTGTGCAGATTGTTTAAATGATGTGTTCAGAGTACTATTTCTGACAGCATAAAAGGAATAAGCTGTTCGGCCTTCTCACTTCTCATTTAGCTCTCTGTATCATCCTTGCCTCAATACTACGTCAACAGAATGTTACATATGAAAACACTGTTTTAACATTAGGTGCCATCTAATATCCATCCTTACTGTCTTTAATCATTTTTATTGTTCCTTCAGAGTTCAGTTCAAATAATCATACAATTAATGCCACACAGTAAAGTGCCCATAATCTTATCTTTGAACTAATTACTATAAACCATGCTCATAATTGGTTTACCAGCATTTTACCCACTCATCAGTATATATCATTTATGTAGGCATCTGTAAGCTAGAATATAAAAATAAAACTATATCAAAGTTGAATCCAGATGTTCCTTTGTGAGGATAGGAGAAAAGAACCATATTCACTCACATGCACATATGATTACAGTACATTACAAATGTGCATTATTGAGTGTCGTGGATATTAAGTGTAGCCTACATGGGTTGTTTTTTTTTTTAACTTGAAAAGAAGCAAATGATTGTTCTTTGTAGGATAAGGGGATATTCCACTATTCTAAGTGAAGCAATGTGGAATTGAGGGGATTCCAGGAGAGCAAAGGGTGCACATACAGATACAAGTCGGACAGGAGAGATGATAAAAATACAAGGCGATAAACAGTCTCAAGCAATCCACATGCTGCCCAAAGTCAGTATTTGTCCTGTGGGGAGCCACCCATTAATGGTCTTCAAGCAAGAGCTTGGCATGTGTGGATCTGTGTCTTACTGGTTTGACTCCTGTGATGGGGGAGGGGAGGCTCGGGAGAGAGAAAGAGTACAGGCAGGGAAGAAACAACATAGGATAAAAGATTGCATGTCCTCGATCCAAACTTAGGGAAAATTAAGTATAAAGATGGGAGAGGGAAAGAGGGAGAAGGAGAGGGTTGGGGAGGGGGAGAAGGAGGGAGAGAGGAAGAGGGGGAGGGAGAGAGGGAGAGGGTCGGGGAGGGGGGAGAGAGAAATGGGGAGAGAGAGAGAGAGAGAGAGAGAGAGAGAGAGAGAGAGAGAGAGGAGGGAGGGAGGGAGGGAGGGAGGGAGGGAGGGAGAGGGAGAGGGAGAGGGAGTTGGAGGGAGAGGGAGAGGGAGGAGAGGGAGTTGGAGGGAGAGCGAGTTGGAGGGAGAGGGTGGAGGAGGTTAGACAGAAAATCAGCAGCACCTGTAGACCAGCATGCAACCCTTGGCAGCATTTCCTGGGTCTTTAAGACAAAGCAGTCTTCTTCCAAGGTGTTCCTGTTCCTGTCTCCACTCAGTTGTGTCCCTTTGGGAGTCTTAGCTGTTGTCTGGATGAATGAGGTAGGATGCTCATATCCACATAGGCAGGAGACAGATCATTTTTTTTTTCTGGTTTTTGAACATTCCTAGACTTTTTTTTTTTTGTCACTATAGAGTCTGATTATACTGGGGAAGTGGAACCCCTATACCCTAGTACAATGTAGCTGGGGAGGGCAACAGGGAACAAGGGCTGAGACCTCGATGGTGCCCACATTTCACAGAGCAAACAGAGAACAGACCTGCTTCCTTTACTTTGTAGCCCGTGAGAATTCAGGACCTTGTCTGTAGCTCTTGCACTAGCCTGAGAAAAGAGGTAGGAATGCCAAGAGCTGAACTCTGTCTGCTCCTCTGTCACCCTAAGCTGAACATTGACATGGTTAAGAGGAAGAGGCTTGTCGACATTTCATTGAAATAGTAATCTTTTTGAAATAATGTGTAATATATAATAAAGATGACTTTTCTAAAATATTTTCACCAACCCATAGTTATCTTAAAAATGTACACGTGCTTATTCTTTATGAGAAAAACTGATTATCTGTAACTCTCCACCTTCACAACGAAGTGGAGAAATGTTTTGTTTTGATTCTTAATGTTTTGGCTTAGTTGTAGCCAAAGCTTTTGGGAGAACGTGAGACAATAAATATATTAGAAGCAGCCTTGAAAAACTGCGAAGCCATGAGGATTTATATGAAGACTTACCTCACGCTTTCAAGGCACTGGAAGTCAAAACTTGCAAGCATTTATTTAGAGTGAAGAGTCACAGATGGATGCTGTTACCGTGTAGGCTGTTCTCCCAAATGTGGAACTTAAAAAAAAAAAAAGCAATCACGAGTTCCAGCTTCTCCCTGGCCTCCTTATCCTCACCTCTAACCTGACCTCTGCCACATGGAACTGGGACTGCTTGGGAATTTGTCCCCGCCCCCATGCCCTGCCACGGAGAGATGAGGTAGGGTTTTTTTTCTTCTTAAATAAACATTTGTGGTTAAAAATAGTGGTACTATTTGGCTTCTGGAAAAGACTAAAGTGGATTTAATTCACTCAGATTGTTTTCAAAACTCAATTACATGTCAGGTAAGTAGGAACATGCAGAGACAGGTGAATGAGGGGGTGGGGTTTGTGTATTAAAACAGGAACCTTGTCACTTGTCTACGGTACAGCCTCTTCCTGTGAGTTTTGGTGTGTGAGATGTATGTATTCAAATGTTACATAAATAACCATAAAACATTATTATGTGAATCGGTGATTAATGGGAAAAAATTTACTTTCAACTAGTGTTTTCAAACACCACTTAGAATATTCAAATCTGCATATCAAAAGCAATATAAAAGCATCACTTCAACTCTCCTGCTGAAATAAAGGAAGGACTAAGAATCCAGCTTTAAGACTTGAGAGAGCAGCTCCTGGGAATCCCTACTGTAACAATTAGACCCTCACTTTATGGATGGTAAAACACTCCCACGCAGGCCTGAATCCTTGAACTGCATCTTATCAGTGAGTTGCTGGAAACAGGCGTTCCCATAGTGATGCTGACTGTGCCAGAGCTTCGTGTTTTAAAATTATTATTATTGTGACAGCTGCCGATTTTCAACCATAAATATACTGTTCACTTTACAGTTTGGGGGTTGGGGGGGGAATAAGTCACTGAAAATTTAAAGGAAGAGACTTGGGAACTGTCCTCAAACAGCAAGGAGACGATTTAGTCAGATGTTCCTTCTACAGAATGTAGGACTTAGGAAAGAGAAGAAAGAGTGGCCCGAGAGAGCTCATACACCTCTCCTTAGGTGCAGCCATGGTGGACAGTAGGCAGCCGAGGAGGGAAGACACTTAAACTCTACCCCTCTCTTCATCAGGTGGGTCTGCTGCTCCCTAAAACAGAGCTCTCCGGGGGACAGGGGGGATTGGCTTGTTGAGAACATCTAAACAGTGACATTCACCCCCATTCCCCACAGAGCTGTGTAAGAATGCAATTTACAGCCTTCAAAGTTCCTCACGGAATATAAAGTCTTTCTCATAAACTCTCACCACAGAGTTGCAAGTCTTTCCAGCTCTGCTGTTTGGAATCAGGATCACTCAGGGGTGGGGGTGGGGTGAATACAAGGCTGAAATAGGACAGTGTGGAGAGAAACAGGCTGGAAGGGTTTCCGTGGGTGTCCACGCCAGGCAATACTGATGGGTCTATGTTGGAGGCTGCATAGAAACACAGAATCAATGAGAAGAAATGAACTGATTCAGCATAAAGTTAACTCACTCACTCATTCGCCCAACTGTGGCCTGTTTCGTCTGGTGGGCTTTCAGGAAAAAAAAAAAGCTTACACTAGCTGATTTGAGATGTGCTGTGAAGGTGGCCAGAAAGGGATACAATTCTTACTGAATTCAACAAACTTATGCATGAGGTTATGCGTGAGCTCCCTGTAAGCACAGGATTGTCCAGAGTCTCAGGGCTAATCACCATGACTGAGGTTCTTGTGCTATTTCAAGCCTCTTTTCAACTTTACAAGCAGAAATTGGGCAAAAGCTTAAAGCAGCTAGAAGTCGGAAGAACATGGCTTTCCTACTTTACTTTTCTGGAGACAGGTGGTATGAGCAATATCATCGTTTGCCTTGGAACACAAGATTTCATGAGTAAAAATTATCTCTCCTTCTCTCATGCAAAACCCAAGTTCCAGCCCTATAAAACTCACTTAGCTTGCGATATGCTTTATAAATTTATTGGCCAGAGATAATAGCTTGCCATTTCTTTTGGCCTTGGGTTAGGGGCTTGCCAGATGTTTCCTCCACAAACGCAGCCTTCGTTCTCCCAATATGCCAGTGGATGATAGAGGTATGACTATTTTCTGTCACCCTCCAACGGAGGCCTTTCCTGGGGACATTGACTTTACCTGAAGTTAGCTTTAATCTCTCAAGTGCATGGTGCTCTGGCATCTATCCACTGTCCACATTTCCTGCTGCCTCGGGAACTCTACTGAGGCACAGATGCTTGTCTTACTTCCCTCTCCTCTTTCATGGTCTCTTCTCTCCTTTATGCTCTTGGAACAGTGTTTATCCCACACTCCAATGATAGTCACATGACAGAGGAAACAAGGTACCCGTCCAGCAGCCCTTCTTTCTTTTTTTTCCTTTTTTCTTTTTTTTTATTGGATATATTCTATATTTACAATTCATTTCCCTTTTTCTGGTTCCCCACCCCCCAAAGGTCCCACATGCCCTTTTCCCTCCCCCTGCTCCCTCATCCACCCCTTCCCACTTCCCTGTTCTTGTATTCCCCTACACTGATGCTTTGATCCTTTCCAGCACCAGTGTCCATGCCTTCTTTCTTGTCGGACATCATTTGGTATATGGATTATGTCTTTGGTGTCCCAAGATTCTAGGCTAATATCCACTTATTAGTGAGTGCATACCATGGGTATTCTTTTTGAGACTGGGACACCTCACTTAGTATGATGTTCTCCAGCTCCATCCATTTCTCTAAGAATTTCATGAATTCATTGTTTCTAAAGGCTGAATAGTATTTCATTGTGTATATATACCACATTTTTTGTATCCATTCCTCTGTTGAGGGGCCTCTGGGTTCTTTCCAGCTTCTGGCTATTATAAATAAGGCTGCTATGAACATAGTGGAGCATGTATCCTTATTGCATGCTGGGGAATCTTCTGGGCATATTCCCAGGAGTGGTATGGCTGGGTCCTCCGGAAGTATCATGTCCAGTTTTCTGAGGAACCGCCAGACTGATTTCCAGAGTGGTTGTACCACCAGCTGCCCTTCTTGAGCTACTCATTTCCCAAACTCTTTCTCTTGAGATTTAAATCGAACCAAAACCGCAGCACATGCGCCACAGGAGGAGGAGACAGTGTGCTTTGGCGCTCAGTGAAGATTGCAGGTAATGAATCCCTGGGGGGTGCTGGTGGCAGGGGAGTGGCCAAAAAAGGAAGGAGCTGACAGAGATGGCTAAGCCGCCATGAGGGCTAGAATACGGTTCTCTTTGTGAAAGCACAAGCTTTCTATTTAACTTTATTTTTCCTGCCCCTCATGTTCTAGGAACTCCTACTGGAGACTGAAAAATAAGGAAGCTGCCACCAGCAACAGTTTTCTGATATCTGCATGTGTCTTTTCATCTCTATTAGGTGATCTCCTAAACCATTATTACATTGGTCTTTGTTGGTCTCGAAAAGTCTTCCTTTCCTGTCTCTCCTCTCTAGGTCCTTTGAGAAATCATTGTGTGCTGATGGATGGTCCAGTGTGTGGAAGACACAGCACCAGGAGCTGCTGACACTTAGAGCTCTCTACCCCAATTCCTTCTCTTCAGTTCTCGGTGGTCGGGCCCATCCTCAGGCCAACTCCTCCCCACTCTGCTTCTGTCTCCTCTTCATTCCCATCGTCATAGCCCTGGCTTAGTGAATGTTATCCTCAACCTAGTTGAGCAATTCATGCTCCAGCCACTTCCTCTTCCACATGAATTGCCATCCCTATAGCCCAAAGAAAGAAAGAAACAAACAAAATACTGAAAGGAAAAACCAAAACCAGACCTCACCAGACTTGAGCGCCCGTGAGAATTAACCCACATCACACCTTAGCGTAGCAAATCTAAATTGCTAACTTTAAAATCTAGTTTCTCCCTATCTAAGTCTTGTTTTAGTTTGGGGGGTGGGTGGGTGGGTCGCTGTCTCTGGCTACAGTGTAGACGGCACCCTCTCTCACAGCAAAGCAACTCTCTATCGTTGTCACGTCAGAATCAGGAGTCATCTGCTGGTGCCATTTCCAGTTTACTAGAGAGCACAGCCATGACACGAATCAATCCCTCTCCGCTTTTAGAACACTACTCATTTGTTCTATTGCTTGAAGGCAAAATTCTGCCCCAGACGATTATGCGGAAAGGGTACCCATTTACTCTGGAACTTTCCAACAATACGAACTGCAGAGCCTTGTATAAAGTGGTTGATCACTCAATACTGACTCACGGCTGTAATGCTCATTGCTCCGCTCGATGCACTATTAAATTATTCTTTGCATGTAAGAGAATTTCTACAGCGATCATAAGGGTGAGGTCATTTCCTCCTCTGGCCATATAGCCACTCTTTTGCATTTTTGCTGAACGTCTCATATGCTGCAGAGATGTGTCAGATATTGGAGGCAGAGAATAAAGTTGTAATAATCATTTTCTAAAGGAGGTCCTCACTGTTCAATAGTAGTGTGTGTGTGTGTGTGTGTGTGTGTGTGTGTGTGTGTGTGGTGTGGGGGGGGTTGGGGGAAATATCCACAAGCATTGGTGTTCTACTTGGCAAATGCTAGGCTGGAGGTAGGTATAAAAGATGTTGAGGAGGGAGGCTGAGTTCATGGCATGGCTTTGCCTTTTCAGAGGCAGTTGCTGAGAGAATGAGGAAAATGCCTTTAAAGCTGAAAGAAACACCATGATCCTGTTCCTTTAAAATAACAAGGAACATGGCTATAGTACCGGGACATTTCTTTCTTTTGGGTGAAAACTTGCCAAAGTGAGGCAAGTCCCTCTGTAGAGTCACAAAAGTGGAATGGAGCAGAGTGGTCCCTTATTTGCTAGAAAGACTTTTATCCTAGGCATAGAACAACTTGTAGATATTACCAGAAGCTCTATTTGCTCTTCCTTGGTGAAGCAGAGAGTTACTTCTTATACATTTTCCCCTGTTTTATTTCCTAATCTATACTGTCTATACCAGTTATTTGAAACACTGGCTTTATTACTCCAGTTGTTATTTTGTGTGTGTCTGTGTATGCAAAGACGTCTTCTCTTAAAGTTGATTTTCTTTATAAACTACATCTGTCATAGTATATACATTTTAGGAAGTGATCAATAATTATGCTAATATATTTTATACATAAAGCTCAAGAGTTAGGACATATTCAGTGGCAAATGAATTTAAAAGGCAGAGAGACTCTCTGAAATTAAGTAATACTGAGGCGCTTAACTGACAGCTGAGTGCAGGTCATTTTACTCTGGATTATGAGGGGGAGGAGACTTTAAAAAGCCTTTATTTAGCCCTGTACCCCATTTTTAATAGGGTTATTTGGTTCTCTGGGTCTACCTTCTTGAATTCTTTGTATATACTGGATATTAGTCCTCTGTCAGATGTAGGATTGGTGAAGATCTTTTCCCAATTTGTTGGTTGCCGTTGTGTCCTTTTGACAGTGTCCTTTGCCTTACAGAAACTTTGTAATTTTATGTCAATTCTTCACCTTAGAGCATAAGCTATTGGTGTTCTGTTCAGGAACTTTTCCTCTGTGCCCATGTCCTCAAGGGTCTTCCCCAGTTTCTTTTTTATTAGTTTCAGTGTGTCTGGTTTTATGTGGAGATCCTTGATCCACTTGGAGTTGAGCTTAGTACAAGGAGATAAGAATGGATCAATTCGAATTCTTCGGCATGCCAACCTAAAGTTGAACCAGCACCATTTGTTGAAAAGGCTATGTTTTTTTTTCCACTGGATGTTTTCAGTTCCTTTGTCGAAGATCAAGTGACCATAGGTGCGTGGGTTCATTTCTGGGTCTTCAATCCTATTCCATTGATCCACCTGTCTGTCACTCTACCAATACCATGCAGTTTTTTAACACTATTGCTCTGTAGTATTGCTTGATGTCTGGGATACTGATTCCACCAGAAGTTCTTTTACTGTTGAGAATAGTTTTAGCTATCTTGTTTTTGTTTTTGTTCTTTTGTTATTCCAGATGAATTTGAGGATTGCTCTTTCTAACTCTATGAAGAACTGAGTTGAATTTTCACCTGAAGAACTTTGAATGGCTGAGAAGCATTAAGAAATGTTCAATATCATTAGTCATTAGGGAAATGCAAATCAAAACAACCCTTTCACCTCACACCAGTCAGAATGGCTAAGATTAAAAATTCAGGAGGTAGCAGGTACTGGCGAGGATATGGAGAAAGAAGAACACTCCTCCACTGCTGGTGGGAATGCAAAAGGGTACAACCACTCTGGAAATTAGTCTGGCGGTTCCTCAGAAAACTGGGCATGACACTTCCTGAGGACCGTGCTATACCACTCCTGGGCATATACCCAGAGGATTCCCCAGCATGCAACAAGGATACATGGTCCACTATGTTCATAGCAGCCTTATTTATGATAGCCACAAGCTGGAAAGAACCCAGATGTCCCTCAAAGGAGGAATGGATACAGAAAATGTGGTATATTTACACAATGGAATACCACCCAGCAATTAAAAACAATGAATTCATGAAATTCTTAGGCAAATGGTTGGAACTGGAAAATATCATCCTAAGTGAGGTAACTCATTCACAAAAGAACGCACATGGAATGCAGTCACTGATAAGTGGGTATTAGCCCAGAAGCTCTGAATACCCAAGACACAACTCACATATCAAATCATTCCCAAGAAGAAGGAAGGAGAGGGCGTTGGTCCTGGAAAGGCTTGATGCAGCTTTGAAGGGGATTGCCAGGACAGAGAAGTGGGAGGGGGATGATTGGGGAATGGGAGGAGGGAAGAGGGCTTATGGGACTTATGGGGAGGGGGGAACCGGGAAGGGGGAAATCATTTGGAATGTAAACAAAGAATATAGGGGGAAAAAAGCCTTTATTAGGCAACTGTAGAAATCAAAATATGAAATGTGTATGAAAACTTGAATTTCTTGGGTGACATGCCAGTGTTGTAGTTGAAGAAGGAAGTCCTCTGTCATGGAAGATGCTTGCTGAAATTCCAGGCGGAGTGTGTGAAGCCTGCATCCTCCACTGTGTCAACAAAGGATGGATGCATGCAGAGAAAGCTTAAGGAAGGCAGCAAAATCCCATCACCTCGGGTTGATCTCAGGGAAGGCTATTCTGCCTCCTGCCCTCCCCTCCCCCCATTTCCTTCTGAGTTTCTTTAGATCCCGTTTTTCTGCTCACACTCCCAAATTGGAAATGTGATATTTTAAAAATTAATTTTAAAATGGCGATGGTGCCTCCAGCTTGAGTTCATGTTTCCCCCACTGCCCTGCTCCCAGCTGTTCTAGCCCTGGTTTTTGCTCGACGCCCTCTCTCCTTTGTGCTTTCATTCCACAGGAAATGTTCCCACTGACGGACAATCCTCCTCTGGGCAGTCCAGTATGGATAACCTTGCATGTCAGCTGCCCTTCTTAGAATAAAACCTGTACCTCATTCTTTTCTCATGCATCTTCCTTTCTTCTAACTTTCTTCAGCAGGGTGAAAGCTGCTATTAATTCATTTTGGGTTTTTATTATTATTATTATTATACACACACACACACACACAGAGAGAGAGAGAGAGAGAGAGAGAGAGAGAGAGAGAGAGAGAGAGAGAGACACGAATCTCTGGCATCCTCGTGGATTATCACATATTCCTTCCACAAAGGTAATCTAGTCTGTGTCATTGTATTTATTGCCCCCAAATCAAAACCAGTCGCAAAAGTAATGAAGGTCTATTGGTTTGTGTTGACTTAATCCATGTCAGAGGAGCTGTAGGAGCATATAAGGATAATTTGACCAGTAAAAGGAAAGCCATAAAAATGATCAAAAAGCCAACAGATACGCTGAGAACACCAAGCTTATTTTACTGAGGATTTATGGCCAACTTATCAGAAAATTATTTGGTTCAAGTCTACATTCAAATAAGTCCCTCCGTAATTCAGCAAAGATTCCAACCTCTGGGGTGGGGGGGGGTGACAGCCTCCTATAATGAGATAGCCTGGTAACCCCTAACTTGCAGCACATGTAGTTTAATTTTCAACAGTTGTGAGACTGCAGTAAATTCTGCTTTGGAATCACTAGCCCCACTTACACTCAGACCTGCACTAAATTACTGGGGCCATGAATGGCACTGGTGCACAGGCAGCTGCATCGTCCCCTTGACAGAACTAAGAGTTTATTAATCAAATTGGACTTAACTATGGGACACGCCCCAGATGGCAGCGAGTGCCAGTTCCTTTTGTGTCCCCTCCCAGAATATAAGTAGATATCAGATAGTCAGAATCTGCCCCTCTGTGTCAGCTTGGCCCCAGCTCAACTCTAGGGGTTGTATTTTATTGACCAGAATCAAATTGGCTTCCCCTGTGTAGGTGATAAAGTATGGTGTCAAGTCACCCATGTAAAATGTATTTTAACTTTGACAGCCTGTCATTGAAGTCCTTGTTTATATAATCTATTGTGCCATTTAGTCTATTCTTATTTTAAGGAGAAGACATAGAACTAAAACCCATTCTGCATCTGTATCATTGATGAATGTCTGTACACTGCACCTCCCTCTAAATAATCTCGGGGTGGGGGTGGGGGGCTATTTCTATTGTCACTGTCGACTTTCGTCAAATTATCAGACTTTTCAGGTTTTAGCTCTGCCTTGTGGAAGATGAAGGATGGGCCCGGTGCTACAATGGGAAGCTTCTAGGGCACCAACACTGCTGTTCCGAGTTTGAGATTTGGTACATTTGAACGGAGGTCACCGTGCTCCTGAAGGTGGGGCAGGCCAGCATTCTCAGCCAGCAAACATAGAAATCTTCACATTGTGAGGAGTTCTTAAAGGTGGATTTAGTATTAGAACTAAAGAATCCTTCCCAAAGTTGGTATTTCAAATTGGTCAAAGTCTAAAATTAGCAGAATTGGAAGAAAAAAAAAGAATTTATGTTTAACTTTACTAACAGTTTACCTCAATGTCTAAATGCCCAGTTGGGTGAATAATTTGTTTATACTAGTACTGAGGAGTCTTAAGCATTTCTTCTTGGAGGAGAGCAAATGCAAAAATCTAACAGCATTTCCTATGAACTTAAAAATATTGTAAAATTACAACAGATCTTTCTTTATCTGTAAGCTTAACTTATAATACCCTACTAAAAGTCAGATCTGATAGTGTAGCTGAAATTACATTTGACATTTCGGAGTCACGAAGTCTATGTGACATGTACAGTGATTAGAGCGTTTAAAGCGCCACCATCATCTTTTGAAGTAATATATCTGACACTTGGTCGATAGAGGATGGAGAGTACAAGACCACTGTCCCTTTGCAACAAGGTGTCAAGGGCAAGGTACAAAATCACCTCTTCACCAGTGGTCAATTCTCAAGGGCTGCTTTAATAAAATGAAGATCGCAGTCATTATTTTTATTCAGCTGAGACCTATTTAAGAGAATTAAATAATGCACCCAAAGCACTCCATATTTTGCTTGTCCAGTTTGCTAGTAATATTCTCAAAACAGGATTTTATTTCCAGGCATTTTTATTGCTGAGGACATTTTCTCCTATCTGCAGAATGCCAATATTTGACATTCTTCCTCTATCTTCACAGAATTTTGAAGTAATTGTTAAAAAAAAAACAATATTACCTTTCCTACATTAAACGCTCTGAAATCCGGGGAAGCTCTTGTTTTCTTAAATCCCCCCCCCAAAAAGATTTAGAATTAATTCACGCTCCGAATCCTCCCTTAGATCACACCCATTTACCCCTTTTAGAATGGGTTTCCCTGGGTCCTGCAATTGTTCAATTCAGTCACCATTTAGATTGTTCATCTCTGGGATGTGGCTGACCTAGGAACCCCAGGAAGAAATCCGTGATTAGTCACCACCTTGAGAAATCCTCCCCATCCTGTTTACCAGGATCAGCGCCAACTCTCCAAACGTGCTGGGAGCTCGCGTTCGTTCTTTTCAGGGTCGCTCTGCCTGCACAGCGCAGATTAAACACACAGCCTTGGTGTTTTCAGTGTTGCGAGGAGACACATTTACATTCCACTGACAGCACTGGGTGTAAAAGGAAGCCATCTGCCGAGATTTAACAACAGTGGAATGGGATAGCTGCAGCGTCCACAGGAGGAAGCCAGGAGCCGCAGCCTAACTCAGCTCAAGTCCTCTTCTTTGTGTGGTCCACATGATGAAACCGCCGCGATGTAAAAAGAAGTTTTTATAGGTCGGCAGATTTTACTCGCTGGTCCCGGTCACTCAGAGTCACTGCCCACTTTCACTAATACTCAATTGTTACTATCTTAAGGGTCATTTTCCTAGACTCCAGAGCCTAGAATAAGTGTGTACTTTCTGCTACAAAAATGACAAATACATCTTTGGTTACTAGTGCATTCAGTCGCGGTGATTGATCTTTCTAACATACAGCTCGTTTTTGACAATGGAGTTACCCATGAAGTACTTCAGAACTAAAGGGTAGTAAAAGGGAACCAAAGGAGGAAAAGGGAAAATTAATTACACACTAAAGATTTAATATGTCCTGGCATTTTCGCATGCCATCGCATCTAAATTTTCACAATTTAATAATGTAGACTCTGTTTAAAGGTTAGTTAAACAGTTTATCCAGAGTCACACAGCTGGCAATCTGAAAACTTGGTATTCAAATTACAGAGTGTGTTCAAGCACTCACAGCTGCATCCTCTGTAGGAAACCAAATGAGTATAAGCCCACAGCTACCCTGTAATTTCAGTTGTTAGCAGTGCAAGGCATGGCTGTTCAAGTTTCTTCTTATGTGGAATACTTTCACAGTTAGTCATGTTTCCTGGCTTGTCCATGTTTCCTTAATTCCTTTAGGGTTTTACATATGACAGCAAGCTTCAATAGAACAAGCTAGTGGGTGGGGAGGTTTTCTTTATGAGTCCTAGAATGTACCTAGTAGACAGTTGTGTCTGGAAAGGAAGGTGTCTACTGTGTGTGTGTGTGTTCCTGTGCATTGTGCACTGAAATATTCAGCAGAAGAACAAAGAAAGAGACCCACAATGCACAACTTTCAGTCCTCTGTTTTTAACACCCAGCACGACTATCAAGAAACACAACAACTAAACAATGCAGAAAATCTTCCAGGGTTGCCGCTGGTAGACAACAGCTCTGTGCTGCTCACAGGCTTAACACAGCATAGCAGGCGGTGGTTAAGAAGGTAGCTGTTCACAGTGTCAGGAAACAAAGTATCAAGCCATCGGCTCCCCGTTTCGGTGCAGCACTTAGATTGCAGCCATGTCTGGCTTCCAACTGTAAATACTAATGGGGAAGCGAAGAAAGAGATCTTCACTCGCCATGGCTGTCTGAGCTCAGCAGATTACATGCCACTCTGGCGCTATTTGCTGAGCTGCAGATAATTGTACCTCTTGTTAACAAGTTTCTGTGTATTTTCACTCCATCAGCAGGTTCTTGAATCAATGCCGATAGTAGCTTTGACTAACATCAGCATAATTTGACTTTGATGGAAAGTTTGAAATTTATGCATAATTAAGAATTATACATCCATTTCCTAATGTTCCTGGGAAAGGCAATTAATCCTCTTGGATGTCATAGCATTTATATCTGATTCCTCAAAACACATGGTTCCTTTGCCTCTGACTGACTAACAGTGCTTTACTATGGTTTTAGGACAAAGAGGCACATTTAGGGCAAACCAAGTATGCCTTTGACACTTGACCCAACGTGGAAAAGATTTAAGGTTTCCAAGATCATGGGAGAAGGGCAATGCTGTTATATTCCCTTTGAGACACTCACTAGAGTTTCAAAACCATTATATAGGAGCTCCCATTTTCTTATAAGTGGAATGTTAAAAAGGAGACTGGAATATTATTTATGGGAAAACATGAACACATTTCATTACATGTAAAATATATGTCTTATTATTTATAAAGTATGTAAAGTATACTGGTGTTATTAAGTATATAAAGTCCAGAAGCATTATTATCCATCAAGTATATAAAGTATGTCAAAAAATGGTGCATTCATTTGATAAGGATGCTGGCACAGTGCTCCCTACAATATACTTAAACGGCCTCACCGCAACAGTAATGGTGTTGCCATGGAAAGATAAAGTAAGGTTATTCTACATTGTCCTTTACAGAATCAAGGAAGACAGGGTCAGATGTGTAAAACCTGTAAGGGTCTAACTGTTTAATAAAGAAGAAAACACTTACATGTCTGTAGCGAAAAAAAATCTGAATTCTATCCTCTAGATTCTACAATCCGTGCCACAGAACACTCTCGACCTTGTATGCAGCTATGTTTGGAAACCTATAGCAAACAACATACTTTCTAAGCTTTTACGTTCGTCATTACACCGAGGCTGGCCTTGAATTCTTGACCCTCCGGATGCGGAGGCTGCAGACATGTGCCAGGCTTGACTGTCCCGCCCTTTAATGCCTTCTGCTCATGTCACAGAGGATTCGTGCCTCTTGTGCTGCTTTGCGGTCCTTCAAGTTACTTTGAACTGAGCTGATAAACCAGATGGCTTTGTAAACTCAAATGAAACGTCCCGGCATCAACAAAGAGCAGTTCCTGATACGTGGGGAGAAGCTCTCTGCTGGTCGGGTAGAGGAGAGGGCTTGTCTGATCTCTGTATAGGACCTGATCTATTGCTACCTCTGAACCAAGAATAGGACTAAAATCTGCAGCCCTGTGGTGAATAAATCTTGAAGAGGGAGTGGGATAGATGAAGGTGTCTTTGTGATACCAACAGTACTGTGCACACTGACACCCAGACGTGGGCCAATTCTTCACTGAGAGAATTCATGCACGTGGTTGGCATCCATGTGACACTCTTTCCACCCATGTCAGAATGCCTCTTCCTTCAAATAGTTTTCCCATCAGAAGGAGGCTGACTGTCCTCCCTAGCTGTGGTGGGATCCTGTGAAATGCTCCACTTGTGCTTCCAGTCAGCTCACCAACTAAACAATCACACACTCACCTCGGAAGGTGAGTCTGATCCAGTGTCAGTACTAAGGATTCTGAAAATAACATTTTAAATTAAGGTGCCTATGTTAGTTTCTACAATTTGAGAGTATTTATATTTGTAACTAAGTGGTAAAGCAGTTAAAGCAGCCAAACAAACAAAACCTTCAACCTTAAGAAACTGCAAATTAGGAGAATTTACATATTGCCAATGATAATTAGCTATTGCATACACAGGACCTAATGGTAGAAATAAATAGATACCAGATCCCAGTAGGGCACAGAGCAGGCTCTGCAATCTCTTTCACATTTATGTTGCCTCTTTAGTTTTTCTTCAAAATGTTCCACAGACTTGCCTGCACATTGTTGGTCTCATGAAATACACATTTTTTGTATATATAAGACATATACTTAAAAACTCACTCTGCACTGAAGAAATGTCAACTTCAATAATTTTCCTACTATGGCACTTTTCTCAAAACAACCTCTAAATGTTTCATTGTATACTAGAAGCCCAGAACTACATATTGGGGAAATATAAGCAAGTTTAGGGTTAGATGCTATATGAGTTGGAGAAAATTACTCAAGTTTTTTGAACCTTGGTTTTGCATATAACTCTGAAAGGACACAGGCACCCCACGGCTAGTATTAAAGGAAAGACCAAATAGTGGACACTTCTTGGCACTGACAAAGCATCATGCACATCTCTTTGCAGGAAAAGACACCCAGAAGAACCCAAGACCTCTGGTTCTGGAGCCAGCAGGGTCTCCTGTGCTTAGACTAACTCTCCTAGGGCAGCCAGGGCTTGGCTTCCTAATCTCTGGCTCTCTAGGCTCTGAAAATAGATGTGTTCTCACCACCCTCTGCTCAGTACCTAACAGGGCCATTTTCTCAAGCAAGTAAACACACTTTCTCACTGTGGTGCTCTTTGGGGTGATGGGTTAAAAAGTGCACTACTCTATTACCCCTGAGACAATATTTAGTGGTTGGATACAGGAAATTTGCTCATTTTTTTTCCTGAAGACTTTAATCTGATTATATTTAAAACTTCCCAAGCCAAAACTTGTTTGGGTCCTGTGAGAAAAATAGACAGCATCATGTCCTAAAACATTAATGAATAATAACTTTACGAAGTGCTCAAGTGAAACTTTTAAAAGAAAGTGTAAAGCAAGTTGTAGTAACAGAACTATGGCAAGAAAAAGTTTCCTCGGCAAAATTAAAACTTGGGCTGGGAAGGTCCTGTGGTGATATGGGTTCACCTCCCCTTAAAGCTTAAACCTGAACAAGCCCTAAGGTTATGGCTTGAGATGGAGCCTTTGGAAGACAGTTACACTTTGGTGTGCAGACTGCCTGGAGGCCCCTTTCATGAGGTGTCACAAGGGATGACACCGTCAGGTATGACAAGAAAGCAGGACTTCATCAGACACTGAAGTTTCCAGTGCCCTGACCCTGGATTCGCTACCTGCCAGAACTCTAGGTAACAGCTCTCCATAGTAAGTAAATAGCAGCGACCAAGAGAGATCCAGTCTTTATCTATCTATCTATCTATCTATCTATCTATCTATCTATCTATCTATCTATCTATGGCTGTTTTGCCGCTGTACATTAATTCACCATGCATGTTCTGGTGCTAGTGGAAGCTAGAAAAAGGAGTCAGGTTGTCTGGAACTGCAGTTACAGATGGTCCAGAGGCACCCTGTGGGTACTGGGAATCAAACCCAGGTACTCTGCAAGAACAGCCCATGCTCTTAACTGATGAGCCATCTCTCCAGCACAGAGGGGTCCCTTCTAATTGGGAAGTTTATTGGCAGCTAGCAAAATGTCACAAGCTGAAGGACTACTTATAGGAAGACAAGGCCCCAGCCTAAATGACAGGGGTATGTGAAGATCCTCCTTTGGGGACTTGATGGTCACAGCTCAAGCCGTTACAGCCTCGATCTGGTCTGACCCTTCATTTATTTGAGTTTACATCCACTTATTTCCCAACTCTGCTGTCCCACACATGCCTGTCCACCCCTGCTCCTCACGTCACCCCCAGGATCTCTTTACCAAGGACATTTCCCCCTCTCTTGAATGTGATCCTACTTTCTGTCCTGTAAAGTTCTTACTCATAGTTCATGCTGTAACTTAATTCCCAGATCCACTATGAAAACGTCTCCCAGTGCAGTCACTCTCATTGGTTGGGCTTTTGCAACTCAGAAACACAAATTAGGGATTGTTTGGAGGTATGTTGTATAGTTATTTTTTTCTCTAAAAAGAGATTATACTTTCCTTGAAACTACTGTGATAAAAATTGTGTATTATATTTCACTCTCTCTGTCTTTCTTCCTCTCTCTCTCTCTCTCTCTCTCTCTCTCTCTCTCTCTCTCTCTCTCTCTCTCTCTCCATATGATTCCCATTACCAGAGGGACTGAAGAGACAAAGATGTTGGACTGGTTACTTTGGGAAGATGCTTCATTCTTTAGGTTGTAGGGGAAACAGAGAAGGCGCAGACTCCCAGCTTTGTCATGGGCCATATGAAAGGACAGGGCATTGGACTTCCTGCCTTGCAGCCCAGAATGTCAGTGAGTCCCCCAGGGAACAGTAAATGTGGACAAAGGCCGCTAAGAATGAGGGCGGCTTGGAGGGGGGAAGATGGAGGTGGATGGCCCCTTGCCTTGCAGATTTGCTGAATCTGGAGAGGAGAGAGCACTTGGGAAAGGTTGGGTGGGTCAGCGTTGGACTTACTAAGGCACATTGGTGCAAAGGCAGAAGTCCCCAGCCACAGCTCCCAGATCTGGAGACTCGAATGCTCCTTCTGCCCGCGAACACAACCAGCTTTTTCTGGTTTTGTCCCGCAGTCACTTGCTTTTCCTTGGCGTGTCTCTCTGTCCTGTTGCCGAGGGAGTTCAGCCTAGTGCTGTAAAGTTCAGCCCTTCGCTCCACTCTATAAAGCCTGTTCCAGGATCCCTAAGGAAGTCAATGGCTTTAATGGTTGTCTCCCAGGCTTTCCCTTCCCTAAACTTGGAAATAAAACACAGTTATAGAGAGAACTAAACCATCAATCACGGCAAAGCCCCATTATAAACATGAGACTCCAGTACTGCAGGCATTCTGAGTTCCTTCCGATAGCAGGAGCAGGATTTTATTTGCAACTTAATTTTTTCCAGTGAAAAACAATTTAAATTCACACTTTGAAAACAGAGAATCATGGGAGACAAAAAATGCATATCAAGGGAAAAATGTGCTTTTATTTTGTAAAGAAAATGCTTCTTCATTATTGAATTCTTGGATTAAATATCCTCCGTGTAAAGGTTTTTCTGCCTTCCTGCCCTAGCAAGGTTACACGGTCTTCTTCCAAGATACCACATTCCCGCCATCCCTGTATTCATTCCTGCAACAAACACTGATATGCTGCTTTGCAGGCTTGATTGCCAGTTCTGAGTTTGTCCTTGGGTTCCCACCAGTAAAAGGGGAAGGCTAATTCTTAAGACTTTTGTAGATAATAAAATAAGTGTACATAATGGTTCAGAGTAAGCACTCTTCAAATTTGAGGCATCTATGACCGTAAAATGCACAACAGCAGAGTGTTTAAGTTGCTCGAGGAATAGACACTTCAAATGGGGGCAGCAGGGACTGAGCAAAGAATTCTGTATCGGAAGGTTTTGAGGACAAATATGTCTCACTAGGCAGAGAAGAATGAAACAAAGATCTTATGAACAGCAATGGGCACCGTCTCTCAGAGGTAACTACTTGGCTCTTACTGGTTTATAGCAGGTTGATTAAAGGGCTACATATGCATATTAATGATCTATATGTATGTATGTATACATATGTATATGTGTATATATAAACACACATATTACTATTAAGCAAAATTACCTTTTCCTTTCCAAATTCCCAAGATTTAGAGCAACCCCATCTATTGATATAATGAAATGCTCTTATAAATGTAGAGAAAATTGAGTCAAATGTCTGAAGGATCTTGGGTATCTGTAATTATGCCACAAGCTATGCCTTATAGATCTAAACTTCCTATGGGATTGGTTCTGGGAAGAAAAAAAAAACATCAGTAAGAAATTTCAATTCGACAAGAACAATGTAATTTCCGAGAACTTAAATCTCTGGTCACAATGCTACTCTGATGGGCAGTGTTGCTTCACTGATTCCCAAGGCACTGTGATAGCACAGTGGTCACTCCTAATCAAGCTTTGCCTTTCTCTGGAAAGGAAAGTGGATCACTGTCCTACATATATTACACAGTATTATTTCCACCTTAATTTCATAACAGTGAGGGATCTCAATGCAAAGAAAGGGATGTTGAGGCTAGAAACTGATGTTTGAACTACCGAAGCGCTTGCTTGTTTTATCAATTAGCTAATATTTATTAGTATTTACTATGTTCCCAGTCTGAGGTTGGTTGTTGAAAATTCAAAGGAACATATTGGTGTTTTTTTGTTTGTTTGCTCTTTTACTTCTCTACAAGTGAATGTGTGTGATTGTGAGCATGATTGTGTATATACCTGTTTATGTATGTGGGCACACGTATGTGTGTGAGTGTGCAGGCCAAAAGTTGATGCTGGAATCTTCCTCAGTTGCGTATGGCTTTGTTATTTTAGGCAACATATCTCAGCCAAACCCAGAGCTTGTTAAATGTGTATGGCTAGCCTTGATGGTTTGTTCCATAGACACCCCCGACCCCCGTTCTTTGGAGGCCAGAATTACAGGCAGATGGCCAAGCCAATCAGGCATTTACTGGGGTACTGGGGCTCTAAAGCCCTGATCTCTTGCTTGCATGCCAAGCAATTTAGTCACTGAGCCCTCTCGCCAGCCCTAGTTCCAAAACACATTTCCCTAAGTGTTAGGTATCAACTGGAATTGATCTTATTCATTTATCAGGCACCAGTATGAGCTTTGTCAAACTGGAAAAATCTTATAGCTCCCTTTTGAAATTTAAAATTAAGATAAGCAAAGGCAGCCGGGCATGGTGGCACACGCCTGTAATCCCAGCACTTGGGAGGCAGAGGCAGGCAGATTTCTGAATTCGAGGCCAGCCTGGTCTACAGAGTGAGTTCCAGGACAGCCAGGACTACACAGAGAAACCCTGTTTCGAAAAACAAAAAAACAAAAAAACCAAACCAAAACAAAACAAAAAAAACAAAAAAAAGAAAGAAAGAAAAAAAATTAAAATAAAAAGATAAGCAAAGGCTATTCTGTGTCCATTATATAAAACTATGACATTAATATGTTGCATACTAGCAAGGTTCCAGGTTCATTGATCACAACTCTGTTTTTCAGTGATGATACCAATGTCAACATTTCTCATGAAGCAACAAATAAGGGGAGTAGGGTTGGAAAGATGGCGAGCAGGTATCTGAAACAGCATAGAATTGGCCATTGCATGCTGTTGTAATGATCACATAGTGATTGAGACTGTATGCACAAGACCTGCACAAGATCGAGCCACCCGACAGACCAGTTTGAACAGAGGAGGGTCTTTTGATGTCCCATCCCTACCTGAGGAGCTACTGGCAAGTGGTGGCTGCTTAGGGAAGAGTTAGTTTTCTGAAAAGAGGCAGGCCTTGAGAGGCTGACTAACCATACCCTGATAAGTTGACATTCAACCTCGCACAGGCAGGTTACGCTCAAGGGACTCACTGGGTTTGAAACACAACTGCCTGAAGTTGTGAGGAAAAGGGTATTGGTGGGGATAAAGGCGGAATTATAGGGAAACATTCCTTTAATCATTTAATTAATACATAAGGACAATTACATTTTTAATGTTTTGTGGTAGCTGTACCATTTTACATTCTCAGAAGCACAAAGTTCAAGGGTTCCAGTTTCTTTCCATCCAAACTTGCTATCCATTGTTTGGTTATTAATAGACAACTTAACATGTATAAGGTGATATTCCACTGATTTAAACTCCTCTCATGGTTAGTGATACCAAACATCTTGTGAAGTACCTGCTGGCCATTTATCCTCTGTGGACAAATATATCGTGCTATATTTACTTGCTCCTGAATACTAATTAGTGAAAACTCTGGGATAAGTGACAGTGCCTCTTTTAAATTATAATTTGAAGGGAATGTCATTCTGGGTGCTTCTTTCTGCAGGCCAAATTTAGAGCGCAAGACATCGCCATGCGGCCTCAGATGGCGGTGCCACCGGCCAGGGCTCTGTTTGCAGGAAGAGCCTGAGGATGTGGGCCAGTCAGCATTGCCCTTGACATCAGCCTTAGCAATTAAGCACAACTCTACCCGCTCAGAAACAATTTATGATTCTGTCACTCATAAATGGTTCTGTGTCCTTGCTGCGTTTATTTTTATTTTCTGCCGTATTCTCGGTGGTTAGTGTCTTCTATAAGCTTATCTTTACTATGTGAAAGAGACTTTCCTACCACATGCTGTGCTTCTTGGGTTCCTGTGAGGTCCACATCCTCAAATTCTGAGACTTCCAAAGTTTCCTCTGATTAACCCGTCCATTAATTTCTAAGTATGGCTTGTCCTTTGTGCAGTTAGGATAAAGACAGGATAACGCCATTAGATATATCTGTTTACTCCTCACATCTCTTCCATTTTGTTTTCTTTGTCACTCTCTTCTATATGTTTTTTTTTTTTGTTTTGTTTTGTTTTTTTTTTACTTGTGCCTTCTGGAAATCTTGCAACAGATACCACAGGGACAAAGATTTGGGGCTGAGCTGAAAAGGGCTGAGCATGGCCATACCGTTTGAGTCTCAGTGTCAGGGAAACCTGTACTCATTCTACTGTGTTTCCCGAGTCTCCGCTCAGAGATCACAGTTGTTTCTTGAACATGAAATTGGGAAATGAAAAGTCTGATTACCCCACAGGTATAATGTTCTCTAATCACACAAATGTGAGTAAGGTATCATTCCCCATATATTCCATTTGTTCAATGCAAAATGAGGATAATAACCACTTTTGGGATGATGGTAAGAGGGAAAACTTTGGGGAGGTACAAATTCAATCTTTCTTAAACTGAAAAGTTTGTCACAGGTGTCTATGTTGGTTATTTCAAATTTCAACAGAATCTCTCCCATTTCTACATTTCCACAGCATGTTTTAGTGGAAGAAAGTGGAATACTTCAAAATCTTTCCATATACAAACCCCGTTTACACCTTTCTAAATTCCAAATTATAAAGTTTGTGGCTAACTACTCTTTCTTTTGTGCTTCAGTTATTTAATACAAATTAATGGTAAATGAACAAGTTTATAGGAGTAACTTTCCTAGAAATTCATCTACAGGGTTGTGTGGCAAAGCCAGCCTAGTGGTTTAGGTCTGGGGGGTCTCAGAAACTTACAAGCCAAGAGGATCACAAATTGAACAGCAGGAGGATTGTAAGTTCAAGGTCTGTCTGAGCTACAGAGTGAATTAAATGCCAATCTGAGAAACTCTTTCGGAAGAATTTAAAACTAAACTAAGAGGACTATGGTGTATATCTGAGAGGTTGAGTACTTTCTTAGCAGGTGTGGGGCCTTAGGTTCATTTAAATAAACACTGCTCAGTTTTATGTACATAGATATTCACACCCTCCAAAATATTAAATAATAGTGGCCGAAAATCTTCATGATATAAACCTTCAGGATGTTTTGACATCTTTAGGCTGGCTATATTTTCGTGGACATAGATTTAATGGTGATTGGGTTTTATGTATTTTTACTTTTATATTTATTTATTCATTTTTTTATTTTTGCGTTTTTGAGACAGGGTTTCCCAGTGTACCCGGCTGTCCTGGAACTCACCCTGTAGACCTGGCTGGCCTCGAACTCAGAAATCTGCCGGCCTCTGCCTCCCAAGTGCTGGGATTACAGGTGTGCACCACCACTGCCTGGCTTATCTTTTAAGATTAGTCCTGTATGTAGAGACAGTACAGTGTTCTAGGCTATAAGGAGAACCCCATTTGCAACCTTCCTGGAAGAAATGATCTATTGGGTCAGCATAGGGAAGGAAAGAATACTGAATAGTAGGTTGGGAGACCTGATATTATAAAGGTGTGTGTGTGTGTGTGTGTGTGTGTGTGTGTGTGTGTATACACATGCTCGCCTGTGTTGGGGTCCCGATAGAGGCCAGAAACAAAACAAAACAAAAAAAACCCTACTACCATGGAGCTGTGGTTGTAAGCCACCAGATGTAGGTCATGGGACAGAGCTCTTGTCCCCTGAAAGAGCAGGAACTGTTTTTAGCCATTGTGCCAACTCCTCAGCCTTACTACTTGATATTTTATAACTTAATCCAGGCACTTCCTCTCCTCACTTAACTTCTTTGATATAAAAATGAGTTGGACTTGATAGTTGCTAACATCCTTTTAAACTCTCTAATACAACATTTCTCATTAATAACTCAAAATTCATTCAGGAGAAACAGCATCCTAGCAGATATCAGAAACATATGTAGAAGACTGGGCCATATGAAATGTTTATATACTATATTTATGATGTCAATATGGTAGAGATATGTATTTCAATAATGGTTGAATGAGCATTAACTTAGTCTTCCGACAGGAACTCTCCTATACTTTACAATGGAATATCTTCCTAACGGCATTATTTTACATACTCATTTAAGAAAGAAAGAACATTCAAATAAACTTTCCCAATGGCTCTATATGTTCCTGGCCCTAGGCCCTGGTCCTACCGCAGATCCTGCCTGAAAATGATTGATTGTGGAACAGTGCAGACCTCAAGCCTTGCTCAGAAAACCTCTGTGCATATGAAGCATCACGGCTCAGTCTGGCTTCCCTCTGAATAAAGGTGCCTTTGGGGGTGTTAAATGGACAAAGCTGGTGGGTTTTGATTTCAAAGAAACCAGCATAATAAATCAGTGTACCTAAAAATACATCCTTAAGCAGATTCCTCATTCTCAAACATTTCTTCACTATAACCCGATCCAATGTGTTAATGATCTGAAATTCACAGATGCGTCTTTCCCAATCCTCCCTTTCCCCTAAGGGTCAGGAGATTTGGGTCAGCTATTTGGCCTGAGAAGCTATACATTTCCTCAAGTTTTAGTTGAATAAAAATTTCTGTTCTCATCCAACTACACCATTCTGCTGTCATAGATATCACACAATGCAACCTTAACAGATTTTTAAGATGCAGACACACTAATTGTGCTGAATCGGTTTGTGGTTGGTGCTTACGAACCTGCCAAGTCTATGCAGCTCCTGCAGTCAGTGCATGAGTATTCTCGACAAGACCCCTGGCCTCATTACTCACTTTCTATTTGACGGTTTCTAGGGTGGGAGTTCACTTTGCTGCAAATCAGTTCTGAACACTGCTGAAGAAGTCTAACATTTATCCATTTTTTGCTCATGCTGACTCCATGTCTTCCTAGAAATGATATCTCCATGCTTTATTTCTTCTGTTTAGATAAACTGCAAGCCTACTGTTTACACTCGAATGGTAACAACTAGAAGCTGAGCGAGATGTTTGTGTCTCCCTTCAGCCTGTGCTTTCTGGACAAACTGTTCCTTTATCTTCCTATCATTTCTAAGATGCCCTTGGCTCAGGCCTAGACATCCCTGATGCTTTCCTTTGAGCGATGCCCAAAAGGAAAACCTGGATCTCAGGGGTGACCGGACAGCATAGACAGGAGGGGAATTAATATGACCTACTTAAAACTTCAGTATCTCCTTAGGTGATGATAAAAACCATTTCTACTATACCAACCTGTGGGTACTAACTATTAAGACGTGGGAAGAATGACAAAGAGCAACCCCGTAGAGCACTGTGAGCAGAAGTATGTATGGGCTACAGGGGAGCTGAGCTCAGAGGGCAGAGGACACCGGTGGTTTTCATTTTGTTCAGCTTGTTTTCTGGATACAGTCTTAGGTTCACTAAAACTGAAGTGATATTGCAGCCTTAACGGCTTAGAGAATAAGATTAAAGAGGCGGTATGACAGAAACTGAAAACGGAATCAGAAGATTCTGGAAAGAGGAGAGCCATGGAGATAGTTGCTTCCTCTCACATTGCCAGACAGACCAGGGACAGTGTGCATGTAAGCAGACTCTGAGCTGTCCTGCCACAGGGAGAGATGAGCTGAGATCTGCACTGGGGACCTCAAAGACAGCATGACCCCGGTCCTGGGACTTTGATTTAGCTAGCTGGTCGCCTGCTAAATCAAAACAATGTCTCTGGAGGAGTATAAAAACAGTTCTTAGTCTCTTACACCGTGAGTTAGAACACTCAAGGTTAGAATACTCAAGATGTAACCCCAAATTACAAGGCAAAAAACAAAAACAAACAACCCCCCCCCAAAAAAAAAAAACCAGAACAACCATAGCTGTGTATAGGAGGACATATAACTGAGGAAGAGCAAGTTCAGTATGACTCAGGTACAGGAATCAGCCAAGCTCTGGGGCAGCTATTATAATAGAAAAGTAAAGGATGAGGGAGCACAAACCAGCAAGACTACTGCCCTTGTGACATTGTTAAGCCGTTAAACAAGGCTCCTTACTTCCATTATCAAAGCTTTCACATGATCTCGCTTGCTACAGTTTCATGGCAACATTCATTTCAGAAAAAGCATTTATCCACATTAAAAATCAAACTATCAAGAAAAGAAAGTAATATTACTTTTCGAGATCCATGGTTACTGTAAAGTGATAATTCTCTTTTCGTCATGGCAGATGTGTTAGATGGTCCTTGACCCACAGAAGTCTATTGCTAAGTGTTGTGTGTGTGTGTGTGTGTGTGTGTGTGTGTGCGCAGAGCATATGCTTAGATGACCATATTATGGTTACTAAAAAGAAGCCCAGAGTGAAGTGACAAAGATGTGAAGATTACAAGAACGCTTGCTGGGTCCTAGAGAAGTTTTCTTAGACCCCAGGTTTCAGGAATTTGTCAGAGAAAGAAAGAGAAGAAACTAAGAGTGTAAAGAGAGAACTGTTCGAACGCCAGAAAGCCGAAGATGAGGATCTCTGCCTAGTTACAACGTAGCTATGAGAAAGTGACACAGAAGTAGAGCTCAAGAGGCAGCTGAGTAATAATTTATGAAGAGTTCCCACCAAACTCATTTGTGGAGTCCAAATACGTGACCCTGATGCAGCAAGACTATCTAAACCGGAAGATATGAACGTAGGCTAGCTTAGAGATACGGAACCCAAGTTCCCAGCAAAAGGTCCAGATTAAGACCTGTGCACGACTTACTGTGTAAGACTCACTCCAGGGCAGGGGGGAAGGGAACTCTCAAGAGCCGTGTTCACCAATAACAATTTCAAGCCACCAGGAGACAAACTCTGTCACGCGTATAATTCAACAGAAACAAAAACGAGTGCACGAACACTTATAGAGCTTATAATGTTAGGACAGCCTGTAACAGACTAACACGCAGGCTCATAATCATCGTAAAGTAAAATAAACAGTAATAATACAGTGGAAACATTAAAACGTTGACAGAAGATACAGTTCATTTGTAAGAAAGTAAAATGTATAGAAATGGCAGAGGCGACTGAAATATAGGAAACCACCAGTGGTTTTTTTTTGTTTTTTTTGTTTTTTTTTTTTTAATAAATGGATTACCAGTATACAAAGACCTGACCATTGCAGACACGGATGCAACATCAAACTGAGCTCGGGGGCTCTGGTCGGGGAGCCGGCAGAAGGACTGAAGGACATAAGGGGGACTGCAACCCCATAGAAAGAACAATGTTGGCTGGACCACCCAGAGCTCTCAGGGACTAGACCACCAATAAAGGAGCATACAGGGAGGGATTCCTGGCTCCAGACACATATGTAGCAGAGGATGGCCTTGTCTGACATCAATGGGAGGAACGACCCTTCATCCTGTGGAGGTTTGATGCCCCAGTACAGGGGGATGCTGGAGCAGTGGGGCAGGAAAGGGTGAGTTGGTAGGAGAGAACCCTTATCCAGGCAGAGAGGAGAGGGGAGAGGGCGGATGGGGAGGTTGTGGAGAGGTAACAGGGAAAGGGGGATATCATTTGAGATGTAAATGACTGGGATGATTAATAAAAAAGTATTTAAAAAGAAAGAAAAAGAAAAATGTGCGGATTGTAGCTCAGTACTAGCAACCAGTGGGAGCCTGGCAGGTTAACTCTTGAGGCACACCGAGTGCTCTACCCCTTGCATACATTCCTTGGTCCATTCCCTCTGTGTGGAGATGAGAGCTCTCGGGCTTCTAATCCACTGAATATAGCGAAGGTGAGAGAATGAGACCCTAAGCATAGCATCTGGGTGACAAGTATGTACTGCTTTTACTTTAAGGTAGTACCATTGTAGAGCAACAGAAAAAATGCGACACGTGGCTTGTACACGGGCATCCACAAAACCATAAAACTCAATATATCTATATATGACTCTCAAGGTTATATGTTAATCCTTTATTAATTAAATCTTATTTCTGATATCAAGTCTAAAAGAGTGACACATGTAAGTCATACTACAGTTGTCTGCCACATCTTTATAGTCATTCATTTATTTGGCGGATCAATCTTTCAAATAGTTTTCACTATATTGAGCTAACCGTCGCTCTGGAACGATGCTATGTTGCAGTCATTACATCAGACGACGTCAGACTTTGCTCACGGACACCTTTCTCGGAATTTGGTACTACACTTGGTGATCCAAAAATCTCTTTTTCCTTGTCCTGTTACTATAGTAGCCTCTTAAATTACACATTCATTAGTGCAGTCTTGTCTGTCCTTAATCCATTTCTATATAGAAGTTCAAGTGATCTTTGAGGGTATAACTTTAACTGTCACTTTTATGTAGAAGCATTTAAAGGCTCCCAGTGTCCCTCGGATGGAAAGCCATCGTCTCTCCATGACTTCCACACATTCTCCTGCTTACTTCTACTGTATAGGCTCACCATGCTGTCCCTCTGTTTTCCAGCCATACCAGGCAAACCTCACAGCTCTTCCTGCCTGGAATATTGCTGTCTTCCCATATCTCCTTCCCAACCAGGTTTCTACTTACTTTCAAATCTCATCAGAGTCTTAATAAAGCTTGATTTCTTGACCCTCTACATCCAGTTTTTATTTTGGAGGGAAAAAAAACCCTTGCTTCCCAGGCTGTACAGTGGACACCGACTTCTATCACAACACTGACTGAAGAATTCCCCATCTTGATTTATCTTCCTTCTTTCCCTACTGTTCCCTTTGGCTTTATGTGGGTAAGCATCATGTTTAGTTCATGGCTGTTGGCCCAGGAATTACCAAGGAGTGGACTATCATAATTCCTCTTTACATCATTTGTTGAGTAAGTCCTAAAGGTCATGCTGAGCAGAAAGCTATATATATTGGGAAGGACATTAGTAGTTGAAACAGAATTCTCTGAATTACTAAACTCAAATAGTATATAACCCTACTTCCAGAAAGAGCTTTAATGTGGAAGTATTGAACTAATAACTTCTACTTTAGTGATCTTCTAGAAAGACTTAGTTAAAAAAAAGTTGGGATGGGAAGAACTTTTATTGATGTAGTATTGAAAAAGTGTAGTTGAAAAAAAATGATGTACTTAAAATGGCTCCTCACAATCCTGACCCAGATTTTTGAACCGGCACTAACTGAATTTACTTTTCTCTTTACAATCAAAACATGGCATTTCTCCAAGTTTCCCTGTTTCCTCCACTTCTTTTTTTTCTTCAGCAGACAGAGGATGCTTAAATCCACTCTCATGTATATACTCACAAAGGAAGAAGACCCTGATCACAATCCGGTGTGATACAGATGTTAAAGATGAAATACCAGCAAAGGGAAATGAGTTTTTATTCAAGTAAATGTAGTCTATTACAGAGGTTTGATACGTAAGAATGTGTGTGAATTATGAAAAACTGAGTGTGTGAAGTCCTGTCCCTTAGGTGGGATGGTCTTTCCTCATGACTAGGTCAAACTAAGACAAGCTTTGTCAGAGATGATGTAAGTCAACATTAAAAAAAAAAAGTGAGGTTGTTTGAGTCTGTTCTCAAAGGTCAGCTACAGAATCACCTGCGTAAGAAAGAATGTCCATGGAGCCTGGCCCCTGGTGTCATAGCTTACATGCAATGACATGTATGGGGAAGGAGTATTCATACTTGTTTCTGCTGCTGCTGTGTCTGTGTCTGCATCTGCGTCTGCGTCTGCGTCTGCGTCTGCGTCTGCGTCTGCGTCTGTGTCTGCGTCTGTGTCTACGTCTGTGTGAGTGAGCCTGCTTGGATATCACTTACTGTATAACCCTCAGTCCCAGTAAGCAAAGACAAAGGTCACCAGAGAATGACAAACAGAACATAAAGAAGAAATGATTTTATTTTCCTGTGAAAATGAGGAGAATCCTTAGTTACACAGACACACTTGAACTATGGAGAAATAAGGAGACTAGAAAGAGGACATTTAGCCAGATGCTATTAAATGATAATAGGACAGTTGGAAAACAGAACGATTGACAATGTATAAAACAATTACAGTGACAATAGAAGCATTAGAACTGTACAGAGAACCATACTGTGGATTAATACTCCTTAAATATATTCTATATGGAGAATGTCACATTTAGAATGGTCAGTAAGTACACAGTTGAAGATACGTGTAGAAGGGAGTGAACCTGAAACCCTATATATTGTCTCTGACTATAATCTACTTACTGCAGATATGTAGGAATGCAAATATTTTGGGAACACTTTCCCTACCTTTCTGGCTATAACAACCTCACTTTAGAAGTGATCTGACACAGCGGTGTGGACACAATGCTTTGGATGCAGGGAAGAGGATAAGACGGAAGGACAGAGCTCAGCAGTGCTACTCGTGTGGAAGGGTTGCCACAGGGTGGAGACTGCTATGTAAAATCTCTAAGTACTGAGAGTAAATCAATGCAGGGCTTTACTTTGAAAGTACATCATCTTGTCCTGTGTCTGACTGGCATCTCTGGATTCACCTTGGTCATTGCCACGGCCAAAGCTCTTTCTTAAAACAGTCATGACTCTGTGAGCATTGAGGACACGCAAACGGAAAGTTATCCACATGCTTTCAAACCAGGGCTGCTCCTGAAGACACAGACATATTCACAGAAGAGCACCTTTCAGGCCACTGCTACTTCAGGGTTGTCATGAATTCATGCAAAGTATTTCCTCGTCCATGAACACTAATGACACCTCTGTTGGATTGATATACCCACCCACACCCCTTGCACAGATACTTAGCATAAATAGTGAACCAGAGAAAACTTGATGGAAAAGTCAAACCCCCTACAAATGAATAACTAATGGAAAGTGTTCAATTGTAATAGAAAAGGGTGGGGTGTGGGGGGGACCTATGAGAAACAAACAGGGAAAGGGCTCTCTGTTATTTGCTGGTGGGAAGAAGGGCCCATGGAGTCAGAGCTAATGCTGGTGAAGGGTACTGTGAGCACTGGCCCCAGCTCATCCTTTTCTCATGTTCCTCGGGATAAACTATCTCCTTTTCATGTAGAAAAGAACTGACCATGGTTCATTTGTACAGCTTTGCAGAAAGACACGCATGACTATAAAAATGTTCATAGATACTTTTAAGTGTTCATGTTACATATAACTGATGAGAAAGAGGACCACATACCAAATTAGAATCGTGGTGAAGGGGGCAAACTATCAACAGGAAAATAGGAACAAGCAGAGATAGCGTGGAGGGAAAAGGTTTTCTAAATGTAATGACAATCATTCAGCATGGAAGTGTTGAGGATGACAGTGCCCTAGGGCTCTCAGTACACTGGGTAATGAGATCTTTCTGGCTGTATTAAGAATATTCTTAGGGGCTGGAAAGAGCACTGACTGCTCTTCCAAAAGGCCTGAGTTCAATTCTCAGGAAATACATGATGACTCACAACCATCTGTAATGGGATCTGATGCCCTCTTCTGATGTGTCTAAAAAAGTAGAATAGGAAAATATCTTTTATAGACCCAAACTACTTGTAGTATGCTTAAATGCATTTTCAGCCTCTAGATCAGCATTTCTCAACCTGTAGGTCTTGACCCCTTTGGAGTCAATGATCTTTTTACACATGTTGCTTAAGACCATCAGAAAACACAAATATTTGCATTATGATTCATAGCAGTAGAAGGATTACAGTTATGAAGTAGCAATAAAAATAATGTTATGGTTGGGGGTCACTACAACAGGAATAACTGTACTAAAGGGTCACAGCATTAGGAAAGTTGAGAACCACTGCTCTAATTTTCCCTTTGTCTTTCCTAGAGACCTACACTGAGACAAGTTGTTTCTTGCAAGTCAATGTTTTACACTTGGGGATGCTTCGCGCACGTTAATAATTTTCCTGTGCACCCCACTCTACAACTGGCTCATTGTCCATACGCAGAACGAGATAGGACAGGAGCTGAAATAGGTTTTGCCACAGTAAGAGGGACACGTAAAAGGAAAGACCGCTTACATCCAGCTCACAGCGCTCGCCGGCGAAAGCCACATCACAGATGCACAGGAATCTGTTGACCAAGTCCCTGCACAGGCCTCCGTTGATGCAGGGATCAGAGGCACACTCATTGATGTCCTCTTCACACCTTGAAAATGAATGGAAAAGCAGATATCCCGGGGTGGGTAAGTGCTCTATTAGATGGAGCGATGGCTTGTCTTTCTTTCTAACGTGGCACAGAGTTATCACCAAGTCTACCCCCATTAAACACACTGGGTAATTTCAGAGATTCCCTAAGAGCCCTTTAATACATTTTGAGTTTTTTGGGAATTTGTCTGTGCACAAATAAACACACATGGGTTTACACATTGAATTAATTCGAATAAGGAAATGACTGCAAATATTTAGAAGTCCTGATCATCCCTTAGGAGCAGGGGTCGGTTTGCCGCCTTATAAATGCCAGCTTTCTTGGATAGACTCTGGTGGTGTGACTTTGAATCTACAGGGCAGAAAAAGGAGAGGCTGTGAAGGTTCTAGAGTCTCTCTGCCTTAGGTTAGACTTGGTTAATTCTAGATGTTGAATTATTTTCCTTTGAAATTCAATTTTGGGGGGTTCTCTTTCTTTCTCTTTCTCTCTTTCTTTCTTTCTTTCTCTCTTTCTCTCTCTCTTTCTCTTTCTCTCTTTCTCTCTCTCTTTCTTTCTTTCTCTCATTTTTCGAGACAGTGTTTCTCTGTGTAGCCCTGGCTGTCCTGAAACTCACTCTGTAGACCAGGCTAGCCTCGAACTCAGAAATATGCCTGCCTCTGCCTCCCAAGTGTTGGGATTAAAGGTGTGTTCCACCACCGCCTGGCTCAATTATTTTTAACACGAACAAGAGTAAATAAGAAACCAGTTTAATAAATCTGTGATTTAGTAGTGACAAGGATCTCTAAACATACTAGTGTTTTCCTATGTGACTTTTCTGAAAAAAAGCAACATCTACTCTTGATGGTACTTGAGTACTACCCACCTCTTTTCTACCATTTTTTCTTTTGATTAAAAAAAAAAAAACACGGATAAAAATACACACACACACACACACACACACACACACACAAATGGCAGACTGGTGTGGAGAGAGTGTATGAGTGCATGTGTACGTGTGTGATATTGATACTTTGTATACAATGGTGTAATGTGCAAATGAGGTTAAATTAAATAAAAGACAGATCCTTCTATCGATGCTTTCAAATCAGTTCTAGGTTTGGGGAATATTATGACGTATAGTCTCAACTCCTTGTTCGGGCCCTCCACGGATTAGTTCATCAGTTGTTTATCTACCATGTGGCATATATTCTGCTAAGGCCTTGCGGGCAGAGCAGTGGCGAAGGCATTTGTACTACTTTAGGAAACTCTGCAGAACCATTTATGATATAAACTGTTTTAAATCTCCACTTGCCCCAAAGTAGAACTTCTCTGTGTGCACCGGGCTCTGATGCGAGGGCTTTTGGTGGAAGAGCTGTGAGATCCCTGGTGCGGTGGGAAATGAAGATTCATTCCAAGGAAAACAGCTCTTCATCCATGGGATGCCGAGCATAGCTGAGACGCTCTGTTTTCCTTTTATGGCCCTGGCTTCTGGGCTGGAAAGGAGGCTTCTCTGATTAGATCCCAGCCAAACTTGACAGCTCTCAGGAGCTTGCCAGGCATCCCGTGTCCTGGGTGGCCAGCACTCACGCCATCCATCACCTGAGCTCGCTGGACTGACAACATGAAGCTGGAAGCTTAAATCAGAGCAATAGCTTCTCAGAATCCTCCACTGTGTGGAATTCGTGCTGCTCTAGGCCTTGGGAGACGCCTGAGTGTCCCCAGCCTTTTCCTCCTGCCTTTTCTCATTTCCTTACCAATCTCTATTTTGAGCAAAACAGTGGATACTCTATGTGCATAGCAAACAACAGGGGAGCTCTTATTAGAAAATAATAGGACTGAATGTGCTGCCTCCTTCCCCCAGATCCCAGCAGTGACAGCACGGTCCGAGGCCAGCCTGCTCTACAAAGAAAGTTCTAGTCAGGCCAGGGCTACAACTGGGATCCTGTCCCTAAAGAAAAAACAAGGTAAACACAAATGAAAAAGATAATAATTAATACACAGAAAGTCAAAGTAAAGCCACGAGGCTCTCCTGAATTAATGATGCATAATGTGTTCTCAAAACCAGAATATTATTAAACACACATTCACTGTCTGAAATACTTTTGCATCAGTGAAGTCTAGTTGGTGAAAATCTTCCCTGGGAAGAAAAGAAAATTAGTAACCCCACCTCCGTCTTAATCAATAATTTAAATGGCAAGTATGACTTTCAAAACTGATACATATCAGAGGAAACAGAAATGTTTGCTGCAAAGAAAAATAATTGAAGGTAATGGATGGATACTATTCATTGTGCTAGTGATGGGAGATGATATTAAGTAAGGAGGCAAGGAGCATATAAAGATAGTGAAGAGTTATCTAGATTTAGGCCAAAGGTCTATTTATAGTATTTTGAAGATAAGGAATCAGAGGCATGTCCTAGGTGATAAACTGGAACAGGGACGTGACTCCTCTGATTCCTGCTGCACACATATGTATCTCAACCGCCTGCACCTTATTCCAGGAGGTGGGGAAACACATTTCCTGTTTCGTTTTAATTGTGCTGAGCAAACACTTACTCATGAATTCATGGCAGCTTTCCCGGGAGAGCGACACCAGCGCTGATGGCAGCCCAACCATCATGGTGGCATACACTTAACTCAGCATCCATCTGTTGCTTAGCCTTCACTCACACACACACACACACACACACACACACACACAAAACAACAACAACAACAACAACAACAACAACAACCAAACCTTGCTTACCGAGCTCTGAGATGTAGGTAAGACGTGGGTAGATTAGTACTAAACAAACGGTTACATTTTATCTGTCTACATAATGCCTGTGTTCATAGAGTCCTGGTTTTTACCTGTTTGGAGATGGAGATCTCTTGGGGGAATCTAATCAAAGCAGGGAGAATGCTCTCTCTTCCCCTTGATCACACCCCAGCTTGACAAATGCATACGCAACTTTACCTGTATCTATAGCTGGTCACAGAATATCTGATCCCACCGGCCAACTCTGACTAGGTGAATAGTTAAAGGAATTCTCTGTGAAAGAAATGGTTCCCTGGCTAAGGGGTACAGATACTTTGGGTTGAAGTTAATGATAGAAGGTTAACTTTTAGGTATGTTTCATTTTACTTCAAAAGCAACCATATTGAAATCATATATTCGAGTTAGTGTGGGGGAGGGAAGGCCGCTGTGAATCCAGAAGTACTTATAGGAGAGAACAAATAAGACATTATATATTTTAAAAATCGTATTTCCTTATTTGAAGTCTTGGCTGGTAAAATATTCTATACTTTGACCTACACTGTAATTTTTCTTCTTTTTTATTGCTTGATTCTGTCTGGACCTATATTTCAACATAGATTTTTTTCCTGTGGGAACGGAGATGAAGAATTGGAGGAGAAAATGAACTCTGGGCAATCCCTCTGTTCCTTAGCTCAGAACTTTTATCCATAAAGTTCCAGTGTAACTCACCACTCTCCAGTGAAACCTGGCCGGCACACACATTTCCAGGCCTCCCGGAACACGGGGCAGCTGCCTCCGTTGTAGCAAGTGAAGTTTGTCTTCTCGTTCCCACAGACTGTTGAGGGTAATCTGCTGTGTCTAGAGAGATAAAAGTAATGGCCACAGCTGTTTATCTTGTTCATTCCGTTCAAGAAAAAAAGAATTTTTTTCCGAAAAGTTCATGTATGTAGTCGATGTTAGGCTAATTAAGCTCTGAGGCCGAGGAACAATTAATGCTGAAATTGTCTGCATTGTACAAACACCATGTTCTTCAGCAGAAAAGCCCCTGCTGGAGCGCACTGCAACCAACATAGTCATCCATCTTCCGTTCTCCACAGCTTTTGTGCATGAGATAAGATCTATGCCATGGGGTGGCAGTAAATTTAAGGCTGGGAAGGAGCTCGCTATAGCGAGGACTGCAGTTGCTTTTCTAATAAATCAACAGAGGCCATAGGAAAATTGCATCTCTATAAAGGGCAGGAAAACAAGGAGTCCACTCTGGTACTCAGGCCCGCGTGTGATTTCTCGGTTGGCTTTCAGAGCTGAACTACAGTTGCCCTGCCAGGACTTGCCTGCCCCCTCTCTCATAATTCATAGCTTTGCACAGCGTAAGCCAAGTGCTGTCCAGGCAGTTTGTGTATAATACTCAACGTGACTGCATGTTGAGTTCAGCATGGGGCTCTTTGTACAGCCGCAAAGCTGGACACACTGCAGAAAAGAAAACACGGTTACACAAAAATCCCCGGGCTTGAAAGGGCTGATCTTAAAGCAGATTTTAAAATCGGTGCTCGGGACCTCCGGTCGTGTGTGTGTGTGTGTGTGTGTGTGTGTGTGTGTGCCTGTGTGTGTGATCAGATACAGAATGAATATTCTGGACGTGGAGAGCAAATTCACATTTGGCCTGCCATGCCCTGAAGCTAACACCGAGAATCCCACCTGAATGATGGTATTAAGGTGTGTCTTTTCAAAAGAGCCTGACGACTACTTCAAAAAGAACATGTTCTCAGGACATTTCAAAAGCATTAAGAATGTCAACTGAAAAGAGTCATTCTCTAAAAGAGTCATTCGCAAGGCAAATCTCCAGCTTTATACACACCTTGGCTTAATAAATAGCATCTGAAAAGTTCCTTAGAAGGGACTTTTGGGAACTTTATTCTTTAAACCTTGACTTTGATGAATCAGACAGAAAAAGGTTTCAGAGAACTCACTTCTAGGGCATATGCATTTTCTTACCTATGGTCACTGTATAAAACTCCTAATTTGTACTCCAAACTTTGGTTTTAACCAGTTGGGCTACTCATTGATAAAGGATTCCGTTATCTTGCAAGAAATGGCATCTATTAAATAACCTGAGCACATAGCTCTTCTCACTGTGCCTTGCCATTGAAGCTCTGAACGGTATTCAATGCTGCGGAAGGTGAACACGACTTCTCGCAGGCGGGGCACACATGTCTGCCAAGACGCTCTACCTCTGAGTTAAAGTGATTCTTACAGGCGGCCAGTCCACTTCACTCCAGGTATTCTTGCCCACGTCCTGGAATATAGTATTCACTAATAACAACGTCTCACCTTCCTATAATGATTCAATTACTTAATAAGTGGAGGGAAAACCAATGCCAGTAACATTAAAAGATTTTTTTATCTCTGTTCTCTTAACATAAAAGTGAGGTGGTCACAAGGGCATTTTTAGAAAAAAATTGTGAAATTCTTTAAAATGGGTAAGTCGAACAGATATTCTTTTAGTGGCATGCTGAGTATTATATAAAGGCCACTTTGCATTGGTGTATGCCCAAAATTTCCTTTATTATGCCGTGTGATAACTCTGTAAGCTATACAAAAACACACATTGTAGGATATTCCACAATATCGTTGCATCTTTCCATGATCAAATTGTGATGGGAGTGTTCAAAACCAGCCTTGTTTAGCACATACGGACGGACATTTAAGGGGGGGGGAAAGCTTCCCAGCCTGACAATGAAAATTCAGAGCATAGCCCCACAGACTGAGCTCTGAACGGACTTTGTGCTCACCTGCAAAATCTCCCGGTAAAATTTCCAAGGCAGAGGCAAGAGTAGCCATGAGTTCCAGGGACGCAGGTGGCCCCATTTGCACACTGATGACCCTTGCAAACGTCTACATCCGCCTCACAGTTCACACCGGTATATCCAGGCTCACACCTGCAGTGGTAAGCTGCAACTCCATCAGAGCAGTTGCCATGGAGACAGGGGCTAGAAAAGCACTCATCAATGTTGATTTCACAGTGTGTCCCTGACCATCCCGAGAGACAGGCACACTGATAGGAACTGTAGCTGTCTTCACAGTTTCCTCCATGCAAACAGGGGCTGGAGTGGCAGGCATTTGATGGCAAACAGCCAGTAAGTACCACATTAGTAGAAACTTTGAGAAACTGCTCTTCTTGGGGCTTCCTAGAGAAACCAAGAAGATTTTCAAAGTAAGGGAGATATATGCCTCCAATCTCTATCGTGCTCAGACAGCCCTGTAGGCCTTTCGGATTGTCAACAGCTTGGTCACCCACATAGATGTCTGTATTGTCCTTCAAAAAGTTCAGGCTTCCAGTGGCAACCGCACTTATCACAATGGGTGTCTGGTCGTCCACCTCCATTTGCCACCAGGAGGTCTGGGCCGCTGGGTCTGTCATGGAAAAAGTCACGCGGTGCCACGTGTCATCACTCACCAATTGTGAGCCCATCAGACGCAGCGTATAAAAGCTGTTGCCACTTCGCAGTTGAAAAAGCAACCTGGAGTCTTGAATGCTGATATTAAGAAACTCTGGTTCCTTTTCGGCATGCAGTATCATCACATTTGTATCATGTGTTCTGAAACCAAATGTGAGATTGGTGAGGTCCCTGGTAATATTCCCGTTGCTTCTGAACAGCATCTCGCTGTTTAATCCGCTGAAGACAGCATTTGCGATACCTACGGCGGGAAGGAAGGTGAAGCGGATTGTGAACTTCATTCATTGCATCTTGGCCCTCCCTGATGTTTGCACAGGTTGCCTGACATCACGTACTGTGCTAGTTGTTATCAGGCTGTGTATTATACAGAGGCTATTATTGTCCTTGTTTTATAAGAGAGTAACTCAAGATTTGCAGAGGATGAGTAACTTGGTCATTAAAAAAAAAGTCACCAAACTAGAAGGTCAAACCTGCCTAATTGTGATACCAGAACTCAACTCATACCTTTCTTTTCATTTCAAATCTCCAGGAATGCCAATTATCGATTTCCATCGGTTTGAACTGGGGAAGTCTTGATTATCCATTTTAAACATAAACTAAACACATAGAAATCACAAACTTAGTCTTGGTAACATGCCAATTAGTTAACAGTGGTCCCTGGCTTCTGATTGAGCTCCCCCACCATGCAGGTAACAGAAACATTCACAGATGGTGGGTTGATTTATGCTGTAAAAACCTCCAATTATGTGCCAAGGTACCAACTAGCCGTCTATAACCATGTAACTTCATGTGGTCAGAAAAATAGAAAATAATAGCATTTTAGGTTCACCTGTTGCAGTAAGTATAGAACTTTTGATAATCTTGCCGCATTTCTCTATTAAAATTGCTATAATTTTATAATTATAACACCTGTCTCCTAAAATATCTAATTCCATATCTGCTTATGATCTATATGCAACCTTGAGAAAAGAGAAGAAATAGAATCCTCTCCCTCTAAGTTCTTCCAGACCTGTCAACCTAAATAATAGTGCCTGTGCTGGCCCTCTTTGTAACATTACGACACACTGTCCTTATTCCTTTCGGAGGTCAGGCTGTCAAGTCTCATGTTAGGTTCCATTCATTTTAACTATTTTTGGATAGTTTCTTATATGCACCCTTTTCTTTTTTTCCCTTGTTCTAACATTTCCTTTCCATTTTTGTTATTTTTCCTCACTGCTGTACAAATATGCTATAAAATGCTAGAAATTAAAAAAAAAGAGCCCACAAGACCCCATAGTATTACCCTGCCTGCTGTTCTGCTGTCTTATTTCTCTGTTCCTATTACCACAAAAGCTTAATCCTTTGTAAACTCACTTTAATTTTCCCATGTCTCATTTTCTCTGATTTGGTCCCTGTCACTTCGCTGTAACTGCTCCTGTCAAGGTCACAACGACCTCAATCCAGTGATCAATTTTCTGTTCTTATTTTTTCTTACCTTTCAGCAGCAATTGACCTGAAAACATGGTTGGGAACCTTCATCGGTAGGTTCTGTTCCAGCCACCATCACTGTTAGACAGAAGATTACTTCCTAGTCTCCCTACTTCTGTGGTTTCTGAAGACAGCCCTGACAACCGCTTCTTAGTTTAAGGCATAAATTTTAAACGCCGCCTTTCAAGTCTATGGGATCTAACCCTGTTTAATTGCTTACTTCCAATTCACAACAATCTCTCCCTCATTCACATGCCACAGTCATGAAAACAAGGAGCTTGCCCCAAACTGGCTTTTAATACTCCAACCTGGAATAGTCTTTCTCCAGAGTTCCCCATGCTCAGCACCAGGTCAGTGTTGCTCTCTGATGAAATGTCACCTTTTCCTGACTGTCCAAGCTAAAATAGGCCTTCCTTGTATCTTCCTATCACTGATTTATTTCCTACCTTCTGGTGCCATTTGAACCTGGGCTTGTCCTTGTTTCTTAACTCTTTCTGCTGGGGTGCATGAGCGAGACCGAACCAGACATCCGTTATGTAGAAGTGTTTGTTTACTGAGTCTCTTTGCTGAGAATATTGCCTGGTCTGTAGTAAGAGTCCATTGAACATTACTAAGTGGATATTGTAAGAAATAACTTTACCTTTTTCTTTGGAAAGTGAAATAATATTAAAAAAAAACACATCGGGGGAACAAGTGAATAATGCAGGTGTTATAATGTAAATATAGTGTTTGACTAGATTTAAAGATCTCATTTGATTTTGCTGTTATTTGTCTGTTTTTCTTATTGTGTTGTGAAGGAATTCTTGAGGGAAGAGACTTAAACAAACATCTTATTATGTATTCTTAAACAAATGCTAAAATTACCACTTAATTCACTTTTTATTGTCTATCGTGCTATGTATATTTATTTAGCAAGATTGTGCAACCACGTGCTGTGATCTGGGTAAAGTACTCAATACACTTCTATGTATTGCCTTTCCTTTGGGAGCTATACTTCAATACATACGCTTATACATAGAGAGAATTGTAAAATTTTAAGTCCTGTTTTAAATCTTGCTATGACAAGGAGATCAAGTAAACTCAAGGTAAACTATGAGCTGTATCCTCAAGACTATGTTGCTTTACTAGGCTCTGTCTTCCCAGAACACTTTCCTATTGACATTTGAGGGTAGAGGACGTTAGAGCACATCTTTAGATGCATTCTTTATTGAATAATGAGAAGAGATTCTAATTTAATTCAGACATAGAGCATTGGCTACTTTGGACTGCATTATGCGATTTAAGGGAGAAGACAACACATAAACCCTAATGTTTAGTTCAAAATTGACTGTAATATTGAACCTGGAAAATAGTTCATAAGGAGGGGAAGACACACACACACACACACACACACACACACACACACAGTAAGCCTGTACCTATTATACATCATGATACACATAAAATCATACACAAAGAAATATGCAAAGTGGCTGTTGTTCTCTCTGTTTGAGATGTAAGGAAGCTTTAGATTATGGTGGCCATGAACACAATCAATAAATCAAGTACCCATGGCAGGGAGCCAGATGTGTGCACATTTACAGCATATTCTCAGTACTGAGAAAGCAAAGGCAAGTATCATTTGTCTTATCCTTCATGAATTAGCTTGAAATGAAGAGCTAGGTTGATTGTTGCAATGGCCTATTTTCTCACTCAGAAACTCGGGCTAATATGCATCCCAGAGGTCATTCTGGTCATGATCTTGTTCACACCAGGACTATTAAACTTCTCACGTAGTTTTCTCTAAGTTGGCTATGCCGGAATCCTTTGTTCACTGCTTCTTATTGGGACAATTGAAATGTACCAACGAACCTGGACAGACGACAGCTCTGAATGCTACCTACATTCAAACCCTTGAGGGAGCATCTGGCACTCTGCAGTGGGAGGACATGGGCTGAGCTGACACCACTGAACTTGCTCGCAGGCTCTCCCCGCCGTGTGTGTAGGGCAGGAGCAGGAGAAGTCATCCCACAGGGAGTGGCAGACACCTCCATTATGACAGGGGTTGGACTGAGAAAGAAAGAAAATCAAAGGGATAAAAAGCAAGGACAATGAGATATGGCAATGTGAAAGGTGAGATCATCTGTTACCTTAAAATGCCAATTATTCTACATCTTTGCATTTTAGACATTTTGTACATTGTTAATAATATAGAATAAAGGTGACTGCTACCATTTCCAGTTGCTTACTAAAAGAGCAGAGGAATGAGCAATGGACAGAGGCATGGGGGAGATAAAAAGGAAAGAAAGAACAGAATAAAAGAAGAAAAGAGAAAATACAAAAGTGATTTATGACACAAGAGGGATTATTGAAATAGAATGATATTCTCTATAATTTACAAGTTACCAAGCACTTTGCACACATCTATTGTCACTGGTTGTGACGATTGTTACTTCCAGGTGCTTCTAGTTTCCTAAAGTCCACAACAGGGTGAAATAGTGCAGGGGGGCTCCTCCACACTCTAAGCCCCAGTTCTCCTTGCCTCCCAATTATCAGGGGCACAGTACTATTTGAGTTTTCAAGGTCACTCAGAGAGTAGTCAAAGCACATTTTTAAAGTATTTGTCTAGATCCTGCACTGCATGTATCCAAGGTCTATTATTAACACAGTTTTTTCCTATTTATGTACCCCCTTTCCTTTTTTACAGAGGATAGAACGTAGGCCCCGAGCTTGCTAATCCTATACTCTTTCACTGAGCTTCACCCTAGCACATTACATAATTTTATAAACTTTAATTTTTCATCTATAAATATATAATGAGCTATTCTCCTTTTATATAGTAGTCTTTCAGTGAAACTAAATGGATTAATACGTGTAACATCATTTCAATTACAATAAAAGTATTACTACAAGAATATTGCAGTGTTTATTCATATATATTTAGAACTTAGTCTTATATACAATTATTGGGGCTCATAGATGTTCACATTATGCCAGTGATGTTCCTCCTCTTTCTTCAAGAGCTCATAAAGAGATAATCATTTCACTTGTTTAAAGTGATTAAGAAGACATGAAAAGTGTTTGAAGCAAAGCATTGGGTTTGAGAAATCATATGTCAAAGGATTTCAAATCCAGCTACTAAAAGGAAACCGAGATTTTATGGTTGACTTAACAGAAGTAGCTGGGCATTGACATTAAATTTAATGGGGTCTTCTAAAAGAAATTAGTTGACCTAAATCTATAGAACATCATTAAGAACTTGTGGATTAAAATCCTATTATTCTTAGGGAAGTTGATTGTTTTGGGAGCAAGAGAGGCATGTGACTGGAGTTAGGTCAGCTGTTACATATTTATAATGTCAATAAAAACTAATGTCACTTTTTCATGGTTCTTTGAGAATCCACCAGACTTTCTTAAGATACATAGGTGAAAAATATTCCATGACTGGTAAGGCATCAGCATTTTGTTCACATATAAAATGTTTCAGTCAGGTGTGGTAGCATACACCTATAATCCCCAACCACACTTGAGAAAGCCAGGAAGGAAGACAGTGAATTCAAATCCACTCTGGGCTATATAGTTAATCTACTATCTCAAAAACAAACAAACAAACAAAAAAAGCAAAAAATAAAAACAAAACCAAAAAACCCCACCACCACCACCCCAAGAAAAAAGCAGAGTGATTATAATAAATCATTTAATAAATACGACCTGAGTTTGCACTATGTGTATAGTTGACATGAGTGACCCTACCTTACATATGTTGTCTCCAGGACAGCCTTGAGTCACATTGACAAGAATTGGATCATGGTATGCATTTTTTGTTGAATTGGGAAAGAATTCCAGATTCTGGTTGTTTAATCTTACATCTTGAATACAGCCTTTGAAGAAGCCACCATAAACTTCAGCCTTCTCTCTGTCAGGTAGGCCACCAATGAAGATGATGTCTCCTCTTTGAATTGTCCATGCAGGAACAGAAATGAATCCTAGGTTTTGTGAAGACTGATACAGTTCAATTTCATTTGGTTTTATTCTCAAAGATATTAAGTGAGCATTTCCATCACTGAGAAAAAATTTTACTACTAACTTGGGAGAGCCTGGAGTCTTCAGTGCTAGGCTTCCATGCTCTAGCCAGACACAGACATACTGGTAAGTACTGTTTTCTAAAGTCAGAAGTAAGCCCAGGGGTTGGCGTGTTCGGACAAACATGGAGAGATTGAAGTTCTGTCCATAATTATCATTAACACTAAAGACAGCATATCCGGTGGAGTCATCCTGGCCAAATCTTCCTGCTACATACTCTGCAATGTCCAAAGAGGGAAGGAGAAAGAAAAATAATGTCTTTACATTCAAATGTAAGAATAAATTCGAGATGGAACTTTCACGGGCATATACACAACCAGATACATTTTTCAAGTCCCAGACAGTCTTAATCAAATAGAAAAGTTTCCTCACTTTTCTGAGCTCCTGAGATGATCATGAAAATCACTATATTTTGTGTTATAATAGGTACCTGTCAGTTACAAAAGAGAGAGAGAAAAAAAACAACCAAGGCTTCTGAAATGATCAACGAAGCCTGGTTGTCCCTGTCTCCTCTCTAAAATCCAGACAATGAAATCTTAGACACCTCTGAGTTTCATCCTCGTGAAAGAAAGGTGTGGCCGTAAGCACTCCATGCACTGCCCAGTTTATTTCTGCTGTGACAAGGCTTGCTGGAGCAGACATGTCATGCATGAAGTTGAACTGCTTTGTAGGAAGACAGAGATCAATAGCAAGATTATCCAGCTCAGTTTGAGGAAGTCACTCTGTGTAGTAGGGATTTCTTGGGGGGGGGAGGAAGAGATTCTGGGAGGGTGTAGTGTTCAATTTGTTAAGTGACTGAGGTCAAGTACAGGAAGGGCTGAGTGCTATTTGTTGAATCTGCAATGCAAACATTACTGCTGAGCTTGGCAACACTGTCATAAAGATGTTGCCGCTTTGGGTTTTCCCATCTCAGTTGTAATGGGGGAGGGGGGAAAGATCATACCCTATCATGGTTAGATATCATCACCAATTGAAGTTTGTGCGAAAGTAAGACATATTTTAGTGTAGCTGAACCACAGCGAGTCTTGCTTAGACATCCATCTGTGAAGACCTTCTGCATCAAAGGCTACATGTTCAGAACTCTGACTTGATTCCTATAGGAACATCGCATTGTGAATCTGCATTTGGACACCACCTGCTCCAGGCAACTACAGGTAGCTTTCAAAGGTACCGTCAGATAAAATAGCCTCTTTGAACAGGTTAACATCTCTGCACATGCTGCGGCACTTTTGTATAGGATAAAATGCTTAATAAGAAAATTGGGCTCTTGAAGCCCTTGAGTTTTGAGGATAGACACAAAAATCCCTCCGGCGCAGGGGGCCAGGTCCCTGCTGGCCATCCTAGGATGCCTGCAGCATCACTTTGTGGATCAGAATAAAAGACAGTGTGCAGGGATGGGGTTCTTTTTTTTCCTTAGAAACTTGACTCTCCAGTAATCCTATTCTTCAGAAATCACAAGCAGGTAGTCAGAGCGTGTGATGTGCGACTTGATTTTAGAAACACTGTAAGCCACATAGGAAGGACCGGACTATAAGCATGGAAGATTTGATGCTAATACAGATGGTGGACATGTTCTAAAGATGTATGGATGAGAAAAAAATAATTTGACAGATTTTAATGACCAATGGACTATAAGATGGAATTTAGTGAGAGGTTATTGGATGCAGGGATATTAGATGTGACTCATCCGTTTATGACAGGAGAGGAGTCTCTAGCCTCACAAATGACAATGACTGACAAAAGACAATGTGTAAACTGACTGTCACAAAATTAAAGGTGGTGCTAGTGCGCTAAATGAGAGCATATTATGTAGAAAGAGGAAAGTGGTGATCCCATGTCAGAACATCACCAAGCACATTTAGATGCCGCCTTTTAGAAAGAGGCAAAGGTGTAGCGAGAGGAACGAGCAGCTCATGAAACCCCACAGGGACGTGCCACACGGAGACACTAGAGGAAAGTAATATGTGTAGGATGCTGGGAGTGACTGCTGGGCATGGAATATTTTTCTTCAAATATTTAGGAATTCCCAAGAAGGGATGTTAAGTCCAAAGGGAGAACATCCCTATTGCGGGGAAATGGAGGATGGGGTAAATCATCATATGGAAATAACTGTTTCAAAACTTGGGGCCAGATAGGATAGTGAATTCTCTATTCCTGAAGTGAGTTCAAAGCAGAGGGTTACATATGAAATCCAGCTACTGAATGAGGCTCTGTCAAACCTAACAAACACTGATTCTAATATAATAACATTCTAAGAGTCTAGGTGTACAAAGGAAGACAAACATATATAAGTGGCATTTTAAAATTAGATACTTTCCAATCATAGAAAGAGATATGTTACATATTTCCTTAGAACCTGTGGGCCAGAACTGTCTGGGGATGAATAACCCTTTCACAGGGGTTGCCTAAGACCATAAGAAAATAATTTATATTATGATTCATAAAAGTAACAAAAAATTACAGCTGTTAAGTAGCAACAAAATGATTTTATAGTTGGGGGTCACCACAACATGAGGAGCTATCTTAAATGGTCACAGCATTAGTGGAGGACCACTGCTATAGGACAATATCCCAGAAGACCCTGTTCTGATATATAATGCGAGACATACAATGTTATCCCTGTGGGCGGTTCAGGGTGCCATGGAAACCTTATGGGGGAATAAATGTCTTTTGAGAAGATCAGCTTCAAGATATTGGCATTGTCTACATTTTGTATCATGCAGATAACTTCACCCTCTATTCAACATGGCAAACACTGTTCCAAAGTCATTGTTTCAGAACCGCAGAGGGTGGTGGCTCAGTGGTTAAAGTATGAGCTGCCCTTGTAGAAGACCAAGGTCCGATCTCGGTACCCACATCCGGCAGTTCACAACTGTCTTTCACTACTGTTCCAGGGGAGCTGCCCTCATGTGGTGTAGGAACATACACTCAGACCCACACATATACACAAAAAGTAAAATAACAAAATACATCTTTAAAAAGCTATTTTGATGGCTTGCCCTCTTAATTTTTAATGTGCCTCATCTTGGATATGCATATAGAATGGCTCTATGTATATACAGAATCTCATTTGTGGTCTTTAGTGTGCGTGTGTGTGTTTAAGGAATAAACTACAGAAAACATTTCCTTATGGATCTCAGCAATACCAAATATCTTAACTTTATGATTCCAGGGTCATATGAAAAATATAACTTTCTTTTAAAATTTCCCTCCTAAATTTTCAGAAATGAAAGGCTTTTATGAAATTCCTGCCCTATAATCATTTGATGTCAAATGTTAGGCTAAATCGTTTCAAACTGTGAAGATAGAGGATTTAATCGCCCTTTGTGTACGTTTAGGGGATATAATAACACTTGGTGTGAGTATAGGGGTATAATCACACTACTGGGGGGAATACTGAAAGTCTAACCAAATCAGGATTTTTGTTTTAAAAGTTCATTATTTTCCAAGTTGGAAAAAAAAATCTAAAGAAAACCAGAACCTGCCGGCTTGGCATCTCTCTGGTCTCTTTCCTAGGACAGTCAGCATCCCAGGTCAGTGCTAACCTCAGGGGTCACTGCGTCTGGAAGCCGGTCAAAATGAGTCCGCATCTGTTTGTTATTTTGTATATGTAGTAAAAATATTGCTTTGGGTCAATTAGATTTTTCTTCAAAACCTGAACCATTGCCTCGGCGTAATTTCACCTTTAAAAATAATCACAAAACAACTTGCCACGCCATTTAAAATATTGCACGGAGGAACAGATGCCGTGCCTCATTGTCAAACAGGCCCGTGATTGTAATGAATACTGTGGTTAGGGGAAAACCTGCGAATAGCTTCTAATAATTCTCAGCCATTGAACATGGGGTAGGGTACAGGCTACGGCTGGTTTTAATTTGCCTTCATACAGAGCAGCGTAGACTATTTCCCATATGTTCTCCTCTGTGGACTTATTCTAAAATGCTGGAGTAAATTGAAGCCGAGCTTCAAAGCAGTCTGTTAGAGTTCCCTCTCACCCCTCTCAATACATGATAATAATAATAAAAGTGAGCGGGTATGTATTGATCGCTACCAATGGCAGCCTTCAGGGTGCTGCCAGAAGTAAGGGATTTGAAATACACTTCAAACTGATTCGCTGGAGGAAGCATATCGATCTGTGCGTGACAACTACCAAGTTTTCCTGATAATACATCTCATGTCTTCGTTCTTTTTCCTACTGAAGACATCTATCCTCTTTATAAGACAAGACCTTTGAGAGGCAGTTTTGACTAGAACTGATGACTTGCTCATCTTAAGTGTGATTCTTGGGGAAGTAGGAGTTACACAGAGAAATCAGGAAAGTGTATATCCACTGAGACTCCAGCGAGCACAAGGTGTGGTTATTAGTACGTGGCAGTAACTAGCTTTTTCTGTTCCCAAACTCCCCTTTCTCTAAAAGATTACATCTTGTACGAATAACTAAGGTTTTCCATACATTTCTTATATGCAACGAATGGCAAATTGCTAAGAGAATTTTACTAACTAGATGAAACACCACATTGATTGGAGTTATTTGCTTATTGTTACTATTATTATTATTATTATTATTATTAATTTTACTTTTCAGCCCAAATAAAGCTTAGCTATCCTATGAAACCCTCTCGTAATTAATACGTAATCGTGGCTGTGTCCTTTCATCTCATTAGTGAGCAAACATCAGCATAAGTCCCAACGGGGGTTGGGGAGGAGGGGAGTCGGGGAGGTGGCAGCCTGGGTGATTTGAGATGGCTCTGCTCAGAGGCACAGCACTCCTGGGCAACCCACTCCTCTCACCTTTCAGGCAGTTGGAGCCTGTGTAGGGCCTGTCACATTCACACTGATAACCCTGCCACAAGTTGATGCAGCGTCCTCTGTTTTGACAGGGTTGACTTTCACACCAGTCCTTTCCCAGGCAGCCTGCTTTGACGTTTGATGACAGGCCAGACGAAATGTTCTCCAGAGTAATGTGATTCAAATCAAACCTAATATCTTGGAGACAGCCTACAAAGGAAGGTGCGGACGGCACATTATAGATGTTAAGCGCAGACACACGGTTGCTGGTTGTCCCCACTGGTAAGCCACCCAAAAAAGAGTTCTGCAAAGCACATATTGATTGACGATTGTCAGCTGGAACAGAAGACTTGGTGGTGCATTTCTCCTTGCAGGAGCCGCCAACTAGGGCAAGGGTTATAGTTTCTGCAAATGTTGCCTCCACGGAATGCCACTCGCCATCACTGGTGTTGTGGGAAATATACAGGAGCACCTTTGACTGATTCCAGACTTCGATTGATAAGTGAACACAGCCGTCCAGCAACTCCAGCTTCACAGACATATCCTTGCTGCCTCGGATAAGGAGAAGGGCGTTTGGCTGAACAGTCTGAAACCTCAAGGATATGTTACATTCTGACCCTGTGCTGGTACGGGAGCCAGTTGGGACCCACAGGAAGCCATTGCTCCCGAATGAAAGTGTGGTGACAGTTTCACACAGTGGCCCAGCATAGCCAGAAGGACACTGGCAGGTGAATCCATGCTGGCCATTTTGGAAGTGAGGGATACATTTTCCATTGTTCAGACACTGGTGATGAGCGCAACCCAGGAGAATTTCTGAGCAGTCTTCTCCTCCATAAAATGTCCTAGAAGTATCATCAAAGGGGCAGTGGCAGGTATAATTCCCAGGCAGGTTCTCACAAGTACCACCATTTAGGCAAGGGTTTGGCAAACATTCATCAATGTCTTCTTCACAGTGGATTCCTGTTAAATAATAAATGTTAGGTTAAATGTACACACACTCACACAGATATATATGATCAAGGCATTACTAGAAGTTTCATATAAAATTTATAGATAATAAAGAAGTTCAGATCAAGTTCAGGCTTAGAACTGTGATGGAGTAAAATACAGCTCTGGAAGAAAACTAATATCAATTGTACCATCCTCCACGTGCTGTGAAAAGAACAGTTGCCACAGACTTAGAATTCTTGTAGAAATAGACCATTTGTCAATATAGTGATCATTTCAAGTTACCATTGTCAAGTATACATATGGCATCGATATGAAAACATAACAAAAATGAGGGAAACTCTGGTTTTGGCAGTGATCCTAGATTTTAAAATGATTGATTTGTGGATGCCTTTTTTAAAAGTTCCTTATTTAGCCTCTTATTTTACTCTCTTCTATTTGGAAAGAATGATTTCTTTCTTTCTTATTTACACCATCCTATAACATCTAGACCCAAAGTTTGCCTGATACATAGACCTAGACATCTCTCACCACAGAAAGCTCCTAGATGGAAGAGCTCATCTAATATAAAACAAGACATCTAGTCTACAAGTTCCCATTGATAATTTTTATTTCACTCTGATAAAACCTGGTTCTTGATTTTGAGAAACACAGAACAATGTCCGTAAAAGAATGATTAGAATTATTCTGATCAAGTGGACAAGAACATGACACTGTGCTTGTTAGTTTTTATCAATTCAGCACAGGCAAATGTCTCCTGGGAAGAAGGAATTTCATTTGAGGAATTGCCTCCACCAGAATGGCCTGTAGGTAAGTCTATGGGGGCATTTTCTTGATTAACAATTGATGTGGGAGGGCCCAGCTCACTGTGGGTGGTACCATCTCTAGTAGGTGGTCCAGGGTGGTATAAGGAAGGAAATTGAGCAAACCATGAAGAGCAAGGCAGCAGGCAGGGGTCTGCCCTGGTCTCTGTTTTAGTTCCTGCCTCCAGGTTCCTGCCTTGAGCTCTTGCCCTAGATTCCCTCAATACTGGACAGTAATCTATGAGTTAAAATGAACTTTTTCCTCTCCCAATGTGCTTTTGGTAAGTATTTTCTCTCAGTTGCAGACACTGAACTAGGATAGACAGTCATTAGCAGTGACTATGAATGCAAATGAGCAAAGACGAATTGACATATGCAGAACATTTTATGATTTTTTTCCCCAGTACCTTTATCCATAGTACATCTCTATTCACAGTAATCTGCAGTTTGCAAGGCACACTCTCACCTCTTTTTGCAGAAGAAATTGATATTTAGAAAGTCCAAAGCCTAAGTTCCAAATATTTCTATAGTCTGATCCTGAATCATGTTTTCCTTCTAGTCTGAAATGGTCACACCTAATAATTGTGTGCTGCTAGTTATTCTAGTTATGCTAGTTACTGTTCCGTGTATACCATCTTCCCATTTAGGACTATACCTAAAATTTTAATTTAATTTTTTATTATATATATAATATTAATATTATAAAAGAGAATCAGAAAAAGTCTTTTTTTGGCAATGATCCTAGATACAAATATGGACTCTTTCCTCAAGGACTGTTCTCCTTGTTAATTTTCTCTTTCTTTGTATGACACCCTTGTCATACAAAAGTTGTCATATTGATAGTATTGCATGTGTGATCTTCAGCAGACTTTGTTTTCAGAGCCTTATTTTTCTTGTCAATGAAATGGGAATAAAAATGGAATTTATAGATAAAGCTTTCCCACACTCCAATTTAAGACATGAAAATGATTGTGAATCTATCTATTCTATTATGTAGTTTCTCAATAGATGTTACTCAAAAGTAATAACAAAAAGAATTGCCCATACTGACTAAAATTAAAATAGTTCTTGTTCACTGAAAGACAATTTACAAAATGTGGTTATTTATGCTGCCATACAAAAAGAAAAGTCTTGAAATAATAATAAAAAGTAAATGTGAGATTTACACAGTGTGTTACTCTAGCATCTCATTAGACTATAAATTCCATGAGGAAAAGGAATATGTTTTATTCATCAACCAGTGTCTAAGCCTTAGCTTAATATGTGGCACATATTCTAAAATCCCAAGAATCTCTAAAACCAAAGAATCATTTTATAATTAATCTTTTGAATGGATTAATTAAAGATCTTCCTAAAGTAACAAATAATTATAAAACATTAAATCTTATCTAAAACCTAAATTTTACTTTCTGGGTATGCTTATTAGTTTATAGTAAAAAAGTATTCCTAAAGTAACAAATATTTTATAAAGCATTAAATGTTATCGGAAACCTAAGGTGTACTTTCTGGGTATGCTTATTAATTTAGGAAGTGATGACTTTTCTCTATCCACTACAATTTATGTATCAGATATTAGGCATTTGATTGGAAGGTTTCCATCATACTTATATTTTATCCAACTTGGATCGATTTCATAGAGGCTCTGGTAATTCAAAATATTTTAAGTTCTGTGAGAATGGTGACATACTATAAATTTACTTGAAGTCTCCCACAGTGCCTGCACAGTGCTGGGAGCACATGTTCTAAATGCTCTATTAATACGGAGAGCAGAACAGGATGGAATTGATCTGCTTTGTGGATGTAGAGAATGAATATAACATTTTAAGTAAAGGTTAACTCTAAGGGAACATTCTAAAGATATTTTAACTACAAGAGTTTGAGCTTTTGTGTTAGAAGAAATTTTCCTTAAATTTGATCTTTATGTATTTGAACAACAAATCAGCAAGTATTTCACCAAGACAAATTTCTGTTGCATATGGTGATATGTTTCGAATCCCAGCATTTAGGAGATTGATGCTATCTTGAGATATACAGTGAGGATCAGAATAGCCTTAGCTACACCATAGACACACACACACACACACACACACACACACACACACACACACACAACCTGTCATAGATTTCAGATGTAAAAAAGAAATTTGTTTATAGACATAATACTTCAAACTCTCTCTCAAGAACATCCTTGTAATTCATCCAACCCTCTAAAAGCCTGAGGCCTATTATTATTAAGGTCTGTATTCTAACATATCTCAGAATTTAGTTTGGTGCCCTCAGCAAAAACATCTTAACAATTAATTTACAATTCTTTAAAATGTGCAAAGTACTAATCCGTGTCTTACTCCTACAGACTATGCGGGAAGTAGATGGATATGGAAGTCAGAGACCTGGCTTTGATGTGAGTATAATATGAGGCATAAATATGTATGATGTTTTGACATTTCTGAAAATGTCTTTTGCATAGCGGGCTTCCAGTGGTTGCAGATAATCTGTGAAGCACAAACTCAGACCATAGAAAACTTCCAGTCAAAGTTTTGATTTAGAGACAGTGAACAATCTTGAGATATTAAAACTAATAATTAAAAATCAAATAATACAGATGTCATGGTGACCATGCACAAAATCCTGGGGATAGCATGACCGACAATCAGGTCCTCTGTTGAGTGGAGGTAGCACCATCATGTCAAAAGGAAGTGTCAGTGTGAGTCATTGCATGCCAAAGGGGGCAGCACCGGACAAATCCCAGTGACCTGCACAGGCAAAAGCAACTACAGACCTAGCAACCTCATGTCAGGATGTCCCAAAAAGATTTAGGGAAACTAAGTTGACTCTACATTTCAGGTATAAATCAGAGTTAAACAAACAAACAAACAACAAATCATCATGTGCACAAATTAGCAAAGAAGCAAAGCAGTTCGATATGGAAAATCTGAAGCCATTCCAAAGCCATGATGTGGCTGGATGCCCTGGAGGATACATGGAGGAAGATTAAGTTAGGAAGGTTAAGTCACTGCAGTCAGATCAGGGGGCTGGAGCTTACAAAGCTTTTATTGTTTTATTTACTTAGTTATGTTTTGGCAGTGGGAACTGGTGGGGTAGATGTGGACTGGAAGACCAACATGGTTCCTTCCAAAGATCAGTCCTGCGGGGTTGTGTAAGGGAGTGAAGAGACAGAAACTAGAGACAGGAAGACGCACCAGGAACCATGAAAACTCCACAAGCAAGTCCACGGAAGCCTGAAATAGGGCATTTATTTCCTTCAGTTTGAGTTGCCTTCATTTGGAATCGTTCAGCATGTAAATACTGATGACAGAGCTTTCTTTACAGCTGTTACTCTATTTTTTTTCTTGCCCCATAGAATACACAGGTATGATCTTTCACAAGATACCAATAACTTGGCAAAATATTTCCCATATATACATATATACATATATATGAGTACTCATATATACAGTACATATATATATACATATATATATATATGTACTCATAAATATGCCTGTATATATGTATATGTAACTCCTGTCTCAGTGGGTCTGATGCACTCTTCTGACTTCCAAAAAGACCAGGCACATATTGGTGAGAAAACATACATTCAACATAAAATCATACAATAAAAGTAAAATAAAAGATAGAAAATTAAAAAAAAAAAAAAAACAACCAACAAAGAAAACTTCTTCACTGGTTCTCTCAATGACCGGGCAATAGGAAAGGTCTGCTGTCTATCAGAATAAAAGGATTAGTTGATGCTCAGGGATTACACCTGCCAGTCAGTCTTTCCCGGGTATTTTAGCAGCTGTGACTTGACTGCTTGGGTCCAGGTGTCGATGAATAATGTGGATTGCTAATTTACCGTTGTTTTGAATTAATTCAGTTAACTAAAACTCTTACAATTGATTTTTCTAAAATTCTTCTAACAAAGCCATATGATTCTATGATAGTGCCACATTTAAAAATAATCATGATCGGGGAAATGTTCACTACCAGGCATACTGCAAATATTAATGAGAACACATAACATCTGTGGATAGAAAAGGATCCAGGCATGGTGGTGCACACCTGTCATGCAAGCACTTGGAAAGTTGAATTTGGAGGCTTCTAAATTTGAGGACCATGTGGGCTTCATCAGGAAACCCCATGTAACTGTCTGTAAAATGGCTTTTGCCATACTTTCCACTGTCAGTCGTGTTGCTAATGAAATACCCGGTAGAAAAACTGCTTCTGTAAAAACAAAATCAAGTTGCATTCTTTATCTATTTTAATTACTTAGACTTTTCAAAAACTATAAATTCAAGGAGGAATTACATGTAAAACCAGGATTAGATGTATGAATAGGTCTACTTTCCCTCTCTCAGAGTTGTACTTTTCATATAACCATAGTAGCTGTTATAACATCAAATACCAGTGTTTAAATAAATACCTTAACACTGTAGAAGCAATACCAATTATCTAAGTAATAAGAATAAAGCAAGTTACCTATGAGCATCGCCACTAAAATGTGAAAACCTCGTGTCCTGTGTCCAAACATATTTCCATACAAAGAAAACAGTTAGCCATCCACTGTCTAGTAGGTTGGACAGAATCCGTTTCTGTCTTTTGCACGTTTTCCAAAAGGTTGGGCTTGCACTTGTCCAGGAGTATGTGAGGGCTCAGCTCTGGCACACTCCACCTCGAGCTGGATCAGGGGGGCTTAACGTAAGACGCAGCTGTGCTACTTCCCAGGAGGCTTTGCTCTATTCTTAGATCTGACCCTGTGGACACAGAGCGCCTCCCTCCTCTAAGTCTCACTAGTGAGGTTAGGATGATCGCAGCAGTAAACGGATATTATTATGGAAACTGGAGACACTGCATACACACCATGGTTCAGAGAGACTTTGATTGTGGAAAATCCTTATCTGATTTTATTGTTCTTCATGATGAAGGGAGTGCTGTGTTGGTCTTTCTTTTTTTTTTTTCTTTTTTTTCTTTTTTTCCTTTGGGAGACTGAAGTCTTGCTATGTGGTCCTGGCTGGCTTCCAACTCTCAGACATTCCTGCCTCACTGGTGCCCTCTCCGGTGCCCTCTCCGGTGCCTTCAAACCCTGTTTTTGTTTTTGGTTTAGTTCAACTGATACCACTGAAACAAATCAACTTTGCAGGTGACAGCACAGCTGTAATCCCAGCACTCCAGAGGCAGAGGAAGGTGTATCTCTGAGTTAAGTAAGGCCAGCCTGGTCTACGAAGAATCAATTTTCAGAGAGCCAAGGCTATGTAAAGAAATCCTGTCTCAAAGAACCAAAAGCAAACACATAAATAAGTGCCGCGCACATCAACTTAAGGTCTTGACTCCAGTAGGGAATGAAAAGGAGAGACAGATGAGAGAGAGCAGAAAGGCTTTTTCTGCCGTGATGGTAGCGGGAGGAAGCTGCAGGGATCAGGAACCTATTTTTCTTGCAAATAGAGATATTGTGTGCTTATGACTGAACCAGCCAACCAGTGCCTGTGTACACACAGGGAAAGTTCAGACTCACAGGAAATGTCCAAATGTCCTGACAGTGGTGATATTTTCAGCTTGTCATGAAGCTCTGACAGTGGGCTGATATCATGCACACACACTTGCAATTCCTATGCACGAAACTTAATTCTTCTCTAGTCTTTTGTCTGAGACATTATTTTATGAGCAGTTTTCACCCGTGTCTTTTAGGGAATAAGATACTTTTGGTTTTTGTCCCTTCACCAAAGCTAAACTTGGTCCTGGGTGTCTTATTCAAAGAAGTTCAGGGAATGGACGATTTCTGGAATAAAGGAAAGATCTGTATCTCTGACTCCACATCCAATGGGAAAATGCTTTATTTGAATCCGAAGAGTTGAAAGACACATAATCCAGGGGGAATGCTCCTGAGATGCCGTTATTTATGTTCGTTAGACGAGGTCTTCGGGGACTGACGTAAACCAAGCATTGCTAGCTATCTAGAGACACGGCAGCTTTTCTGACCAAGAAACTGTACAGAGATTCAGGAAGGATCGCCATTGAGCATGGGTGTCATAGTAGAGACTTAAGAGACGGCAGGTAATAGGGTTCAGGAGCCTCTATTGATTCTTCCGTTCCTCTGATTCTGTCATAATTTCTGTGTAGAGACTGATTTCTATTTGAAGCATATACTGACTATATTTAGATCCCACAATGCCCCTATTTTGTGGTAGCAGCCTGCTATAAAGCTTAAATGGAGAAACTGCCCAAGACATGCTGTTCTAGGTCATGGCGAGTGTTTATATGTGCTTCCTGCTCTAAACGCTGAAGTGAATACAGAAACTATCTGCTCTCAGGAGTTAGCACTGCTGGTCTGTATTGATTCACACTCTGACTGGCTTCTGGTTTGAGTCTTCTCTATTGTGAGATGTTCTCAGGAGAAGAATCTGATGTTGTGGCATAAACTGATACTTCCTGGCTGGAGCAATGGGGCAGTTGTTAATATCACCTGCTGCTCCTACAAAGGATCACGGTTCAGTTCTATACCCGGTGGCTTACAGTGCCTGCAGCTCCCAAGCTTTTTCCTGGACTCTTCAGCTACTAGACATTCACGTACACATGCAGGGACTCACACATACAAATGAAATACACCATCAACCCCAAAACGAAAAGTTTTAAAAATATAAACATTTATGGTTATCAAAAATAGGGCCAAAGGCTGATGAGCTGTCACAGTTGAAAAAAGAGTTTAGTACAAAAACCTGATGATCTGAGTTCAATCCCCAAGTCCTGCAGTAGAAGCGAACTGACTCCCAAAAGATTTTCAGTGACCTCCATACCCATAAGCATTTGCATGTCCACAATGCCCTCCAACTCACACACACACACACACACACACACACACACACACAAAGAAAAAAAGGAATGAAGAAAGGAAGGAAAGGAAGAAGGAGTGAAATAATAAACTAATTAAGAGGCAAAATAATCTGAATAGCATTGGACAGCCAACAAGCAGTAGTATTAGTCATCCACAACATACACAGTTGGCTACATTTTAAACTACAAATGCAAGGAAAAATATATCTAAAGTATTTTAATATGAAACGATTAAAGTAAAGTATTTTCCCAATAATTACAGAAATATGTTAAAGGCTCTTTTCTGTGGGTCACTAAGACCTTAATGGTTCCAAATGGAATGTGCCATTACTATTGTTGATTTATTCTGTGTAAGATTTTATTTTGGGTACATACAGAGATAGGGAGCGTTTCTGTCTTTCCATATATTTTTCTTTATTGTTATACCATTCGAAGGCATGCTACACACAAATACATTCTCTGGCACTGATATTTGTTCAGAACTTTACTGAACCTCTGATAAAATATATTGAACCCAGAGAAAGATTTTATTCAGTCCATTGTGTGAAAGAAAAATTCTACTATCTTCAGATGAAAAGCAAAATTGCAAAAAGCTTTGAGCACCACCACCTCCACATTTCACTTGATTTTATCCTTCAAAAGTTACCGTGCCCTTCGGCAGAGACAGGTAAGTGGCGGTTTAGTTACTTTATGAACTAACAGTTCAACATTGCCCGTGCATGCTCCTGTTGATGTTACTTTGAAAGGTAATTTCAGAGAAACTCAGCCCAGTTCAGCCAGAGCTATCCTGATAGGCTTTGGTCAGTAAGTCATGCTCAACGGCTCTGCCGTTGTTTAAGCCTTTATCTCCGACTTATTGTCAAAAGTGCATGATTAATAATATGAACCGAGTTCTGGAGGGTTACAGAAAGGTGCTTTGTGTCAGGTTGTATGCACTGCAGTTTCTCCGTAGTGTTTGCTTCCTCTCTGCTGGAATAGGAACTGCCTTTGGATTCTTCAGCAGTGCTGCTTGTCATTTCTCAAAAATGCATTCGTGGTTTTAGTTCTGTAAAACTAGAAACACCGTGTCAAAGCCAAGTGAATTACTGGCCTTATAGGGCCTGCCTGATGCTCACAGTCTTCTACAGTTTTTCCTCTATCTCGCAGCATTACTTAGCACTACCTACGATGTGAATGGTGTGCATAAATTTTTCTTCACTAGAATAAAAACTGAAACACATTCAAATTTTCCTGTCATTAATTTCAAACATTAAAAGAAAAAAATCCACTAATTTTTTCAGGCTAGAAATACATTGGGAAAATGCTAGTAACATTCCAGTGTAAGGCTTATAAATCTGGTATCCACAGATGACTACGTGAGTACAAAGGGACACTACAGGCTTATACATCACCTGAATATTCAAGTGTCATCTTTGATATTGTCTTATTTGAGGAGATGATTTATACCAGTGAGTCTTTGCATTTGAATGTAAGAATTGCTTGATGTAGATTATATTTCAAACTACAAGTTATCAGGACACTTTTCTTGAAATCTAGATTGGTAAATATGAACTGAGCTGGGATACTTCATTTAAAAATAGACTGACTTACTTTATTATTTTATGTGTATGATTGTTTTGCCTGCACGTATGTATGTGCACTACATGTATACCTAATTCCTAGAGAGAGACTGGAGTTACACGTGGGTGTGAGCCACCACTGGGTAGTAAGAATTGAACTCAGGTCCTTTGCTAAAGCATCCCTGCAAACTCTCCAACAGTAGACACCGAATGTTTACAGGAGCTTCTAAGTAATCCTCACAGTGCTTCTTCAGAGAGAAACTCTAGAATATCAACAAATTTTCAACGATAAACACAATCTAAAAACTGCTAAAGAAGCTGGAGTTAAAGAAAACATGTGGAAGACCTATTTCTGTGTGTAAACAGACTTTGGGTGGACATCGAAACTCTTTGTCATTTCTTAAAAATGTATTAATGTTTTAGTTCTGCAAAACTAGTGACAGAGATATTAAAAAGAACAAACTCATGGATGCAGGATTTTTCATAAAAATCTGGGACTGCTTTACTGAAATATGTGTTTGAAATGACATCATAGCCCAGACCTCCAGCTTCTCATGACCAGATCCTGTACATCAACTTATTAAGAGTTCAGAATGCCCTTCATAAAATTAACAGAACCTAGTAAACTGCAACAAGGGATTCCTCCCCACATTTTATCTTCATTCTAACTATATCCTTATGATATTGACAGAAAATATTGGATATATTGATAATGTAGACTGACTTGCATTCTTATAATTCTCTATATACTAATTGAATAGAATGGTCAGTTATGGAGTAGGGAGGAGGTTTTCTAAGCTGAAATGTTCCAGCAATGACTCTAAGTAAACATGTGATCGTTCCAGGAGCTTTCAGTTCCTATTAATTTTACTTTTGTAAATAATAAAATGAGAGTGAATACTTTGCCTCTGAATAGTTGTCGTACAGTGGGCACTGAATATATTAATTACTTTGTAAATAATTTTGGAAAATAGGATGTTCTACAAAGTAAGATATTTCTCATTATGTTTCTGAACTTGACTACTATTTTAAAAGTTTAAAATTCTTCTAACTTGAGAAGTTACTAATTGAAAGAATCATTTGCAATGTCTACTGGTTAGAAACTATCTGTTAGGAATTAAGATCTATTTCATTAAAATATGCAGATAATATGAACATGAATATGTGAATATTCATGAAACATTCATCATAACCCCAACAATATCAAATATGTAAAAATGTATGAACACATTATTAGGAATAGCTTCAGCTACTAAGTAAGTTTAGTGGACAATATTGTATTATTTGTTTCTAACAACCTTAAGGTGAGGTAGACAATAAGTTGAATAAACTGAGTCTTACAAGGTTTCTAAAATGTTTATGGGACTGGCTCATCTGTAAAACACCTGCTGTACAAGCATGAAGACTTTACTTTAGATACATAGATATCTCGCAAATACTGGGTACACAGGCTTGGGTCTGTAACCCTACAGCTGGAAGAGCAGAGGCAGGCAGATTCATGAAGGTCAATGCCCAGCAAGCCTAGAGAAATCAGTAAGTTCAGGTTCAGTGAGAGACTCTGAATCAAAAAGTTAAAGTGAGAGTAATTAAAGACAACATACAAGGGTAACTTCTGTCTCTTGGATGCTCCCCATCCTCATAAGCAAATACATATTATATACAAAAGGGTTTACAGAACACACACACACACACACACACACACACACACACACCCCTTCCAAAAGCCAAATAGAAAAGTGTCAGAGCCAGATGTGGTTGTGTTTCCAAACAATTTCTCAACACTTACAGTTGTCATAGACAGACATATTATACATACACACGCGTGCACACACTTACACACACACACACACACACACACACACACACATTGTTAACTAGAATAAAGAATGAAAAGTGTGAACAGCAAAAACTTGCTTCCTTTAAGGCCAGTTTAAAGCGTTGTCTATTCAGTAGCTTCTGTCTACATCCATTAAAACATATTTTGAAGACACAAGAAAGATGACAACTGAAAAAATTCTACAAATAGTATTAAAAAATAGTTTACTATGAAAATGTCTGAAGGTACTGAACTAAACATACAGAAACTCACCCTACCCTTAGGGACAGCACAGAGTCTTAGCCACTTCCAATAGTCAGAAGTTAAGCTCAGAGTCCCACATAAGCCAGGATAGAAGACAGGTCAGCTGCCAATGACTGCTGGATAGAGGTCATTAGAGGAGTATTTCTCTCCTTCATCTTTATGCTTCATCTTCCTATGTACCTCTAAAAATGGCATCTTATGGGAATAACAAGAGAAAAGACAGGGTATTCTATACAGTGCAAGATGGTGCTAAAGAAGATACCAGAATAAAGAAAAAATCCTGGCTGGATTTTAGATTTGCTAGTATTGGCTTGAAGTAGCTATCAAACATGTGAGCTCCCATTTCAGATTAGTAGTGTTCAAACACATGTTCACCAGCTACCAGAAACCTATGAGAAACTCTGTTTCCCTTAAGAGAGCCCTGTGTGGTCTGACAATTGCCTATCCAACTCAATGCATAGGGTTGGTGGTACATTTATTCTCCACTGTGCAGAAACTCTCCAGGTTAATATCAGATTGTCTGGATGATTTGAAATCTATCAATAGGAAACCTAAACAAAATCCAGCTATATAATAACAGCATTAAATGGCTCATATAAGGAATAAGTTTGGCTGAGTCCTCCAGAAGTATCATGTCCAGTTTTCTGAGGAGCCGCCAGACTGATTTCCAGAGTGGTTGTACCAGCTTGAAGTCCCACCAGCAGTGGAGGAGTGTTCCTCTTTCTCCACATCCTCGCCAACACCTGATGTCTTCTGAGTTTTTAATCTGAGCCATTCTGGTGGGTGTGAGGTGAAATCTCAGGGTTGTTTTGATTTGCATTTCTCTAATGACTAATGATGTTGAACATTTTTTAAGGTGTTTCTCAGCCATCCGAATTTCTTCAGGTGAAAAGTCTTTGTTTAGCTCTGTACCCTATTTTTTGGATAGGGTTATTTGGTTTTCTGGGGTCTAACTTCTTGAGTTCTTTGTATACATTGGATATTAGCTCTCTGTCGGATGTGGGGTTGGTGAAGATCTTTTCTCAAATTGATGGTTGCCGATTTGTCCTTTTGACAGTGTCTTTTGCCTTACAGAAACTTTGTAATTTTATGAGGTCCCATTTGTCTATTCTTGATCTTAGAGCATAAGCTATTGGTGTTCTGTTCAGGAATTTTCCCCCTGAGCCAATGTCCTCAAGGGTCTTCCCCAGTTTCTTTTCTATTAGTTTTAGTGTGTCTGGTTTTATGTGGAGGTCCTTGATCCACCACTCCTGGGAATATACCCAGAAGATTCCCCAGCAATAAGGATACATGCTCCACTATGTTCATAGCAGCCTTATTTATAATAGCCAGAAGCTGGAAAGAACCCAGATGTCCCACAACAGAGGCATAAATACAAAAAATGTGGTATATATACACAATGGAATACTATTCAGCCATTAGAAACAATGAATTCATGAAATTCTTAGAGAAATGGATGGAGCTGGAGAACATCATACTAAGTGAGGTAACCCAGTCTCAAAAGAATACCCATGGTATGCAGTCACTGATAAGTGGATATTAGCCTAGAATCTTGGGACACCAAAGACACAATTCACATACCAAATGATGTCTGACAAGAAGAAAAGAATGGACACTGGTGCTGGAAAGGCTCAAAGCATCATTGTAAGGGAATACCAGAACAGGGAAGTGGGAAGGGGTGGATGAGGGAGCAGGGGGAGGGAAAAGGGCATGTGGGACCTTAGGGGAGTGGGGAACCAAAAAAAGGGAAATGAAATGTAAATATAGAATATATCCAATTAAAAAAATAAAAAAAAAAACCTCAGGAAACAACAGGTGTTTGCGAGGATGTGGAGAAAGATGAACACTCCTACACTGCTGGTGGGACCGCAAGCTGGTACAACCACTCTGGAAATCAGTTTGGCGGTTCCTCAGAAAACTGGACACAATACTTACAGAGGACCCAGCCATACCACTCCTGGGCATATACCCAGAAGATTCCTCAGTATGCAATAAGGACACATGCTCCACTATGTTCATAGCAGCCCTATTTATAATAGCCAGAAGCTGGAGAGAACCCACATGTCCCTCAACGGAAGAATGGATACAAAAATGTGGTATATATATATATACAATGGAGTATGAAATTCTTAGAGAAATGGATGGAGCTGGAGAACATCATACTAAGCGAGGTAACACCCATGGTATGCACTCACTGATAAGAGGATATTAGCCTAGAATCCTGGGACACCAAAGACACAATCCACATACCAAATGATGTACAACAAGAAGGAAGGAGTGGACCCTGGTTCTGGAAAGGCTCAAAGCATAAGTGTAAGGGAATACCAGAACAGGGAAGTGGGAAAGGGTGAATGGGGGAACACAGGGAGGGAAAAGGGCATGGGGGACCTTTGGGGGGGCAGGGAACCAGAAAAAGGAAAATGAAATGTAAATAGAGAATTTATCCAATAAAATAATAATAATAATAACTTTCATGCAAAAAAAAAAGAATAAGTTTGAGGAAAGACATCTTTAGGGTTGTTTAACCTCAAATTCAACATCCAGAACAGCTATAGCAATTCATCGTCCTCTGCCACATGAATCAGACCTTCAGTACCACCCAAGCTTATTAAAGAAATCATTTTTTCTGTTTTGTTTTGCTTGTTTTAAGGTAGAAAAAGAAAGTACATGGTAATTGGATAAATATATGGGTTTGTGTGGACTTTCAAAGTTAGAGTGCTTCTGGAATAAAAATAAATGTAACTCCTCTGTCCATCTCTAATGTTCCATAAAAGAAAGGAAATATAACTCCAAAGAGCTAAAGGGGGGAAAAAGCTAAAAATGAATCTACAAAGGAACACACAGAAAAATTTAAAGTACATGAAAACTCGTTTTTTAAGAAAATAAAGTGAAAAATAGGAAAAGAAAATGTCAAGGTGACAGACAAGAGGATGAGGTCAAAAAATGGGGCACAGAGCTAAACAAAGAATTTTCACCAGAAGAAATTCGGATGGCCAAGAAACACCTTAAAAGATGTTCAACATCATTAGTCATCAGGGAAATGCAAATCAAAACAACCCTGAGATTCCACCTCACACCAGTCAGAATGGCTAAGATTAAAAACTCAAGAGACAACAAGTGCTGGCGAGGATGTGGAGAAAGAGGAACACTCCTCCACTGTTGGTGGGATTGCAAAATGGTAAAACCGCTCTGGAAATCAGTTTGGCGGTTCCTCAGAAAATTGGGCATGTCACTTCCAGAGGACCCTGGCATACCACTCCTGGGCATATACCCAGCGAATTCCCCTGCATACAATAAAGACACATGCTCCACTATGTTTATAGCAGCCTTGTTTATAATAGCCAGAAATTGGAAGGAGCCCAAATATCCCTCAAAGGAGGAATGGATTCAGAAAATGTGGTATATTTATACAATGGAATACTACTCAGCAATTAAAAATAATGAATTCATGCAATTTTTAGGTAAATGGTTAGATCTGGAAAATATCATCCTGAGTGAATTAACCCAATCACAAAAGAATGCACATGAAATGCAATCACTGATAAGTGGATATTAATGAGCCCAGAAGCCCTAAATACTCAAGACACAAATAGCAAGTCAAATGATTCCCAAGAAGAAGAAAGGAGAGGACCCTGGGCCTGTAAAGATTGCATCCAGTTTAGTAAAGAAACCGAGGGGGGAGGGGGAATGATTGGGGAATAGTTGGGGGGGAGAGGAACTATGGGAACTATGGTGGGTGGGAACTGGGAAAGGGGAAAGCCTTTGGAATGTAAACATAGAATATAGAAAATAAAAATTAAAAAAAAAAGACTGCAGGAGGAGAGGAGGAGACATCGGACATGCTGAGGAACCATTGAGGCAAGCTCTGTTGTAGAGCTCTACAAATCTCCACTGGAGGTGTACGTGTCACGCAACCTGACTAAAACCTGTGACCTCGGAGCAGTTGTACCTTGCTTAGTGGGAGAGAATCCTCAGCCTAAATGTTCTCAGTGTTCTCTCCCTGGCTAGAATGGAGTTAGTAGTTTAAAAATTATTTCAGTGTTTAAGAACAAAATTGAAAATTGCCCCAGAGTTTAATCTAGAAAACAGAAGGACCATAGAATAGAAATTAGACTTTCAAAGTTGAAATATTTCTGAGAGAAATGGGAAGGATTGAATAGAATTAATGGTAAGAGATTACAGAATTGTTTTTTCTTTCTGAATTAATTCATTGTGATCAGTTCAATTTGCACGCTTGTTTTAAATCATTCTACAAAATAGAATAAAGCTCATAATTATGACAGTCATTCTTAAAAAGTGTAAAAGCAAACGTTTTGAAACGTCTGTCCCCAAGCAATGACTCCACTAACAAAGACCATGCTGCCACAGAGAGCTGAGACCTTAGGAGAAACGTGGTCAGGTTTTTAACTTCTAGGTAAAAACCCAAACCAATATAATTTCACTTTCACTTTTATAATAAAAAGAAACAGGTTAAAGGTTTTAAAAAACTTTCATGTAAAAGTTACTTAAGGGGACTAAATCGTGGAATATCAAGCATTAGTGGAGATAAAAATCCACAAGCAGGTGAAAAAAGATGTAGAGCTAACAATAAAATCCAACAAGGCAGAGGGTGAAATGAGTAAGCAAGGCTAAGCTCACCAGCCATGGGCAGGGGCTTTAAAATGTTTTGTAATCATTGAATTAAAATGCTCATAGCCGCTTTATTTATAATAGCCAGAAGCTGGAAAGAACCCAGATGTCCTTCAACAGAGGAATGGACACAGAAAATGTGGTACATTTACACAATGGAATACTACTCAGCTACTAAAAACAATGAATTCATGAAATTCTTAGGCAAATGGATAGACCTACAAAATATCATCCTGAGTGAGGTAACCCAGTCGCGAATGCACTCACGGATAAATGGATATTAGCCTAAAAGCTTGGAATATCTAAGATACAATTTACAGACCACATGAAGCTCAAGAAGGAAGACCAAAGTGTGGATGCTTCAATCCTTCTTAGAAGGAGTAACAAAATACTCACAGCAGCAAATACAGAGACAAAGTGTGGAGCAGAGACTGAAGGAAAGGCCATCCATAGACTACCCCACGTGGGGATCCATCCCATATACAGTCACCAAACGCAGACACTATTGTGGATGCCAAGAAGTGCATGCTGACAGGAGCCTGATATAGCTGTCTCCTGAGAGGCTCTGCTAGAGCCTGACAAACACAGAAGTGGATGCTCTCAGCCAGTCACTGGACTAAGCACAGGGTCCCCAATGGAGGAGTTAGAGAAAGTACTGAAGGAGCTGAAGAAGTTTGTAACCCCATAGGAAGAACAACAATATCAACTAACCAGAGCTCCCTGGGACTAAACCACCAATCAAGGAGTACACATAGAAGGACACATGGATCTAGCTGTATATGTAGCCCAGGATGGCTTTGTCAGGCATCAGTGGGAGAAGATGCCCTTGGTCCTGTGAAGACTTGATGCTCCAGTGTAGGGGAATGCAGGGAGGTGGGAGTCGGTGGGTGGGTGGGGGCACACTCTCATAGAAGCAGGAGGAAAGGGGATAGGATGGGGGTTTTTGGGGGGTGGGAAATTGGGAAATGGAATAACATTAGAAATGTAAATAAATAAAATATCCAATTAAAAAAAGAACCTAAATAGGAGGTGGCAATATGTTGGCAAACATAAAACTCTAGGGTAGAAATAGTTATGTTAGGCAAAGTAGACTATGAAAAGTTTGGAACAAGAAAAAACATTTATCTAGACAAAAACTTCAAGATAACGATATGATTGTGCTGACAACTGGATGGACCATGCTCAAGGAAAATGAATACAATCCTTTCTGATAGTATAGGATTGGTATATCCAATTTGAGGCTGAGAGGAAGGATATTTGAATGAATCAGAAGTGACAAGAGTTTGTGACAGGCATTGTTTCAACTCTGACAGACTTTGTTCAACTGGAAAATAAATGTCCCTGAGAATTCCTAATTACTAGTCTTCCTTCTTGTGTGGATCCCAAATTCACACTGCTGTGCAACATAAAAGCCACAGTGAAAAGCCTGGAGAGGTTCTACAGTAGCCCACAGAAGAAATCCAAAAACGCTGGGGAGAAATTCTTTAAGCTCAGGCAGTAAATAAGTCTAATGAAAAGAAAAAAAAAGTTCCATGGGAAAAGCCATCATAGTAAAAATAAATGAATAAATAAGAAACAAAGAATTGTGATTAGGAACTGGCAACGAGAGATGTAATACTTCACAATAACAGTGGGTTATTTAGTTAAGAAATTTGAAAATATAAATGGGTCTTAAAATAGAAGAGGTCAAAGATTTCAAAAAAGATCAAAGGGGTAGAACCTTCTAGAAACAGATAAATACTAGCATAAGAATCCCACTGCCAACATCAAGGTAAATGGAGAGAAACTTGAAGCAATCCCACTAAAATCACGGACTAGACAAGGCTGCCCCCTCTCGCCATATCTCCTCAATATAGTACTTGCTAGAGCAATTCTACAACATAAGGAAGTCAAAGGGATACAAATCGGAAAGGAAGAAGTCAAACTATTACTATTCGCAGATGATATTATAGTATACTTAAGTGAACCAAAAAAACTCCACCAGAGAACTCCTACAGCTGATAAACAACTTCAGGAAAGTGGCTGGTTATAAAATCAACTCAAGCAAACCAGTAGCCTTCCTATACGCAAAGGATAAGCAGGCCAAGAAAGAAATTAGGGAAATAACACCCTTCACAATAGCCACAAACAATATAAGGTATCTTGGTGTGACTCTAACCAAACAAGTGAAAGATTTATATGACAAAAACTTCAGGTCTCTGAAGAAGGAGGTTCCTCAGAAAAAATGGACATGATACTTCAGGAGGACCCAGCCATACCACTCCTGGAAATATACCCAGAAGATTCCCCAGCATGCAATAAGGATACATGCTCCACTATGTTCATAGCAGCCTTATTTATAATAGCCAGAAGCTGGAAAGAACCCAAATGTCCCTCAACAGAGGAATGGATACAAAAATGTGGTATATATACACAATGGAGTACTATTCAGCCATTAGAAACAATGAATTCATGAAATTCTTAGAGAAATGGGTGGAGCTGGAGAACATCATACTTAGTGAGGTAACCCAGTCTCAAAAAGAACACCCATGGTATGCAGTCACTGATAAGTGGATATTAGCCTAGACTCTTGGGACACCAAAGACACAATCCACATATCAAATGATGTCTGACAAGAAGAAAGGAGTGGACACTGGTGCTGGAAAGGATCAAAACATCAGTGTAGGGGAATACCAGAACAGGGAAGTGGGAAGGGGTGGATGGGGGAACAGGGGGGTGGAAAAGGGCATGTGAGACCTTTGGGGGATGGGGAACCAGAAAAAGGGAAATGAAATGTAAATATAGAATATATCCAATAAATAAAAAAGAATCCCACTGCGTCTCCTCCCATGGGTATTTTGATCTCCCTTCTAAGATGGACTAAAGTATCCATACTTTGGTCTCCTTTCTTCTTGAGCTTCATTTGGTCTGTGAATTGTATCTTGGGTGTTCCAAGCTTCTGGGCTAATATTGTGGAGCAGAGACTGAAGGAAAGACCATCCAGAGACTGCCCTATCTGGGATCCATCCCATATACAGACACCAAACCCAGACATCATTGTAGATGCCAACAAGCACTTGCTGACAGGAGCCTGATACAGCTATCTCTTGAGAAGATGCTGACAAATATAGAGGTGAATGCTCTCAGCTGACCATTGGACTGAGCACAGGGTCCCCCATGGTAGAGCTAGAGAAAGGACCAAAGGAGCTGAAGGAGCTTACAGCCCCATAGGAAGAAGAACAATATGAACCAACCAATACTCCCAGAGCTCCCAGGACTAAACCACCAACAGAAGAGTACACATGGAGGGACCCATGGCTCCGGCTGCATATGTGGCAGAGGATAGCCCTGTTGGACATCAAAGGGAAGAGAGGCCATTAGTCCTGAGAAGGCTCAATGCCCCAGAATAGGGGAATGCCAGAACAAGGAAGTGTGAGTGGGTGGGTTGGTGAGCAGGGGGAGGGGCGATGGGATAGGGAGTTTTTGGAGGGGAGATGAGGAAAGGGGATAACATTCAAAATGTAAGTAAAGAAAGTATTTAATAAAAATAAAAGAATCCACTGTGAATCGAATAATGAACTGGACATAGATAACAGTTACTGGATGGGAGACTCTGGCTTGAGTTCCCTATGTAGCAAGCACAAGCAGGGAGGAAGCTGCAGCTCACAATCACAGCGGATGAAGGACAAAGCACAGTGCCATCTCACCATCTCCAAGAGCAGTTAATAATAACAAAAATAGATAAAGGAGATTCTGAAAGATGAGAATTCCCCAATATTGGTGAACATCTAAATTTTAGACTTAGAGGACCTAATAGATCCCCAATAACATAAAAGGCATAGTGGATATGATCTTTTCTAAGAAAAATTTGAACATCTTAAGAAAAGAAAATATAGCATTTTTTATTTAGATAGAAAATTTACTTATAATTATGCAGTAGAAAATGAGGCGTTCACAATAGTAACATCTTGAAAGTTAGAAAATGAAACAGAATATTTGAATATATACAAATTTAATTAACAAAATGAATAGAGTGATATAATCATCATGACTTTATTTATTAACTTGTATGCATATAAATTTAATATCCATAAATGTGAACTTAGTAAAATGATTTAAACAAAGCATATGTGTATTTATAAGTACTGTAAATATAATAAATTTCTACAAACATTTAGATGCAATGATTATAATCCTGAATATGGATGAAATATTAGCAGAAAGAGAAACTGAATCTCCTGTTCACTGTTGATGGCAAAGTAAGCTGGCTGGCCAGCATGGGAGTTTCCCGAAAAATTTAAAATAGAGGTGGGTAAAGTGACTTCAGTGGGTAAAATTCTTTGCCTCCCAAATCTGGTGACCTTACATCTGTCCCTGAAACTCACGGTAAATCAAGTCCAGAAAGTTTCTCTCTGACCTCCACATGTATACTAAAGTACGCAGGAGCGTAGGGTTGCCTGGTAACTAGTATTTTTAGAATGGAGAAAACTCACTAGAATGCTTAAGGTAGAACAGAATTAGACACTCGGTTTATGTTCACTGTTGCTGGCTTGTTTGCTGGTGAGGCAAAATGCGCACACCTTCCTGGGTCACATAATTACTGTTTGCTGATCAATGTTGTGTAAGAACAGAGAAAAAGTCTTTTTTTTTTTTTGCCTTAAAATCCAACAACCCCTCTTCTCTGTGGACAACACGATGAGAGAAAGCATGGCTTTTAAGGATAGAGAAGCTTTGGATGTAACTCACTGTTAGTGTGCTTGCCTTCCAGTTTTGTGGGACAGAAGGAGTAAGAGAGATGGGGGGGGAAGGTAATTTTTACATCAGGATTAATAACTGCATCACGTGTAATAGGTAAAATATGGGGCAATCCAAATGTCCACTGATAGATAAATAAATTTTGTTTATGTGTATGTGTACAAGCTAATATTAATCTTTAAAATGGGACATTTTGCCACAGTATGGCTCAACTCTGATGCTATAATGCTAAGAGAAACAAAGCAGCCACATGATCAGATGATAAGTGCAATGTGACTTCACCTACGTAAGGTCCATAAATGCTAACATGGCAGTGCCAGAGCAGGATGGTGCTTTCCTGGACATGAGAAAAGGGCGGAAGGAGCAGACTCTCCGCTGGGCTCGATGAAGACGCTGGACGATTGCCCACACAATATGAGTGGACCTAGCATTACTGAACGGTACAATTAATGATAATTTACAAGAAGGTAAATTTTGATATGTATTTATCAGCACAATTTCAAAAGATAAGAGATGAGAAAACCATTTTTAAACATGCAACAGGTAATGCCTCAAAGTTGGATTATTCCTGCACTATAAACACAATTTGCTACTAGATTTGACAATAGCACACATAAGTATATATAACACACAAAAGTGTAATCCTTGTAGTAGATGTTAAGAATCATTGACATGGAGTTTGATCCCATTGCCAGAAAACAAAACTCTCTCAAAATAATAGTGAGCTCGGGACCCAGCTTTCTTGATAGAGGACGTCTATTTCTCTCCAACTGTGTGCTTGCTGATGATGGGAAGGAGTCTAACATGAGTTATTTATCTTAACATGCAATCCCATTTAAGTGCACCCTGAGATTTGGTCATTTTCTAAATGTGTAATAACACCGCTAACACAGAAAAAGGCTATCTGCGCACTAAATGTGACATTAAAAGGTTTTCTGCAACATTAAAAGCCGAGTCACTTTCCTAGGACCTAGTTATTATTAGGTCACTTTGCCCCTCTAGCAAGGTAAGCACATTTGAAGACGAGGAAATGGAATCTGTACAGTCAAGTTCATCCATCTGCTAAGCGGCAGAAGCCTCACTGGGTTCTCTGTGACCTCTACCTTGGTCACGAGACACCAAGACTCTCCAGGCTTTATAAAACTAGATATTTTATCCTCAGGTCTACAAAGGTCACCAAAATAATACATCATAAAACAGTGTGGAGAATGTAAAAAATAAAATGGTCATAGTATGTATGCTATGTGATAAAAGCAGGAGGCCAAGCTTTGTGTGCAGTAGAATTTCAGTTTCCGCATGAGCATGTGTTATAGGAAGGGTGAAGAAGAATGCAGAGAGAAGCTAATAATGAGGGGGAGGAATGGAAGAAGGGTCCATTGCAATTCTAGGGGCTCAAAACGGTATTGCTTTTCTTCATGCTTTCTGCAGTTTCTAAATTTTCAACAGTGAGGTTTACTTCGTTTTATATAATGGTATCATAGATATTATATGTAAAATGTAAGCACAATGCTTCTTAGTCTCTAAGATGGAAGCTAAGTCAATGCTGGGTGTATATCTGAGAAATCTTGTATATGAAAATGAGCAGTGGTTTTATTGTATTCATAGTATATGCTTTGTTTTGGAGTAAAAAGGCAGATTACACTCTAAATAACACTGAAATTTCAAAGGTTCAAGTGCTTGTGGGCTATGTTTTTGGATATATCTTTGTTTGTTTCTTCATTATGAACATGTTCTTTTGCTTCTGGTTCTGCTGTGGTCACCTATGCTCAAATTCTGACCCTACTTTACAAAGAGAAGGCTCTGAAGGATCTACCACCATCTAGTGGTGAATCTAGTTACCTGCATAGTTGTCTTTTTCTTTTCTTTTTTTCTTTTCTATATTCTTTGTTTACATCCAAATGATTTCATGAATTCATTGTTTCTAATGGCTGAATAGTACTCCATTGTGTGTGTGTGTGTGTGTGTGTGTGTGTGTGTGTGTGTGTATGTGTGTGTGTATAATATATATATATATATATATATATATATATATATATATACATCTCACATTTTTTGTATCCATTTTTCCGCTGAGGGACATCTGGGTTCTTTCCAGCTTCTGGCTATTATAAATAAGGCTGCTATGAACATAGTGGAGCATGTATCCTTATTGCATGCTGGGGAATCTTCTGGGTATATTCCCAGGAGTGGTATGGCTGGGTCCTCCAGAAGTATCATGTCCAGTTTTCTGAGGAACAGCCAGACTGATTTCCAGAGTGGTTGTACCAGCTTGCAGTCCCACCAGCAGTGAAGGAGAGTTCCTCTTTCTCCACATCCTCTCCAATACCTGATGTCTTCTGAGTTTTTAATCTTAGCCATTCTGACTGGTATGAGGTGAAACCTCAGGGTTGTTTTGATTTGCATTTCTCTAATGACTAATGATGTTGAACATTTTTTAAGGTGTTTCTCAGCCATCCGAATTTCTTCAGGTGAAAAGTCTTTGTTTAGCTCTGATTTTCCCTTTCCTGGTTCCCCTAAATCCCATAAATCCTCTTCCCTCTGCCAGTTCCCCAATCAACCCCATCCCACTCCTCTGTCCTGGCAATCCCCTACAAAGCTACATCAAGCCTTTCCAGGACCAGGGCCCTCTCCTTCCTTCTTCTTGGGAATGATTTGATATGTGGGTTGTGTTTTGGGTATTCTGAGCTTCTGGGCTATTATTCACTTATCAGTGACTGCATTCCATGTGTGTTCTTTTGTGATTGGGTTAGCTCACTTAGGATGATATTTTCTAGTTCCAACCATTTGCCCAAGAATTTCATGAATTCATTGTTTTTAATTGCAGAGTAGTATTCCATTGTGTAAATATACCACATTTTCTGTATCTATTTCTCCACTGAGGGACATCTGGGTTCTTTCCAGCTTCTGGCTATTATAAATAAGCCCACCATAAACATAGTGGAGCATGTGTCCTTACTGCATGCCAGGAAATCCTCTGGGTATATGCCCAGGAGTGATACAGCAGGGTCCTCAGGAGTGTCATGCCCAGTTTTCTGAGGAACTGCCAGACTGATTTCCAGAGTGGTTGTCCCTGCTTGCAATCCCACCAGAAGTGGAGGAGTGTTCCTCTTTCTCCACATTCTTGCCAACACCTGCTGTCTCCTGAGATTTTAATCATAGCCATTCTGACTGGTGTGAGGTGAAATCTCAGGGGGGTTTGATTTGCATTTCCCTAATGACTAATGATGTTGAACATTTCTTAAGGTGCTTCTCAGCCATTCGAAGTTCTTCAGGTGAAAATTCAACTCAGTTCTTCATAGAGTTAGAAAGAGCAATTCTCAAATTCATCTGGAGTAACAAAAAACCCAGGATATCTAAAACTATTCTCAAAAGTAAAAGAACTTCTGGGGGAATCATTATTCCGGACCTCAAGCAATACTACAGAGAAATAGTGTTAAAAACTGCATGGTATTGGTACAGTGACAGGCAGGTAGATCAATGGAATAGAACTGAAGAACCAGAAATGAACCCTCCACCTATGGTCACTTGATCTTTGACAAAGGAACTGAAAACATCAAGTGGAAAAAAAACATAGCCTTTTCAACAAATGGTGCTGGTTCAACTGGAGGTCAGCATGCAGAAGAATGAAAATCGATCCATTCTTATCTCCTGTACTAAGCTCAAGTTCAAGTGGATCAAGGACCACCACATAAAACCGGACACACTGAAACTATTAGAAAAGAAACTGGGGAAGACCCTTGAGCACATGGGCACAGAGGAAAAGTTCCTGAACAGAACACCAATAGTTTATGCTCTAAGATCAAGAATTGACAAATGGGACCTCATAAAATTACAAAGTTTCTGTAAGGCAAAGGACACTGTCAAAAGGACAAAATGGCAACCAACAAATTTGGAAAAGATCTTTACCTGCATAGTTTTTATTCCTTGCCTAGTAATTGATCTGGATAGCAATAGCTGTTTGCGTGTTTATTCTGTAACAGGAGTTTCACTGAACCTTCTGTTTTATTTGCCTTGTACTCATACATAATAGACAAATTTTATCAGTTCCACAGTTTTTCCCATTTGCTGGAACTCATAACATGTTTCTAATTTGTAAAACATGACAAAGGCGAGCAGATGCCACATATGTGTTTGTGCCACACAGACCAGGACTTCCAACCTCTGAGAATATGCTTTGATGACTTTTCTCACATTGCTCTTTGTGGAAAACATTTACTACTCAAGGAACTGAGGCCATCTGTCCAACCTTTCTTAAAGAATTCCCTCAACCTCACCAAAGGGCTTTGAAGTGGAACTTGTTGATGAAACCTGCAGAGGCTCTCACAGCTATTCCTTTATCTCAGCTACTCAAATCATGGTGAGGTGGAGAACCCAGCTAAGCCAAGTTCCACGGAAACTGTGAGAGAGATACTAACTGGGTGCTATTTTAGGCTGAAGAGTTTGGGAACACACTGGTATACACATCATTTGAAGCAGGTTTGAACAGCAATTCAAAGAAAACACAGGTATATATTAATAGTAATGTTCAATGATGATACCATCAAAAAGAAAACAAGATTCATAAGGCTTAAAATTAATTTATAATTTCCCAAGGAGTAAGAAGAACGTGAGGTTTTGAACTCAGTCTGTTACAGAAGCATCTGTTTTGTTCATTTGAGAGACCTTGTCTCACTGTGGCATCTTTTATCAAAGATCCTATACAAATATAAGTAGATTTTAAAGCTCTATGTTACTTTGATACATAAGATATTTATTATACATATGTATAGATTTAAAATATTTATTGAATGACTATATTCATCATCAGTGATTTGAAAAGTCAGAATAAAAGCAAAGTTTTAGAAGTATTTAAGGGTCAAGCATGGGGGGTTTATGACTTAAATCATAGCACTTCAGAAAAAAAAAAGATGAAAGAAACAAAGAAGTCAGATCAATCACTAACTGTTAGGATCATTTGAGATTCATCAAAAGGAACCCTAAGTGTAATCTGCTATATAATAACAGCTTTTATTACATATAAGGAATAAGTCCAGGGAACGATGCCTCTGGGGATTTTGGGTATGCACGCAACAGCCTTGGGATAGGAGCTGAAGATGACCTGGGGTGAATCAAGGAATATCTTTCAATTAGGACAGGACAAGGGAGTCATTCATGGGAGGGTGAAGTGGACATGTTCATCTGACCAGTTGAAAATGAGATCTTGACCACATTTTTTTTTGATTCAGATTTGAAACAAGTTTTAATTAAACACTGAGCAGGATGATGGACTTTGGCGAAGTCCATTCTACAGTTTCCAGAAAATGGCAACAAGTCACATTTTGCACATTGGTTTATAAAGGCAAACTCATAAGGCAATGTATTTCCCATCACCTCCAATGAAGATCAAGCAAAAGTCCTCATTTTATCTCTAAAATAGGCCATTACTTTTATGCTGACTTGTTGAAGGACTCTTTTCTTATTCAGATTTTATTAACTGGTCACAATCTCTCATAATATATCCAGAAATCCTCCCCTTACTCTCTGTACATATTCTCTTTTAAAAGATCTTCCCAGGCTCATACGTGATATCTAGTTTGAATTCTTATCACTTCTCTATACAATCGCCCAACCCAGTAACCTTCCTTTAGTTTTTTTTTTTGTTTGTTTGTTTTTTACAAATCTTGCTTCTAACTTATACTAAAGAATCATTTTTTTATAATTCTTTTTAATTTTTTTTATTTTCTATATTCTTTGTTTACATTCCAAAGGCTTTCCCCTTTCCCAGTTCCCCCCTCACCATATGTCCCATAAGTCCTCCCCCTCTACCTATCCCACAATCACCCCCCCCACACACCATTTCTCTGTTCTGGTATTCTCCTACAAAACTGAATCCAGTCTTTTCAGGACCAGGGTCCTCTCCTTCCTTCTTCTTGGGAATCTTTTCATTTGCTAATTATGCCTTGAGTATTCAGAGCTTCTGAATATCCACTTATCAGTGATTGCATTTCATGTGTATTCTTTTGTAATTGGGTTAACTCACTTAGGATGATATTTTCTAGATCCAACCATCCCTCCATTGTTGGTGGGATTGCAAGATGGTACAACTGCTCTGGAAATCAGTTTGGTGGTTTCTCAGAAAATTGGGCATGACACTTCCAGAGGACCCTGGCATACCACTCCTGGGCATATACCCAGAGGATTCCCCTGCATACAATAAAGACACATGCTACAGTATGTACATAGCAGCCTTGTTTATAATAGCCAGAAGTTGGAAGGAGCCCAGGTGGCCCTCAAAGGAGGAATGGATACAGAAAATGTGGTATATTTATACAACGGAATACTACTCAGCAATTAAAAATAATGAATTCATGCAATTTCTAGGGAATCATTTTTAAATATAGTATATATGTTTAAAGTGATCAACATTACTTGGGTGTCATGGCACACACCAGAAATTTCAACAACTGGGGGGCTGAAGCAGGGGCGTTGAAAGTCCCATATCACCTTTGCATTACATAGTTAATCCATATCTAAAAAAAATGAATAGAATAAAAAATACATTCAACTTTACCTTAAAAATAAAGGATTCATAAATGAACAGTGAATGAGGCATGTAGACTGAACACAGACTTCTAAAAACAGCAATATACAAGGGGTCAGGGAGACTCTGCCAATGTGACAAGCCAGACACCAGTATTGCAGATGACCAGAAAAGACAGTACTGGAAGGAGAGCGTTCTCAGTGGTGATAAATGTCGGGACATCTCAAACTTAAGAACTGAAAAGAATTTTGCAATTAGAATGTCTCCTCTGATCTTGAAAAAGTCCTTTGTAATGGAATGGTGAAAGCAGAAACTGAGCGGTGATGACGTAGACAGTGGGGCTGGGATGAGGGTGGGTGCTGTAGACGCTGCCCAGTTCCAGCTTGCTTCTACTCTCCTGAGTCAAGTGTGTTGACATATAATGCACATGTAGACACTGTAAAGCTACTACAACCACAATTAATATATGAAAAATTCCTTCTTCCTGTTCCTAGGTCCTTTCATTCTCTTGGTCATAAATGTAAAGCCCCAATCCTGAGTCCCGGCAATCTTTCACTGTTTTACTGTTTCCTGGCTATCCTGATGTATCTTTGCCGTTGCACATGCCAGTAGCTCAGATTTCTCAATGCTGACAGCACTCTGTCGTAAGGATTCGAGATGGTTTGCTCATTTATGTACTGAGGAAAACTCCTACCAGAGTTTTTGAGTAAAACAGTGGTAATAATGTACCTACAGGCTTGAGGTAAACAGTCTTTTATTGTTTTGAGTAAATATCTAGGAAGTAAGAATCAGACTTGTGGTTTCCATGGTGTGGTGTTGGTTTTAAGAAAAACCTGGTCACACCATCACCAGCAATGAAGACGGTTGCTCAACAGAAAAACCTAGATGCTTCCAATTGTTATATAACTGGGCATAACGATAAAGCTCAATAATATATTTATTCTCATGTAGTAGTATCTTGTTGCATTAGGCCTGTTCTCTAGAAAACCACAGTCAATAAAATATATACAACAAAAGGCGTATTTGCTAAATTGACTTGTGAGGTAAGAGCTGGGTAGGCTAACAACGGCCGTGTGTGTGTGTGTGTGTGTGTGTGTGTGTGTGTGTGAACTTTACAGCTGCTCAGCTCTGGAACTGGATTCCGCAGTGGTCCTAGTGTGGCACTGAAAGCCTGGAGCTCCCTGGACAGAGACTGACGTTGAGTTCGCATTGAGCGGCTGAGGAAACTGGAGTCTGAGGATGCTCATGGAAGGGCGCTCGGTCTCACCTGGGGAATGACACAGTAGAGCAGAGTGCTTCGGAGTAAAGCATATCTACTGGAGGAATCAGACACACGGGATTACTTTTCCACAGAGCAGTAATGTCCTGCTATACACAAGGCACTGGTGTGGCATTACTCACAGAATAAACAGTGCATATCTGCCCCCTCTGTCCCTCCATCCCTGCCCCTCACATCTTCTCTAGTTCTCTGTCTCTCTTTGTCTCTGTCTCTGTCTCTGTCTCTGTCTCTGTCTCTCTCTCTCTCTTTGTGTGTGTGTGTGTGTGTGTGTGTGTGAGTGTGTGTGTGTGTGTGTGTGTGTGTGTGTGTGAATTGATAACATAAGAGAAGGGCTGTTAACTTGAGGGCCTGAGAAAGGAGGCTTGGGATACAAAGGAATCCTGGATTTCTTGAAAATTGTAGCATGGAAGATAGCCAATTTATCATGTATTTTATATGTAACAATGGTATAGGAGTTCAAAGAATCCCCGCTCAAAAATGATGTAGTTAAGGAGCTTAAATACTAATTACCTTGAATTGATCATTATACACTATATGCACAGGCTGATATACACAATGTACCCTATTTATATGTATAATAATTATGTCAATTAAAATAAATGGAAGTGAGTTAAATTACCATTGAACTTTTTATACAGTATTTTTCTCATTTTCTGCTTACAACTTTATTTCCAGGTAACTCACTAAAAGTAATGTTCTTACACTTTTTTAGTGTATATCACATGATCACCAGACATGGAACTGGTTTACATTGTAATTGCATACATTAATAGATGATTGTAACTTATTAGGCAGTATGAGCACAAGTATTTTCATCATAGTTATAGTATATAAGATACTATCAGTCTCCATGACTCAAACCATACCTTTTGTGAAAATTTTCAGAAAGGCTAAGTAGAACTTATGTGCAGTAGGATTTAGAAGTTGGTGTTGAGGTGATGACTGTGGATATTGGGAGAAATATTAACGGGAGCAACTTGACGTGTTTGCGTTTGTTGTATTTTTAGAGACTTATGATGTGCATTTTATAGAGTTAATCTGTTTGGAAATTGAATGGAAAAACAGGAATTTGACAGCCTTTATGAAGTCTTTATTCTTAGTCATGGAAAAAGACTATAGAATTGATTGGCTATGGTGTAATATGATGTAATAATCAATTCTAACTCAAAACCTCTCAAGCCGCACTGTATGAGATGTGACCTAGGGTGGTCATTTAAGCTATCTGTCCATTTTGTTGCTGTTGTTGTTGTTGTTGTTGTTGTTGCTTTAAGCATTTTATACTTCTTTCAATTATAGATCTTTTCTTGTAAAATAATAGTATTTTTCCACATTGGGTTCAGATTTTTTAAAAATTACTTTTGTTTTGTTTTTTTTTTTTTTACAGTCCAGTTACTGCCCCCCTCTGTCCCACCCTCCCACAGTTCCTCATCTCATTCCTCCTCCCTTCTGTCTTCCTCAAGAGGATGTCCCCACCTTTGAGGCCTCCCCACTCCCTGGGGCCTCAAGTCTCTAGAGGGTTCTCCCATTGAGGCCAGACCAGGCAGTCCTGCTGTGTATGTGTCAGGGGTAGGGTGGGGATGGGGCTTGGACCAGCTGGTGTATGCTGCCTGGTTCAGTGTCTGAGAGATCTCGGGGATCCAGGATAGTCGAGACTGCTGGTCTTCCTATTGGGTCACCCTCGTCCTTAGCTTCTCCCAGCCTTTTCCTAATTTAACCACAGGGGTCCCCTACTTCAGTCCAATGATTGGGTGTAGGCATTTGCTTCTGTCTCGGTCAGCTGCTTGCTGGGTCTCTCAGAGGACAGCCATGCTAGGCTCCTATCTGTAAGCACACCACAGCATCAGTAATAGTGTCAGGCCTTGGAGCCTCCCCTTGAGATGGATCCCAATTTGGGCTGGTCACTGGATTGTAGTTCTTTTAGACAGGAACCATTCTGGGTCAGAGGTTTGGATGGTGTGATGGCAACCCCATCCTTCCACTTGATGCCCTTTCTACTGGAGGTGGACTCTACAAGTTCCCTCTCAACACCTTTGGGCATTTCATCTAAGGTCCCTCCCTTTGAGTTCTGAGAGTCTTACCTCCCAGGTCTCTGGTGCTTTCTAGAGGGTCCTCCTACTCCCCTTCCCCCCCACAGGTTGTATATTTCCATTCATTCTGCTGGCCCTCATGGCCTCTCTCCTGTCTCCCCCTTCCCAATACCTGATCATGTTCCCCTTTTCCCCCTCCCCCTCCTCTCTCCCACCCAAGTCCCTCCCTCCCTCAGATTTTAAATAAGAAGTGTCTTATTCTTTGTAAAAAGCAGACCACTTTGCAGGTATTGAGTGAAGCTTGTAGGAGATGAGTTAATTAAATTTAGAGGAGCTAAATTTGCAAAGGAAAACAGCAAACAGCCTGGCTACACACCTGTAAACACTCTCCCAGAAATAGCGGTCACAGTCCTCTCACACTGCTGTTGCTAGGCCGTGTGTGTGTGTGTGTGTGTGTGTGTGTGTGTGTGTGTTCCAGAAAGAGCAAGAGCACAGTGCAGACTGGGAGCCTGAATCCATTAAGTCAGGGGCAGAATAGCTGAATTCAAGGAAATATCTTCTCAACTATATATTTCTCATATATATGTATATATTACTTTCCATGAGTACTTCCAGAAGGAAAAACTAAATATGAAGCTAGAGATTCCATTCTTTTTTAGAAATGGTAATTTTAACCCCCCATTTTTTATTCTGCCTGTACTTTCAACTTGATAGAAAATTTCCTTTATAGTTACATTCATAAAACTAAGGACATGTTACAGAATAGATACATAATCTGATATTCTGCTTGCTGATGTGATCCTACCTATGGTGTTTGCAGGAAACAAGATCTAGCATCCACTGACTTGTCTTCTATCAGATTCTAAGGTTAAAAACACCTGCATTTGTAGCACAGTTCCCTAAGTTGGTTCTGTTAAGACAGCTCCCGAGAATAAAATACCAAATCTGCAATTTTGCCTTTTCATTGCCAATAGAATTCAATTTCTTTGCAAGGACAATTTCTGTGGTTCACTGAAGATGCTCCCACTTTCTGTCTGCCCAGTTTTGTAAGTCTCAGTCTCATTGAGGTATAGAGTATTTAAGTTATATTTCATTACCAACTCTCCATGATTATATCAGTTCAATTAGGTGTAGTTGTATATCCCATGTTTTATAAAATAATAGTTCCACCAAACAGTGGTCCATTTCCCTTTCCTCACGCTGCCAGTCATCCTTTCTTGGCATATGACAACATTGTTCTCAGAATCTGGAAAGTGCATCTTCAGCAGTGGTAGCAAGAGAAGTCATTATTATTACAGCTGGGTTCAAAAATCCATAACCCCAAATATCAGCACAAAATGTACTTGCCTCCATTGGAACTTTTTCAGAGATTCAATAAACATTTGTAATCCAACCAGTTATCAGTTATATTACTTTTATATCATGATTGCAAATGATTCTGTGTTTTTCTGACTGCCCCATTTCTTTATCAGACCACATTCAGGAATAATTATTGAGATATAAAAGCCATGAAAAATACATTTTAAGAGTTAGCATCAAAGAGTCAGTTTCTGTCTAGCACCAGACTTACTCCAGCTGCAATTATTACAAACTTTTTAACCTGCAGGCTTTCTTCTCCAGCCAGGCCTCTGCTGAACAGTGATATTTGGAAGGATTGTTCTCAATTGCAAGTAGGAAATTGTGAATGCATGTATGCCCATATGTTGTATGGGTGTAAGCCTATGTGGGCTGTGTATAAGAATTATATATACATCTCTGTGTCATATTACACACACACACACACACACACACACACACACACACATATGCACACACACATGCACATTTGGTTTTTTTTATATCTATGAATTCCACATTCCTGGTTCAACAACCTCAGATCAACAATATCCTGAAAAAGCTCTGTATTTAATAAGTACAGACTTCTTCCTGATCAATTCCTTACAGCGCAGCAGTGTTTTTTGTTTTTTTGTTTTTTTTTTATGCAGCTCCCAGACTGTGATTGTTATTGTTGGTGGCCCAGAAATGGTTTAACTATACGGGTGGATTTATGGAGAATGCATTTTAGTACTAAGGTAGGATTTGGGTATCTGCAAGTATCCTAGATCCAATGCTCTGCAGATATGAGCCATGATCACATGTAGTTTAGAGTATCGGCTTTGTCACTATATTGAAAAGTTAGCCTCTCAGCTGTAGAGGGAGAGTAGAGAAAGGACCCCAGGAGCTAGCAGTAGCACCTGGGGTACCTCCCACTGCATGTGATGAGAGCCTACATGGAGATATGACACTGTCAGGAAACGTATTTCATTTCCAACCTGACAAATCATGTGCTGGCCTCATACCTAATTTTTCATAGCTCTTCAAATTCCAGCATGTGTGGTTGATGCCTGTCATCCCACACTTGCAAGGGCAGAGGCATCATAAGGTTACAGCCTAGTGATCTATGTGATTGGTTTTATGTAAGCCCGGGCTACATAGCATGGAATTGTCTAAATTCAAAAAGAACTAAGACAAAAACAAACAAACAAACAAACAAACAAACAATGAACGACAACAACAAAACAACCTGCAGAATAAACACATAAATAAAAAGCCAAAACAAAACACACAACCTCAGCCAATTAAAACCCATGCCTGCACTGGGAGTCTTGAAGTTTCAGTTGCAAACCCTTCTCACTCTCAGACCTGGACTCTTTTCTGTACTAATGAATGGTCACCCCAGGATCGACTATTTTAGAAAAGACTACTGCTTCCTTCATGACATTTTTTCTGATTTCTTGTTTTCTCTACTACAGCGTGATTCACCAACAGCTCTTAGAAAGTCTTTCAATTACTGCAATATACTTCTAAAAACTGCTGAAGTTCAACTCCAATAAAAAAAAAAAGTTGGTCACTTTAGATGTGCAAAACCCAGGAGTGGAATTTATTAGAAACTTTCTAGATGTAGCTATCAGAGACAAAGGTGCCCGCCAGTTTGTGGAGTTATGTATGGTACACTTTTCGCTTGTTAACCGGAGACTACAAGGTAACTACAATCATTTTTTTTCTGTTTGAGCTTCTTCAGATGTAATCATCTTCCATTACAGTGACAACTTCACAGCAGAAACTTGGTTTAATTTTTTTTCAGACTCTTCAGAATGATATCATTAAAAACTCCTCTGAAAGGATGATATGAAACCACAGAAATTTATGAGGCTCAGTCTAGCTCTAGGCCTTTTGCCCCTCAGTCAGGGTGCGTTGAAATTGGTCTGTGGGATTGATAGTTATTATAGCAGGTGGACAGGCCAGCAAGGAAAGGGTACTTTATAAGGTTTCTTTCCTGAAGACACTACAACAGGAAAAAAAATCCTTTGCACCCTAACATACTCTTTTGGGGATTTCAAAATGTTAGCTGTTTGATGAATATCACCATAGAGGAAGACCGGGAAGCGCCTAATATGCCATAAAAGGAATTGTGTGTCTGGTCATCAGGTGGATTTTCTTGTTCTGATTGCAATTGGCGTCTACTGCTTTGTGATGTCTGCCATGAAACTATTTCTGCTGTCTAACTCCTGTCTAGGGAAATAGCTTCTTGGGAAAGTATTTAAACTATTTTAAGATTTTATTTTAACTCCAAAACATATGACCCTACAATGAATGAGTGATCACATCTGTGTAACCTCATCTTCAAGATCTTTTATAACCTTATATTTCAGTTGTCAGCCTAGCCTTTAATGGCTGACCCTTGCTCCAGCCCCGATACCATATTCTTAAGGCGCGTTTCTAATTTTCATTTCAATGAGTTTGCATTCTTTTTGTAATAAAAACTTAAGTATAGTACTTTCACACCTATGAAAATGTATTTTAGATAATTTTTAAAATATATAAATTAATGAACAGAACTAACAGAAATAAAACAATCACTTGTCTTCTTTAGTTGAGTGCTACTGAAAACATTTTTAAATCATTCATAGTGCATTTTAGGAAAAGTAAGTTATTTTTACAATATTAGATGCCAAAATCAAACAGAGCTCCAGGAAAGGTCTAGGGAAATTTAAAGAACTCCACAGCATTGCAGTAGATCTGTCTGTTAAATTCACAGAATTGGGGGGGGGTATTAAAATATAGAAAGAGGAGACAGAGGAGACAAATACATGGAGATTAAAAAAAAACACTGCTCTATATAATGAGTATCCCTCAAAATTAAGACCATGATTGTACATTAGTTTACATTTCCTATGCTGGGTGCTTTGGGTATCGTGTTGGAAGTAATATATTCTTGGTCCTCTCGATGGCTCTACTGCCTAGGACCCAGGGAAATGACAACAGAGAAGTCAATCAAAACTCCCTTGTTATCATTACAACCTCAATGTTTACATGAAAGAAGACAATTTACCTGGAAATGTTTTTAAAAAGGAAAGGCAGAGGATACTGATGATTACATAAAAGAAAAACAAAAATGACCAATCATTAACAAATGGAGGAGGAATTACTAGACAATTAAACCATATTCTCTAAAATCTTTCAAATGGGCAATTCAATGCTCACCAACATAATATAGAAAACTTGCTGTCTCCGTGGCCATCCATTCCATCTTTCACTGCATGATGAAACCTTCATAATTGAAGAGAATCCTATAAGGACCACAAAGACTGATATGTTATGATCCTTTGCATTTAATCTTGACCATGGCTAAATTCTCAGTTGGGAATTTTACATATGGGAATTTTACAACTCCTAGGCCATGTTGTCTTAAATGAACTGTGTACCAGGGATATTTCTAATTTACAGACTTTTAAGCTTGGGAGTAGAGATCCTTTATGTACAGAATTTCTTGAGAAATTTTCTTTGCATTCAATTCTGAAAAATGTCCCAGGAACTCATGTTTCAAATCCTGGATCACCAGTTAGTGTCTCTAATTTCAGAGGCTGTAGAAAATTTAGGAGAGTGACATGCCTGGTAGAGTAAGGTGGTTGGAGCAGGACATATTATGGTTAGACAACTCTACATAATTCTTTCTTTCTTCTTCTTCTTCTTCTTCTTCTTCTTCTTCTTCTTCTTCTTCTTCTTCTTGTTTTTTTGTTTTGTTTTTTTGTTTTGTTTTATTTTGTTTTTTCGAGACAGGGTTTCTCTGTGTAGTCCTGGCTGTCCTCGAACTCGCTCTGTAGACCAGGCTGGCCTTGAACTCAGAAATCTGCCTGCCTCTGCCTCCCAAGTGCTGGGATTAAAGGCTTGCGACACCACCGCCCGGCTCATACTTCTTGTCATACTGTCTACTTCCTGGTATGATGCCAGGTGATTCTTTTGGTACTATGAACTGGACTTCTCTGCTTTCCTTCCTAATTACATTGGACTACAAACCTCTGAAATGGTGAACTAAATAGATTTTTCTATGCTCAAGTTTTCTTTGTCAGGTATTGTGGTCTTACCAGAACATAAGTAAATATTACAGAAAACTAGTGTCTGAGAGATTATTTCTGTGGTAAAACTTACTTTGTGGTTCATACACCTTTGCAATGATTTTATGGGAGAAATATGAAAATATTTGGAGATGTAAGCTAGAGAAGCCTTAGAATGATGTCATCAGAGCTTAGTGACTCAGAGGAACAGAACTGTGATGGAAATATGAATGGAAAAGCTGAGGGTGTGATATTTCAGAAGACAGTGAGGATTCCCTTTAGAACTAGAGTAGAGAACGTCCATGTGGCATACAGGGAAAAAAAAAACCCTCAAAACAATGGATCTGTATTTTACCATGTCTTGAATATTAGACTAGAGTTAGATTAAAAACCAATGCACTAATGTTTGTAGGAGGAAATTTAGGACAGCATAGCATTTAGGCTGTGGCACGGTTACTGTTGGCTTCGTCATATATATATATATATATATATATATATATATATATATATACACACACACACACACACATATATATATAATTTATTTTCTATATTCTTTGTTAACATTCCAAAGGCTTTCCCCTGTCCCAGTTTCCCCTTCACCCTATGTCCCGTAAGTCCTCTTTCCCCCACCCTGCCGCCTCCCGCCTATTCCCCCATCACCCTCCTCCCCCAACCTCCGCCGCATTTTTTTCTGTTCTGGTACTCTCCTAAATGGGACATATGGTGGGGGGGAACTGGGAAAGGGGAAAGCCTTTGGAATGTAAACATAAAATATAGAAAATAAAAATTAAATTAAAAAAAACCTGAATCCAGTCTTTTCAGGACCAGGGTCCTCTCCTTCCTTCCTTCTTGGGAATCTTTTGATTTGCTGATTGTGCCTTGAGTATTCAGAGCTTCTGGGCTCATTAATATCCACTTCTCAGTGATTGCATTTCATGTGTATTCTTTTGTGATTGGGTTAACTCACTTAGGATGATATTTTCCATATCCAACAATTTGCCTACAAATTGCATGAATTCATTATTTTTAATTGCTGAGTAGTATTCCATTGTATAAATATACCACATTTTCTGTATCCATTCCTCCTTGGAGGGACATCTGGGCTCCTTCCAACATCTGGCTATTATAAATAAGGCTGCTATGAACATAGTGGAGCATGTGTCTTTATTGTATGCAGGGGAATCCTCTGGGTATATGCCCAGGAGTGGTATGACAGGGTCCTCTGGAAGGGACATGCCCAATTTTCTGAGGAACCACCAGACTGATTTCCAGAGTGGCTGTACCATCTTGCAGTCCCACCAACAGTGCAGGAGTGTTCCTCTTTCTCCACATCCTTGCCAGCACCTGATGTCTCTTGAGTTTTTAATCTTAGCCATTCTGAGTGGTATGAGGTGGAATCTCAGGGTTGTTTTGATTTGCATTTCCCTGATGACTAATAATGTTGAACATCTCTTAAGGTGCTTCTCAGCCATCCAGATTTCTGCTGGTGAAAATTCTTTGTTTAGCTCTGTACCCCATTTTTTGATAGGGTTATTTGGTCCTTTGGGGTCTAACTTCTTGAGTTATTTTTATATATTGGATATTAGCCCTCTGTCGGATGTAGGGTTGGTGAAGATATTTTCCCAATTTGTTGATGGCTGTTTTGTCCTTCTGACCATGTCCTTTGCCTTACAGAAACTTTGTAATTTTATGAGGTCCCATTTGTCAATTCTTGATCTTAGAGCATAAACTATTGGTGTTCTGTTCAGAAACTTTCCCCCTGTGTCCATGTCCTCCAGGGTCTTCCCCAGTTTCTTTTCTATTAGGTTCAGTGTGTCTGGTTTTATGTGGAGGTCCTTGATCCACTTGGAGTTGATCTTAGTACAAGGAGATAAGAGTGGGTCAATTTGCATTCTTCTGCATGTTGACCTCCAGTTGAACCAGCACCATTTGTTGAAAATGCTATCTTTTTTCCACTGGATGGTTGTGTTCCTTTATTAAAGATCAAGTGACCACAAGTCTATGGGTTCATTTCTAGGTCTTCAATTCTATTCCACTGATCTACTTGCCTATTGCTGTACCAACACCATGCAATTTTTAACACGATTGCTCTGTAGTACTGCTTGAGGTCAGGGATATTAATTCCCCCAGATATCTTTTTATTGTTGAGAATAGTTTTAGCTATCCTGGGTTTTTTGTTATTCCAGATGAATTTGACCTAACACCAATACTCTTCAAACTATTCCACAAAATAGAAACAGAAGGAACACTGCCCAACTCCGTTCTATGAAGCCACAATTATGGTGATACCAAAACCACACAAAGATCCTACAAAGAAAGAAAACTACAGGCCAATTTCCCTTATGAATATTGATGCAAAAATACCAAATAAAATTCTTGCCAACCGAATCCAAGAGCACATCAAAATGATCATTCACCATGATCAAGTAGGCTTCATCCCAGGGATGCAGGGATGGTTCAATATATGGAAATCCATCAATGTAATCCACTACATAAACAAACTAAAAAGAAAAAAAAAACCCCACATGGTCATCTCATTAGATGCTGAAAAAGCATTTGACAAAATTCAGCATCCTTTCATGCTAAAAGTCCTGGAAAGAGCAGGAATTCAAGGCCCATACCTAAATATAATAAAAGCAATCTACAGCAAACCAGTAGCCAACATCAAAATAAATGGAGAGAAACTTGAAGCAATCCCTCTAAAATCAGGGATTAGACTAGGCTGCCCTCTCTTTCCATATCTTTTCAATATAGTACTTGAAGTTCTAGTGAGAGCAATTAGGAATTAATTATGTTAATTAATTCCTAATATGACATAAGGAAGTCAAAGGGATACAAATTGGAAAGGAAGAAGTCAAACTATCACTATTTGCAGATGACATGATAGTATACATAAGAGACGCAAAAAACTCCACCAGAGAATTCCTACAGCTGATAAACAACTTCAGCAAAGTAGCTGGTTCTAAAATCAACTCAAGCAAATCAGTAGCCTTCTTGTACTCAAAGGACAAGCAGGCTGAGAAAGAAGTTAGGGAAATAACACCCTTCACAATAGTCACAAACAATATAAAGTATCTTGGCATGACTCTGACCAAACAAGTGAAAGATCTGTATGACAGGAACTTCAAGTCCTTGAAGAAAGAAATCGAAGAAGACCTCAGGAAATGGAAAAATATTTCATGCTCTTGGATTGGGAGGATCAATATAGTAAAAATGGCCATCTTGTCAAAAGCAATCTACAGATTCAGTGCAATCCCCATCAAAATCCCAAATCAATTCTTCATAGATCTAGAAAGGGCAATTCTCAAATTCAACTGTTGGCTTCTTTTAGTTGTGTTTACATTGATAATCAGGTTCAAAAGGCAAAAGAGTAAACATTTAAAATTATAGTGTAGCAAAAAAAGGAATGTGAACACATTTAAAGTTGTGGACAAGACAAAATAGCCTTAGTTGTTTTAAAAATTAACATCATTAAAATTAGAACATTGGGAAGGGTGTTTTCAACATAAGACCTCACTCATAGAAACGTCCAGGACATGAAACTTATTCTTTAGAAAGAATTTAGTCAGACAATAGATAACATCCAGAGAGCAGCTGCCTAGAAAAGTGTTCTCTGGCTTCAGCATCTAAGGCCCTGGCACTGCTGATGTCACGGTCCAATGGCACCTGGATGTTTTTTCTGCTGGCTGTAAACCGTTTTTTCATCATCCCGAACCTTTTGGTTCTGGCATTCTGGACTTGCAGACTGCAAGTGCAATGACATGACGGGAGCTCATGTATAGCCTTATTTATTTAATCTTATAGTTTTAAACCCCACCTTACTCTTTCTCCACTGTGCCACTCCTAGTGCTCCTAGTGCTCACCCTCCTCTTCCCAATTAGTTCCTGTTCTATCTATCTATATGTCCTTATGAATTTTTAGTGATCTGGTAAGCATAATGAGGGTTTCTTATAGAAGTATGTGTGAGGAGTTACTTTTAGGACAACATAAGCAACTGACTAGTGATGTTTCTCCCTTTCGCAGCAGCCAAACTCTATATAGGTCCTCGAAAAAAGGGCTGGTGCTCCGTGAACCCTTTCCACAGGCCATAATAAAAGACTGGCAGGTCCGGTCTTGTGTAGGACTTGTATAGGTAACCACAGTTGCTGTACGTTAATGCATACAATGGCTATGTCATGCCCAGAAGACTATGTGCCATTATACCATCACTCCTTCCTCTGATTCCTACATTATTTCTCTGTCATCTTCCATGATGTTCCCAGAGACTTGGGGACATGCTGCAAATGTCTCACTTAGGACGAAGCATTCAGAAATCTCTTATTCTCAGCACTTTAACCAGTTATGGGTCTATGTGATAAGCATCTCCCACTATAAAAAGATACTTTGTCTGAGCAAATCTGAGAGCAGGACAACCTTGTGTACAAACATTAGCATTTAGAAAGCAAATTTATGGATATAACATGTATAGTTAGTGAAACAACAGCAGTACCTTCCCATGAGAGCCTATGATGTCCCTAGTTTTGAGATTTTTCACCGGGTTTAGAGTATGAGTCATGAGTTCCCTCCTATGTTATGAGCCAAAAATTCTATCAGAAACAGCCATGCCTCTATAGTAGTGCTGGGCACATCCTGTTTGGTATATTGGTGGTACAGCATGAAGGTTTCACAGCTAGATGAGACTCCACAATTTTTTCCATCAGAAGTACCATTTTTTGGTGCTAAAAAATCTATCTAATATGGAAGAAGCATCCATCTCAGTTCCAGCTTTTACACAGATTTTTAAAGGAAGTCCTCAGATGCCAGTCAATGTACACAGAATCAGATTCCCTAAGAGACATCTCCGCTGGAAGGCTGATGAAGGAAACTGCAAGAAAACGCCCCAGTTGAAATAAAGACCGTAAGATATTTTTTATGTCAGGAACATAAAATATCTGCTGAAGAAAGCTTCATGCACCAGATGGAGCCAGCTTGTGAGAGAGACTATGTGAGCAGAAAACTGAAAGGCAAAAACCAGCAAGCCTACATCACTGTACAGAATGTCTCCACATGAAGATGTCTGACACTCAGCCATGGGATTTATTGCTTTCTTCCCCTGCTTTGATTGGACTCTTCTTTTTTGCTCCGAGATTGCTCGATTTATGTCAGTCTATATTGGAAGAATCTAACCTTCTTAATTTTATAAAGACTCATTATAATAGTTTGCCTTGCATCTCAAAATAGACTTCAAATATTGGACTTTTGACCAGTGTTTGGACTGTGTAATTGATATCCTTTAGATTGGATTAAATGCATTTAATTTTATAGGATGATCACGAGCCTTTGATTCTTAGTTTTTTGAATATTAGTGACCACCCAAGCTCATGTTTGGAATGATTGTTTCTATCTGCTGGGGTGGGGGCGGGTATAGAAACTTTAGGAGGAGATTATTGGCTGATAGAAGTGACATGGTGAGTGGGCCTTTGAAGGTCTGTGTTACCCTTAGGAACTGCAGCCCTGCCCTTTCTAGTCTGATTCTGTTCTATTCTATTCCATTCTATTCCATTCCTATTTCTATTGTAAGTAAGCCACCATCACACTCTCCACCATCACCATCACAGACACACCAATTTTCTCATGTCTTCCCCATTAAGATAGACTAAAACACTCTGAGATTATGAGCCAAGATAAATCTTTACTTGTTTAAGCTATCCCTAGTGTTGCAGTTCTAGGAACATTTAAGTGATACAAACTTGGTAACAAGCCATATAGACATGATAAAAATGTATCGGGTAAACCCAAAGAGCCAGAGAGGAAAACAAGTCTATTTAATTATAATAATAAGTATTTACTAAGCCCTTACTACAGTTCAGAAGTATTCTCAGTGTGTAGTGGGTATCATAGCATTTGACTCTTTACTATTAGAAATATTGTTAGTACAAGGTGGTGAAATGACTAGTTTTTGATCACACAGTAGGGTATGGGACAGGCACTTGGTGTTTGAAGACAGAATTTGACATTTTAGAGTAGTCCATGCTCTGAAAACATTATCTGACTTGGAAGTACTATATCACAAGAATGATAATGTGACACTCTATCATGTCAAAGGTTCTGGGGAATTGTCCCCTTCAAAGCATTTCAAGATTTTAAACCTAATTGAATTATAACTTCAATTTCTAAAACTTTTATTTTTCCAAACAGAGACTTTTACAATACTGTACTAAACATATCTGATCTATTCCTTGGGCAACTTTAAAGGAAACCTTCAGTGTTAACTTTTTTAATATTTGAAGGGCTTCTTGTAAGTATCAGCTCATAGGACCTCTTGGGATGGTCAGTGCTGCTTCACTGTGGTTAAACAGTCCTTTCCAGCTCTTGGTTATGAATCACAAGAATAACTAGAATGTACATGCTATTATAAATATGCCATTGTTGGTGTGGTGTTGTGTAGTCTAAGGAAGCTTTTGTTTTCTAGGATTGCCTGGACTATACAACAAATACCAACATATTTATCAAAATATGCACATTCTAGTTATTCTTATGATTCATAACTTGCATAACTTGCTCTCTCATTATCAGTGGAATGAGGGACAATCCTGAGGGAAGAAGAGAACATGGAAAGAAATTCCTTCCTGTCCCACAGTATAATGTCTTACTTTATAGACACTTCCAGAGAGAATATCAATGGAAGTAGAAGGCGGTTTCTATAACTTCCTCTCTGTCTGTTCAGACCTATCTTTATTCTAAGTATTATTTTAGGAAAAGGATCTTTAGGTTTCAGAATACTTATACTTTAAGAAAAAGTAACACAATTTAATCAAATAGTAGCATGCATACACTTTTTGTTTTTTTTTTGTTTTTTGTTTTTTTTTTTTTTGAGACAGGGTCTCTCTGTGTAGCCCTGGCTGTCCTGGAACTCACTTTGTAGACCAGCCTGGCCTTAAACTCCTCAGAAATCTGCCTGCCTCTGCCTCCCAAGTCCTGGGATTAAAGGCCTGTGCCACCACCACCCAGCATGCATACACTTATAAAACTACTTAGAAGTGCCAGGCCGGCCGCAGGAGCCTATATACATGATATGGAGGAAAGCAGACTGAAGGTGTGCCACAGTGGTGTTCCAGAGAACTCCCTGTAGAGAAACAAGTTACCTGAATTAATGACTAGCTTAACTAAATCACAGCTGCTCCTCCCTAGAAACTCCTCAGACAGAAAAGCCTTCAAAGCTGTCTTCCTACCCTCTGAGTGGCAGAATAAGGGTCATTTTATTAAAAGACTCTCCACTTTCTAATTAATTCTACTTATCCTGTGAATCTTTACCACAGAGTAGGGATAACTCCCAGTGAATAGGTGGGGCACAAATCTTTCCTAAGGCTTGTTGACCACACCTGGGACTAAGGAGCAATCCAAGTTTGAGAAGGTGTTCATGTGTGCTTTTATTACCCAAATGCAAGCAATTAAGCACGAAATGCATTGGAAAATGCTATATGTAAAACTGCGGCTGTTCGCGGAACAGCACCTTGTAGATTTCAGTTCTCATTTGCTCATTTCACTGTCAGCACTGAGGACTTCAAAAGGCGCTATCTATGCTTGCGGGGCTTCTGGCGTTAACTTCAAGCAAAGACTCAATCTATGGAATGTAGAAAAGATATTTAGAATGCAACTCCTATCTCAAGATAATGTGTTCTAACCTTAGATTTAGGGCGAGGGTCGTAAACTGAAATGCCTACATCAGGTGTCGGGGTCAAGATGCAAGCTGTTTCGGTTCACACTGATACCCAGGGAAGAGTGGGCCCATCGATGCTACCTGGGAATGAGACCCTGGGCCTTCGGGTGAGTTTTTCCAATAACGGCACTGCCCACATGGGAGTTCCTGGACATGAAAAGTCCAAGTTTGATGCCGGCTTCACCTTCGGCCAGTTCTGTGATCCTGGAAATTAGGTGGCTCAAGCCTCTCTCAGCTGTAGTTTCCTCACTTGGGAAATTCACGGACTGAGAACTAGGATACATCAGATGATCTTGGAGAGGATTAAATATTAGATGAAAGTCTGTTACAGCATTACATTACTATAAGTCATTATCATAATTTGTGAAAGACCAGGAGGTACATGTGCATTTGAAATATTACAAACCCTAAATGTTAGTATTGATTTTAAAAATTATTGGGTCAGCTGATAGGTGAGCCTGGCTCAAGGGCCTCATTTGTGGCTTCTGCATGAGTTTACTTGTGACTCTTGTGACTTTCGCCAGTTTTAAAGCACGGTATCTATTGCTCGCGGTTACTGATTTGCTCATCTGCTATATTTGCTATTTGCACAAAGGACGTTTGGTAGCTTATACGAAAAGGCATGATCTCTGAGTAACAAGTAACAGGAATTTCAAGGCATAAGGGCAACTTGTTAGAGTGAAGTCATAAAAAGAGTAACTGAGCTCAGAAGACCTACAAACCCTACAAAGTAGAAAAAATTGTTTGCGAGGGTCATGTTTCTCAGCAGCAAGAAGGAACATGGTCAAAACAGATTTCTTTCAAATTTAAACTGTGGAATTTCTAAAAGGAATATTTGCATAATACATTTAACAGAACATGTCAAGGGACAAATGTTACTGGAAAAGTAGAAAAACTATATATCCATATATTCTACATCCGTGCATATTCTATATCCATATATAATATTATATTATATTATATAATATAATACTTATCCACATCTTTTAATACTATTTCAGAACTAAGACCTGAAAACACATTTTCAAAAGGCAGGAAGTGGATAAGATACTGGTTCTGGGGGCTTCTTGTCTGACATTTTCTGGCAAAGTTCAAGATGGGATGACTCTTGGAAAACTTGGAGAAAACACGTTAGTAGACATCTTGCTTAGCTGCCCCTGAGGATGTCAGTACCTTGCATTGCTTTGCGTGGAAATCCTGTAGCTCTTTTTGCCATCTTAGGCATGAGTAAATAAAGGCAGAGCCATTAACTTTGAGCCCATTCAAGTTTGGAACAGAAGTCTATGTTTCTAAATAAAAAGTAGATGACTAATATCTTAGCCCTTAGACATGTTGAAGGGCGGCTACTGAGTCTGTTCTACTAGAGAAACACTGCTCTTCCTGCAGAGAGACTGGAGAAGGTCTACATCCTTAGTGATCCAGACAGTTTGAAGAGCTGTACACTGCACTCTGATTAACGTCCTTGTGAGCATACCTTCTTGTCTTTCTGCAAAGAATGTGAGATGATAACAAGGGCAATAATTATTGTCTGTAAATCATTTCTATGCCATGAGACGGTGACTAGCGCCAAGTCTGGATCTAATAGCTCTTTTCTGAGCACATGTCCAGAAGGTTTGGTTATTAGACAGCTGAATACAGAAATGTATTTGGTTTTTTTTTCAATGTCAGTTTTAGTTTGGGATGTTTTCTATTTTATAGTTTCTGAACATAATTGATAAATATGTTCATTTAATATTAAAGACAGTCTACATCAGCATGTTTCTCTGAAATATGTCTTGCCACTTTTGTGTAATTACTGTAGTATGTTTTATAAGATTGACCTTCTTATTCCAGTAAGAACATAATTACCAAACAAATCAGCAAATTCAATGAATAAATACTGTTGAAAGAATTAAGGGTTTTTTTTTCTACTAAATTCATGAATCTATTAATCCTTTACGTATATACTGTGAATTGTACTGGTTACCAAGTCTGTTCTAGGCAGCTGCAAGGTACTGGAGGCACAGCCGTGAACCCCTGGTATCTTCCCTCAAGGGGCACACATAATCATGTCAATTACAATGGGCTGTCTCTATACTAGCTGCTCTTCTAGGTATTTGGATATATTGACTAATTCGTTCTGTTGGCAGTCACCAATAGCTTACTCCTATATCCATATAGCTTTACCTTGGTCAATAAAGGAGTGCCCAGTACAGTGCTAAGCACAGTAAAAATTAGGCATTAAAGCAAACGTCTTATGGCTGGAAAAGAGAAGACCAGTTGGGAAGCATCAAACATATCTGCAGAGGAGTCCTCCCCAAAGCCCATAAATTGTTTGCCTTCTTCATATTAAAAAGAACAATTTTAAGGAGTTCAATTATCTCACTGGTTGGTATGCGTGGACTTTGCCAATCAGTGTGTAAATTTCCAATGTTAGCTAAGTGGCTGTGGGCAGTTTTTGCGTTTAAGACAGATACAGAATTCTTTATTACTATTGAAATGAGTTAGAATTGTCACCTTGAAAATCCACGTTTATTTATACACTCTTATGTCTTCACTCCTCTTATATAAGTTCTTGGTTTGACCAAATCAGACAGTATTACACTGGCAGGATTTATTTCACAGGACAAGACTAATTACCCTTAACAAGAAAACATTTTAAGTTGTACACAGATTAAATTTTGCCTGCATTTTCCATGGAGATGAAACATTTTCAGCTATCCTTAGAGGACCTAAAGTCAATACCGTGTGGATGAAAGCAGACTACTTATTGACATTTATGCCAGTGTCTTTATTATGTCCTAAATGACCCTATAAAATACAGATGAAGTAGTGTCACTGAAGACAACGAGTGACTGAGGTATATATAGGTATTGTTTTGTCTCCTCTCACTTCCCTATTAAATTATATTAAATCACAGGAAACTCCTCTCACTGTTCCAGCATACAATGCTGGGACAGCATTGCTATCCAGCCAATGTTCTCAGGCTGCATCAAGATGCACCAGAGACAATAATGAGAATTGAACTCATTAACATCTTTTTTTATTAGATATTTTCTTTGTTTACATTTCAAATGTTATCCCCTTTCCTGGTTTCCCCTCTGAAACTCCCCTCCCCCTGCTCACCAACCCACCCACTCCCTCTTCCCTGTCCTGGCATTCCCCTATACTACAGCCTTCTCAGGACACAGGCCTCTCCTCCCTTTGATGTACAACAAGGCCCTCTTCTACTACATGTGCAGCTGGAGCCATGGTCCCTCCATGTGGGCTCTTTGGTTAGTGGTTTAGTCCCTGGCAGCTCTTGGGGTACTGGTTGATAGGAGCCTGATATAGCTGTCTCCTGAGAGGCTCTGCCAGTGCCTGACAAATACAAAGGGAGACACTCTCAGCCAACCATTGAACTGAGCACAGGGTCCCCAATGGAGGAACTAGAGAAAGGACCCAAGGAGCTGAAGGGGTTTGCAGCCCCTTAGGGGGAACAACTCATTAACATCTTAAAAGTCAGATGAAAGTAAACCAGAGGAAGCAGCACCTACCTATTAGAAATTAGCCAAATATCATCCTAAGTGAGATAATCCAATCACAAAAGAATACACATGAAAAGCAATCACTAATAAGTGGATATTAATGAGCCCAGAAGCTCTGAATACTCAAGGCACAATTAGCAAATCAAAACATTCCCAAGAAGAAGGAAGGAAAGGACCCTGGTCCTGAAAAGACTGGATCCAGTTTTGTAGGAGAGTACCAGAACAGAGAAATGGTGTGTGTGTGTGTGTGTGTGTGTGTGTGTGTGTGTGGGGGGGGTGGGGGTGGGGTGGGGTGGGGTGGGGTGGTGATTGGGGAATGGGCAGGAGGAAGAGGACTTATGGGACATATGGTGAGGGGGCAACTGGGAAAGGGGAAAGCCTTTGGAATGTAAACAAAAAATATAGAAAATAAATTCAAAATATCTTAAAAAAAAAAAAAAGAAAAAGAAAAAGAAAATTAGCCAGGACTGTCCCAAAGCATCTCTTACAGGAACATCCACAAAGCTGACGTTAACTGATGGTTTCTCAGGATTTAAGAGTGATGACTCAAATATCAGATCTGCTGGTTTTTTAACTAGATTTTATTCTTGCTGGAGTTTGAAGGTAGATTTCAGAAAAGATACTGAGGCAATTATTCCATGATGGCAAGACGTTTTTTTTCCAGAGATGTATCTTTGTGTTTCCTGTCTTACATATTGGGTGAAACTGTTTGTCAATTATGTCCAGCAGAAACTGTAAAAATATGTTCCAGAGAGATATTGAGGTCAAGAAAAGAGGCAGCCCTCACCATACATAGGGAGGGTCTGAGGAATCCTCCCCTTCCCCACTGATTTTAGGAGCAGATTTTGTGTGTTAAAGAATTCTCACCAATAAGAAGAGTTCAGGAGGAGAGAATGGATGTGCCAGACACACACTTGTGCTGTCTTCGGGGCCTCATCAGCCCTGCTGGGATGCTTTGTGTAGCTTGATATGGTGATGTGTTCAGACAGGCTGCATCAAAGCGCAGCAGAGCCAATAGTGAGAATTCAAAAGCAAAAAGGCTTCAGAGGGTCAGGAGAGTATCTCGGTATAAAGCTTCCTGGTGTTTTAATTTCTTGTTAACATTTTACTTGGTTGAAGTTAAGTGCTCAGCTGGTACTTTGATAATCTTTCCAATGAATGTACTATGAGAAAGGCTTGGGAAATCGATTTTAGTATTTGGAATCTCCTACTTATCTGTTTAAGCCATTTGAATTATTTTACTGGAACAAATCACTGAGCTTCTTCCTGCTTCTGGGGGTGGAATGAGAGCGGGGGTGGCAGTGGGGGAGGGGTACCCTCAGCTGCTAGACAAATCTAGCTAGCTCCAACATGAATGGCCACAGCTGGGTGACTGCTCCAGGAGATGTTATAAAAGTAGGTTAGGGTATGAAATATAGGGCCTTATTAACGTTTCAAGGTTGATCGAGACAGGCAAGATTTAACGAATGGTGTTGGAGTTTGGCCCGGTCGGTCGATGGTGTTAAAGCTCACTCACAGAAAGAGATAGAGGGAAGATCCTGGCCAGTGCCCAAACTCCCACCCCAGGGCTCAGAAAACAATTCTACTCAAAAACTTTTGATGCTATTCCAGAATATTTGTTTCATAGGTGACTCAAAATGAATGCTGCCCTCAATTTAATCACTCCAGGTCCTGCGAGGCATAGTTGTTAAGTAGAAAAATCAGCCACTTTATTTGATTCTTTTTCAAGTTATTAAATCATTGAAGTGATTAAAACGTCTAAATCACAAAATGAGATTGTTGTATACAGCAGGAAATGGAGCAAACTTTCCCACGAAAAAGTACATCCAGATGAAATAATTCTGAAGCTGAGCTTTGTATACATGGTTACAGAAGTGTGTTCTAGTCACCTGCAGGGAGGCAGCTTTTTGTTAAAACATTGTGTTTTCACAGAGAGGGAAGACACAGATGACTCTCCTAATTGCCACCATTCACTAAGAGTGAAGAAAAGGCTTACTTTTCAATCTAACTTTTCATCCTCGACTTTATATAAAAAATAAAATAAAAAACAAATAGCCTGTTCTTGCACTCTTTGAATAGTTTTACTCTGTGAGCTTGTAAGTTCATTTCCAAGGATAAGTCTCATGTCCACTGATTAGGAAAGACTAGAATTTCATTATATATGTGCATAGTTGCCTTGATACTACCACCAGGAAGCCATGCTAGTCGGGCTTACTCTTGATATAATAATACCTTACTTTATCAATTTACACAGAGAAGAGTTGCTCACTGTGTGTCCTGACCATGGAGTATCCAGTGTTGGATCCTTGGGGGCTCCCAGAAACTAAACCACCAACCAAAGAACATACATAGGCTGCACCTATGTCCCACTACATACGTAGCAGATGTTCACCTTGGTTTTCATGCAGATTCCCCAACAACTGTAACAGGAGTTGCCTGCCTGTGGATCCTGGTCCCCTAACTGGACTGCCTAGTCTGGCTTCAGTGTGAAAGGATGTGCCTAGTTTTGAAGTGACTTGATGTGCCAGGGTGGGTTGGTACCAAGGAGAGGAGATGCTGTATGACAGGGGGTGGGACTTGGAGAAGGGTGGACTCAGTTGGGATGCAAAGTGAGTGAGTGAGTGAGTGAATGAATGAATGAATGAATAAATAAATAAATAAATAAATAAATAAATAAATGGGGGAAAATGTTCCGTGTCTTGTACCCTTCCAAAGGACTGGAAGATATTCTAATAGCTGCCCTCCTCCGCTTAGGGCTTCTAGCTCTCCAGTCTTTACTGGAAGATCTCCTAATATCTGTCCTCCTCCCCACCTTAGGGCTTCTACCTCTCCAGCGTTTGCTAGGGAGTAAGTCTCCAACACATGGGAGGCTGATGAGAGGCCTCCATTTCTTGTGTCACTGTGGCAGTAATTAGGCCCTGTTAGAGCATTGGTAAATCACTGCTAAGGTTAATATTGTAAACATTGCTTTTACCACTTACTTTTCCTGTAGGCTATGATATTGGATGACAACTCAGACTTCTTAAATGCCAGTCTTAATTTAGAAGATTTAAATTGTCTCTTAGTGTTCTGGAGATTGCCTTGAGCAAAGGACTATGTACCAAGTAGCCAAATAGATTGCTATCTTGCCAGCACCTTGAACACCCCACAGAGAGCTTGGGAAGCTAGCTTATAACCATAGTTGCTTACTGTTAAAGTATATTATTCATTCTAGAGGGTACCATCTCAGCCACACCTATCAATATCTATTGAAAACAGCTTACACTGAACTTTATTATTATTATTATTATTATTATTATTATTATTATTATTGCCATTCTGTGTCTTGGTGAAGAGAAGATGGCTATTTTTCCTCAGCCCAGAAGGAAGCATTTCCCAAGGTGCCATGGGAAACTTTCATTTGCATGAAGGTCTGCCAAGGTGGATATAAGCACCCTCCCCACAGCCCAAGTTGCTGAGCTGAGTTTCATAAAAATTGTTAAATAATTTTGGTTTGTGATTAGAGTACAATTCTCTGCACCGTCTGGAACAGCCCTTAACATGCTTCTGCCATTTCATTTTCCCCATTTATGTGCCGTCCCCAGTCCTGATGATCATAAAATCAAAATGTCAATCAACTCTGAAAAACACTGATGATGACTAGCATCCTACACTATTAAACGTTCAGCTGAGACTCAATTTTTTTGTGTTAATGCAGACACAAATCCATCTTATTAATATATAAATTTGCTTTTGTTTTGATAAGTGGTAAAATTATAATGTATATCAAGAAATTGTCTAAACATACACTTTTTTTGTTACCAGTAAATGTTTGACATATATAGATATTTCCATGTTTCTATATGCTCCAAACCAAAAAGTTCTTGGGCAATAAGGAGTCTAGAATGGAAAAGTTTAAGAAGTGCCAATTTTCCCCAAGGACCACAGCTGTAGGGTTTTCTCTTTCTTATCCAAAACCCAGCCCAGTCACACAGGCTCTCTTTTCTTTGTAAAAATGCTTTGTTCTGTTCTCTGATGGTTTTAACTATTTAAAAACTGTTGCTCAGGAACTAGTGCCATAGCTCAGCAGTTCAGAGCACTAGTAGGCTTTGCTCCACAGGACCCAGTTGGATTCACAGCAGCATTCAACGGCCTGCAACTCCAGAGCTGACCCCTCTTCTGGCTTAGGTAGGCACCAGGCATTCACGCTGCACACAGACAATTCATCCTAGCAAAGCATCCACTCACATAAATCTAAAATAGAATTAATTAAAAATGTTTGCTCAAACTGAATATAACCCGCTGTGATCCTACTTTGACCCAGTTGCTGCCTTCAAAAGAAGGTACCATTACAGCCTTGACTAGGTCCTAGAGATACACTGTGTTTCCTTTATAGCAAGTTGACCCAGCCGAGCCATCTCTCTAGCCACAGGCTCAAACTTATGTATGTGTATGATATGAAAATGAAAACAAATACAAAAGAATAAAAAGCAGAAGCCAAGATGAGGCTTCTCATACTTGTGTGGATTTATCAGTGTAAGGTAGACAACTATTTTGAGAGGGGTGATTGTAAAACAAAGGAAATCAACCCACATAGCTTTGGCAGTAGAGAGTGTGTCATTTATCTTCAGTAGAACGGTGTGTGCCATTTATTGAATGGTTCATCAGATAGTCCTCATTGAGAGAAGTGGTGAAAATGAGGGCTGGAGTAGAAATGGCTGAAGCTCAGAGGCTTAACAAGCAATTCTGTTCTCTCTCTCTCTCTCTCTCTCTCTCTCTCTCTCTCTCAAAGTCAAGGTTTCTCTGAGAAACCTTGGATTATTGTCAGGAACAATTGAGTTATTAAGAGCCATTGTAAGTGGGAAAGAATAGCAAATAAGTGTAATGAAATAGGATATTAAAAAAAAGGAATACACAAAAGTAGAGTAATCAATTTAATTTATATCAACAACACTACCTGAAAATTCAATAATAAAACATATATTTACCTAAATTGTGAGTTTAATTGCGATATGAGCTTCTTAGTGTAGAGCAGCAATTTTTGCTTGGTTCGACTTGAAATAAATTTCCAGATTGCGTGGGATTTGTCTCATTATGGGATGCTTGTAAAATATTGGGGAGTTTCACATGTGCCCACAAGGCCTGCCAGCACAAGCCAGTCCTATGTATTTCCCTTCCTTCTTGTACAGACAATAGGTGAATTATGTAAGAAGTCAAAATGGAGAGAAACAAACAAATAACTTCATTATAGTTAACAGAATCTTAAGACTTTATCTTGAAAAGTGAATTCAACAAAGTGAGGTCTCCTAACACAGCCAACAAGTAAAATGAGTTTTATCACAAGCAATGAACTAGAAATATACACTGGGCTCAAAGCAGGTGGCAGCAGGTAGCAGCAAGTGTAAAAATAAAGTATGAAGTGTTTTATTGCACAAACGACACTAATCACATCCTCAGCTATAAAGTAATCCATTAAAAAACACAATCATAGAATCATAAAAACTGGTTCAGTCAGGTCTTTAAAAACTTTAATTTTAACCTAAAGCTTTTCCAAAAATAGAAGCATTTATACTTCCTTTCAAATCTTTAAGTTCTTGATTGGAAGAAAGTAACCTGGGAAACTTAAGGTGTTACATGCTTCTGAAAATGGAGGATCAATCAGATATACAGAGGACACATTTTTCAAATTGTGATGTGTCAACTGGAATAGAAAGTTTAATTTATCAAAATTGGCATAGACTATAATTGGAGCAACAATTCTGAGCTCCAACTAATTATATCCAGCTTACAAGGATGAAGGACTCTTCCTAAAACGTGATAAAGTTTTAACTGTTATGGAGCAAAATTCTCTTGACATTGTAAACTTGGCTAATATTTGCCACCAAGAGTCTGGAGATGTATGTGAAGCTTCTACTAAGTAGTTTCAATGCATTCTTTGAAGTTTTCCTGCATTTATTGATAATTTCAAAGATGGGAGAAGAAAGGCCACTGACCCAAGTTATCATGGCCAAGGTAATTAAAGTGAGCAACTAATTAAAGTAAGCTTTTTTATTTGTGTACTAGGGATGCCTCCTCCTGAGGCAGGATCACAGTCACAGGATGAACAAGTTAGTCCTAACAACCTCTTCAAACAAAGACGCGGCTGCAGGGTGGGCATAACAAGATAGTCCGCAGTCATGTTCAGGTAGCCATCGGTGGCCCAACCTACTTTTGGAACAAAGGTAGGCTTGCAAGATGGTTATAAACAACTGTTTGAAACAAAGGCATGACTGCCATTCCTGGAACAGGCAGTACAGAACCATTGGAGTTCGGGCTACATACAGGTGGGGATAGTCCAATCCTTGAGAAGCAGAGGTTTAGTCAAAAGCAGGAATGAGCTCATGTGTTTTCACTATAAGATGGCTTTTAAGTCCATGACAGATGCAGGCTGGTTCTTCATTATATCAGGTGCCTGGATCACATCCACCCACAAAACTCTTTTCCCAGCTGTATCTAGTGCCCAGACCATCTTCCTCCCACTTCGTATTTTTGTTGCTGTTGATATTAATAACTGAGAGTGTCCATATGTTCATGGGTATGGGGCAATTTATTAAGGTGTAGGCTTAGGGACATATGCCCCCTTTTAATTGAGTCAAGGTCTCTTATAGCTCAGGCTAGCCTCAGACTCACTATGTAGCCAAGCATGACCCTGAATTTCTGACCCTCCTTCCTCCACCTCCTTAGCTATGATACTCATGCCACATAATCCAATAGTGTCCCTTGTGTCTGACCACAAATTCGGAAACAGCACAGGCTAAATGATTCATTTATAAATGAGATAAAATTAAATTAAATTAAGAGACACAAACTTAACAACCTAGAAGTTTCTCTAGAATCAGCATGATTCTACATCATAAAAAAAAATAATAAGCATTTGGTTGAATATACTTTTACCAAGTGACTCAAGTTGCTAAAGCAGAAATTATAACAGATCTCTCCTTTATCTTTTATTGGTGTGTTTTAATTTTTGCAGTACCTCACATATGGTAGGCAAGTGGCTTACCCTTAGGCTATATATCCCCAGGTCCTGCAAGTGCTTTCTAACTGACATTTGTCTTTTCTGACTGAAAGACAGGACAGGGCAAATGATTGGCAAAAATTCAAATTAAAAACTAGAACAGAGTAAATTCATCGCTGTGGAAGAATACCTGGCCCAGCAGTAGGGGATAAACACTTCCGAGCCTAGAAACTTTAGAAAAGGACAGATTCACTTCGTTCTTCACGCTCAGCACTGCATACTAAAAATCACACTGTCTAGGTAAATCTAGCAGCAGCTGGAGCTGTCAAGTTAACACATCATAGGACTGCCATCCACCTCCATGCATTAAAGGAACAAAACAAGCTGTTTTTTTCAAGCTGGCTCACCCTAAGTTATGCTGCCAAGCTAAACACCAACTACAACTGCTCCTGAATCTGCCTTCTTTTCAACTGGGAATGTGTGCAGACCCGTAAAAGCTCATGTCAGTCTAAGTAACATAATGAATGCATGTCTCCTGATGCCTAAGCAGACTTAGATTTGGGGCATTGGCACATATAAATGTTGGTCCTTCAACTAGTCATTGGGACTGCTCCATGTACCAAGCCTAACAACCAATTCCAACAAGGAGTAGAGGATTCCCCTTAGAGTTGTGTGTCTGGGTAGCAGCTCTCCTTTCTTTTGTGGATGTCCTTGAAAATGCCACAGCTGCGGGATGCAAGAAGGAAATCCAGTTCAACATGACTCAGCTGGTGTTGGCCCTACAGTCTGACCCTGAGTAGTTTGATTTTGCCTGAGGAGTTTATTTATCATCTAACCACAGGTCAACTTTGGAAAAAGAAAGTTTCTTCAGGACAACCACCACAATTAAGCTTAAGTTAAGTCAAGACTGCTTCGAAATTCCTATGCAAATTAAATGCCTTTTTGCAAAGTAACTGTGACCTCTTCCATAAGAATGAGTTCTATTGACTGAGAAAGAACTCTGAAGATAAAGGTCTAAGGAGGAAGAGAGCTGAACAAGCATTATGCAAAGCACATGAGATCTCTTTTGTAAGAATGGGCTCTATTGTCTGAGAAACAATGCACAGGGAGACCAAGAGAAACATACTATCCTTACAGATAGCAAAGATCACCAGGTTATTAAATAAATTCCTCCCAGGGAAGAGAAAAGACTGGTTTGTCAGTATTGTGGAAATCAAGTAATTGACAAGAACGGGTACATGCTATAAGTTGACTATGAAATGTCTGCTTGCCCACACGAGCCTGATATAGCTATCTCCCGAGAGGCTCTGCCAGTGCCTGACAAATAAAGAGGTGGATGCTCACAGTCATCCATTGGACTGAGCACAGGGTCCCCAATGGAGGAGCTAGAGGGGACCCAAGGAGCTGAAGGGGTTTGCAGCCCCATTGGAGGAACTACAGTATGAACCAACCACTATCCCCAGAGCTCCCAAGGACTAAAGCACCAACCAAAGAGTACACATTGGAGGGACCCATGGCTCTAGCAGCATATGTAGCAGAGGATGGCCTGGTCAGACATCAGTGAGGAGAGGTCCTTGGTCCTGTGAAGAAGGCTCCATGCCCCAGTATAGGGGAATGCCAGGACAGGGAAGTGGGAGTGGGTGGGTTAGTGAGCAGCGGGAGGTATGGGATAGGGGGGCTTCAAAGGGGAAATAAGGAAAGGGATAACATTCGAAATATAAATAGAGAAAATATCTAATAAAAAAAGAAAAAAGAAGAAATGTCAGGTTCACAAATGTAAACAGAAAGTCTCCAGTTTGTGGCACTGTCTAGGAAGCTTTAGGAGGAGGTCTAGCTTGGAGTAGATGTTCTCTCCTGCATGGGCCCTGAGTGTTTTATACCCCAACTCATTTTCATGGGAGTTCTTTCTGCTTGAAAGTGTGGGTGTGCCACAAGTCATGCTGCCAGCTCCAGGATTCCAAAGAAAGCCAGTAGCCACCATGTCTGCCCTGCCATGTATCCATGAACCATAAACTAAAATAAATATTTCTTTCCATAGGTTAATTTTATCAGGTATTTTGCCACAGCAAGGAGAAGAGGAATTAATACAGTGCTTGTGTTCTGTGCTATGCCTGGTTTTCTGATCCAAGTCTTATTTGCTTTGCCAACATTCACAAAATAGTAACAGGATGACTTTCAGAATAAAGTAAATGATTAATGCATTTGTTGGAGGAAAACCAATGTGGTTGTTTTTCTTCTGTAAAATTAGAAACAATAATCAATTAGTAACAAAGAGAGAAGAAATGTCAGAGAAGAATATTTAAAGACATATTATATGAAGGACATCTTTAAAAGGAGAACTCTAAAAAAGGTTGTTGTCTGGTGACAAATGTCCATTGGTGCTTTTAGGTCATACATTTAAAGTGACCCGTGGTTCAATGTATGGCCTTTGAAATTTTCTACAGCTACATTCAAGTTGCTTGTAAGTGTAGAGAGGTTGGAAGGATAAGATTAACAAGTACTGTCCTGCTCAGTAACACATTAGAGAGACAAAGCTGGTCAAGTTGGTCATGGACACAAAGACATTGTTACAGGGCTGGACATCTATCTCCTTTTCTGCTTTCTTCATAAGGTGAACAGTTTTGAGGGACGCTGAAGCTATGACATGCTACTTGCTTGAGTGAGGACAAACACAAAAAAAGGCCAATCAATCATGAACTGGAACCTCTCAAACTGGGAGCTAAAATAAATCTTGTCTATTACAAGTCGAGTATCTTTGCTATTTCTTTTTCTTCCTTCCTTTTATTTTCTTTTAATACAATACTTCTTATGAGAGATAACTAACACAAGGTCTAACAAAACGTGGTTTAGGAAAGAGATATCTAATAACTCAATAAGAGAATCAGTCATTCCAAGGTTTTTTTCTTTTTTTTCTTTTTGGTTTTGGTTTTGGTTTTTCGAGACAGGGTTTCTCTAGCCCTGGCTGTCCTGGAACTCACTCTGTAGGCCAGGCTGGCCTCGAACTCAGAATCCACCTGCCTCTGCCTCCCAAGTGCTGGGATTAAAGGGGTGTGCCACCACTGCCTGGTGATCCCAAGGTTTTAAAAACTTACCCTTGAACTGAGACCTGCTGACACATGCGTTGCAGTTTGGAGAGGATACAGCACTAGGCAGGTGCTTCTAGGGTGCCTGAAATCCTGCCCCCTGTTAATGTCTGAAAAAAAAATTCTACTAGCAAACAGTTGCTACAAAATAGCTATCTAGAACTGATGGTAAGGTCAAACAGTACGCACTAACAAAACTAACATGCTGAAAGACAACTTTGAGCGATCGCAAGATGGGTCCTGAAAGCAAACTTAGTTAATGAGGACTTGTGGTAGGATCTGCTTAAAGCACAACTTCCAGGATCCTCAGACTTGTCTTTAAAACATCTCAATATTTCACTCTAGCAAGCACCTTGCTGTCATTAGGGAGTGTCCCTTCCTTCAAGATTTTAAAGCGTGGGCAACCCCATCTGTCACACGAATACAAGATCTTTGTATAAAGTATCCCCAGTTCAGGTTTTGAGTCTCAATGGCAGGGCCCGTAGTATGGTGATGTGGATGGCTGAGACCTCAGTTAGGAACTTCCTGCTGAAGGACCTGCCATGTCTGTGTTCTTCTGTTTTAAGTATATAATTATTTAATTAGACTTGTTGATCAATACATGGACCTCAGAGTTGTCTGATAGTTGTTTACTCACAATCATTTTCCCCATTACTTTCATATTTTTATAAATGGCAGTAATCATTCAATAAGTATGTTTTTCAAATTTAATCTCTGTACAAAAAGATTATACAACTACATTAATCTTTACAGAAAATATAAAAATATAAAACATAAATGCATGCATGCACACACACATACACACATACACACACAAACACAAAGTTGTGACAGAGTTGAAACTAGAAAAAAATAGTTTTGGGTCTTCTTTCATGACTCATTTATACTCTTGCCTGTAATGATCGATATTTAGAGGTAGGGTTTATATTACATGTTTGAAATATCTGTTCAGTAGGACCAGTTGTGGTGGCTTATACTTTAATCCCAGCATTTGGGAGGCAGCAACAGGTATATTTCTTTTTGTTCAAGATGCCCCTGGTCTACAGAAGACATAGTGAGTTATGATGAGCCAGGGCTGCATAGTGAAGCCTTACCTCAAAAAAAAAAAAAAAAAAAAAAAAAAAAAAAAAAGAAGTCTATTCAAGTTACTCAGAATCTATATCCTTGGTCTTCCCACTGCCATTTGCCCAGGGAGCCAGGAGATTCCACAGCCTTCTGTGCACAGCCTGCCAGGAGAGAGTGATCTCCCAGCAGTGCTTTCACTTCTGAGCTCAGAGGTGAGATCTCCACCTTCTCTTTGGAGGGGAACAGCTAGGAGTACACAGGGCCTAAGATTAGTGGAGCAGCTTGGACAGAAGTCTTCCCGCCGCCATTTGCACCAGGGAGGCAGGAGACTCCACAGCCTTCTGTGCACAGCCCTCCAGGAGAGAGTGATCTCCCAGCAGTGCTTTCACTTCTGAGCTCAGAGGAGTAAGGACACAGGCTTACAGGCCAACAAGAGGAACAAACTCCAGCCAGAGACAACAATACCAACTAGCACCAGAGATAACCAGATGGTGAAAGGCAAGCACAAGAACCCTACCAACAGAAACCAAGGCCACATGGCAACATCAGAACCCAGTGTTCCCACCACAGCAAGTCCCGGATACCCCAACACACTGGAAAAGCAAGAGTTGGATTTAAAATCGTATCTCACAATGCTGACAGAGGGCTTCAAGAAAGACTTAAATAACTCCCTTAAAGAAATATAGGAGAACATTGGTCAACAGGTAAAAGCCCTTAAAGAGGAAACACAAAAATCCTTTAAAGAAATACAGGAGATCATGGGTCAACAGGAAGAACCCCTTAAAGAAGAAACACAAAAATCCCTTAAAGGATTACAAGAAAACACAAACAAACAAGTGAAGGAACTGAGCAAAACCATCCAGGATTTAAAAGTGGAAGAAGAAACAATAAAGAAATCACAAAGTGAGACATCGCTGGAGATAGAAAACCTTGGAAAGAATTCAGGAGTCATAGATGCAAGCATCAACAACAGAATATAAGAGTTAGAAGAAAGAACCTCAGGTGCTGAAGATACCATAGAAAACATTGACTCAACAGTCAAAGAAAACAAAATGCATAAAACTGGTAACCACAAAACATCCAGGAACTCTAGAACACAATGAGAAGACCAAACCTAAGGATTATAGGTATAGAGAGAGTGAAGATTTCCAATTTAAAGGGCCAGTAAATATCTTCAACAAAATTATAGAAGAAAATTTCCTTAACCTAGAGAAAGAGATGCCCATGAACATACAAGAAGCCTTCAGAACTCCAAACAGACTGGACCAGAACAGAAACTCCTTCCGTCACATAATAATCAAAACACCAAAACAAATAAACAAAGAAATAATATTAAAAGCAGTAAGGGAAAAAGGGCAAGTAACTTATAAAGGCAGACCTATTAGAATCACACCAGACTTCTCACCAGGGACGATGAAAGCTAGAAGATCCTGGGAAGACCTCATACAGACCCTAAGAGAACACAAATGCCAGCCCAAGTTACTATACCCAGCAAAACTCTCAATCATCATAGATGGACAAACCAAGATATTCCATGATAAAACTAAATTTATGCAATATCTGTCCACGAATCTAGCCCTACAAAGGATAATAGATGGAAAATGCCAACATAAAGAGGGAAACTACACCCTAGAAAAAGCAAGAAAGTAATCTTCTTCCAACAAACCCAAAAGAAGATCCCCACACAAACATAAAAATAACATCAAAAATAACAGGAAGCAACAATCACTATTCTTTAATATCTCTTAACAGACCTCTATGGACTCAATTCTAATAAAAAGACATAGACTAACAGAAATAGTTCCCATGTAAATCTTCAATTTTATCAGAAAATGTTTGCAATTCCCCTTTTAATTAATTTAGTAATGTTTTTATGTCTACCATCTTATCTGCATTATTTTTCATGATAATCTTCAATTTTAATGTCTTTCTATATATTTCCTCTATTTTATTAGAAATATTCTCAATGTAAATCTTTGATTTTATCACAAATGTTTCTAATTCCACCTTCAATTAATTTAGAAAGAGTTTTTATATGTAAAATTTTCCATGAAATAGTCAATTTTAACATGTTTGTCTATATATTTCTTGAGTTTTACCAGAAATATTTTCCATGTAAATCTTCAATATTATCTGAAAATGTTTATAATTCCACCTTCAATCAACTTAGAATTATCTTTATGCCTATCATTTTATCTGTATAATTTCCATGATAATCTTTAATTTTAACATGTTTTTCTATATATTTTTTCAATTTTATCAGAAATATTTTCCATGTAAATCTTCAAGTTTATCAGAAAATGTTTATAATTCCACTTTCAATCAACTTAAAATACTTTTATGCCTACCATTATTATATCTATATAAAATTTTCTATGATAATCTTCAATTCTATCATGTTTTTCTACATTTTTCTAGAATTTTATCAGAAATTTCCCATGAAAACTCTCAATTTTAACGTGTTTTCATATATCTCTTCTATTTTACCTGAAATATTTTCCACGTAAATCTTTAATTTTATCATACAATGCTTCAATAAAAAATAATTTTTAAAATAGAAAAAAGAATCTATATCCTCAAGGTTTTTTTTGTTTTTGTTTTTGATTTTTGTTTTTTGTTTTGGTTTTTCAAGACAGGGTCTCTCTGTGTAGCCCTGGCTGACCTGGAACTCACTCTGTAGACCAGGCTGGCCTCGAACTCAGAAATCTGCCTGCCTCTGCCTCCCAAGTGCTGGGACTAAAGGCGTGCACCACCACTGCCCGGCTCAAGTTTTAATTTTAAGGAAAAGTTTATTTCTAAGAACAATGAGCCTAAGATGTGGTTAACGGACAGACAAATTCTATTGGAAATTTCACTCCAGCAGGAGAGATGGATTATGTCATAAGCTTCTTTGCTTCAAGCTCTGGATGATGTTTGATCCTCTATGGCTATTTTAGTTGGACTTAGGTTGAAAAAAAACAGAAATTAATTCTTACATGGCACAGGCTTTAATTTTTCAGGAAAAAAAAATGAATACATTTTTAGCAACTGCTTAAAGCAGTTGAAAAAGCAGTTGAACCTGAGAACCGGTGCTCTGCGTGTAGCTGCTGTGCCAGGTGGCTCTCATCGGGTGTTTTGTGAGGAACCCTGCTCGTAGGTTTGAAGCCAGGACGCTCAGGATCCCCTGCTGCCCACCTCAGTCTTTCCACACAGAGAGCAGATGGGTGAAGCAGCCCCAGTAGTGACAGCGTGGCTTTGCAGAGATGCCAATATTGTTCGTAGTTGGAATAGATGCTAATTGGAGTTGAAGAGACACCGTTAGAGTTGAAAGTGGAACTCCATTAGGAATTTTTTTATAAACTTATTAAACCTATTCATATAACTAAATTTTTGAGGAACCACAATGAGGCATTAACACTTAAAATATAAGTCAGGAGTTTCAAGTTCATGTTGGACAGGATGGGTCAAGGGCAAAACACAGGTCAGCAGAACCTCTTTCGGTTTTCATCCACAGCACATGTACTTGCATGAGATACAAATTTACTGAGCCCTTTGGGTTCCTATAATTTCCATTAATTTCCATCTGGCATCATGAGCATGAATACATCTTCTGCACTACTTGGCTTTGTCTTTTTTCTACCTCAGCAACCCATGGGATGCTCGCACCTCTCTCTAGCAGACCCCTCAGCCTGGAAGACCTCAGCAAAAGGGACTATGCTACTGTTCCGTGCTCTCTGTCTTTCAGTGCTAAGGAGCAGGCAGCCTATTACAACACCTGGCCAGCCACAGAAGCCTCTTTATTCCCATGGATCTTTATCTCCAGTCCGACTAATGAAGAACCGCCTTCTAACCACTGGGAAGCATCACATGCCAAGCCAGTGCCGTAGCAGAATTCTCTTTTCCTTGGGGTCCTGGATCTACAATGTTTCTGGTAGGATGAGGGAGTCTTACTAGCAGATGGTGTCTTTTTACTACCTCAGCAATGCTGAGACTTCCTACCTCTATCAAGAGATGTGTTCCACATTTCAGTGGCCTGAGGAAGCTCACAACCCTTGGTTAGGAACAGAGAAAAACATTAAATAGCTTTGAGAAAGCTGTATAGAAACCCATTATTTTATGATTGGTATATTGTAAATGCATACACACACACACACACACACACACACACACACACACATTGTAACCTCACCAATGAAGAAATAAATAACAGCCAGTCAAGGACCATTAGCAGAGACCAGTGGGAGTTCAGCAGTGTGAGACTAACAAGAGAAATACTGACTACTAGAAACATGACACATATAAGTAGAAATTGTATGGTTACCAAAATACAATGGAAGAAATAATTCTTTGGATAGATTAATAAGAAAAGAGATGAAACAGGAGTTAGTCTGAGAACAGAACAATAGAATTTGCCAAGTCTGAGCAATAAAGTGATAACAGTAAAGCCAGGAGGGGATCTCAAAACTTCTATAAAAACAGTAAAAGGCAGACAATCTATATGATTATTGTTCTACCAATAGAAAAAGAGCATCAAGTTGATAGACCATTCAATGAAAAATTGCCTAAAATTTTCAAAACTCTGGCAAAATCCCCAAACCCAAAGATTTGAAATGTTGAATACTATGGTTTGGGTGAGCATCCATCCACAAAGGCCTGCACGTACAAACCTAGTCACTGCTCTGGGGCCACTTCGGATGTGGAGAAATCTTCGAGGATAGAGCTTAGTGAAGCCAAGTTTGGTGTGCTGCTTCGGATTAGGATCCCAGCGTCTTCTCTTCTCTTTCTTTCTTATTATTTTGCTGCCATAAAGTAAGGTAACTTCCTCTGCCACACACCGCCCACCACAATGTCTGAAATAGCAAGGACTATGGCATCAGGTCATCAGAGACTTAAAACTACAAAGCAAAATAAGCCTTCTTATGGAACAGATCAATCACCATTGGTTGTCATAGCAACAGAAAGCTTGTTGGCATACTGAGTATACCACTGGTAGGATAAACTCAAATACAAGGGAACATGAAAATACATTATAAATTAACTTCTGAAAACCAAAGAAACAGGGAAGGTATGACAAAATGCAAAACTAAAGATAAAGAAAGAAACCACACCACCTCAATGGCAGAGGGTGTCTCTTTAGTCTCAAACAAGACCAGTTACACACATGTTGATCATAAGACATATAGAATAAAGCTGATGCTGCTAAGGAAGTTTCTGACCTTGGGCTGGCTTTCCTAGTTCAGGAAGGTACTACATAGGCTGCTGAGAGAGAACAGTCATTAGCAGTCTTACCTAGCTGCAAACTTTGTAAGCTATGTTGAACAGCCTGGCAAGGTAAGGCAATGGGTAAAATGATGGTGCAAATGTAACAAAGGCAACCCCTTGATTCATAGAAGGAAACTCATGGTTATCCCTGTACATCTGGACAAGAATTCTTATTTGGGGGAACTTATAGGCTCCAGAGGTGAGCCTACTACAGTCATCTTGCTAAATGCATACATCAGCAAACTGTCTTGAAAATATGCATCTCTCTACATTATAGCTACACAATAACATGACTATTGGTCCTCATCCGATAATCTTTCTGTGATTGAGGGTAGTGAATGCAGAGACTCACAAGTGATCAAAGTATAAACAATAAGCATCAATGGAGTCCTCTGAGCCAAATGAGACATACATTTGTTTCACTCACTCTTACCTCACGATTCTGGGAATATCACAAATAAGGGGACAAAAAGATTATGATTCAGAGGTGGACTCGGGTAAAATTCTATTTTCTGGATAAGAAAAGATTGTGTTGCTCATGAATAGACAGGAGTTGTGCTTACCTGAACAAGACGTGCAGATGATCAAGCCAGTTAACAATGTAGCATTGATGGAAAAGGAGTACAGTGAGCCCCAATCCTTTGCTATAATATTATAGCTCTGAAGAGCTATTATAGCTATTGACAACCTATGGCTGCTAGTGGAGAGAGTCAGTTTTCCTTAGGAGAATGGCCTCTGGTTGAATAACCATGCATAAGTTGGTAGCTTCATACCAATGTGCATATGGGCAGCATTAATTTACTCAGTGATTTAAGAGTGGGCAGAGCATAAAATCAGCTGGGGCATGTGAGGAAACGGCTCCAGGAAGAATTGGAATGGGAGGAGGAATATGATCAAAATACATCATATATATGTAAAAAAAAAAAAAACCCTGAAAGAATAAATGAAAAAGTATGATATTAAAAGGAAACTGTGGAGTACAGAGGAATGTATTATGCAGTTCTAAATAAATTAATTGTCATAAACAAGTTATATATTTAGCAAAACTCTCCTTCTATGATGAGTGGACAATAAGTTCTTTCTCAGACAAGAAAAAGAAGTCATTGCTAACTCTGAGTCACCCTTAAAATTAGAAGCTCTTTAATGAGCAGAAAGAAAATGAAAAAGAAATGAGACCATAAGATGAAAGAAAAAATTAGAGAGCAAAATATAGGCAATATCATTTAAAAAACAATCACATTAGTCATTAACATAAAAAATTGCACCATCATCTGTTCCTCAAGACAATGGTACTCTGAAGTGAGGTCTATATAGATGTCAAGTTTATATACTCCACCTCATAGTGGTGGGAGATGGATAAGACAAGCACAAAATAATTGATATGAAATTTATATAACATATGATAAATAAAATCAAGATAGAATCTTAAAAATGAGCCAAGTAATTCACAGGAGATCATGAATAAAACCACCAATCAAACAGAAAACAAAGAACGGATTATCTCTAACATAGAAAAAGTAAAATTATCTAAATACGGAAGACAAAGATTAGCAGAATAAAAATGAACAACCAACTCAATAAAATGCTGTCTAATGTGCTATTTATAAGAACCCACAAATTCAGAGGCACAGGTAGGTGGAGGATAGAAGAGAAAGGGAAAGATACGACATGGGAACCTAACTTGTAGGATCCCAGGGTGGTTACAGCAACTTTACATAAAGTAGATGTCAGAGTAAATTCGTACAGAGACAGGGTTATTACATAATGGCAGAAGGGTCAACCCCTGGGGAGATACAATAACTATAAAATGGGTGGCAAACAACAGAGCCTCAAAAGTACATAAAACAAAACTTGATAGAAGAGAAAGAAGAAACAAGCCTGGAATAGTAGGCAGGGATTTCAGGTCTCTTTTCTAAGTGAATAGGAAGCTGTCCAGACAGAAAATTGTGGGTAACACATTCAATGAGACCTACTGAATATACATGGGAAATCTTACTGGACAACACAGAGAGTGCCAATACTAATGACATCTGAAGAAACCCATCACTTACACATTGCTGGGGGAACTGTGGAAGAGTGTGATAACTTTATCAATGAATCACCACTGATTGAAGACTGATGATGGGAACACAATTTTGGAATTCCACATAATCAAAAATACTAATTCATTAAGCCATAGTCAAGTGTTTTAACTAACACAATCATTCCTGTCAGCTTTTTATCAATTCTGACTTTTCTGGACCATTATACCTCTTGTTGAACAGCCATATTGTTTTCTGGCAAGGCACAATTACAGTGGCTTCTCACTTTGATTGAATTTCCTTTGTATAACCTCAAACTTAATATTTTGGGATACTGGAATATCATTTCCTCTTTGTTCCCAGAAAAAATGCAAAGTAGCTGTATAAAATATATCAATAATACCCAATTCAAATAACTCCAAAAGAAGAAAAGCAGATAGTCTGAAAAAGAAATGGGATAATGAAATATTCTTAAGGGTGAGGTAATTACACAAATATATTACAGACAAACCTATATGTTCACAGCTCATATTGATTTCTACAGGGCAACATAAGTAGAAAATAAGACACAAGATTAATTTAAAAATTAAGGTAAGAGTAAAAAGCCAAACTTATTCCATCTTGGGACTGGCAGAGAGAGAGAGAGAGAGAGAGAGAGAGAGAGAGAGAGAGAGAGAGAGAGAGAGAGAGAGAGAGAGAGAGAGAGAGAGAGAGAGAGAGAGAGAGAGAGAGAGAATGAGAACTTGGCCAACAGCTGAACCCAAGCTGCACCCAAGTACCAGGAAGGACCCCAAGGCTTGTCCTTGGTCAGAGTTACTACTCCCTGGCTACTTCCTAGCAACAGTTAATCAAAGATTAGTCTCATTGCTTCAGATGTACTTTCACACTCTCTGTGATTATACATGATCTTGCTTCAGAGCACCTACCTGTCAGCTTACAATAGATATTCAGTTAAATGCTTGCCATTTCTTCCATTTCCTATAAAACCTTGTCCCAATGAGAGTTTGGGACTGGTTCACCAAACTGTCCTGTGGGCAGGCAGTAAGAAAGCCCAAACTCGAGTTTGTGATAGAGACCCTAATGTGATCACATTGGAAATGGCTCCCTGGTGGTCTTTTGGGGTTCACAAGTGCTTCATGGTACAACAAAAGCACATTTTAAAATCTGGTCAGAGATTATACATTTTATCCTGATACTGCCCCCAGACAAAGCTACAACAGCAACTAGACAAAAATACCACAAATACCACAACTCAAAGTTCATTCTCTTCATTATGAAACAGTAAAATCAAGGGAATCCTAGGTGTTTTCTCATCACTAGCTTTTCCTAAACATTCTCAGCAACAACCAAAGTATTTCCTGAAGTAAATGTTTAATCTATGGAGAAACAAATGGAGCAGAAGACTAGATTGTGATTGTAAAATTCTCTTTGGTATCTAGAAGTTGTGGGTAAATTACTACTCATCAACAATTTGAGGGCTTGTTTCAAAAGTTCTGGAAGTTTCAGAGTGCATACTAGATACAAATGCCTCTTTTCCCTGGAAAATAAAATGCAGGGACTTTTGGGTTTCCAGAAGGTGCTTCAAAAGCAAAGAAAGTCACTGAAATTTGATGTTTTCATTGACTTTAGCTACAGAACAGTTTAGAAAGATTATTTGAAAGTAGATAAGTATACTTCATGCACATATTCATAACTATAACATTTCTAGCAAATATGAATAAACCATAAGACTGAACATTCTCAAATTTGGTCACACGAAATTACTGATAGCATCTACTTCTAGGAGGAAGACTTTGAGGTGGACAGCAATTCTCGATAAAATGTGTTCCGTTTCATCCATTTTGATCCCCCCACATTTTCCCTGAGGGCTAAGGAGTTACATGGGATCCAAGTTATTTCCCATGCCCACAAGGGGGACCCTTTGTGCCATGGCGCTAGAGTTTACACAGCACAGGTTTTCCTTCTAATTATCCATTCTCTGCTATAAAACACAGGGAGTCATTTCTCACGTAGCTCCCCTCACCTGTGAATCCAGGCAGACAGATACAAACATAGCCCGAGGCTCCAAGGTAGCTGAAGGAGGAAGGCTGACCAGCAGTGTTTCCATACAGATCCTCTGAGGACAGCTCGGCACATTCCCCCCCAAACTGGCAGGGGTTGCTACTGCATTCATTTATGTCCGTCTCACACAGGGCACCCGTGTATCCTGCAGGATGAAAGTTCAGAGAAGCTGCTGAGTCAAAGCTCAGGAATGCCAGGCACATGTCTTAGAAGAGGCTGACCACTGTGTGGGTGCCAATTAGCAAGGTGCAAACCCTCAAAAAACTAGCAGGAGAAGCCAAGAAGAGAATGCTACATGGAAACAGATTCTAGCAGCAATGGATAAGGGATACATAATAAATTCTTTAAAAATGTATGATTTTGGTCAATACTTTTTAGAAAGGTTTGACCTCTAAGGCTTGAAATAAAGTGGAATTTCAAGGTAGATATGATTTCATCTGAACACTGCATAAAGTGGAAAAACATTAACTTCAATTTATCATTTTAAAAATGAAACTTTTAAAGAGAACATCTGAAAAAGGAGCAGTATCCACATAGCCAACCCCAAGTCCCTTCTGAGTCATCAGAGAGGAAGGAGAAACAAGTAAGCACTGCTCCTCCGTGACTTCTTTCTTAGCTCCTACCTCCAGGGTCCTGCTCCGTTTGAGTCCCTGACTTTCTTCATTGGTGGACTAGATATGGAAATATAAGCTAAGCAAACCCTTTCCTCCAAAAGTTGCTTTAGTCACTGTATTTTATCACAGCATCAGAAACCCTAAGGTACCCTTAAGGTTAGATAGAGTAAGACAGAATTTGGTACCAGTATGGTGAAGTATTGCTGTGACAGATCTGACCACCTTGTTTTAGGGAGGACGACAAAAAGACTTTTGTTGGGTATTGGGTATTCAAAGCTGTTGGGCGGGAGTTTGGAAGATAATAGTGTTGCAACAAATGCAGACATTGGATCCTGCCTTGTGAAGTTTCAGTAGGAAGTTTGAAAGTCTCTCAATGGCTCTATCAGGGCAGTTGGCTATTTTAAGTTAAGACTCTATGGTTCTGTTTAGCTGGGGCTGAAGAATCAGCTGTGGTTAACAAGATACCAGAACAACTGAAGTAAAAATATTTGCTTTAGTGGCATAGTTGATACTGATTAGCTGGAGCTGAGGAATATATATAGTGGTGATTAAACAAGAGACCAAATACCTTCTGAGAAGTATTTCCTTAGCGTCAACACATTCAAGCTGTGTTCCAGAGCTGACCAAGGTTATACTTTATGCATGGAGCCTAACTTTGTAGTGTAAGAGTCACCCAAGTGGTACCGGTTTTGAAGGTATAAAGGGGTCATGGAGAGCAGCTGAGTTTTGGCACCATGTCACAGGGCAGGTACCCCTGATGGAAAGCCCAGGAGAGGGTATTGTGAGAGTATATCACAGTTGCAACTGAAGACCCCAGCATTTTAGAGTTGTCGGATCTTGGATAGCCACCAAGGATAGCAGGAGGTGTGGAATGGAGCCAGCAGGAGCCTAGGAAATATTCTGTGTGTTTTGCAGAGGGCAGAGCCAAATAAGTTATAGCTCTTTGAAGGAACCCAGAAAATCATGAACACAGCCCGGATACTGGACATTGAGTGATTTATACTGTTGGAGTTTTGTTTTGCTTTGATATTATAGTGACTATTTACTTATTTTTCCCTCTTGAAATAGGAACGTATTTAACTTAATTTGTTTTAATTTTATAGGAACCAACACTTGAGTGAATTTAGATTTTCAAAAGAGATTGTAGAACTTTTTAAGTTTGCAAAACTGTTTCATATTGTGGTGTTTATATTAATATATGATCTTGGAAATGAACAAGAAAGGAAAGGTTATAGCTTATCAGTAATTGCTGAGTCCTTCTTGGCCATAGGTAAGGGACAGTATGACATGGTCTGTGCTCCTAGAATAGAGCCAGCAGGGTGTGGGCCTCCACGAGTATAGATGGCTGCTGTGAGTGAAAGGTAAGTTTGTATAATAGCGCACATATTTTCACTTTCCTCCTTTGAGGAATGTCCTCTCTGCCAAGGTTAATGACTCAATGAAAATCAGAGACAGCAAGAGTTCAGGAGGTGAGGACACTATGTTTCAGCAAAATGGAGAATGCTGTGACCTTCAGGACAGCCCTTAAGGCTGTGAGAAAGAACACTGAAAACAAGAGTTTGAAAATACATAATTTCCCAACTATGCAAACTATAAGGATACAATTCGAATTTTAAGGAGCTGCTCCACAGATTTAAAGGAACAGAGGCAGCTACGCTATGAGCCAGCTTGTCATAAAGATACAAAGACAGGCAGACAAAAGGTAGGCAGATTTCTGAATTCAAGGTCAGCCTAGAACAGAGGGAGTTTAGGTCCAGGCCCAGACGTGGTAGGAATGGTAATTTCAGGGCAGCCTTCCACCCAGCTGTCTGTGCTTATGCTTGCTCTCTCTTTCTAGGAATCAAGGGGTTAGGGTCATTGGATGTTGATTCATGGAATAATCAAAAAGGAACCTGGAGTAAAGAATGAGTTGCTATGTAAATAAAAGACTGGGCTTTCGATTTGCAAGAGATGAGTGATCCAGAGAGGTTTTGGATGTGCAAAAAACTGCTGTCTGAAGCAGAGCTATCTGGAGCTCTCCGGAGACAGCAGAACGCAGAGGGAGCATTCTGAAAGCTGTCTCAAGCAGAACCTGAGACGTCAGCTTGTAACACATGACTTGACCTTGAGTTGTTTGTCTCGCTGCTCTCAAATGCCCCTTGTCTTAGAACCCCTCTCCAAGCCAAGGCTGGTCCTTGGCAAGTGACCCATTTGTGTGTCAAGTTGACAAGGGGTCAGTTTGTGCTGGCTAGTTTTATGTCAACTTGCTGCAAGCTAGATACATCACAGAAGAAGGGACAGGCAAGGAGGCAGTTTTGCACCATGCTCTGTGCATCAGTTTCTGCCTCCAGTTACCTGCCCTGGTTAGAGTTTGTGCCTTTAATGATGAACTAGGTGTGAAAGTGTAAACAAAATAAACCCTTTTCTCCCCAGGTTGCCTTGGTCACACCAATAAAAACTCTTAAGATTTCCCTTAAAGGTCAGAGTAAGGTCAAAGTTATGCAGAAGCAGATTATTTTATACCTTCCTAGATTTAGCAAGGTAATTTAATTATGGCTAAGAATTTAAAAGTAAATGGCCTACCATTTTATAAGAAACTAAAATATCAAACATAAAATAAATTTCCCTGTTCAATCTGCTTCTGCGTATCCATAAAAATGTGGCTTTATTGTGTGGATAGGGGCCTTAATATTAAAGAATTGTAACAATTGTTACCTTTTATGACTTGCTGTGTTTACTCCCTATATACTCTAAGTTCCTATGACAGATCTAACTCGTGCCTCATCATTAGCTGTCCCAAAATACGTGACTGTGTAAGCATTCATTTACAGGTTGAAACACAGTATACAGTGAAATATGGTGTGTCTGGGTAAAGCCTTGAAGTTGAGGCCTAAAAGTGGAGCTTCTGTGTTTTAGGTTATGCATGTTTGTCATTGTAGCCAAGATTGACAGATGCCACCAAGGTAGCAGCACCACTGTCATGTGACCAACAAGTAGACCTAAATGCTTATTGGACATTTGCTATCACTAAATGTAAGTGTTTCATAATATGTTGTTTATTTTCCCTACTTACCACCAAGGTTAATAGATTTGGTTCCCAAATGTTCATTTTCATGTTTTATCCATTATGAGGATTATCTCATTGGCTTGTGCTGTGTGTAGTGTGAACCCAAAAATATAAATTTATCGGGACACTGACATTATGATGGTGGACACTGAAAGAGCATCAGCTCCTCTGTAAGTTGGTGCAACAAATGCATGGAGTCTTTCAAGGGACATAGACCTACAACCTGATAATGTTTGTAATGTTGACTTAAGTTCACTGAGAAACTTATTTTTAAGGTAAAATTTATAGACCTTGAAAATCAACAAGGTCCTTGGAAACAAGCCTTGGAAATCAAACAGTAGATTTATTTTTAGTTTAAAATAATAAAAATAGTTTCCTGTTTTCACATAGGATAACGTTCAAGACCCCTAATAGGACCTACGAGCTCCCTTGGAATATGGGTTCCTTCCATCTAGCACGCTCTTCCTCCCTGATGATGCGTCCTACCCACAGACTTAGCAAGTGCTCTCCTTCCTCCTGGGCAATTCTCTTCCAAGCCCTTTCTCAGCCAGCTCTTCCTCAGTTTTCAGACTTACCTCATGTTATTTTACTTTTCTCTCTTACTCGGATCAACACACGATAAAATGCTTTGGTCCCCTGTCAGTTTTCTCAGGCTTATTCTTCCATTGCTCTTTTGACAACTTTTAATGATGTGTTTATTTGCGTGTGTAGTTGCCTGCTCCAACAGATTGTCAGCTCCACATAAACAGGACTGTGTGTATTTTATTCAACACTTCACTACCCAGCAATACATAAATAGTTGACCTTCAATCAATGACTGAGTGAGAATAAATAGTACTAATTAATGGTTAAAATAACAACAACTGAATTAAAACCAGCTCAGTGCATAACTAGAGAATTAACTATTAATGAGCCAGTAATGAGAATACAATATGACTGCTCACTTTGTAACCCTAATAAACTCCTGAATGGATCCTATTTCAAATAATAACTACAGCATAAATCTTCTTGCACCATAGTATAATATATTTATTTTATGTAACCCTTGGGGTCTTTCTCAACAATCTGAAGAAGAAACTCAAGCACTGGATAGAGGAACTAAGAAGCATGGCAGACAGAGCTCTCACAGTTCTTTATGGTGAGCTCCCCAAAGAACCCTCCGGATGTCTTCAATGAGAATGCCTGCTTTTAAGACACTTCCACCTCATACTTACATAGTTATAAACTGCTGCTAAACAATAGTTTTCACAGTAGGTGGCCATGTATCAGGATTTGTTTGATATAGTGGACAGAAAAATGAAAGAAAGAAAGAAAGAAAGAAAGAAAGAAAGAAAGAAAGAAAGAAAGAAAGAAAAGAGGGAGGGAGGGAGGAAAGGAAGGAAGGAAGGAAGGAAGGAAGGAAGGAAGGAAGGAAACACAGGCTGTTTGTAATTTTCTTTTTATTCTAAGACTCAAGACTAACACACCAGCCAGGTTAGAAAGAGATTTAGAACTATAATAAATCCTTCCCCGCTTTTCCGGCTCATGCATTATCTCATTCAATCGGGAACATGGGGGAAGTCCTGATTTATGGGTTTGCCGGTTCTGTCCACACCACCGAGGCTCTGGAGGGAATTTTAGTTGCTGGTCTCTTTAACCAGATATAAATAGATTCCTTCAGTCAAGACCACAGTCAATATTTTTAACAAGTTTCTCTATAAATCTCTGTACAAAGAAACAACACAATACTGAATCAGATCCTCTGGGCATGTGGATTTTTTGTTTGTTTGTTTTGTTTTTTTCATATTCAATTTCAATTCAATTTCAGATGGATCTGAGCATCTGTGATAAACATTTAAACTTTGAGATACTCCTCAGAATTATTTACATTTGAAATAAGGACTTTAGACAAATGCAGCCGTGACTCTTGCCAATGTGTTCTTTAGGACTGTTTTTACAGTCAGAGCAATGGTATTTTTTCCTTCTTATAAAGTGGTTTGTAGCCTTGAATCTCATTATATACAACAGTGAGCAAGGGTACAAAGACATCCTTACTTTTCTAACTAGGGTAACACACCATCCACACAGTGATCTCAGACAGAAATCCAGATTCTGAATAGTGTTGAATATACCCATGTAGTTTACCTCTTAACAGGACGCTTTTGGCCACTGTTATCTTTTCATAGATGTGATAAAAAATATGATAACAGAGAAACAGTTTCAGATCTTCGAGACCATCACAATAGGGAAGGCATGTGGGGAAGGGCTCACTCAGGCAGCAGAAACATGTAATGGGAAGGGCTAAATGTTAGAAATAATCTTCAGAGAACTGTTTCTAGAGCCCCACTTTAGCCAGCCAGGCCACACCTCTGAAATGGTGCCCGATTTTGTGCTGTGGAAGACATTTTGCATTCAAGCCATAATAACATCATCCTCTCTCTGGGTCCTACCACTGTTGGCTTAGTTCTGGCAAGTTACTTGGTTCTGTTTAAAAATCTCGCACATCTTTAGTTTTATTTCACTCAACCATCTTACTAAATGGTAAGAGAACTCTTCGTAAATGAACAGGCCAGGGTATGTGACTTCCCTGACCCATATTGTCAGTGTACACAAGTGTCTCCAAGATTTGGCTGCTGGTCTCCCCATCCTCATTTCTCCACCACCAGCCAACACAGTCAAATGGTCTTCAACAATCACCCAAAGTTCTATGGTGGGATAAGACCCCTTCTATGTGTGCCTACCACATTTCTTGTTTCTTTCCTTTCCAAAATTCTCCCTTCCCTCCCTCCCTTCTTTCCTAAAATAAATAGCATGCTGCTTGGTGCTACTCATACGGCACAGAATGATCAACCCAATTTTACTAACTAGTTAGTGTTTGCTGAATGATCTCTATGTTTTAAGCTGAGCTAAGATCCATATATTTCATTACTGGATTTTTTTCTAAAATAACTCAAGGGGGTGAACATTATTGTCAACACCTTTCTCTTATGAGTGAAATATCAGTCTGAAGAGTAGCTTTGTTACTTGTCCAAAGTCTCTGAGTCAGTGAATCCATTTATGATATATGTTCAGTCATATTTTCTAAATGGTAATATTTTCTTTAATATAATTTCACGATAACTCCTTAATGTACCTAACTTATATTTTGGCATACTGTATTCCTGTCAGAATTAGATATTCCCTTTTGACGCCCAGATACTTTTAAATGTGTCATTCAGACTGAATTTCTTGTGATGGGAATACAGGATGATCTAGTTTACAATAAACCAGTATTTGAAAGCATAATGATGACCCGAGGTCAGCAGGTGTCTCCTATTCGTTTTCTGAAACAGGGAAACATAGCATACTGACATTTGCAAACCAGGGAATTCAAACCTTCTTTTTGTATTTTGATCAAAAATATCATTCAATATTCCCTAGACAATAAACATTCCTTAACCAGAAGCTATTAATAACTGGATTGGTTCAGCTCATGAATGCTTTCCAATGCAGGGTTAACTCTTTTTTTTTTTTGACAAGAATAAAAAAAATCAGTGGAAACAGTGGTAGATACATAGTCTATTTCATACAATATGGAGTATTCATAAGTTTTCAATTTTTCTCAGTGGATTAAAGAGATGAGAGGGAAAATACTATAGTTGCCATTTCTATTAACAAAATCTTAGTAAGAAAATTAAATTTAGAAATATATCAAGTTGTCCAGAATTAATAAAATATTTTCCTCTTACCAATAATATTTCTGCTTTCTGATGGTTCTTGTAACATTTTTACTCTCTAGGTATATGTTAATTTCAGTATAGTTTTATGTGCTTAGTCTTTATTCTTGTTGGTCTTATAAGAAATGACCATTGTATTCTTTATACATTGGGGGAAGCATTTGATACATTGTCTGGGCAGTATAGTTATAAGCTCGACTAACCTCATGAATTACAAGACAAACTCTTAAAAGGTTAGCGCATTGCTTTTATATATTTCTGGTGTCTGGGAGAATAGGTAGATGAAAACAATCCCAGTGGATGTTTCTTCAGGAAAACTCTGTGGAATTCAGGCTTCCACTGTCATGTTTCTGAACCTAGAGGGTTTCAGTCTTTGGACTTATTGGTGCTGTGGTCATCTGTCTTACATAGTGTATAGTAGATTATCAATACTGTGTGGACAATGACTAGTGCAACTCAATGAGTAAGAAGTGAGAAAAAGTGTTGGCTTGGTGCCGTTAAGGACAACAATTTTTACTTTACTTTTCTTTCCAAGCAACTTGTTTCTAGTGTAAGTAAAAATGAAAAGACAAAAACAAAGAACAAAAACCTGATAAAGTATTTGTCACTTACCAGGCCAGCAGTGACAAATATAGCTGTCAACGGTGTCTTCACATGTTGCATCGTTGTGACAAGGCTTTGACCAACAAAGAGGGATCAAGGACTCGCAGTGCATCCCTGTGAATCCACTACCTGTGCAGTCACAGTGGTAACTGGAGAACAAATGAAACTTTCACATCACTCTTGGTCATCTTGAAACCAACCCTCTTTATCCTGTCTCCATTTATCCATCAGCCTGACACAATTTGTGTAGCATTCATACTTACCTCAAAAGCACCATGGAGTCATCTCTGTAGACAGACATGGTTATGTGTTTCCACATCAACACCTTATCCACTGACTTAAAAATGACAGGGATTCATGTAACACTATTTCGAAGCTGGTGTTTCTTAGGCATACATAAGACTATGATACATAAGACTATGATCATAAAGTAATTGTGATAATTAAATATGTATAAAATAGAACCATCATATCTTGTATATCAAGGTATTTGGTTACTATTAAGTGGTAGAGTAAATAAAATTATCAGTATTACTGAAGTTAGTAGGTAATAATTTGTACCAAATAAAATTGATTATAAAAGTTAATTTTTTTTTTACTGAATAGAAGCACTCATAATTAAGTGAATTTTTATTATGGTGTTGTTTTCTGATTATATAAGTATTTGTCTATTTCTTTTTTTAACCTTTTATTGATTCTTTGTGAGTTTCACATCATGCACCCCAGTCCTGCTCATCTCATCATTTCCCTGTGCCCTCACATCTGCCCATCCTCCTCAAAATAACACACCACCACCACCACCACCACCACCAACAACAACAACAACAACAACAACAAAAAACAACTAAAGCATAGAAAACATATTATGGTAAACGCTGTGGCATGTCACAATGTGTCCCACAATATATCCCTCTAACCACACATCTTCACCTGGAAATGTTCATTGCAATGAGTCATTAGTCTGGTTCCAGATATCTGGCTTCTGTGACACCATCAACATTGGAACCTCACTGGGACTCCTCCTGGTTATCCTGTTGTTGCTCTGAGTCATGGAGATCCTGCTGCTTTGGAATAGCAGGACTGACCTTTCCATGCACCCCAACTGTCCATAGGTGATATAGATTTCGGTGTGGGCCAACTCAGAGTCCTGGATCTGGGCCTGGGTAGTAGCTGAGCTGGTCAAACCTCTAGCTCTTCCTTATTGGCACCACCAGGGCAAGCTCTCAGCACTGCTCTCTCTAGGCCACCCAATGCTGGCATAAGCAGGTGGCAGGGTCAGCTCTTCTGCTCGCATTCCCTTAGGGATGGCTCACCAGGTGGTGACAGTGGGAGGGGGGGTATTTCTATTTCTAATCACTCATTGACTATATCTATCTCACAGTGTCACAGGGAGAATGGTTGACTTTTTATTTAAGGTGGCTCTTAATTGAGGCGATGTCTCTCTCCTCAAGGATTTAGGGTTGTGAAAATTAAAAGTGGATCTGCAAACTTAGGTGCAGTAGAAAGGGGATGCCTCAATCCCAGAACACTAATCATCCACTCCCTGTGGCTGTATATATTTACCACCAAGCACTGATGCTGGACTATTTATGGGTCTGGAAATGGCAGATGTTGCATGGACAAGGGTTTTATGTCTCAATTAGGTAAAAAAAAATCTGCTCATAGTTTTGTGTAATTAAAAATACTAAAAACTAGGACTAGAAAGATTGTTTAGCACATGAAGTCACTTACTGTACAAGCCTGGGGACCTGAGTTTAATCCTCGAACCTACATACACACACACACACACACCACCACCACCACCCCCACCCCCACCACCACACACATATATACACAAGTGTGCATTCCATAAATAACAATGATTGAAATATTTAAAGTCTACTTTGTGTGAGATATTATAGACACATGTCCTGTATTAAAGGAACACAACTAAGTTCACAGAATTAGAGACCCCATTTCAAAGCTCCTATGGTCTGCAAGCATTCACTTTCTCACATGGGATGTAGGAAAGATGTTACTTTTTATTGTGTAAAAAGAAATCTCAAACCACATTGGTCAATCCTTTCCCAAATTAGTATTAAGAGATATAACAAAATGAATATAATAAAATGAAGAAATAAGTCACGGCACCTTTAAGAGTAGAAATGAAAGGGCACACGTTTCCAGCCCGTTTGCCTTCCCATCAGAATCAAACCCTTGTGTTATCCGATGGGATCCTCTCTAGAGAAAACAGTATGCACTGCAGAGGGTTTTCACTTCAGTGGAAGTTTCAGCCATTCTAACCCTCTGTCTCTAAGTGTCCCATTAGCTGTCCCCAGGATTGTAGACTCCCAGCACCGGTGCGTTATTGGAGTGCTAGGAAAAGTCAGGTCAAATCATGGGGTGTGACTTAAGATGACATTTTGTTACTTTGAAAATGAAATGTGCATCTTCACTACTCTATTTAAAAATATTATTATCTCATTAAATAACTTATATCTGAAGCACACACTCCTTTCCTTGCATGTTTTGAGTTTCGGTAATTTTGAAATTAGATTTGAAGTTATGAGTTTCTTTGTGTGTGTGTGTGTGTGTGTGTGTGTGTGTGTGTATGTAGGGGAGTTGTGTACGCACACACTATTGGGAATTGAACTCATGGCCTTGAACACACACTAGGCACGTACTCTACCACGAAATTTAATCCTCAGCCCCATATCTGATTTACTAAATAGAGGAAAAGTCATTATATTTCTACTTTTGCAAAACATTAATGATGTGAATTCTTGGAAACATCTGTTTACTGCAGACTCCTTATTACAATTGAAGAACAGTGTATATTACAATTTTAGAACAGTAATAGTCACCGTGTTTCACACTGAGCAAGTATCAAATGAAGGAATTCTAAGTTCAGTGCTATTAAACATTTTTCTGCATTTCCTAATGCAATATTCACAGTCTAAGCAAATAGGGCAACGTTCTTTACAGGGATATATTATTTGACGTGAACTTGGCTATCACTATATAAATTCATTATATTTATCACATGAAGCTATAATGTAGAGTTGCTCCTTTCCATGAAAACCAATGAGAGACTCTCATTTGGATAAGAATTGAGTTATACTTACTGATATTATGGTTTGTCAAATATATTCACCCAATTCCCCAAACGGCTAAAAAGCCAAGATATATCAATTTAATATTATTGCCCTTAGAGTAGCATTTCCCGACAAATTCCGAAGGATTTATTTTTCCACTTGATTGGTTTGCTTACTTTCATAAATATAAACATAAACCTTATGTTCACAATTTAAACAATTTACAGCTTTGTTTTTGCATCTTCCTTACCCAGGTTTATTACATGGGTCTTTGCTGTTGGTACTTTTCTATGATATATGTAGTTCTCAGCCCTTATAAGAATGCCTTGGAAAACCTTCACTCAGGACAGATGTCAACCAAATAATATTTTTAAATAAACTTAGGATGCTGTAACGTGTCATTACTTAAAGCATAATGCAATCCAGTACTCAAATGAAGCGTCTGAGAGCCTGACGTTCACCACAGTTGTACAATCGGCCTTATCTCTGGAAGCCTATCAGTCATCTACAGAACACGTACCTGTTTCTTCCATCTATGCATAGACCTCCATGGAGACACGGCTGACTTTCACACTCATTAAAGTTGAGTTCACAGTGGTCTCCAAGGAATCCAGGTGCACAGTCACAGAAATAACCCCCAAGAGCATCCTGGCACGTGGCACCATGTAGACACGGCTGGGATCTGCATTCATCAATTTCCAACTCACAGTTCACGCCTTTGAGAAAAGCCAACACAGAAAGCCAGGAAAGTTTTAGCAAAGTGAAAATATTTTAGTTGTTTGGCAATATTTTATTTACTAAAGCACTTGTCAAATGTTATGTTACCCAAAATAATTCTCCTCCTCTACTCTAATTGCTATTAACTCGGTGTGCTTGTGGGAAGTCGCACAGAACGGGGCAGCTGCCGCCTGTGAGATCTCTGCCTACAACAGCTTGTGACTTTGTCATCTGTGGAAACAAATATGTTATTTTTAGGAAAAATTATTGTTAACTGTACTTTTGTTGGAAGACTAAAATGTACTGGTCAACATGGTTTTTTCTTTGTTATTTTATTCCTTCATAACAGTTTAGTTAGGCTGCATACAGAATAGTTGGTAAAGTCTCAGACAGGCTGGTTTGGTGTCTTAGCAAAAACAACTACTAGCCCTGTGTTCTGGTCGATTAGTAAAGAAACTTTAAAAGCACAGAAAAGGGCTGTCTGTGCTTACACATCCTTTATTACTGTGCTTCTAACTCAGGAACAAATCATGCATTAAAACACTGACAGATTCCAAAGCAGCTCAGCGATAGTACTAAGTGTGACTTTGTTCCCTTTTCTTGATTAAGTTGCACTAGAGATGTTCCAACAGCATATGCTATTTATAACTGTCACTGGATTCTATAAATATCAAAATTAAAATGTTACAGTATATAAGATTTGACTTATCACCACCCTCCTTAGAGAAGGAAAACATTCAATCAGTAAAACTTGAAAGCTGTCCAATACCATTAGGCCCTACCCTCACTATTGTTTCCTTCATGATCTTCAGAATTCATCATCATATCTTCCTACCCAACCTGTCTCCTCAAAACCACTTAACGTGTGATCTCTAAAAATACAAACATGATTATGTTAATGTTTGCTGAAACTTTTTAAATAGCTTCTCCCAATATCTCCAGAATAAAACAAGTTATCTTTAGAATTCAGCAGGAACTTCTAAAAGGTTGAAGAGATACTGTCTGCTGTGTGTGCTTGCAACTATACAGCCTGTCTTTCACCTCATGCAGATGTGCCCCTGGCTAGTAATGCCTTATCCATCACTTCCTACTTTCAAAGAGTGGGTTGAGTGAAACAAGACTCTGGAAATTACGTTTAACCTCTCCTAAAATCCTCTGATGCTGTCCCTCCAGCCCCTTAACATTCCCTGTAACATCAATGTATTTATCATATTTCTTAGTTGTTCTTCTTTCTACAGGAGGGTAAGGTCTTCGATGTCAGTGTGTGCTATTTTCTGTGGCATTGAGCATTTTTCTTGAACAAAATATATGATCAATTAACTTTGAATGAATGATTGTTAAAACATTGTGTTACCCTATCTCTTTCCCCTGAACAATATGCTGGTGTGCCAGAGAGGCTGGGTCTTACTGTCCCACAGAAACAGTGAAGTCTATTTATGGCTTTGAGAGACATTTGCAACAAATCATGCTTTCTCAAAGACTGTCCTAAACTTCTGATACACATTTGGAGATATTTGCCCCTTATGATGTAGCTTTTGACAATTGAAGGTCTGTGTTAACCTTCTGTGCTGCTAGATAATAGACATCATATGCTATCAGTATGGAGCAGGTCTCACACCAGATGCTGTCCCCATCACTCACTGCAACAGGCAGAGAGCACAGGACATACACAGGGCAGCCCTGAAAAAGCACGCTGAATACCTTGCCCATTATCTACAGAGCCCATGCTTTACAAACAATTGTGTTCCAAGTTTATGATCCTAAATTTCAGATTCCAGGTAATAAACATGATTATTTCCAATACACTTTATGTTTCTTTAGAATAAGAAGCATGCTAGTTAGAGGCTCTTTCTGTAAATCTATTACACAGTTATTAATGCATGTCTGTAATGTGTATGTATCTGTGAGTAGAAGAGAGGCAGCTTTCAGTTCTGTTGCTGCTATGTACAGTCAGTTCCACTAGCCAGAATTCAAAGAAAGGTTACTCGGGTTACACGGAATTCTTCTTCTTCTTCTTCTTCTTCTTCTTCTTCTTCTTCTTCTTCTTCTTCTTCTTCTTCTTCTTCTTCTTCTTCTTCTTCTTCTTCTTCTCCTCCTCCTCCTCCTCCTCCTCCTCCTCCTTCTTCCTCTTCCTCTTCCTCCTCCTCCTTCCGCTCCCCCTCCTCTTCCTCTTCCTCCTCCTTTTCTTCTTCTTCTTTTTAGTTACAGCTTTTTTATCTCCTTCACTTGCTTTATTCTAAGACTTCAACTGTCAAGGTCAAGTGGGGATAAAGTGGGGTTGAGTAGAACAAGACTGAAAATTACACTTAAACTCTCCTATAATCCTCTGATGTTATCCCTTCAACCCTCAGCATACCCTGTAATATCAAAGTATTCATTATATACATATCACATGTCCCACTTCACTTTATCCCAGCTAAGACTTCAAGTACTATGTTGACTGAGAGGGGGATGCAGGCTTCAGAGAGGTCTCAAAAAAACGAAATAAAAATGGCTAAGAGAAAGTTTAAACACATTTAACTTCTTCGGCTATCATGGAAATTTAAAATTAATTTGAGATGTCACTGAAACACACGCAGAATAGCTAAGATAAGAGAAATGATGACAAGTGAGTATGAGGAAAGGGGACACTTTTTTAATTAGTGGAGGGTGTGCAAAATGGTGCAGACTCCTCAGAAGTCAGTATGTAAATTCTCCGAAAGGATAGAGATAGATCTACTTTATGATCCCTCTATACCACTCTCATGCATTCACTCAGTGAACGCCACATCCTACTGCAGAGATACCTGCTCATCCATGTTCGTTGCTGCCATGCTCACAACAGCCAGGGGATGAAAACAGCTTACAGCTTAGATTCCTACCAAATGATGAATGGCTGATGCAATAAAAGTGTAGAATAGTATGTAGTGAAATAACATCCAGCTATTAAGAAAAATGGAATCATACAACTTGTGGGTAAATGAAAAGAGCTGGAAATACCCATTTTGAGTTAGGTAACCTAGACCCAGAACAACAAATGTTTCATGTTCTCCTTCATTTATTGATATTACATTTGGATATTCAGATTATCATATTTCATTTGGACTATCCATACAGGTCATGAAATTAGCTAGCAGTCACAGGGAGCAAGCTTTCAAAGGGAACTAGAACACAGAATAAAGGGTTAAATGGGAATAATGGAACAGGAAAGGATGCATCGGGTGGGGGATGGTAGGGCAGGGAAGAGGAGAAAATACAGGGAGGGATATATGACACTAAAGCTCTTTCAAAAATGTGATGTGGAAACCTACTACTGAAAATCTTTTTACACATCATAGTGGCAGAAGCTTGAGGTGGCTAGTGACATTGTCTATGCAGTCAGGAAGCAGAGAGTGATGAGAGAATTGAGTTCACCTAGTCTGGTCCTTTTCATGGCATCCGGGATGCGAACCCAGAAAATGGCGCCACATACTTTTATAGTGGTTCTTCCCACCTCAATACGCTAATCAACATATTCCCTCACAAGCATGGCCAGAGGTTAATGTAACCCAAATAATCCATTACACATGTGCCTGGAAAGGTGTGTCCTAGGTGATTCCAGATCCTGTCAAGTTGACAATGGACCAGCAACACCAGCATCTTGTGGGAACTTGTGGCAAGTACACATTGAATCTTATCTCAGATCAATGGAACCAAAGACAATAAAAGGGCTTTGGTTCCATTTTTACATTTACAGGGCAAGCTCTTCACATGAGTTTGCTGTATACTAACGTTTGAAAGTCATTGGTACATATTATAAGTTTATTAAGTTGGAAATGTCTCTGGAAATGTCATATTTTTATGAAAGGTATCAAAGTTCCTCTGAATAGAATAAGTGTGAAAATAATCTTTGAAAAAATGATGAACCTTCTTCCTAATCACTATCATGATGGCCTTTCCCTCTTATGCCCATGATAATTCTTCTAGGAGAGGTCCTAACCTTTGACACCAGGATTTTTAATCCTTCTAAACTATGAACTAAATTCAGTTTTTAAAACATAATATTTTTGTATATTTTTCATTTCTAAAATAAAAACATGCTTAAAATATGGGTTTAATGTGTATCTTATATATGAAAATTAAATATAACGTGTTTTCTTATTTTAAAGGAATTTATATGCTGAAGATCTACTTTAATTTATTAATTTGTCTATCCTTTCATAATTTATTTTTGTGTGTATGTTTGTGGCATATGTAAGTGGCTTTTGTATGTCTGTACCCATATGTGTAGATGTATTAAGGCCAGAAAACAACACAGAGTACCTTTCTGAAGACCTTTTTAATATTTTTCTGAGACAGGGTCTCTGACTACATCTAAAAATCACCAAATGGCTAGCTAGACTCACCAAGGAGGTCTAAGGAGGTTAGGATTAAAGACAGGAACTATGAACTACACAGACGTATCACTGGCTGCTACAGATCCACACTCAGGCCTTCGTGCTTGCTCTCGTAGGCACTTTTTCAAATGAGTCATCTCCCCGGCCCTTCACAGATTTATTTTAAAAATGAAGGAACTGAACATTTTCCTATAGATTTCTTTCACTGGAAATTTCAACACATTTTTATTAGATTTTCTTATCCATTTGGCCTTCTCTTGTCATACTACAAGACAGTGTTCTAACATTGCGAGCATCTCGATGGAAAAGCTATGCATTCATCTGGTCAATTTTAAGGAGGACCTCAATTACATTAGTATCTATTGGGTAAACTTGCACTAGAAAGAGACAAATGCTCCAAGCTATAGTCCCTCTCACTATGAAAGCTTTCAATGCTTACTGTGAACTTCAGTTGGAGCTGTTGTGTATGCAAACAGACCCTCACCCGGAGCTTCTGTGGCAGGGTCTGAGCTCATTATTTGCAGCCAAAGAATCACTGCTCATGAAGTGCAATAGGGTGCACAGAGGATTCACACCCGTGTGAGCCCTCTCCACATGCTGTTACTCTTTCTCCCCTCCTACCTCTCTGTCTTTCTAAATTTATTTCCTTTTCTTGCTTTGCTGCTCAGAAGCACACAGGCCTTTTTTTCCACCCTGTAAACCCAGTTCTTTATGATCACTCTAAAGTCAGATGTGGCGCACAGCAGCCTGGTCACTGTAAAACTTTGCAAGATTGCTTAAAAGGTCTAGAGTCAGGGAACTCAGGAGCGTCCATGCTGATGGCTCAGGCTCTTCCTTTTCCCTCATCAGCTGTGGCTTTCCCCTTCATCCTACCCTTCTTCACTGGGACTTGTAGTAATTGGTGTAGACTGCTATAAGCTCTGGTATCCTTGGGATAGCTATGAAGTAAATCAACAGCAAAAGTCTCTGAATTAAGTTCATATGAGTTTAATTTCTGGCTCTCATCCCTGAATATTTTTGAAATTATCAATTAAATATGACCCTCTGCAGGAAGGGTCTGAATATTTATTTCTGTTTCACATATTTCTGGGTAATTGGTATTCAAGGATGAGAACCAAGATAGACTAACAGAACACAGGCTATTTATTGTATTTCTGCAGGTGATTGGTGAAGGAGGCTTCGACCGCATCCTTGGAGCTGAGCAAGCCTAGCCCAATAAAGGCAGTCCCCATTCTTATGGCCTTATGTTTATTTCATCTAAACTCTACTTTGTAATTACATTTTAAATATGGCTTATAAAAGAGCCAAGTTATAAAACTTTGCCTGGTTGCTTAGCCTTTTGGAACACCACTTTATGAGTGGACTTGTGGTTGCATTTCAACGTTTTACCCAGCAAAGATTATTGACTTTTTTGAGCCTCTTAGAGCATACATCTTGTCACCCACAATAATAATACAATAAGTGCAAAGAGAAGTGCATTGTTTGTTAACATCTCAATATTTTGAATACACCCTTGACATAGGTTATTTCTACATTTTTGGCTGTAGAAAAGATTTCAATTAATGTTCAGCCCTAAATAGGACATTTATCTTATCCCTTCTGAATAATCAGGGAACATGCAGGAGGGATTGGAAAGCAAGTGGTTGCTGGAAGAGAAGGAGAAGGGATGCAAAATGTCACCTTCTGGATAAGACAGGGCCATTACAATTACAGACTCACAATCTTTGGGAAAACCTCTACTGGGTCTGCGGCCAGGCAGGGACGCCGGTGGTCTTATGCCTCACCGCAGAGCCATTTGCTCCCAATACAGCAAGAGTGGGGGCCATTCTCTTCACTTGTGTGCCCACTAGTGACCCCCACAAGACGGCAATGAGTAATTCCACTCCAGTGTGCCCTGACATAGCTCTGGTTACACTTAATAGACCACATAACCAAAACAAACAAAATGTCCTGAAAGGGAAGTGACAGGAAGAAGGAAGGAATGATAAGGATGGGAGGGAAATAAAATGGATGGTTGGAGAGGGTGGTCAGAATGCTTTTGGATGAAATTGTGAAAATCGTGTTAAATCCGGAAAATGCAGACAATATCATTGACACATGAGCAATCAATGTGACTGCCGTACCATCATCTTCTCTTTCTGAGATGAAATAGGAACTGGCTTTTGCTTCCACATATCTGTTAGAGCACATGTCAGTATTAGAACCTACCAATCTGTAGCCTGCCTTCTTCCTAATAGACCGCATGATATATTGGGGGCAATGAATGAAGGACCTACATCAGGACTGAAGAAATACAAAGGACTAAAAACCAGAACTGTCTGGTCCCGAAAGTGGCTTCATGGACCAAATCCAAAGGTATTTGCCATTCTTCTTGCTTTAAAGTTTTATCTTACTTTCAATTAAAATAATTGTAGATTTTCGCCGGGTGGCGGTGGTGGCGCATGCCTTTAATCCCAGCACCTGGGAGGCAGAGGCAGGTGGATTTCTGAGTTCGAGGCCAGCAGAGGTCTACGGAGTGAGAGTTCCAGGCCAGCCAGGGCTACACAGAGAAACCCTGTCTCAAAAAAAAATTGTAGATTTTCATTAATATAATGTAATGTATATATAATATACATATATACACATATATGTATGTATATGTGTATATATATACACATATATAAATATATGTGTGTATGTATGTATGTATATTGTACTGACCAAACCAGACTACCTTATCTATCAAGACACCTACTTACAGTTTTTCCAATTATGAGAACACAAGGTTCTTTTTATGGTTGGTGCACACTATTATCACGTTCCCATGCAACAGCCCCATAAAGCTTACCTCTCTTCCCATCCATCACCTTGTGCTCATTTGCCAGCATCTCTTCCTTCCTGGTCCCTGCTCCACCCTCTGCCAGCCCATGGAAGCCACCATTCAATACCCTACTCCTTGTGTAAGACATTTTAGGTTCCACTTATGAGATTGGCTCTTCATGACTGGCTTAATTCACGTAATGTGATGTCTTCTAGACTCATCCACCGTGCTGCAAGAGCAGAATGCAGGTGCCCAGGAGATACACGAAATGTTTCTCAACATTTCTGATCACCAGAGAAATGCAAACTGTGATACTGGCGGTGTTCAAAATGATGAATCTCAGTAAGTGCTGGGAAAGTTTGTTGGGGAAATGGAACTCTACTTTATTGGTGTATATTGGAAAACACTATGGAAGATCCTCAGAAAACTCTGACAATTGGTTTACCATGTGATCTAGTAGCACTACTACTGAATATATAGCTAAAAAAATAGGTGTTTTAAAAATACCTATTGTCTTCCATCATTCACTAAATTACTATTCAATAATAGCCAAGATATGGTAGCAGCCAGCATCCATCGGGTGATAGGTTTTATTTAAATAAAACATCTGTACACAAAGGATGCTATTTAACATTTGTAAAAACCGAGACTAAGCTTGCAGTTCCGTGGATCTCCTAATGAAGTAGCAGTAGTGGTGGAACATACCTGCTCAGAGATTTAGCGAATTCAGCACAGTCTCAGAGATTTAGCAAAAGCTTGCTCTCTAGTTATTAGTACCTTCTAGAACTTGGCTATTTTTATAAGTTATTAGACATATATTGCATTGAAAATGAAAAGAAGTATATATATATATAATATATTATATATAATATATATTATATATTCTTAAATGTTAAAGGAATGTACAGGGTGCAGATGCGATTGCACTTACCAGAATACTCCTGAGAACAGATGCACGTGTACCTTCCTATCTCATTGAGGCACACAGCCTCATTCTTGCAGGGGTCAGAAACACATTCATCCACTTCCAAGTCACAATGCCTGCCTTGGTATCCGGGCACACAGAAGCAGGAGTAGCCATTGATTCCATCCTGGCACACAGCCCCATTGTGGCAAGGGCTGGAAGCACACTCATTGTGATCAGTCTCACAGAACCTTCCAGCATATCCAGGAGGGCAGATACAGAAGGGATGCTCTGGGTCTTCGTGGCAGGTGCCTCCATGCTGGCAAGCATTCTCTCCACAGGAATTGGTGGCAATTTCACAGGTCAGCCCTCTGTACCCAGGAGGACATTGACACAGGAAGCTCCTTTGCCCGGGGACATTCACACAAGTGGCACTTCCTTGGCAGGGACTGGAGAAGCAAGGGTCTTCCAGATCTTGGCAGTCTTTGTCCAAATTATTGGCTGCGTCTAAGCAACAATTGATGTCTTGTGGAAAACGCTTGCATGTAGAATTGTTTTGGCAAGAATTTGAGAGACACCTGGTATTGTTTTTATTGCAAAGTGAATCTAAAACAAAATAGAAAACATCAAGATTAAATTTGCAAATGGTTGAAGATAAAATTACAGAAAATCTTAAACATACTCAGTAGTGAAACACATTATGGGGTGTGCTGTAATATTGATTTTTAATTCTTCATTTATCCAGAAGTTTTCTATACTTGTGATTAATAAACTAAGATAGGGGCTAAGGAATACCTCAGCCAGTAAAAATGCCTGCTTTGCAAGCACGAAGGTCTTGAGTCCACTCCTCAGAGCACACATTTAAAAGGTCAGGTCGGATAGCAGAGTCACTGAGAGTGAATCGCTGGCCAGTCATCCTAGTCTAATGCTGAGTATGAGGCTGATAAGAAACTGTCTCAACAAAGGATGAATGTAACCTCAGGAAGGATGTCGGAGGTTGTCTCTGCCCACAACCACACTCGCTGCACACATGCACATAAATAAATATACAGTGCAAACACACACTCTCACACACACACACAAACACACACACATACACACACATATGCACACACATATACACACACACTCACACACATATACACATACACACACATACACACATATGCACACACACTCACACACATATGCACACACACAAATACACACACATACACACACAAATACACACACATACACACCCTCACACACATACACACATATGCACACACAAATACACACACATATACACACAAATACACTCTCACACACATACTCACACACACATATACACACATATGCACACACAAATACACACACACACATAAATAACTTGAGCAGGATTCTTTCACTTCCTTTCCTCTGTTCTATGTGCTACTGAGAATTCTGATGTCCACCTTCTCTTGGGTAAAATTAGAAAACACTAGATCACTTACAAAGTCATCTGTGGGAAAGTTGCCTAACTGAAACACCTCTTGAAATGAGCCCTATTTCTCAATTTATGACCAAGTGTTTTATCAACATCTCTATTTTATGCTCTAAAAAGCAAAACATAAAAAAAGAAAAATAAGAAAGCCCTGGCCATCCAGTGAGTTCCACTGAGCTGAACATCCCGGGTCTTTACACACACAGCGTTTCTCAACCTCACAGCAGCATAAAATAGTTATGTACATCCCACAGGTTAAAACAGGCAAGGTCCCACTGCGGATATATTGAAGTCAAAGTCCTCAAACTTTATTTTCCCCAATCAGTTCTAGGGATCTATCTTTGAAAATATAATTGGGATAATGGCCCCAAGAGAGTAATAATTCTATGGCTTTCTCTAAATTGATTGGGTGCATTTCTAATTTATCCTCTGAAGCATTGCTTCCTGGAGGATATTAGAACATCTTAGAACTCCCAAGAAGACTGTGTGTGAGGATGCCTATAATCCTAGTTCTCAGCAGATGGAGGCAGGTCTTGATTTAAAACCAGCCTGGAGTATGTAATAAGACTCTGTCTCACTCACACACACACACACACACACACACACACTCACACTTGATTGTAACTCACTTATAAATCAGAATTATATGCCTAACCATACTAATATTTTAATTTGAAGAGGGGAAAGCATTTATGTACTCACAGACTCAAAGTTTATTACCCCCCCCCCTTTTTAGGAAGATTCTAGGGGACCATGAATGAAAATGGCAAAGAAACCAAAAAAGAAGACATTCATTCTAGGAAGTCCTGTCAGTAATCTAACAAGATAACGACAAGCAGATTTTACTAAAAGAGAAATCCCAGAACCCCAGATGTGCCACCGGTATCAACATTAAGCAGAGCGGAAAGTGTAGCCTCATGAGGGATGTGTCAGAGAAGAAAAATGTGGAGTTCTGTGTAGGGGGACAACAAGGAAACACACCAACTCTAAAACCCAAAGCAACTTTTACTGCTGTTAATTTTGGAGAACACTAAAACCTGCATAAGAAAGAAAATGAAATCAGGGTAGGTCAGTAAGCAAAATCAATACACAAATCAAAGAGAAAATAAAACTGTAATGTAGGAGAATAATACTTTACTATAAAATAATATAAACTGTAATGAATATTGGGAGTAAGAGAGGGTGTGTATGTGTGTGTGTGTGTGTGTGTGTGTGTGTGTGTAAAATCTGCCAAAGAATTAAATCAATTTTTGCCATAATAGTATGTCAATATGCTTAGTTTATTTAGCTTTAGTTTACTTTAGTTTTTTGTTAGTTTAGTTTAGTTAGTTTAGTTTAGTTTAGTTTAGTTTTGTGACAAGGTTTTTCTACATAGCCCTGGCTGTCCAGTAACTTGATATGTAGACCAGGCTGACTACGAACTCATAGAGATCCACCAGCCTCTGCCTCTTGAATGGTGGGATTAAAGGCGTGCACAACCACACCTAGCCAGGATCCCAATATTGTATGTCAGTATCTAAAGATGAAACAGACATTTAGGAAATAAGTGAAGACACATTTGTTAAAAAGCACTTCGGGGAGCTTTTCCTGGAGGCACACTTTGAGACTGAGGAGCGGGTGTGTCCTTCTTCAGAACCCTAGGGATTTTGAAAGGGTTACTGAAGACAAATTTAATAAAATATTTTCAAAGCAAACCAGGTATATTTAAATCCATACCCTGCCCCCCCCCCCGTTGCTCTGTTTCTCTGTATATTTTAAGGTGCTTTTAGTGTGTGTACAAGCCTCATACCTTCCTCTCTTTGTACCTGGTGACATAGTGTATATAGTATCTGTGAATCTGTGAACGTGGGCTGAGATGTTAACAGGCCTTCTCTTAGGTGCAGCTCAGCCCGTGTGTGCTGACCGACGAGACAAAAGCATCCGTCAGAATGAAAATTCCGCTTTTCAAATTGATAAAGTAACTTCGATGTACTAAGTGTTGTTTGACGTGATCTCACCTAGGCAGGCCCCAGACTCAAGCTCTTTCTATCTTCACTCCCACAGTGCTGGGACTATAGGTACGGGGTGGAAAAAAAACCTTGATTAAATAATTAAATAACCAGCTGAGGGAAACAGCAAAGGCAAAAAAACACATGATGGGTGGCCATGATCCTTAAAAAGTCACCTTTCCAAAAATGCCTAAAAAAAAAGTCACATGTGTTAGGCCTGGCGTTAGTAGAATAAGACTTAAATTTATTATTGGGCTTTAGGTCCCAGGAAAAAATGGGCGTAGAGAGTTCAGTTTTCATATGAGCATTCTGAGAGTAGGAAATTTCACTGGGTGTTTAATGTTCAGAACAATTCAGAGGCTACGGCACCTTCTCCCTGCAGTAAAGCTCGCCATCTACTGGTAGTCATGAGAAGGTCTACAGTGAGAACTAAACTTCCCCTCCCTCCCTCCCTCCCTCCCTCCCTCCCTCTCTCTCTTCTCCTTCTCCCTCCCCGTGTGTGTGTGTGTATCAACACATATATATGATGTTTTTTGAATTCTTAGGTTTTGCATTTCTAATAGAAAATTTACCAGCTTAACACAAAAATTAACAATACTGTTCACTAAAACGTGTTCATTCCCACTGCAGGGATTGTATTCGAGAACATAAAATGGTAGACTCTGGTATACCTTTCCATAGAGAGGCTGTGAGCGCACCAGGCAGCGTGCTAGATACATCCTTCCCCATAAAGGACCTGGGCTGGGTTAGAACCAGGCAGGATAAGGAAGGCATTCGCTTAGAAAATGTCTGCTCTCAGTGGTTTGCATTTCGCAAAGACATATCTTTAACTGTAAACTATAAATTTAAGTGTCTATTTAAATGTTTGTCTCAGAAATTCACATGTAACGATGCGGTGATCTAACTAACTGTACTGAGAACACTGGTGTGTCTCGTGTTGTCCTCAGTACCTGTCTATCCTAATACACATGGAACAGTTACGTCCTGAGTATGAATTACCCAAGCCAAGGTTCCTTAATGACATTTCTGTATGCACATGTATATGGACACCTATAATCATTGCATACTACCCATATGTAAAGAAATAATGATAAATACTCCTTTTTTATTGGCTATAGTCTTTATTTACATTTCATTTCCCTTTTCCTGGTTCCTTGCCCCCCAAAGGTCCCATATGTCCTTTTCCCTCCCCCTGTTCCCCCATCCACCCCTTCCCACTTCCCTGTTCTGGTATTCCCCTACACTGATGCTTTGAGCCTTTCCAGAACCAGGGTCCACTCCTTCCTTCTTCTTGGACATCATTTGGTATGTGGATTGTGTCTTTGGTGTTCCAAGATTCTAGGCTAATATCCACTTATCAGTGAGTGCATACCATGGGGTATTCTTTTGAGACTGGGTTACCTCACTTAGTAAATACTCATTTTTCTATGGGACCTTTGGGGGGAAGGGAAACCAGGAAAAGGGAAATGAAATGTAAATAAAGAATATATCCAGTAAAAAAAAAAGAATATACTAAAGGGAAAAAAAGCACTTATTCTGTTATGAATTTCTCAGTCTTTTCTCAGGATTTACTAACCCAATTCTCTCCACCAAACTCTCCCATCATGTCTGCCATTCATTTCTATTGATACTGAGCTTAAGCATCGAGTTCCCTGTGTGCCATCAGAAAGATGGAAAAGAGGGATGGATAAGCTCCTAAGTACCATACCTGGGTCAGAAGTAGCAATTTTAATGTGCCCATATTTAGCCAAACTAAACACACCCCCTACTCTCCCCACAGTAGACGCACACTTATTTGGGTGCATGGCTCAGAGGCATGAATGCTTCCCAGGCTTGTTTATTTATTTATTTATTTATTTATTTATTTGTTTATTTATTCTCAGAGTAGTGGGGACATGGGCCAAGGATTTAGAGAACTCATTTCTAAGGTATGAGCTGGGTTTGCGGTGGAGTAACTTTGGAAACACAACCTTGCAGTGCTTTCTCTCTTAATTTTATATCACATTTAACCACACCCAAAGAGGAGATAATCACAGGAGGATTTGTGATTCCAAAGTGTGATTATCCCAACAGCATGCAATGAACAGTATTTGGGGTTGTTTTTTTTTATAAAGAAGATTAAATATTTACTAATGAGATGCTGCTAAAATAAACTGGGAGGTTTAAACATGTTGGCAGAGCCAAGCCCACGTCAACAGGTCTAAGAATTGTAATTTATGAAAATGAGGCCATTTGCTGAATTCTCCTTAGCCTGGCTTTCTGCAGAGGATGAAATTCTATTCTAGTCTGGGCTGGGTAGGGTTCGGTACAGGAGGGATGCACATCTTTATTCAGGACACAGTCCAAATGGCTTGCACATGGTACATAGTGAGTTGAAAACTGTTGAATAATGAATGAATGTATAAAAATAGCTGAATTCTCATTTAAGCCTCGCTATGAAATTCTTACTTTGACCTCTTTTGGTAAAATAAAGCAGAACAAATCAGCAGAAGAAACCCACTCCCTTTGATCCACAGTATGACAGGATCCACATGGAATAGCTAAACTGAGATGTAGATGGATTCCTTTAAGACAGTCATTTCCCCCTGTATTTCAGCTGCATACCAAAAGCTAGACATTCGTTCTCACATATGCAGTTGTTTCTGTACATATCTATACATGTTCATGGTCTCAAATACCAAACTGAGGCCAATATAATGTATTGGGAAGAGTACAGATATATGGATAGATGGATTGAAATATTGGTTCAACCAACTTCCAACTCTGTGACTCTAAGGAAACTGGTCACCATCGCAGTGCCTCAGTTTCCTTATTTTTAATAGGAAATGTTCGCAGCAGGTGACCAAATGGGTTTTGGATCCTAGGTTTATGTTTTGGCTCTACTACTTACCGATCTCTATAGGTTTTGTCATGTAAATACTAATATGCCCCAGTTTTCATTTTTGTGAAAATGGCACTATTCCATAATATCAAATACCTAACAGTGCTTGGCATAAATGAGCATTATCTATATCTCACTAATAGCAAGAATGCTATGAGTATTTTTGCTATTTATATCCTAAAGAACAGAATTAATGACATACATGAAGATCCTTGAAATAATGTCAGCCACTGCATAATTTTTAATCAGTACCATTTGCTTTTCCTTGCAAGATCCAAGGCCCAAACACCTTAGGATCCCTCTGGTAACTGGGGAAGTTCAATTCACATCGTTGGTGCCTGATAAATCATGCTCCAAGGAATAAATTCAGGAAAGGTGACTTTATGATATGCAAAAGGACATTCTGTGTCTTGAGAGTTCTAAGAGGTACAGGCTTGTTAATATTGATATCCCCTGAAAACCAAACAGCATATCTAGGCAGAGGCCGACACCTCCAAACTTACTCCAGTTAATTCGCAGGCTAACCATGATGCACAACTTCATTGCTCCAGCTGGGGTGACTGTGGCCACAATTTATTGATGGTGTCTCCACCTCAGAGCCCTATCCTATTATCACTTCTTTACAGGGCCCAGAGGAAAGTTTAGAGTTTCCTATGAGTATATTTTAAATGTAGATTTGAATGCCTTGCATACAATAAGTATTTCGCTCATTTTTTATATGTACTTTCTGGTCACTAACACCACCATAGATGAAATCACGTCCCTTTCAATCCAAAGACACCAAGACTCTCTGGACAATAAAAGCATCTACGGTCCCCACTGGACACCTAAGAATAGGGTTGGACTGGGTCTTGGTCATTATGCACCATGTGGTTCTTGTCTTGGGCATCCAGCATGCCCACCTCACCTGAGGTGCCTTCCTTCCTCCATTAACCTCAGGAAACGACTAAGTAATGCAAAGTGTGAACATCACTTTTTACTAAATGTCAGTCAGTGAACACTTTAATAAGGTTCGATCATGTCTCTTTGGCATTTAGAACCCATCAGGCCTGGGCTCTGATCTTATTATAACCAGTGTATATGTTAATAATAATAATAATAATAATAATAATAATAGCATTTCACTTACAGAATAGACTTGCACTTTACTATCGCCGTTAATTCTAGTAAACCAAAATAGAGACCATCACCGTATTCAACAAAACATCTACAACACAACAGGATTTGCTGGACTTGACAGGACTACTACACACATGAATGCAGAGGAGCTGTAACTGCATAAGCCAAACCAGCCCAGGATGAAACCAGCCCAAACCAGAGCACGAAGGGGAGGGCCGGTGAGGCTTTACCCCCAGCTAAGAAGTTGTTGGTAGTTGATGGATGTTGGGGATGGAATAGTAAGTTTTATTTTGGGATATGCTATCTATGCTCTAATAGATGGTTTTACACCCATGAATATAAGGCAGAACTAAGTGAGTGGAGTTTTTATTTAAAAGGAGAGAGCAAAGATGCTAGGAGAGAAAAGTGGTTGTCAGGATAGGAATTAGAGAGGAGGAATCAAAAGTGGGTTTAGTATATGTGTGTGTGTGTGTGTGTGTGTGTGTGTGCATTAAAATCCTGAAAAATGAAACATCAAACTAATAAAAAATTAATGTTATTTCTAACATAAAATGTCTGTAATTTTCTGCTTCCTTGGGGTCAATGAATAAGCCTCTCACTTCATTTGCTTTCTATGGAAAATTATGGGATGTGGAAATGTCATATTCATCTTATAAATGTGGACTTTTCTGGAATGTAAATTACTTCACTGGTTTTGTGCATCTAACATGTAATAGAACAGAATGCCAAGCGACATCAAGACATTTAGCTGAGAAAAAAAGCCAAAGAGGAGGACAGAATCATGAAAAGAAACACTGAAAAGGGTATTTCAACCTGTTCTTCCAAACGTCAGTGTTCCGCTGAAGCACAGAGAGCGTTGTTAAGCCGTAGTTTTAGCACGTTTGGGCCGAAGCCTGACCTTGCTCTGCTAGGCAGCTCCCAGCTGCTGCTGCTGGCCCAGAACTACACTGCACTAGCGCGTGTTTGTCCTACCTCAGTCTACCAGAAGATGAGCACGAGCCACGGATGCAGCGAGTGTTCTACTCACGACAATAAAAGCAAACCACGGGGCTGTGGACATGCCTCAGCAGACGAGGAAGACCCTGCTGCTAAGCCCAACAATGAGTCCAATCTCTGACACACACATGGTGGAATGGGAGGACCAACTCCCAAAAACTGTTTTTGCAAGCCATGGCGCGCGCACGCATGCACGCACTCACGTACATGCGCACGCATGCACGCACGTACGCACGACCGTATGCACGCACGAACACATGAACGCATGCACGCACGTACGCACGAACACGTGCATGCGTGTGCGCGTGCGTACACACCCACCACAATAAATAAATGAATAAAATAAAAATGCGAATTGTCAAAATTAATTTTAATATATTTAGTTTATCCAAGTATACCTAAAACATTTTCATTGTAATATATAGTCACTACAAAAGTTACTTAGATAAAAATGGTGCCATTTGTATTTTCTTTGAAATCCTGTGTGCACTTTACACGTTCAGCACACTCCAGCTAACAAAGCCACGTGTGACTAATGGCTGATGCCACAGACAGTGCAGCCCTTGTTGCTCTCATGTGTTTGTAGAAGCAACTAAGCCCTAGAAGAGTGATGCAGTGTAATGACTGTGCATAAGACTTTTTCCTCTGTAATTGAAAATTGCTATTTCACTATTGTTGTAACTACCATGAAGGCATCTATCTCAGAGGGGCCCCATGAGAGTCATTGGGAAGGTATTTTCAAAGAGTGTACATTCTCAGAAGCCCTTGGCAAGGAATACAGTGTGCACATCTACCATATTGCTGCAGTCTTGTGGAGCTCCAGCCCAAGCAGTCCTGGGACTTATTGTTGCTAAGATACATTGTTAAGAGTCATCCATGTATCCTCAATGGTTCTTCATTTCTTTGCAATTAAAATATTAACTCTATAAGTTCAAGTATTTGGCTTTTTCAGTGTGTCTGTATATATGACCTATGTATTCAGTTTTGCTTGCACACCTTATTGTCCCGTGTGTGTGTGTGTGTGTGTGTGTGTGTTACATGAGTATGTACATGCACTGATCACACGTATGTGAGCACATGTGTGTAAGGTGCATGCATACACGAAAGAATGTGCTTACAGAGGTCTAAATCTGCCCATCAGATTTCTACAAGGATTCAGGCATCTGAACTCCAGTCCCCGTGTTCCCTGTTTAGGCCACAAGTGCTTTGACCACTGTGTTGTTTCCCCAGTCTCTGATTATACATTTTGCACACTCCCATGAGTCTTGAATAGCTCAGAGAATACATGCTGATTGTTTTGCTCTTCTGGCTAATTGGTTTCCCTGGGGAAATTGGTTTTGCTCACTCTATGGCTCACTACACTTGAACAGAGAGAGACTGATTGTCTTCAGTCAGATCTCTCGAAGTTGTGGACGGAATCTGGGGGAAACCCAGGTTACTGTGGCTACCAGCTAACTTGGACGCTACCCTGAATAGATTCCATTTTCTTTATTCAGCTAAGAGCTCCCTGGCACTGAGCACAACAGCTGCAAAGCCACAGTGCCTCTGGTTTGGATATGATTTGGAGGTGTTTGCACGGCTCCCTGCCTGGCGCACTCTGGCACATGTTGTTCTAAGCAGGGCCTTGGTGCACACAGACATGCCTCAGCTCTTCTGCGCAACCTCACAGCACACATGCAAAACCAAGCTTGATCTCACAGGGGCCTGTTTGGCAAACTCTACCCAGAAGGGGAAGGCAAATGCATAAGTAATGAATCCTGAGGCTGCATTGCTTAGCGTGGAAGACCAGGGAAAAGGAAATAGTGATGCTTGAAGGTTCCCAGGGAAATGTAGGGGTACTGGCATCCTTCTGAGAGCTGCAAGAGACAGTCTCATGTATGGGACTGGCAGCTTGATTGAAGAGAAAACATAAAGGCATCAGAACGGCTCCATTGTGAGAAGGGCATAAGGAGTCATACCACGAGAGGGCCTGATCTTAAACACCGTGGCCATGGCCACCTGTTTCAAGGGCACGATTTTGTAATTAAAATGTTTTTCCAGTTAACGGGAAAAGAAGGATAAAGTCTAACAAATTCCATATCTGTAAATTGAATATATTAATTGAAGTTTTGTCTAATTCTGGTATTTAAAGGGATGTTTTGAAAACGAAGCACATACATTACTCATCACCGTGTATGCCTCCTGACCTAACTGACATTGAACTGAAAGAAGAAAGCCTAAATTCTCATCTTCTTTAACTGATGGAATGATTATATTTAAGCCTTATGTCATAATTTCTATTAAAAAATAGTATGCAGCCCTCTACCAAGCAGCAGTCCTGTGCCTGTGCCGGTCATCCAGCCTTTGAACATGCACTCAGAAGCTCTTGCATGGTGCTTATGAGTTAGATGGTGCCTCCCTTCTGTTCTGTCTTATTTTCCCACACTAAGATAAGTTCAGGCAAGGTACTAAACTCCCTTTTATAACATTTTACTGAGTTGTTAGTCAGATGGGGATCATCCATGATTTGGAGCATTTTGGATGGCATAACAGAATTTGCAAAGTTAATCTGCATAGAGAAGAAGTCTCTCCACCAATGGCAGAGCACACTAGCATAGCCATTGTGCTGGTGTGTGATATTTCACCACACCAATCACCTTTGTGAGAGTTAGTCATCTGTGTGAGAGTTAAAAGGTTTTCCTACAAAGGCTATTTGGAGTTTTCCCTATGTTAGTGAAAACTATAAAATGGGGCTGGTGGGGTGGCTCAGTGGGTAAAGTGCTTTCGTCCCAGTCTGACCACCTTAGGTCCATCTGGGATACCCACACCATGGACGGACAAAACCGACTGTCACAAACTGACTTTCTGATCTCCACAGGTGTGTGCCACACACACATAAATTACAAATAAATAAATGAATGTGTAGTGGAAACTTGTATCTTTCACAGATATTTTGTATGTTCTAGGGATAGTTTCTATGTTTTATCTCAATTTCATTTGTAGAAACAAAGTATGAATGCCCTAGGTATCCAGAAGTAAAGGAGCCTAAAGTCCCATGAGTTCAAGTCAGGACTGTATAAAATAATTGGTTGTTTAATCCTCAAAAAAACTAAAGCGATAATTTTAAGGTTCTGTCAAATAAACCATGTGTTCCAAGAAAATGCCAATCCTAGGTATAAAAGGGTTAAAAAAAAACCCAAGAAGAATCCATTTGCCTCTGGTCCATTTCAAAAGCACCCTATCATGTTGTTATAGAAACCACTTGCAGCTGGAAATCTCCCATCATGATTATTGCTATAGTAACCACTAAATGACAAGAAGCCAGTCTTTCATCCATTTGCCATCATCCCCTTTCCAAGATGGCTTTGTTTCTACATGTTGCTGGAAACAGAAAAGGAAGAGTCAATTTAACGAGGACAGAAAATGAGCGGAAAGGGCTCAGTCTAAGCAATCACAAGAGCGGTGGAGTCTGCACTTTCCAGAGAAAACACCCTCTGATTCCTGAAATGAACTTTCAAATTGTTCACCCAATCACGTGCTTGCTTACTTCTTTTATCTATTTGAGTTTAAATTCAGAGTATTTGAAAATTAAATGTAATTTTTATTTTATATTTTAAAATCATCATTTAAATATATAGAAAAATTCCAATAATGTGCCTTTGCCTAATATGGTCCCTTATTATGTGTTTAACTTGACAAGTTAAATCATGTATTATGCTAAATACAATATTATCTCTCATCATAGTTCACCACAAAATATTCTCCCCTCCCCCTGTTCCCCAATCAACCCCACCCCCACTTCCCTGTCCAGGTATTCCCCTACACTGTGGCATCGAGCCTTTCCAGGACCAAGGACCTCTCCTCCCTTTGATGTCCAACAAGGCCATCCTCTGCTACCTATGTGTCTGGAGCCATGGGTAACACCATGTGTACAATCTGGTTGATGGTTTTGTCCCTGGGAGCTCTGGGAGTACTGGGTGGCTCATATTGTTGTTTTTCCTATGGTGCTGCAAACACCTTCAGCTCCTTGGGTCCTTTCTCTAGCTCCCCCATTGGGGATCATGTGCTCAGTTCAATGACTGGCTGAGAGTGTCCCCTTTTGTATTTGTCATGCACTAACAGAGCCTCCCAGATGACAGCTATATCCAGCTCCAGTCAGCAAGTACTTGTGGGCATCGATAATAGTGTCTGGGTTTTGTAAATGTATATGGGGTGGATGACTAGTCCTTCAGACTCTGCTCCACACTTTGTCTCTGTATCTCCTTCTGTGGGACACAATTCACATATCAAATGACAACCAACATTTAACTCATTTATTGCCCCCAGGTATGCAAGGTTTAAAACTGTAATGCAGTGTTGAACTTTAGTAATCTTTATAAAAATTATTTATGTAAATTAAGCTAAACATATGGCCAACTCATCTATCGTCTGTCTATCTATCTATCTATCTATCTATCTATCTATCTATCTATCTCTAGCTCTAGCTCTCATCTCCATTTCTATCTCGATGTCTCTCTCTGCCTTGGACATAATCACTTTGTATGATAGATCACCTTCTATGTTGCTAAGCTGCACATCTTTAATTTGTAGACATATGCCCAATTTTGACTTTGAAAAGTTTAAAATCAAGGAGAAGATATTGCAAGGTCACCAACAAAGTGTAACACATATTAGCTCAGTAAAGGTCACAGACAGCGTCCCTGTGTTCATCAAAACCCGCAGTCCTAGCACATTGGATGGGAAACCATTGTTGCAAATCAAAGGTTAACATCCAAATACTTGATTCCTGGATGAAAATCAAATGCTACCATTCAGCCCCAGCTTCCCTCCAAGATAATCACCGTAGAATATTTACAGAAAGATATAACCATCATCATTTTCTAAATATTTTATTTGAGGAAGAATAACCTATATTACTCAAGTTAGAATAAAAAAGTATTTGAAATCTCTGAAATAAGAGAGAGATTCTTGGAATAATCTGGGGAACTTGACTCACTGCATTTGAATGTCATTTTTATTAATCCCATTCTTCACAAAAACCTAAAATATGTGTGGCAGTTGAAGCCAGTGCTTCCTTTTCTTGGCTGCTGCCTTTGTCTGGATAATTGTATTAATGGGTTATATTTCAAATTGAGGACTTACATTAATTTTAAATTATAGATTGACTCCAATATTTGTTTTGAAATATGTGGGGTTTTGTACACCTCCGTTTACTCTGCTTCCCATATGCTTGTTTTTTGCTTTGTGTAGGAATAGTTTTAAGGAAATCCTCTAAAACTGGCTTTTGTTGATGGGTGCTAACACTATATCTTCAACCAACTTAGAATTATTTCAAAATAGTTACTATGATCAAATAATCAGCACTACACATGAGCAAGTACACATTATTTTGTGTGAGAGCAAAACTAATTTTACCCATTTTGATTGCAACACCTAGGTGACTTGCTTTTCTGTGATAGAGCCAGCCAACGTTCATGACCATGCTTGCTGGGGCCCTGGGTCACATGTTGCCTTGCTCACACAGATATGTTTTTAGGACTGACCACTTGGCATTGGGGAACCAGTTCTGGGACTCGCTCCTGGGAAAAACGGATTCTTTTCTGCCAGCAGTCATTAATACATTTTATATCAGGCAGCTCTGGCTTGGTGTCCACATTCTGCTGACTCAATCTGTAAACTTGGAAATAAACACACAGTTTTCAAGGGATTAGTATAAGGACTAAGTTAGTGAGCGCGTTGAAAGTGCTTACCTACGTCTCTATCACAGCGTGGTTACTTAGTAAGTCAGGGCTCTCTCTCGTCACACTTGAGATATTTCATTTGTAGGGCTTAGATTTTAAAAAAAAATATTGAGGAAAGCACCAAAGTATATTATCATGTTATGAATTTGCCCCAAATTACTTAATAGCCTGTTTTATAATCATATTTAATAAATGATGTTCTCATACCCTAGACACAGCCAATATAAATACGATTCGGCAAAGAACCACATAAACAGTGGCTTACAAAGGGAATGCCTTCAAGACCCTTTAAAGTTAAAAGCAATAAAGCCCATGAGCGTGGAATAGCTGGGACCTGTCTTTGTTATTGATCATGCAGAGGCAAGCGCTCTACAGAGTGAGCTACCTTAGGCTTAAGGGACACACAATGAAAGGCGGAGATAGATAGGCCAGACATAAGGAAGCTGCCTGTTGGTGGGAGGAAAGCAGGAGCCTCGGCTGGGCAATGTTGTGCCTGACATTCTCGTTCCTGCTAAGTGACACACACCAAACAAACCTCAGGAACCTTCCTGGCCCCGATTGCCAACAGAGAGTCTGTACGTTCAACCAGAATGCTGAAGGGATGTATGACTCTCTCATTATAACTTTTGATATTCGTATGCACACAGTACTTTTTTTTCCCCGAGGCCTAACATTGTATAGAGTGGTTTTGAGCTAAATTCCACATATTATTGGTAGAAAGAATCACATACAGATGCTTTGAAAGGTTGTTGGTGTCAGCATGAAGGATGCGTGTCTTCAGGGTTGCAGGCAGCGGAGTGTCATTGCAGGTTAAGAACTATTAATTGGTGAATAGAAAGAAGTTTTTGAAACATTTATTTATTCTATGTATAGAGTTTCAACTTACATTTTACAAAATTGAAGTTTGAGAACTGATAGGAAATGACATTTGTTCTATTGGAGTATTATAAATTATACATTTCACATAGAATACATGATTTTTTGGAAATTAATTATTGACATTGAACAAGCAATGAATTTCTCTGTCCACCTACCACCTACTGTTTTTGCCAAAGGAAATTTAAGTTGGTTTTTAGTTGGGGTTTTTTTTTTTATTTTTTTGGTAATTTACAGGGAAAAGGACCTGCAAAATAATATTTTGATATTATTTTGAATTCAAAGTATGTTGTCTTGGTTAAGAAAACATCTTTTTCCCAAGGTTACTCAAAATAGTCACATTTTATTTAAAAATGTATAATTCTTTTTACTATTTTAACTGTTTTTAATTTTATTTAGATTTAGTTAATAAACAAATTGTTAAAGTATCTAAGGTGAATACTATCATTCTTTGATATATGAATTTATTATTAAATGATCATCACCATCTAATTGCTATTGTGTATGTGTGCATTTTTTATTTTACTCACAAAGGAGTGTGCATATGTGTGTATGTGTGTGTGTGCGTGTGTGTGAGTGAGGTAAAGGTGGAGTTTCATCTACCCATTTCTTGTCACCAAACAAAGCTTCCATCCACTACTGGAACTGGGTTACATCCAATTGAGTTGTTAGCCAAAGGAGTCCCATGGAAATCCCCAAGCAACCCAGGCTGTTGCCAAGATAATAAGTTGCTCTCCACAAATGGATAGGAAGGTCCCATTGCTGAAGACACCACCTATACAACTCATTGAACATGGAACAGTCTCGCTGGTGCCTACACAGAACCTTCACCCTTTTGTTTTAGCGTCTTTGTCAAAGATACTCTGCACATTATCCAAAGAGAAAGGTAAGCACCAAGCAAACCTCAAAGTTTTTGATCTAAACTGCTGACCTGCCTGCAAAATACGCTAGGACAATGATGGCACAAAGGCCCAGGGTGTAACCAAGCAATAGCTGATTTGACTTAAGACCCACTCCAGGAGATGGAACCCAAGTCTAACACTGCTTAGGTGACTAAGAACCAGAGATTAGATAGACCAAAGATCTAGAGTAAAATAAAATAGTACAGCTCTTCAAAGCTCATAGAACAGTGCCCTTACTGAGGAATCATCAGAGAAGCCTCTTCCTCTTGCAGCAGATGGGAACAAATTTAGAGACCCACAGCCAAGGCACTACAGAGAGAGGGAGAGATCTCAGCACGCACAACTCTAAATGTGAATTTTACTTCTCCGTCAAATCCCTCCCCTCAGAGATCAGGGATTTCTGAAGAAGAGGAGGCAGAAGGAACATGGGAGCCAGAGGGGATGGGGAATACCAGGAGTAAAAAGCTCTCTAAATAAACTGAGCAGAAATTCATACGAACTCACGGAGACTGAAGCAGCAAGCACAGGGCCGTCACGGGTCTTCTGTGTATATATTACAGCTTTCAATTTCTGACTTATGGGACTCCCGAGTGTGTGAGCAAGTGGGTCTCTGGTTCTTGTGCCTTCTCTTGGGCTTATTTCCTTCTGCTCGTTGTTTTTCTTGTCTGACTTCAATGTGATGGCCTTTGTTTTGTCTTGTTATATTTATTTTATTATGCTTTGTTATTATCTCTTAGAAGACTGTTCTAATGGAAGACAAAAGGGAGTGGAACTGAGTGAGAGGGAGGAGCCTAGAATTGGGAGAAGAAGGGGGAAGGGGAAACTGTAATGAAAATATACTGCATGAGGGAAGAATTTATCCTCAGTAAAAGAAGAAAAATTCACATTAAAAGAAAAACAAATTCGTTGTCATGGTTTTCACATTAGGAGGAGAAACAAACAAACAAACAAACAAACAAACCCACTAAGAAATAAAAACCTTCTATGAAAAGAAGAGAATATAAAAGGACAATGTACCTGAAGTTTTGGACACATGAAGGTGATTCTAAGAGGCAACCTCATACTACTGAGTGGCTTCATAAAATAACTGGCGATATCGTAGAATAAGTAACTTAATGGTACAACTGGAAGCTCTACAGCCGAAAGAGGAAATCACACCCAAAATGAGTAAAGGCCAATAGATGATCAAACTCAGGGCTGAAATCAATAAAATAAAACATCAACAACAAAACAATACAATACAAAGGTTTAGTGAAACAAACAAAAAAGGTTCTTTGAGAAAAATTAATAGGATTGACAAACACTTGGCAAAATTAACTAAAAGACAAAGGGAAAATATGCACATCAACAGAATTAGAGACAAAAGGGGACATTAGAACAAACATCGAGGAACTCATTAAGAACATACGTTTAAAACTTGTACTCCACTAAGTTGGAAAAAAAATCTGAAAGAAAGAAATAATTTCCACCTATCAAATAGAAAGCAGTAATTAAAAGAATCTCAATAAAAAAAAGCCCCAGGGCCAGATGGTTTTAGTACAGAATTCTACCAGACTTTTAAAGAAGAAATCAAACTGATGATCCTTAAATTATTCCACAAAATAGAAACAGAAGAACATTTTGTTTTATGAGCCCGTAGTTTTACCTGATACACAACCCTATAAATACCTAACAAAGGAAGAGAACTGCAGGCCAATATGCCTTGTATACATGGATGCAAAATTCTCAATAAAATATTTTCCAGGTAAACCCAAAGATACATCAAAAAGCCTATCCACATGATAAAGTAGGCTACATCCCAGAGATGGATGCAGGATGGTTCAATGTATATAAATCTATAAGTTTACGTATTTACCCACCATAAAAACAGACTGAAAGTCAAAACCATGTTACCATTTCATTAAATGTATTAAGGTCTTTGACAAATCTAATACCCTTTCATGATAAAGGTCCTAAAGAGAGGAGGGATAAAAGGGACATACAACAAAATAAAGGTGATTTACACCACACCCACAATTACTATGAGCCTAAATGGAGAGAAAGTCAAGCATTTCCACTAAAATCAAGAACAAGAGAAGGATGTCCACTTTCTTCATATCTATTTAATATAGTTAAGTGTTAGATAGAGCAATAAGACAACTGAAGAAGATCAAAAGATTACAGATAGGATAGAAATAAATCATCTTTATTTGCAGATGTATATGATAGTAGATAAAGAAGGAACCCTAAAAACTCCTAGAGAAAAATCCTACAGCTGATAATCACGATCAGCAAAGTAGCTGAAAAATACAAAATTAATACACAAAAATCCATAACCCTCCTATATGGACATGGCAGGCTGACAGAAAGAAATCAGGGAAATAATGCCTTTCCCAATAGACTCAAAAATACCCTAGGGTAACTGTAACCATTCAAGTGAGAGAATTTTTTTTTCTAAGATAGAGTTTCTCTATATAGCCTTGACTGTCTTGGAATTCAGTGTATAGGCCAGGCTGGCCTTGAACTCACAGAGATTTACCTGCTTCTGCTCCCTATTGCCTGGATCAAAAGTGTGCACTACCACTGCCTGGCACAAGGGAAAGGCTTTTATAATAATAAGCATAAGATAGTGAAGGAAAAAATTAAGAAGATATTAGAAGATTGAATGAATATCATTGCTCGTGGTTCAATAAGATTAATAAAATGAATGATCATCCCACCAAAAGCATTCTACAGCGTCAATGCAACCACCATCCCAATTCTAACAAATGTTAAAAGGACAATTCTCAGCTTCATATGAAAAAAAAACAGAATAGGTAAAACAAAAAATCCAAATAACAAACTGGTGGATGTATCATCGTCCTTGATTTCAAGTTGTATTACAGAGCTATAATAATAAAAACAGCATGGTATTTGCACAAAACCGACTCTGATCAATGGAATCAAATCAAAGACCCAGACATAAGTCTGTAGACTATGAAAACTTGGTTTTTTTTGATAAGGAGTCCTGAAAGGCACACTAGAAGAAAGGAAGAATCTTCAATGAATGGTGCTAATCAAACTGGATGGCTGCATGTAGAAGAATCCAAATAGATCCATATTTATCACCCTTCACAAGCCTGGATAAGGAGCTCACATAAAATCAGATACACTGAACCACCTGATAGAAGAGAAAGTCAGGAATAGCCTAGAACTCATTGACACAGGAAAAGACTTTCTGAACAGGACACTGATAGCACAGAGACAAAAACCAGCAGTCAGTAAATGAGACCTTGAGAAACTGAAAAGCTTGTAAGGCAAAGGATCCCATTGCTGGAACAAAGCAGCAGGATACAGAATGGAAAAAAATACTTTACTAAGTACACATCTGATAAATCTCTGTACTAATCTCTAAAAGAACTCAAAAAATTGGACATCAAAAAATAATAACTCTCTTAAAGTGAACACAGATCTAAACAGAGAGGTTTAATGCAAATGGCTGAAAAATTGTTCAAGAAATATTCAACAATCTTAGCCATCAGGAATACAAACCGAAAGTACTTTGAAATTGTATCGTACACCTGTCAGAATGGCCAAGATCAATGAAGTAATGACAGCGCATGTCAGGGTGGATGTGTAGCAAGGGCATACTCATCCATTTCTTGTGGTACAACCACTATGGAAATTAATATGGCAGTAGCTTAAGACACTGGGAATGGATCTACCTCCAGATCCAGCCTCACCACTGTTTGGCATATACCCACAGGACTCTACATCATACTACAGAAACATTTGTTTAACCACATTCATTGATGCTTTATTTATAATAGTCAGAAATTGGAAACAGATAGCTATCAATGGATGAACAGAAAAAAGAAAGTGGTACATTTATGCATGGGATATTATTCATCTGTTAAAAATTAAAGACAGAAAATATGCAGGTAAATGGATGGAGCTAGAAATAAATCATTCTGAATAAGGTAACCCAGGCTCAAAGAGAAAAAAAAAACATGGCATGCATTTGATTATACGTGGATGTTAGCTGTTAAAGTTTGATAAGCTGGCTACAATCTATTTAACCACCCAAGTTAGGTTTAGAGTAAGGGTCTAGAGGGAGGAATAGATCACCCTGGGAAGGGGTAATAGAATAGATAATTAGGGCTGAATGGGAAAGGGGGTGCTGCAATAGGGGTATTAAATGGGAAGGGTGAGAGAGAGAGAGAGAATATGGAGGGAGAGCAAACATAAGGACCATTTGAGGAGTCATATAAAGCCCTAGAGAGTAGAAGATTCCTAAAACATATATATATATATACATATATATATGTATATATATATATATATGTATATATATATATATATATGAAGGTAATAGAAATGAATCATCAAAATAAAAGAGAAGAAGAAGCCTTGACTGGACATCTTTTGTTACCAAAGCTTCCAGTACCAGGAATGTGTTACACCTAGTTGAGTTGTTGGCCAAAACTACCCAATGGGAACCCCCGAACAATTCTGACTATTGGCAAGGCTAATGGTTCTACTCCACACACTGATGATAAAGGCCACAGAGTTGATTGAACTTGGAAAAGGTGAGCTGGACCCTACCTACATCTTTCATTCCTAAGGACTAGTGTTCACAGCGGCCAGTACTTTGCATGCCACTCAAGAAGAAAGGTAAACACCAACCTAGCTACAAAGAGTTTGATCTACAAGAGTGGCATATCTGTAAGATATACTAGTAATATTCTGTAATAGTGGACAGAAGTTTTGGGAGTAAGTAAACAATATCTGATTGGACTTAAGGCCTGACACTGCTTGAGTTGTCAAGAACCTGAGATGAGATAGGGCAAGGACCTAGCTGAAAACCAAATGCTACAGTTTTACTAAAGGAATGTGGCAATAAAATGAGTCTTAATGACATTTTGGTATACTCATAGAGCAATGCCTCTCTCAGCCATCATCAGAGAAGCTCCTTCCTGTGGTAGATGGCAACAAATACAGAGGCCCATAGCTGAACAGTGTACAGAGATTCATAAACGTTGGAAAACTCAGTCTTACATGGGACATCTACATTAAATCCTTCCCCCAAAGGCCTCTTGGATCTGAATAAGAGGAGGTAGAAAGATTGTGAGAGCCAGAGAGGACAGAGGCCACTAAGGAAACAAGACCTTCTAAACATAGCAGGACAGAGGCACATAAGAACTCTCAAAGGCTGTGGCAACATGTCCAGAGCTGGCACTGTTCAGGGCCAGATGAGATCCCAGTGCTTAGAGAAGACACAGACTAATACCCCATCCCTAACCTAGAAGCTCTATCCAATTGCTGAAGTCTTGTCAAGGAAAAGTATTTTTCTCCAGTGGGGTCTTACTGGGTATACAAACCACTCTGAAGACTAGGCCCCTAATTCAATGTAGTATTTGAAGATTCTTTGTCTCATACTATTTTGACATGGCTTTTAAAAAAATAATCTCACAGGTCCTTTGCATATATATCATGATCCCCAACTTTGTATTTTTATGGGATGTGTACATGTGAATGTGTGGTCACTGTGTCTGTGTATCTTGAATTTTTTGTTGTTCTTTTTTCTGCTGTTTGTTTTGTAATATTTTGGTTGGTTTGTTTATCTTATATTATTTTAGATTGCATTTTAATGAGAAAGAAAAAGGGTGGGTATTTGGGTGGGTATGGAGGAAGGGTGGGTATGGAGGAAGGGGGGAATCTGGGAGGAGTTGGGGAAAAATGTAATCAGAATATTTTGTATGGAAATAAAACATATGATGTATGAAAAATCTATTTTCAATAAAAAAATAGTTCCAGTTGCCAGATAAATGCTAAATAGGCATAAGCTGTCTCATGTGACTTTTTTTGACCAGTTATGGTTCTTAGTAATAATCTTCATCTGAACACTTCTACATGCAAACAGTGCTAAGTGGACTCCATACATGCATATGTGCATTGTGTGTGTGTACATATGCATTTGTTTGTGTGTATTCATGTTTTTGTATGGCAATAATAATTATAGAAGAGGTCTTGAATTTGGGAAAGCAAGGAGGATAGAAATCAAGGTAGAGGAGTTGGGTTGGGAGTGACATAGCATTTACAAAGCTCTCAAAAGTATAAAAAAGTATTTGTATAAAATAGCATGGTTTGCAATGTCTAACTTTTGGTTCTGTTTTCTTGTCAACTTAACTAGCACAAGAAATGTTATTCTTAGAGTTCTAATTCTGTCATAGACAACCTTAGGCGCGCGCGCGCACACACACACACACACACACACACACACACCAGGTCTTTTCATTAGGGTACTTGGTCCATTTGTTTGGATACAGAGTTCATCTTAGCCAACAGCTCATAGTGAAAAAAATAGCACACTAGAAAGCTAGTTAATGACACACAAAATGCTTGAGCTTAGTACAGCCTTACTGAAAATGAGAAAGTTAAGAAAATGTGATGCTTTGTGAAAGTAGTTTAAATTAGTAAGAAGTTGGGCATGGTATGCAGGCATACACCTATGACTCAGCACCAGGAGACAAAGACCTGAGGATTGAGTTCAAGACTGTCTTGGCCTCAATAACCCAACCTTAAAACAAACAGAGCCACAAACAAGCATATTCTCCTACCTCAATTTTATTAACGAGTTCTGTTCTGATTTTAACTTGGTGTCATTTTCTAATACTACAAGATCTTAACTTGACTTGGCCTAAAGCAGATCTTTTGCCCTAAGTTACTTTATTTTTTTTTTCATGAAAATTTGTCTTATATATATATATATATATATATATATATATATATATATATATATATATATTTGTCCTGGCCTGTGTTGTGAGTATACTTCTCTGGATGACGTTATCGTGGGTTCCAGATTCCTTCTGCTGATCAGACTGATCAGCATCCTCCATCCTCCTCTTGTGCCCTCATCTCCCAGGTTTCAGCCATTTTGAATTTTTTACAAGACTAAATTTTGCTTAATTTGGAGATTTAAAAATATAGCACACTATAGTCTATCTTAATTCGATTGGTATTTTTCCACTCAAGATTGTTTTATTTTAATGCATGCACATAGTTGTATATATCATTAGTTCAGCTATATTCCAGTCATCTGCTATATCATAGTGAGGCTCACAGTGGTCTTCAATCAGACAGAACCTCAGACAGTTCTATTCTAGGTACGTTAGATCTCAAGAAAAATTCAGCTTGGTTTCCTCAACTATGTCACATTTAACCTACCACTTTACTATGTTTAACTGACTGTTAACTATTTTAGTTAATAAATATTAATCAATTAATTAAAGAAGAAGGCTAACTAAACTAATGATGCTTAAACATATAGCAGCAATTAAATATACAGTGTTGAACATACAAAGGTTTGGAGTTGAACTGTACTATTCTAGAGAAATACAAGTGGGTGAAGCAGTCATGATGAGGCCTACTATACAGGTAATTCCTGAGACCTTTCCCACACTTAAATCCAAATTTACATACACACACACACACACACACACACACACGAGTATGCCATCATTGTCTTCAGAGACACCAGAAGAGGGCATCAGATCCCATTATAGATAGTTGTGAGCCATCATGTGGTTGCTGGGAATTGAACTCAGGACCTCTGGAAGAACAGTCAGTGCTCTTAATCACTGAAGGATCTCCAGCCCCCAAATTTAAGTTTTTTATCTAATTCAATTTATCTAAATTAAATTATTTAAATCTAAATGTATCGCTGATTTGGTGTAAGACAGCACTCCTTAGCCCTAGATGGCTTTTGAGGGCTGATGGATAGGCTTTAAATTTGTATTTACTTATTTATTGGGAGCATGCACAGACGTCAGAGAGCAACCTGTCAGGGGCAGTTCTTTCCTTCCACCGTGGAAGGCTTAGGCTTGTAGCAGAGTTCTGCAGCCCTGGTGGTATCTTTCTCCACTGAGCCATCTGACTGGCAAATGAACATAACAGCACTCTCAGTTTATTTTCCTTTTGACTTTTGCTCTTGTCTTTAGCTGGGGGTGTGGTACACTGGCTTTTAGCTTTGGTTGTCATCATCGGGAACCCCAATGACACAATCCAGTAAGCCAACAACAAGTTAGAAGAACAAAAAGTCTGTATTCATAAGTCATGGCAAGAAGTATCCTAGTGCCTGCTGGGAAGTAGAATGATGTTTGTGGATTTGTGAGAATTTCACCTCATGAAAGCATCACAAAGACTCCCGAAGACTCAAGCAAAACCTTGACCTACACAAAGTCCTCCAAGAAAACAGGCAAGAGAGGAAAGGTCAGTGTTTAATGAAAACTGTAATAGTTTCTATGAATGAATAGATATATACATACACAGACAGATGTGTTCATGTGATACAGCTGGGTATAATTGCTATCTAAAGTGTTATGACCGATGACAAGTTTTATAAGGATGTGCTGTGCTTTACACTATGCATAAGAACAAACTATGTGAGTCTCTGAAAATAGAGATAAAATCTCTAGATAATTCTGCCCTTCCCTCAGAAAAATAGTACCATAACTAATATCCAACAATGTTATAAACTTTTGGTGAGTAATTTGAGATAACAATCAATTGAATAAAATGATGTTGTATAATTTGAAGCTACTTTGAGTGGGAGATTATTTCAATGTTCATAAACATTGAATTATGTTTTAAGATAGGCAATCAAATGTTAAAATTAAGACAATATCTCTATATTAAATTCTATAATACAATTAAAATCTAGAATAAATTTGCAAAGTGTTTGTTTCTTATCTCACATTAATAAAGGTAGATATATCCATCCCCTTAATGTTTTTATTATTAAAAATTTAGTTCAATGGAATTTGTATGATTAATGTTAAGAAATAAATAATTTGTGTGAATATATGGGTGTTACTAATTGAAGTTCAGTATTAAGATGTAAGGACACTCCATCTCCTGTAATTATTATTTTTATAATTTAGAGTTGATTAAGTGAGATATCATAGAAGTTTAACATTTTGCAATAATCTACAAAACTGAAAACAATGTAAAAACATAGGATAAAGTACACTTAGGTCTCATTTCTCATTTGAAAAGTATCTATTTTAAACAAAAATGAAAGCCCATTTCAATTAAAACAGATTGATATTTATTATCAGAGAACCAGATACAAAAAAGCAATTCCCCAAAATAGGGTGTCTTTTCAACAGATATTCATACTTTAATGAATGCACAGTTACCTTATATTTTAGTGATTAGGATTATTTGTATAGAATTAAATCCCTCTTATAACAAACACTCATGAATAAAACAAAAGTCCTTGAAAAAATGTAAGTGAAGAAAAGGAAGTCAGCAAGTAACACAGAGAAAGGCTGACATGAACACAAGGTTCGTGTGCATTAGCATGGCGCTGTGCTGACAGCGGAGAGGAGGAGGGAAAATTCATCTGCTCATTAGAAGTTTGTCCAGTAATCTGCATGGAGAGGAGCTAGAAGGGCTTAGAGGGAGAGTTGGGAAGAAAAGTGTTTCCATTAACGGACATGAAAGAACAAGGATCCAGCAAATCTTTCACTGGGTTTTACACATCTGATTTCCAAGAAATGAAAGCACCAGAACTCTGTACCCATGTACTGTGACTGTACAGAGATACCCCTCTCTTTAACACACACACACACACACACACACACACACACACACACACAAGATGGGCGCAGGAGAAGGCACACCATACCAGAAAGGAGCATAAAACCCAATTCTGAGCCAAATGCCAAATGCACTTGAAAATACTTGTAGGATAATTTTCATGACCACAACATAAAATGTATTTCAAAATTTTACACTAAGAAAAAAATTAAGAAGTCAATTTGTGTAATCAATATACAAATGACTAAAGGGCTAACCCTTGAGGTATTGGACTGGCAAATATTTTTATGTAATAAGAAAAATAATTGTGTATGACAAGAAGGCATATAAAATATTTATATTTAATATGCATAGTGTAAACACATCATTATAAGATATTTAGTACATTTAAAATATAAACTGTAAGGTGATTTTCATTTTTTTTTTGTTTGTTTTTAGAGACAGGGTTTCTCTGTGTAGTCCTGGCTGTCCTAGAACTCACTCTGTAGACCAGGCTGACCTCAAACTCAGAAATCTGCCTGCCTCTGCCTCCCAAGTGCTGGGTTACAGGTGTGTGCCACCACGCCCGGCTGATGATTTTCATTTTTAAACAAACATAAATAATATATAATATAATAATATATCACAGTATACAAAGATAAGTAGGTGTATTTTATTTTGTGATTTGTGTGTATGTGTGTGTATAAGATGTGATAACTGTGTGTGTACCATGGCGTGTGCATACATAGTATAGAGGACAAAGTTGGGTATCTTCACCTTGCTTTTTAAGACAAGATCTCTCCCTCTCCCTAGAGTTAAGTGACTGGCTAGAATAGCTGGGTAGTAAACCCTGAGGATTCTGCTTTCTCTGCCTTTTCCTTTCTTGGGTTACAGCCATGCCCCACTTTCACATGGGTACTAGAGAAACTCAATGAGATCCACCTGCACAGAAAACATTATCTCCCCAGATATAGGTATGTTTTCAGAGGCAAACATCAGTTGTAAAGAAACTATGTGGCCACTAAACTTCAAATCTCAGCTAATAAATTAAAGAACATACTAAATAGTTGAAAAATTAGAGAACACATAAGGCAAGTCAAGTTAACAAAAGAGAGGGACAATAGGGACTCCAACATTTTAAAGTGAGCTCCAAGAGAGACCAGAGCAGCAACAGGGATGGTATGCAAAATGATGTATCCTTACCTAAATGATGACTTTACCTAAAACCATATGATCTGTGAAATGTCAGTCTAGAGAGGTTCAAAGAATTTTGACGATAATAAGTAAATGTAGAGAGAAATATGCAAATATCTCACAGTAGTCAAAAACACAGTTATTTAAAAGGGAAAGTTTTGATTATTCATAAATAAATTCGCTAACTTTGCATAAGTAATAATAAAATGTTTCTTAGGAAAATTACATAACAGGCACTAAGCTTGATTTTTAAAGACAGTTTCCTAATGGGAGAAAATCAGAGAGCTGAGGAACAGCCACCACCTGTGAGGTGAATTCCAGCTGAGGAAATCTGCAGTCCAGTTTAAGCACAGACAGTTGTCCATTAGAATAAATAATAAATGGCCTTGAGAATTAGGCTCCAGAATTTTTTTTACAATATATGGATTATGAAAACCATTTATTCCTAAAGCTCATGGTCTTTGGAATTCTACCACAAGTCACACATGAAAATTTCCATTGAAAGTATAAAGCATCGTGATATTTGAAAGTTTACTCACAGCACATGCTGCTGGTGACAAATACACACCACACAGCCTTTAATACTTTAGCTCGGGCAATGGATTGCTACCTACAGGTGGAACCTATTAACAAAATCGACTCACAACTTTTCTACTGAATCCCTCCTTTAAGTTGAATGATTTCAGTTTCCCATTATGTTCATGTGAATGTTTCCCTTCTTAAAGCCAGAAGTCTGGTATCAACTCCTGATATTTATTTATACCAGGGTATTGGGTTCAAGGGAAACAAAGTTTGAAATAGTTCCATCCATCAATATTTAGGAAGGTCATATGGCATTTAAACTGACACTCCCAAATTCTGACTGCATGATCAATAGCTGTGTGAAAACTATTCATTTAAAGAAAAAGAGATGCCTGCCATCAACTGTGCCTGCAGCTGGAGGCATGCAGCGTCTTTGTTTCTTCCTGGTGGGTGTTTCAGACTCCAAGGCCTCCACTGGCACCCATCACCAGGATGGCTATAATGGCCTCAGCCAAGAGTCTTTCAGATTAGTCTCAAGGAGGACTGGTGTATCAAACACAATCATGGGTGGAACCATGGGTGGGTGTACTTTTTTGGGGTACTACCAACTCCCGTGGAAACTATGGGCAGCAAAGGTCCATAGGAAAACTGAAGGTGCCAGAACCACCCTTCCTATTGCTGCCTTATGGCAAACAGAGAGTAACTTGTTACATGTCAGCAAAGCGGCAGGTTGTGACTAACCCAAACAGTACATTGTGTGCTATCCCACAATTCTTTGACCTGGGCTCTGAAATACAGGACCTTCTTTCTAAAAATTGCACACGAACCCAATTGTGATGCCATAGTTGAGAATCGTGGGAAATTCTGCTCGTACTGGAACATTCATGGGGATGAGGCGGAGATGGCAGAAACGTATCTGGCTCACATAGCAAAACTGATATGACCACAGTCCCTGCTTACTTCAGCTGATGTTCGCAGCCAACCATTAGATTGAGTGTGGAATCCCCAACGGAGGAATCAGAGAAAGGACTGAAGGAGCTGAAGGGGTTTGCAACCCTATAGGAATAACAATAATATCAGCCAACCAGAACCCCCAGAGCTCCCAGGGACTAAGCCACCAACCATGGAGTACACATGGCTCCAGCTGCATCTGTAGCAGAGAATGGCCTTGTCAGGGATCAATGGGAGGAGAGATTCTTGGTCCTATAAAGGCTCGATAGAGGCCCCAGTGTAGGGTAATCAAGGGCAGGAGGCAGGAGTGGGCGGGTGGGTGGAGGAACACCCTCATGGAAGCAGAGGGAGGGGAGATGGGATAGAGGGTCTCCGGGAAAATATCCAATAAAAAAAATTGTGCACCAACCCCTCCTGATTAAAAGATCTTTTTTTGGTAGAAACCCAAGCAAAGTTGTCAATCCTGGTGAGGTTGTAGCAATTGGAGGCACGATTCAGGGAGGTGTGTTGGATGGTGCTGTCACAGATACACTGCTCCTGGATGTCTCTTCTGTCTCTGAGTTTCTGGCAAGTATCTTTACTAAATATTTGAACGAACACCACTATTCCAACCAAAAACAAAGAGCAACTTTTTTGGTTGCATTTTCTATAGTTGGGACAGACTCAAGTATAGATTAAAGTGTGTTCAAATAAGAAGTAGAGGAAGAGAGGGAGAGAGGGAGAGAGGGAAAGAGGGGGGAGGGAGAGAGCAAGAGAGAGAGAGGGAGAGAGAAAGGGAGAGAGAGGGAGAGAGAAAGGGAGAGAGAGGGAGAAAGAAAGGGAGAGAGGGAGAGAGAGAGAGAGAAAGGGAGAGAGGGAGAGAGAGAGAGAGAGAGAGAGAGAGAGAGAGAGAGAGAGAGAGAGAGAAAGGGAGAGAGGGAGAGAGAGAGAGAGAGAAGGGAGAGAGGGAGAGAGAGAGAGAGAGAGAGAGAGAGAGAGAGAGAGAGAGAGAGGAAGAGAGTTGAGAATTAGGGAACAATAATTTTGACCAGTTATTTTGATTGGAATTCTCCAGACCCTGATGGAGTCCTTTAGATTGAAGTTACATTTGACATTGAGATTGGTACCAATGACCGCTTCTCGGTCTTTTGGCTAAGATCAAGTGGAGATTGGTACCAATAGGATTGTACATGTTTCTGCAAAGTACAGGGCATGGGATGTGATCGACTGATTGTATTCCAATTTTTTGATGGATTACACAAATACGATATTGAAAATATGGTTAAAAGGCAGAGAATTGTGTTGAGGAAGACTGGGAAAAAAAGAAAGGCTGGTAATAGCTTTTTAAAATAAAATATGATAGCTATGAAGTTCCTCATAATCTTAAGATGCATTTTTCAAGCTAACCTCTTGGTTGGCCTGTGTTTCGCACCCTTGCCCTTTTTTTTATCCATTCTAGATTTGAAAATAATATGAGAAAATAAAAAGATGTATTATATATGTGAATATGAATATAATGTTGGCATAGTCCCACAGATAAAAACATATAAAATATTACATATATAAAATATATATTAATAATATATTGAGTACCTTTAGAGAATAAATTTTATTTTGTTTGCAAGATAATAATAATAATTTCATCATAAGCTTTGAATTTAGCTTTACAGTTTGGGTGAAACCACTCAGAATAATGCTCAACAGAAAGAAGAGTAATAGTGTTTAATCATATGTGACAGACCATAAAGCATAAATCACAGATTCCCGTGAGCCGTATATTAATATGAATGATGATCAAGTTTGAACTTAAGGAAGAGAGTAAATGGGTATCAGGTAGGCCAGCATTGACACGGAGCCTCTAAGTGTGGACGTGATTCTTCTTGCTCTCCCTTGATGAGGAGGACACCAGCTGAGGTACAAACATGGCCCGGGTCTGTTCTGAAGTACAAGGAGTTGTAATAGTGAGGCTGCTGCATACAGAAAATGTTCAAAACATTTCAACAACATCAGATCTCCATGTTGGCAGTGTTCCGTGGAGAAGCTGCCAAACGGAATCCAGAAAACAAACAAACAAAACAAATAAAAATTGGAAATAGAGTTGTGGTAAAAATTAATCGGGGCTTTCTATCCCAACTTTGGTTGTTTAGTACCCAGATAAAAGACATAAAACCTTTAAGTTTATAGTAAGACTTAATAGCACTAGAGCTGGGAAGGTCTCGACCCTCTAAGCTATTTTGTCTACTTCCCTATTAATAACCTCAAGATATGACTCGTTCTGCCTGGCCTAATCTTATTCCAACTGGCCAGCCCTCATGACCAGTTCTCACAATCCCTTACTCCATGGCGTCTTCTCCTCTCTTTTCACTCTCTCCTCTTTTTCTTCCTTGTGGTCTCTGCCTCACACCCAGCCCTAGGAGCTAAAGCTTTTCCTAACTCTCTTCTACCCAGCTCTCGGATCCTTATTCAACCAATCATAAATTAAGGAGCATTATAAATTAAGGTTATATAGTACCACTTGGTGTACATGCAAATCTTCTTCCTGGGGACAACCAGATCTTGGAGAGCCGGTATTTAGCATTACAATACAAAACAACAGACCAAAACTCAACAAGTAAGGCCTAGAAAATATTTTTATTTCTATAATTATTAGGTTTATATAGATTAATCCTCTAATTATTTCACGATTACTTTAGGAGAAAATAAAGAATTAAAGTCAAGTATCATAACAGGCAATAGGAGCTGAAAGTATAGCCATATGTAAGTTCAAATTAACCAATTACCTGCAAGAAAAAAGTGACTGGTGCTTAATTTGTTAAGACACGTTTGCCTGTCTGGAGCCGGTCTCTGTGCAAAGTGATGTGATCTGTACCGAGAGACTAAATCATAAACTCGGCCTCATTAGCACCCTGCTCTTTCCAATCAGCCTGAACGCAGTTATGTAAAAGTTTCAGTGAATTCTGAATCCAGAGAAAAGAGTCATTCATCTGGAAATTCCAATGACAATGTGAAGAACCAAAAAGGCTATGATAACAAGGTCAGCGGAGGCCACACACCAGCGGCTCCCAGTTTTGCAGATCTCACTCAAAGGCTGAGGCATCAGTTAAAATTGTGAGTGTTTTAAAACTCAGAGTAACAGAAAGGTGAGCTAGATACTTCATTATCTGGGACCAGATTTTCTTTAAACAAATTCTCCCAAATCCTGCAACGATGATATTTGTAATTATCTCCGCTCTAGCTGATTTCCTGCTAACAGTGTTGGGCTCTACATGGCAGCCTGCACAAGTCCTGATTATTTATGTTTTGACCTTTGTGAGCTTACATGTTGTTTAGATCCAGACAGATCAAAGTCTGAAAATCTCATTTGTGTCACCTTATAACTGTGCTTTGAGTACACCCTTTAATCTATCTTACCTTAAATATATCAGTGAGTTTAATAACAGCTGCTATGTAGGGTTTTTTAAACTTGAAGATACTATTAGCAACATCACTGGTACCTACACTAGTATCCTCTCTTTCCATCAGTCCACTCAAGTTGAACAGAACACCTAGCAATCTCTCCAAGTCTATAGGCATGCTCCTGCCTCAGGACTTCTGAATTTGATATATTCTACAGAAAAAAGTAAATGTTGTTCACTATAAAACCCATAGTTCTCATCTTTATCTCATTCTTTGTTTTTTTTTCCCCCACTGACCTGTACCACTAGCTCATAAGTACATATTTTCCTTATTTAGTTAGTGTAGTGGATTTGATCTAATGATGCTTATATTATGTTAATTTGGGTTCCCAAAACTGTTTGCACGTTAAGACACCAAGGGCTGCCCCTAGTTGGTTCTGATTGGTAAAGTTGTCAGCAGCCAGTGGCTGGGAAAGACAGATAGAGGTGGGAATTTGGGAATTTCTAGGCTAGGGGAGGAAGGAAGAAGGCGATCCGCCATGCTAGGAGAAGAAAAGGGAAGATTTCACACCTAAGAAGGTGCAGGACAGAGAGCATAGCCACCATGTAGGACCCAAGAGGGTTGCCCGACTCAGTCCAGGGCAGCAAAGATGGAACTTAGATTTTAGTACATAATAACTTGAGAATACTGGAGAGAGTTGATTAACCACATAGAGGTTAGGAAGTGGCCTAACAATTGAGCTATTTAAGGCATAACAAAATATAAAGGCTGTGTGTGTGTGTATGTGTGTGTTTGTGTCTTTCATTCAGGAATCTAGAACATTGGGGCAGGTAGCAATGGACTTTGGTTACTGCTACAAGCTAGATTTTGTTGTCTATCCTAATGAAGAAAATATTAATTTCACAACTTTAGAGATTAAGCGCCTTTTATTCAAAACATTTCAAATGAGATTTTTGGTCTCAACTACTTGACTCCAACTGTTTAACATGTAAATCAGTAGACTAAAAAGTGATTAATGAAGTTTTGTTATTTAGCAACTAGCCCATCTTGAAGCTAAGGACAAGCAATCTTGGCTCCATTTGCAATAACCATGAATAAAACACTGGTGATTCCTAGAGCCATCCAACAGCCTCATAGGAAAGCATAAATACACCAAACAAAAATACCAAGTTTGCAGTTGAATATGGGACATAGAACAAAACAGTTAAGAGCAATGTGAGCCCCAATGGTAAAGCTAAATCCAGTGTGACGGAGCAGTAGTATGAAAAGGGCATGTCTTTTTGTTCAAACAACAAAGCTGGCTTTCTCAGAAACTTCCTAAGAATCAGCAAGAAAACTGAAAATAAAATAAAACATCTCTGCTGTTCTTGCCCACTCAATAGCAAACTTCTAAACTATAAGATCATAAAGGGTAATCATTGAAAATCACTAAAGATGAAGAAAGTAAGAAACTCATATCCTGTCTGCTTACGATGAGTGTATAAAAAGAGAAATAAAAGTAAAATTTGCATTATTGTGGGAAGTAATGGGTGGCCTATATGAAGTAAAACTTACTATAAACTGAGGAGAACATTACGTAGGTATGAAGAGCAAAAACTCATTTCCCACTTGCAGTATTGGCCAGCACTGTGACACACACTGCTTTATGAGCATCTAACTTACACTGTCAGCATCAAAGTTCTAAATCTTCCTGCAAATGTAGAATTTTAAAGCATAAGTGACTATTCCATAGTGAATTACATCAGGCATCTTTGATCTTTTGAGAAAATCCAATTATTTCTTAATAATAGTGCTAAGGTTGGATAAATCAGACCATGTCCTATCTTCATAGACCCTATTTATCCCTTAGGAAACATTCTTTATGAGGACTTTATTCAAATTCGGTTACTTAATAATTGCTAGCTTCCACAAGATGCCTCTTAAGCTTCTTTTATGTTGTTCACATAATTCTAATAATGGTCTTCTCAAATTACATTTCTGTTATATGCAGCACTGGTCATGCTCTGAATATAAATCAAAAGAATTCACATTAATCTAGCCATGACAGTTGCATAGAGAAGATTCCATTTTTTCCTCTAAAGTTATAACAGAATAATGAAAAGGAGACACAAATTGCTATGTACTTGAAGGCTGCTTTAATATGGTAGCTTCTTAAAAGCCTCAAATAGCAAGCTAGTATCAAGGTCCCAACAGTTATTAGAATGTGCTCCTATTATTTAATGTAGCTACAAAATAATGGGCCACCGGAGAGTCTCACACCAATAAGATTCTCGTTTAATATGTCAGAAGCAAAATGAGAAGGCCCTACTTGAATGATTAAAATATACCTGATCCTATATGTCTTAATAAACTTTGCAAAATTCTGGAAAAGACATAGTAACAATCAAGAGAATAGATTCTTGAAGGCCCGGCTTAGAGGAATGGCTGCCTACCTATCAACTGAAGAGCAGGAAGTGGCTGTCCCATGTGGACGTCTGCTCTAATATTCTTCATGTTGTGTAGCCTTAACTACAAGAACAGAAAGAGAGTGGGGCTCTAAGAATGAACAGCATCTGACAAGGAATCAAGGTATGACTCTACAGAAGTGATTTAATCTGGAGCCAGTAATAGCTCCTTCCTCTAAAATTTAACCGAATACTTTTCAAAGTGTGAGTAAAAACTAAAAGGATACAAGGTTTCAACTAATAAGATACTAATCACTAAGTTTTCCTGTGTGCTTGTGATGTTCTGGGCTGGGTGTATATTGTTAGCACATGGGAATAATCCATGTCAGTTGAGAATACAGACTCTAGAGACAGACCTTCAGCAGAAAGATCAAAAGCTCAAGGCCCAGCTTCACTACAAAGTGATTTTAGGGCCATTTTGGAACTTAGTAAAACCCTGTTCAAGATTCAAAACTCAAAAGGGATGAGGAAGTGATTCCGTGGAAGAGCATCTGCTTAGCCCTTATGGGAAGCTTAGATTTGATCTCTAGTCTCACACAAAAGGGGAATTAATGCTAAATTTAACTTATTGGGTGCACGGTGGTCCAGACCTGTAATCCCAACACCGGGGAGGCTGAGGCTAGCGGTTACAAGTAGGAGACTAGCCTGACCTATATAGTGTGTTTGGATGCAAGCAGATGGAGTCACTGACTGAAACTCTATTGCCCCCAAATAGTGTAAACTAAATGTCCTGAGTACAAAGGCAATACTGTTACTCCCTGGCAACAAATATAACACAGATAAAAGGCCAACTGCCTGCCTTTTCATAATAAGTATTGCACAAAATAAAACAAAGCTTCAAATTTACCACTTAAAAAAAGTTTTGCTGAAGAATAAATGAAGTAGCTACAAATATTTAGTCTATTGGTAAAGAAAAATGAGACAAAGAGAGTGTATGTTCCTATGTATGTTCTCTTTTAAATAGTTACATGTATGAGAAGCTACATATATGAGCCCTAAAGAACACTCTAGACAATTTAATAAGTATTGCATAAAATGATGAAGTTCTTTGCTACAAAGGAAATGGCATCCTTTTTCATTTTGTGTCCCCCTTCTGTTTGTACCCTCCCACTGTGAATATCAAGGTAACACACCTCTCACCCACTGCCTGTTACTTGGGTCTCATTATAAGTTTGAAAGAGGATGAGTAACTTTAAAATTACAACTCTTTTTCCAATGCATCTCTGAATATTCTTTCTCTGTGTGCTTTATGCTAAGCGTTTTAGTGTTTATTTGAAGTTTGGTCTGGCTTTCCTGGCTGTCCCAGCTGCCTAGCAAGAGTACCTGCTGGTGTCTTCACCTACTCTTGGCTGTTGGTTCAGCTGTAAACAGTCCCAGTTAGAATCTCATAACCCTGTTTACCCACTTTACCCACCACTGGGTTAAAGCCAGTGGTCTCACACAAAGACAGCTGCTCTTTACCTTGCCACATTGATATTCAGATGCAACAGACGCAAATCACATGGTCCCTCTGACAGGCACACACTCTTCTTGTCTTCTTTTTTAAATGAGTACAATAGCTACGGTCCTGCACAAACACACAGCTGGGGCCATTCTCCTGATTCTCCATACTGCCACATACATAACAAGATTATGGGGGGGGGGAGAAGGGGGAGGCGTCACTCTTGTTTATATTGGGGGAAGTTGGTAAAAAAAACGATGTCTTTATAAGACTGAAGAACACAGCTATATGACTATTTCTCTAGTGGTGGGGGAAAAGTAGCAGCGGTTTAACCATTCTGTGGGAGGCATCGAGACGGCCCCTCTGATCGCAGGAACACGCCATACCGAATTATTTACATGTGAAAACAAGCACATAGCATATGAGAGTAAGAGTCAAGAAAACTTATTAGAAACTTCCCTTCAAGAAGAAAGGGCAACTATAAAGTGCCAAAACTATTCCACAAGTGTGCAAATACAAAAGGAAATCTCTCTTTTACATGGCCCTTTCATTCCATGTTCACCAGACAACAGACAAAACAGCCTGAGAACCTAACTACTGAATCCTACAACCGGGGTCAAAAGTCTTAACCATAGAGCACTTGCGAATACCTACAAGAAACGAACACACCCTTTCTGGGAACTCTATGCAAGAGATGGACTAAGCCAGGGAGAGAGGTCAATAACCAGGGAGGGCTTACTCTTTGTGCAGATGAGCAGTGAGGAGCTGAGGTACAGGACCAGGAGGTTGGCAGTTTCCTTGAGCTTCATGGTCTTACTTAGAGAGCACCCTCTGAAGTGTTGGGTCTGTCCCTGTCTGGCTCCCGACTCACTCCTGTGTGGGTCAGAGAGGAGCAGGTGCCTCAGAGAGCCAGAATGCCATCTCTGTCCCACCCCTCCCACAGCTCCTCCACAGACAGATTCAAAAAAGCACTTCTGCTTCACAGCACCTTACAGACACAGGAAGGCGGGTAACCAGTCAAACCTGGAGCAGAGTTTTCCAGCCTGGATTGGATTCCTGCCCCCCCCCCCCTCGGGCTTTGCCTACCAGTTTCCTTCTGTGAACAATACCTCCTGGAAAGGCTTTATTTTAGGATAGGGTCTTTGCTTGCTCTTACTAGAGAAATTAATTTCTTGTGACAGTCTTGGCACATGATTATTCTGATGTGGCTACTTTTAAAGAAACACTCTATATTTTTGTATATTACATTCTCTTTCAAGACTCTGTTTACAGATAAGTAACTTTTTCTGTTTCTAAACACTACAGTGACAGTTCAGTAATGCTTTTGCCATTGATAGAGTAGAAAAATTATAAGAAAAATAAGCTATCACATAAAATTGGCTGGAATTATAGAAACATGGGGGGATTATTTCTTTCAAGTGCTTACACTTTGCTCATGAAGTTACATCCTCTAGGATTTCTTAATTTTTTAACATCATTAACTTATGCAAGTTAATAGGTGCCAAAGAAATCCCTTAACTAAAATGGAATGCTGAATTCTGTGGTTGGTATTTATGCTAGTACATGTCTATGCTTTTTATACAATAAGGGTTGGCTCTGTAGCTTAAAATGATTCTGTGTAAATCTTCATAGTTCACTTAGATGTTTAATGATGCTGTAGTATCTATTGTTTGAGGGTTTTGTATTTTCTGCCCATATATAAAAGGCCATGATCTCTCTTTCTCTCTCTCACTCTCTCTCTCTCTCTCTCTCTCTCTCTCTCTCTCTATATATATATATATATGCATATACATATATATGCACATATATTACAATAATATAATTGATTATAATATAATATAATATAATAAATATAATATATAATTATATTATAAATATAATTATAAATTATAATTGTAATATAATTATAATTATATAATAATTATATGATATATATATTACAAAAATGGTAGAAATGTATTTGGAATTTCATATTACACAGGGTCTGGGAATTATACTCATTAGGTGGGTTATAAAAACCTGGGTAACATATAGTACAAAACAATTTTGCATGGAACTTGAACTAACAGAAGGCGAGACATTTCTACCCTGTGCTTTTTTAAATTGCGTTGTTCATTTTTCACAAACTTTCTATTGATTCTTTCACATCATAACCCTCAGTCCTGCAATGTAAGGATGATCTTTCTGTGTACTGCTTAAAGGTTGTATTATTCAAATACTGATTTCTATACCACGGAGAGAGTAGAGGACAGGCCAGCTTGGACTTTGGAATTGTTATCTTAATGAAGCATGTTTGCATCGCCTTCTGATTGGTCAATAAAGAGCTGACCAGCCAGTCTGCTGGGCAGAAGAGAATAGGGCGGGACTTCTGATGTGTGTGTGTGTATGTGTGTGTGTGTGTGTGTGTGGTGTAGTATGTGTGTGTATGGCGTGTTGTATGTGTGGTGTGTTGTGTGTGTATGGTGTGTGGTGTGTTGTGTATATTGTGTGTGTGTGTGGTGTGTGGTGTGTGTGTGTGTGTGTGTGTGTGTGTGTGTGTAGTATGGTGTGTGTGTGTATGTGGTGTGTTGTGTATGTTGTGTGTGTAGTGTGTGGTGTGTGTGGTATGTGTGTGTATGGTGTGTGGTATGTGTGATGTGTGTGTGTGTGGTGTGTGGTGTGTGTGTGTGGTGTTGTGTATGTTGTGTGTGGTGTGTGTGTGTGTGTGGTGTGTGTGTGTGGTGTGTGTGTGTGTGGTGTGTGGTATGTGTGGTGTGTGTGTGTGTGTGTGTGTGGTATATGGTGTGTATGTGGTGTGTGTGTGTGTGTGTGTGTGTGTGTGTGTGTGGTGTGGTGTGGTGTGTATGTGGTGGTGTGTGTGTGTGTGTGTGTGTGTGTGTGTCCCAGGTAGAGAGAGGAAAAGGGCCATGAGGAAGGAGAAAGGTGGCCGTCAGGCAGAAGGTCCAGGAGGAGTCGTGATGAGCAGTTCGACAAAGGCTTTGCCATGAAATCAAGGAGAGAGAGCAGCTGTGAGGACACACATGGACAGAGCGAGTCAGGGAGAGACTCAAACTGCAGTTAACACGAGGCAGGGAGGTAAATGGTTTAGAGGGTTGGAGTAACTCAGAGCCTGCCTAGCTTAGGTTTGCAGCTTGTTAGTAAAATTACCAGGTCCCTGTCTATTATTCAGGAACTAAAATAGACATTAAAAAAAAAAAAGAATTGCATTATACTGCTCAAACTCCCCATCCCCTTATATCTGCCCTCCACAATGGCAGTCTTACCTGCCAAAATACACACACACACACACACACACACACACACACACACACACACACACCAAAACAAAGGATAGAAAACATCTTGTCCTGGAAGCTGAGGTGCATGGCAATGAGTCATTGTCATTGTTCGAGGACTCAGGCTTCTGTCACACCATTAATACTGAATCCTCACAGGGGACTCCTCCCAGTTATCTTCTTGCTGTCCTGTGTCATGGAGATCCTGCAGCTTAGGATCACCAGGACAGACCCCTGCACACTCCCCAACAGTTCACAGATGATGTAGATTTTAGGGTAGGCCAGCACAAAACCCTGGATCTGGGCCTGCGTGGTAGCTGAACCGGTCAGCGTCTGGCTTTCCAGTATCAGCACTACCAGGGCAAGCTCTCCGGCGCTGCTGTAGACACCCAATGCCTCCATCAGCAGAAGGCAGTGCCAGCTCCCCTGCTCTCATGCTTACTCACACCTCCAGAGCTAGCTCCACCGGGATGTCCAGTTGAGGCACGGGGCCCACTCTGCAACATTTTTCTGGGCCAGTTCTTTATTTCACACCCTCAGGGCTAGCTCACACACAATCGGGGCCAACTCCACTGTGTTGCACAGTGCCTGCCTGCTCTCCTGAGTTCTACAGCCAGTGAGGCTAGCTACATGGCTTTTGTGATCCAAGCAAGGGTCAGCTCTTCCAAGCTACCACAGGGGGTAAGGGGAAAGGGTATTACACCTAGACTATGTCACCTTATGACCAAAGAGTGGCAGGGACAGTTCTGCACACATGGCCACAGGGACTGGCTCACTGGCGCCCCCTTCCCTGTGCTGCTCAGGTGAGGTGTAGGGTCTGTTTTCCTGAGTACTTGAAGCCAGCGAGCTGGGCAGGGCCACTATACCCACTCTCATGACCCCAAGGCCAGCTCTGTCAACCTTGCAGCAGATTAATGGCAGGGCCATCACTCCTGTGCTCTTGCACTCAGGACCGACTCACCTGTGTCCCAAGGACCTCCTCCGTCAGCACCATGTGGTGTCGTGACAAGGAGCAGGCCTCTAGGTGTCTACAGCCTGCCCATGTGGCATGGCAGCAGGCGGATCTATGGAAGTCTTCCCACCCCTGAACCACATGGAGTGGCTGCAGACAGGGCTGTGGAGGACACTCTTTCCCTGCCCGCTCTGCATGGCATGATGATTGACAGATCTCTGGGTGTCTTCCTCTTTCCCTGATGCCAAGTGTACTGGCTGGTTTTGTGTGTCAACTTGACACAGGCTGGAGTTATCACAGAGAAAGGAGTTTCAGTTGGGGAAGTACCTCCATGAAATCCAGCTGTGGGGCATTTTCTCAATTAGTGATCAAAGTGGGAGGGCAAGGTTGGGACATACATCTGTAGTTTAAAATACCAGAGACTGAAGTAGGACAGGTCACAAGAGTCCAAGAGTTCAAGACTAGGTTGGGCAACAGAGTAAGATCATCTATATTGATTTCTACTGCACTCGTGGTAGTCAATATTTTTAAGAGATCTTTTCTACTTATCACAAATAATTTAATTTGGGAAATTTAATTCAAAATGATTTCAAGTGACACAAGTATTTCTGCTGTTTGTGGTTGTTTTGAGATGAGAGTCTGTATGTTGTCCAGACTGAGCTTGGACTTCTGATCCTTTGCTGAAGCATCTTGAGTAATGGTGTTTACGGAGATGTGCCACTGTGCCTGACTTTGCAGAAATGTTATATAGTTCTTGCTCTAATGTCTGCATTTTGCCAGTTGGAAAAATAAGGTGCAGAGTAAGCAGAATTCCATTCTGATTTTGTAATAGCCACTTACCTAAAGTCTCTCTACTGTCTACAACATTATTTACTTTTATTATAATTATAATAATTAATATTAAATGAACTGTCACCATTCTATATCTCTAAGTCTTTATGTCTCTGATGTTATTTATTTTTATTATAATAATAATTATTATTAAATGAACCGTCATCATTTTATGTTTCTAGGTCTTTTCTAAGAATCTCATTGTGTAAAATCTATATGCCAGGCTTGCATGACCATCCTACTCCATAGACCTGAAATCTAAGCATCTGACCACAGGGAAAGCCACTAGAGCGCACTAAATTTTAACCACTAGACCACCAGGGAAGTAGTCAACTGATCTAGAAAGAAGATGTGTGGTTTGAAGCACAGACAGAATCTAATGGTAACAAAAAATCTCTGTTGTTTTTTCAGTTCTGTCACAATTACAAAAGTTAAAAGATAATTTTCAAGACAAAAAGTATTAAAATTAATGTGGAAATGTGTTATATAAAGAATACTTCTAGGAATTTATAGTTGCTGTATTTAAAAATAAAAATTAAACAACTAGGCCATAAAACAAATGAATGAATAACCTATTGGTCTTGAGGCCAGTCAGGAAATTCTTTATAAAATATAAATATGAATATACCATGATCTGAATGTTTATGTTTCCCTTAAAATTCCTAATTGAAACCTAATCATCAGTGTAGTATCATGAAGCGGTGTAGCCTCTGTGAACACGCCTGCAGGGTGCAGCCCTCTTGTGTTTTTGTATGTTTTGGGTATCAGAGTGATAGCAGCTTCATAGAAGTGAAAGACCCGAAAAAAACGAGGACACCCCAGTGCCCCACTCCTCGGAAGGCGACACCCCAATCACTCCCAAGAAACAGTCTTGATGCAACAGCAAGAGGATTTTTATTCTAGAAGCTCTGGGGTCACAGTCATACACCACACAGGGGTAGAGGACTGTGGAACCCTGAGTGCAGAATTTGGATAGCTTTTATAAGTTTACAACAAAGCCTGCACATCGCAAACCAATCATTTTTTAGCATCGAGAGCCCGCGCAGTGCGAGCCAATTGATTTGTACCGCTCCATAGCTTCTAAGCCAATCAGTTTAAATTATCTAAGCCCGCGCTCTGAGGACCAATCAGTTTCCTATAGAAGCCAGATAGCAACTAGTTACCTCATTTCCCCTTATGGGGCCAGGATCATGTACTCAAGGCCTTTTCTGCCTAGTTCTATACAGAGAGCTGGGCTCAAGGAATGCGACCTTTCACCTAGTTTCTAACAAAGAGCAGGGTCTAGAATTTGAGGTGTTTAGGGCTATTTAGGAGTGAGATGCATTTCTAAATTTCTGACTTCTTGGGATCATTTGAGTTAGGCTGTATTTTTTTATCCTTTCAGAAGGAGTTTAGAATGTTCCATCCCTTTCTTTTCTTCCTCCTCCTCCTCCCTCTTCCTTCCTTCCTTCCTTCCTCCTCCTTCTCTTCCTCCTCCTTCTTCCTCTTGACTAGTTTAAGAACTATCTGTAGACATTGGAATGCCTGGTAGAATTCTGCTATGACTCCTTCTAGTCTTACACTTTTTTCTGGAAGGCTTTTTATAGGCCTTTCATTACTATATTAGTCTTTTAATCTCCTCATTTATTAAGGGGTCTTTTTAGAATGTTGACTTCTTGGTTTAATTATGGTGTTTTAGCTGCCTCTCAGAAATCATCCATTCTTTATATATTCCAGCTTGATGGAAAACAGGGTGTGAAATATTCCCTTATATTCTTGAATTTCTTTGGTGTCTGTGATAGTTACCTTATTCATTTCTGATTCTGTTAATTTAAGTTCTTTCTTTCCTTCTTTCTTTCTTTCCTTCTTTCTTCCTTTTAGCTGATCCAAAGGTCTGCCTTTTTAAAAATCTTCTCAAAGAACCAGCTTTTAGATGTTTTTAGATTTTTGTATTGTTTCCTTTGTTTCTATTTTTTGATTTCTGCTCCAATTTTTTTATTTCTTATATACACTGAGTTTAAGTTTGGTTTCTTCTTGTTTTTCTGACTTTTTGACTTTTATCATTAAACTATTTGTTTGGGTACCTTCTGATTTTTTTTTAATGTGAACATTTAGAGCTATAAATTCTCCTTATGAGAATGCTTTCAGTGTTTCACAGAGGGTTTGTTGTATTCAGTGCTAGTGAACTCAAGGTTATTGGAGGGTAATCCACAACTACTAATTTACTTAACCAACACAATCTCCAATAACTCTATACCTTATACCCACAGACACATACCTGTTTTCAGTCCTCCTCAAGGAAACTTCTCTTGACAAGGGATAGAGACCATTACAGAAAACCAAAACTATTCAGAATGCAGAGTTGCAAAGCAAAGTGCTAATGCACACCTCTACAGAATATCCCCATTCCTAAGACAGAGAGAATATTGCAGAACAGGACAGATAATTGTAAGAGCCAGAGGTCAGGGAGTTTGCTGAGATTATATTTCCTAGTACAATTGGAAGCTACACCTGCAAACTCTCACCAACATGTCTGCCCAAATGTGAATTGAACAAGGGTGACATCAGCAAACACAACAAACTGAGCATTGAAAACCCGATGAGGTCTCCACTTTACACAAAGAACTACAGGCAACTAGAAGTGGGGCGAGGTGGGAAGAGCTCACCAATTGATTGTTCAGTGCTAGATGGTAAACCCTGAAAACATACATACCAGTAACACTATATGGACTCAATAGGCTGTATTTTAGGAATATATATAGGCATAAACAAATACATATATGCATGTAATAACAATTCTTAAAAATAGAGGCTATGAATTAGAAGGAGAATTAGGTGAGTAGCATGGCAGGATTTGGTGGGAGGAAATACACAATCTCAAAAATAAAGGACTGTTGTGGATTGACCTGATGCTGTTTGTATTTTTTTTTATTTTCTATATTCTATGTTTACATTCCAAGGGCTTTCCCCTTTCCCAGTTCCCACCCACCATACTTCCCATAGTTCCTCTCCCCCCCAACTATTCCCCAATCATTCCCCCTCCCCCCTCGGTTTCTTTACTAAACTGGATGCAATCTTTACAGGCCCAGGGTCCTCTCCTTTCTTTTTCTTGGGAATCATTTGACTTGCTATTTGTGTCTTGAGTATTTAGGGCTTCTGGGCTCATTAATATCCACTTATCAGTGATTGCATTTCATGTGCATTTTTTTGTGATTGGGTTAATTCACTCAGGATGATATTTTCCAGGTCTAACCATTTACCTACAAATTGCATGAATTCATTATTTTTAATTGCTGAGTAGTATTCCATTGTATAAATATACCACATTTTCTGTATCCATTCCTCCTTTGAGGGATATTTGGGCTCCTTCCAATTTCTGGCTATTATAAACAAGGCTGCTATAAACATAGTGGAGCATGTGTCTTTATTGCATGCAGGGGAATCCGCTGGGTATATGCCCAGGAGTGGTATGCCAGGGTCCTCTGGAAGTGACATGCCCAATTTTCTGAGGAACCGCCAAACTGATTTCCAGAGCGGTTTTACCATTTTGCAATCCCACCAACAGTGGAGGAGTGTTCCTCTTTCTCCACATCCTCGCCAGCACTTGTTGTCTCTTGAGTTTTTAATCTTAGCCATTCTGACTGGTGTGAGGTGGAATCTCAGGGTTGTTTTGATTTGCATTTCCCTGATGACTAATGATGTTGAACATATTTTAAGGTGTTTCTCGGCCATCCGAATTTCTTCTGGTGAAAATTCTTTGTTTAGCTCTGTGTCCCATTTTTTGATGGGGTTATTTGGTTCTTTGCGGTCTAACTTCTTGAGTTCTTTGTATATATTGGATATTAGCCCTCTGTCGGATGTGGGGTTGGTGAAGATCTTTTCCCACTTTGTTGGTTGCCGTTTTGTCCTTCTGACAGTGTCCTTTGCTTTGCAGAAACTTTGTAATTTCATGAGGTCCCATTTGTCGATTCTTGATCTTAGTGCGTAAGCTATTGGTGTTCTGTTCAGGAACTTTTCCCCTGTGCCCATGTCATCCAGGCTCTTCCCAAGTTTCTTTTCTAATAGTTTCAGTGTGTCTGGTTTTATGTGGAGGTCCTTGATCCACTTGGAGTTGATCTTAGTGCAAAGAGATAAGAGTGGGTCAATTCGCATTCTTCTGCATGTTGACCTCCAGTTGAACCAGCACCATTTGTTGAAAAGGCTATCTTTATTCCACTGGATGGTTGTGGCTCCTTTATCAAAGATCAAGTGACCATAAGTCTGTGGGTTAATTTCTGGGTCTTCAATCCTGTTCCATTGATCTGCTTGCCTGTTGCTATACCAATACCATGCAGTTTTTAACACAATTGCTCTGTAGTACTGCTTGAGGTCAGGGATATTGATTCCCCCAGAAGTCCTTTTATTGTTGAGAATAGTTTTAGCTATCCTGGGTTTTTTGTTGCTCTAGATGAATTTGAGAATTGCTCTTTCTAGATCTATGAAGAATTGAGTTGGGATTTTGATGGGGATCGCATTGAATCTGTAGATTGCTTTTGGCAAGATGGCCATTTTTACTATATTGATCCTGCCAATCCAGGAGCAAGAAATATTTTTCCATCTTCTGAGGTCTTCTTTGATTTCTTTCTTCAAGGACTTGAAGTTCCTGTTGTACAGGTCTTTTGCTTGTTTGGTTAGAGTTACGCCAAGATACTTTATGTTGTTTGTGGCTATTGTGAAGGGTGTTATTTCCCTAATTTCTTTCTCAGCCTGCTTGTCCTTTGAGTACAAGAAGGCCACTGACTTGCTTGAGTTAATTTTATAACCTGCCACTTTGCTGAAGTTGTTTATCAGCTGTAGAAGTTCTCTGGTGGAGTTTTTTGGGTCGCTTAGGTAAACTATCATATCGTCTGCAAATAATGATAGTTTGACTTCTTCCTTTCCAATTTGTATCCCTTTGACTTCCTTATGTTGTCTAATTGCTCTCGCTAGAACTTCAAGTACTATATTGAAAAGATATGGAGAGAGAGGGCAGCCTAGTCTAGTCCCTGATTTTAGTGGGAATGCTTCAAGTTTCTCTCCATTTATTTTGATGTTGGCTACTGGTTTGCTGTAGATTGCTTTTACTATGTTTAGGTATGGGCCTAGAATTCCTGCTCTTTCCAAGACTTTTAGCATGAGAGGATGCTGAATTTTGTCGAATGCTTTTTCAGCATCTAATGAGATGACCATGTGGTTTTTTTCTTTCAATTTGTTTATGTAGTGGATTACATTGATGGATTTCCATATATTGAGCCATCCCTGCATCCCTGGGATGAAGCCTACTTGATCATGGTGGATGATCGTTTTGATGTGCTCTTGGATTCGGTTAGCAAGGATTTTATTTAGTATTTTTGCATCTATATTCATAAGAGAAATTGGCCTGTAGTTCTCTTTCTTTGTTGGATCTTTTTGTGGTTTAGGTATTAGCGTAATTGTGGCTTCGAAGAATGAGTTGGGCAGTGTCCCTTCTGTCTCTATTTTGTGGAATAGTTTGAAAAGTATTGGTGTTCAGTCTTCTTTGAAGGTCTGGTAGAATTCTGCACTAAAACCATCTGGTCCCGTACTTTTTTTGGTTGGGAGGCTTTCTATAACCCCTTCTATTTCTTTAGGGGTTATGGGACTATTTAGCTGATCTACTTGATACTGATTTAATTTTGGTATTTGATATCTGTCTAGGAAATTGTCCATTTCCTCCAGATTCTCCAGTTGTTTTGAGTATAGACCTTTGTAGTAGGATCTGATGATCTTTTGAATTTCCTTGATTTCTGTTGTTATGTCTCCCTTTTCATTTCTAATTTTGTTAATTTGGATACTGTCTCTGTGTCCTTTGGTTAGTCTGGCTAAGGGTTTATCTATCTTGTTGATTTTCTCAAAGAACCAGATCATAGTCTTGTTGATTCTCTGTATGGTTCTCTTTGTTTCTACTTGATTGATTTCAGCCCTGAGTTTGGTGATTTCTTGTCTTCTACTCCTCCTGGGTGAATTACCTTCTTTTTCTTCCAGGGCTTTAAGGTGTGCCATTAAGTTGCTAGTGTATGCTCTCTCCAGTTTCTTTTTGGATGCACTTAGGGCTGCTTTCATTGTGTCCCATAGATTTGGGTAGGTTGTACCTTCATTTTCATTGAATTCTAAAAAGTCTTTGATTTCTTTTTTTATTTCTTCCTTGACCAAGGTGTCATTGAGTAGAGTATTGTTCAGTTTCCATATGTATGTGGGCTTTCTGTTGTTTTTGTTGTTATTGAAGACCACTCTTACTCCACGGTGGTCTGATAGGAAGCATGGGATTAGCTCGATGTTCTTGTATTTGTTGACATCTGTCTTGTGACCAATTATATGATCAATTTTGGAGAAGGTACCATGCGGTGCTGAGAAAAAGGTTTATTCTTTAACTTTAGGATGAAATGTTCTATATATATCTGTTAAATCCAATTGGTCCAAAGTTTCAATCAGTTTCACTGTGTCCCTGTTTAGTTTCTGCTTTCCTGATCGGTCCATTGAGGAGAGTGGAGTGTTGAGGGCCCCCACAATTATTGTGTTAGGTGTAATGTGTGCTTTTAGCTTTAGTAAGGTTTCTTTTACAAAGGAGGGTGCCCTTGTATTTGGAGCATAAATGTTCCGTATTGAGAGCTCTTCTTGGTGGATTTTCCCTTTGACAAGCAAGAAGTGACCTTCTGAGTCTCTTTTGATGACTTTAGGTTGGAAGTCTATTTTATCTGATATTAGAATGGCTACCCCTGCTTGTTTCCTGAGACCATTTGCTTGTAAAATTGTCTTCCATCCTTTTACTCTAAGGCAGTGTTTGTCTTTAACACTGAGATGTGTTTCCTGTATGCAGCAAAATGTAGGGTCCTGTTTCTGTATCCAGTCTGTTAATATATGTCTTTTTATTGGGGAATTGAGTCCATTGATGTTAAGAGATATTAAGGAATGGTAATTATTTCCTCCAGACATTTTTGAAATTATTTTTATTTATTTATTTTTATTTATTTATTTATTTATTTTTTATATTTGAGAGGTTATCTTCTTTTGGGTTTGATGAGAGGAGGTTTCTATCTTGCTTCTTCCCGGGTTTAGTTTCTGTCCTTGTCTTGGTGTTTTCCCCCTATTATCCTTTGTAGGGCTGGATTTGTGGAAAGATATCTTGCAAATTTGGTTTTGTCGTGGAATACCTTGATGTCTCCATCAATGGCAATTGAGAGTTTTGCTGGGTATAGTAGTTTTGGCTGAAGTTTGTGTTCTCTTAGAGTTTGCATGATATCTGCCCAGGATCTTCTAGCTTTCATGGTCTCAGGTGAGAAGTCTGGTGTTATTCTGATAGGTCTTCCTTTATATGTTACTTGGCCTTTTTCTCTTGCTGCCTTTAATATTCTTTCTTTGTTTATTACATTTGGAGTTTTGATTATTATGTGACGGGATGTATTTCTGTTCTGGTCCAGTCTGTTTGGGGTTCTATAGGCTTCTTGTATATTCATGGGCATCTCTCTCCTTAGGTTGGGGAAGTTTTCTTCCATAATTTTATAGAAGATATTAGCTGGCCCTTTAACTTGTAAATCTTCACTCTCGTCTATACCTATAATCCTTAGGTTTGGTCTTCTCATAGTGTCTTGGATTTCCTGGATGTTTTCGGTTACCACCTTTTTGCATTTAGTAGTTTCTTTGACTGTTGAATCAATGGTTCCTATGGTATCTTTGGCTTCTGAGATTCTGTCTTCTATCTCTTGTATTCTATTTTTGATACTTGCATCTATGGCCCCTGATTTCTTCCCAAGGTTTTCTATCTCTAATGTTGTCTCCCTCTGTGATTTCTTAGTTGTTTCTACTTCTGTTTTTAGTATCTGGATGGATGTGCTCAGATCTTTCGCTTGCTTGATTGTGTTTTCATGTATTTCTTTAATAGATTTTTGTGTTTCCTCTTTCATAGCTTCTACTTGTTGGCCCACGTTCTTCTGTAGTTCTTTAAGTGACTTTTGTCTTTCTTCCTTATTGTCTTCTTCTTTTTGATCCATCTTCTCCTGAATTTCTTGAAGTGATTTTTGTATTTGCCTCGTAAAGGCTTCTAACTTTTGATCCCTTTTCTCCTCTATTTCTTTACGAGATTTTTCTATGTGTTCAGCTACCAGCATCCTGACCAGTGATTTTATATCCAAGTCTTGTTTTTCTGGTGTTTTGGGATATCCAGGGCTTCCTGTTGTTGGCGAACTGTGTTCAGATGCTGTCATGTTGCCTTGATTTTTGTTAGTAACGTTCCTTCGTTTTCCTTTTGCCATCAGGTTATTTCTGGTGTTAGTTGGCCTTGTTGTCAGTGGCTGGTGTTTGAATCTCCTGTGAGGCTGGGCTCACCTGTTGTTTCTCTACTGGTGAATATGTGTGACTGCTGCTTTAAGGGATCATAAGCTGGCTGCCACCCATGCGATTGTAGCCCCTGATGGAGTCTGTCTACCTGGGCTTCTCCAGCTGTGTCCTGGTTGCAATATGGAGGCCTGCTGCTATTGCTGGTCCAGGAGCCGGCTAGCTGGTTGCTGCCCACTGCCTCGGTGCATGGCCAGAGGGTGTGGGGAAGTCCCACAGAGCCTGGGCCTTTCCAGCTGTGTCCTGGTTGCAATATGGAGGCCCGCCGCTCTCGCTGGTCCAGGGGCCGGTGAGCTGGTTGCAGACCGCAGCCTCGGCGCACGGCCAGAGGGCTCGGGGAAGACCCACAGAGCCTAGGCGGAACTCGGCCTGCTTGGCTCCGAGAGCCTAGCAGATCCCCCCGTGAGGGTAGCCCTGGAAGGGGTGTTTACCTGGGCCTTTCCAGCTGTGTCCTGTTTGCAATATGGAGGCCCACTGCTATCGCTGGTCCAGGGGCCGGCGAGCTGGTTGCAGACCGCAGCCTCGGTGAATGGCCAGAGGGCGCGGGGAAGACCCACAGAGCCTGGGCCTTTCCAGCTGTGTCCTGGTTGCAATATGGAGGCCTGCCGCTATCCCTGTTTGTATTTTGATGCTAATTCTGCTTCCCCAAGAGGGGCTGCCTCTGATGAGGAGTGGATCACAACTATCAGAACACAAAGGCATAGGTACAGACAAAATTTCCTAGCTACCTATGAGAGAAAAACACCTAAAGTGAATGAGCAAAGATGACTGATAAGTATGCATGAACTATTTTAATATAATATTTCAATCCCTAGTTCATATTGCTTTGGTAAAAATGTAGGCCTATGTATAACACTAAGCTTGAAGTTCCTTAGTGAATACAAATAAACATCTGGATAACATAGATGATTAACAGGCTGCGATGAGTCTTAGGTTTTCCAAAGCAAGCATTATGTTTAAATAATGAAAATGTATTAAACTGTGGACTCTTATAATTACTAATGCTCATTTTCAATGAACATTTAAGTAACTGAGGTACATTAACGCTTGCTAAGTATTTTCTTGGGCTATAAAACAGAGTTCTTAGATTAGAAATGACAAGTTTCTTTAAGAAAATAAAAAATTCCATCTAAGGCCCTATATGACACAAATAATTCAACAGACCATGTTTACATAGGATGGAACAACTGTGGCTCAGGACCCAAACACTAAGAATTACATACACTTTCATCAAGATCATGCCACTGGAGTAAGTTAATTATAGTAATTTTTTTCTGTCACATTTCAAGGGGAGCAAATCAGAGTGGCCACCCCAGGAAAAGACAGTTGGGTTTTGGTGGTTGTTTGTTTGTTTGGTGGTGGTGGTTTTGTTTGTTTTGTTTTTTTTTTGTTTATTTTGTTGTTGTTTTGGCTTACACTTCCATATTGCTATTTTTTATTGAAAAAAGTCAGGACAGGAACTCAAACAGTCACAAGAACCTGGAGGCAGGAGCTGATTCACAGGCCAAAGAAGGGTGCTGCTTACTGGCTTGCTCCATGGCTTGCTTGAATTCTTATAGAAACTAGAACCACCACCCTAAGGATGGCACCACTCACAATAGCTGGTGGGGAGGGGAGGGGAGAGACAGGAGGACTTCCCCCATCAATCACTAAGAAGCCTTACAGGCTTGCCTCTAGCCCATTTTTTTGTACTTCATTTTATTAGATATTTGCTTTATTTTCATTTCAAATGTTATCCCCTTCCATCATTTCTCCTCTGAAAACCCCCTAACAATCTCCCCCTTTATAACCCTCCAGACACACTTTTCTAACCTAACATTCTCCTACACTGGGGTATCGAGCCTTCACAGGACCAATGGCCTCTCCTCTCATTGATGTCTGAAAAGGTCATCCTCTGCTACATATAAAGCTGGAGCCATGGGTCCCTCCATGTGTACTTTTTGGTTGGTGGTTACTCCCTGTGGGGCACTGGTTGGTAGATATTATTGTTCTTCCTATGGGGTTGCAAACCTCTTCAGCTCCCTGGGTCCTTTCTCTAGCTTCTCCATTGGGGACCCTATGCTCAATCCATTGGTTGGCTGTTGTTACCCATAGGTATTTTGATCCCCCTTATAAGAAGAATCAAAGTATCCACACTTTGGTCTTCCTTCTTCTTGAGCTTCATGTGGTCTGTGAATTGTATCTTGGGTATTCTGAGCTTTTGGGCTAATATCCACTTATCACTTATCAGCAAATGCATACCATGTATGTTCTTTTGTGATTGGGTTACCTCACTCAGGATGAAATTTTCTAGTTCCATCCATTTGCCTAAGAATTTCATGAATTCATTGTTTTTAATAGCTGAGTAGTAAGTACTCCATTGTGTAAATATACCACATTTTCTGTATCCATTCCTCTATTGAGGGACATCTGGTTCTTTCCAGCTTCTGGCTATTATAAATAAGGCTGCTATGAACATAGTGGAGCATGTGTCGTTGTTATATGCTGGAGCATCTTCTGGGTATATGCCCAGGAGTGGTATAGCTGGGTCCTCAGGTAGTACTATGTCCAGTTTTCTGAGGAACGGCCAAACTGATTTCCAGAGTGGTTTTTCTAGCTTGCAATCCCACCAGCAATTGAGGAGTGTTCCTCTTTCTCCACATCCTTGCCAGCATCTGCTGTTCCCTGAGTTTTTGATCTTAGCTCTTCTGACTGGTGAGGTAGAACCTCAGGGTTGTTTTGATTTGCATTTCCCTGATGATTAAGGACATTGAACATTTCTTTAGTTGTTTCTCAGCCATTGAGTATTCCTAAGTTGTGACTTCTTTGTTTAGCTCTGTACCCCATTTTTTAATAGGGTTATTTGTTTCTTTGGAGTCCAACTTAATTTAGTCCAATATAATTTGTAAAGCTTCATTGTTTTAAATTTAGGTGACCCTGGCCTCTGGGTTCTTTGTTCAATTGTATTTTGCTTTATATAATTTTTAATTACTGTATTTAGTTTTTAAATTTTGTGACAAATTAACAATAAGTCTTTTGCAGAAACCTGGCAGTAGTCAGTTTGTCCTTTAAAGCATCAACTTTGGGGACTTGATAATTTTTCGCAACACACGTTTTGATTAGGAAGACACATTTTATTGATAATTGTGTCACCTGGGACAATAGTCTCTAAATACACATTTATAATAAAAATATGAAATGCTTTTCTAGACTTAAAATATGTGTTTTTGATTGACACTAATAGTTGTTTTATAAAAAAAGTTTTAAAATAAAAAAATTTGTGAATGTGAATAGCATTTGTAATTCTTAGTTAATCTCAGCGATTTCTCTCTTAGCCTGGGTTAGCACTGCTGAGCCACCTGTTCACAGTCAATTACATCATTTAAAGTGCAGATTCATGTGATAGTTGTGCTGGGGTGACAAAGTTAAAAGTTTCTTTAACACGCAAACTCCCCCTGGGCATTTTATATTTTACAGTCCAAACAAGCTGATTCCAACAAGATCTCAGCCATTCTCCAGGGAGTGCTGGAAAGCAGTGGTGTGTGATACAGTTCTGCTTATTTTGATAAATCCCTCCATGAAGAACATGTTTTCCCTGCCTCGCCTGTGGTTGATACCACCAGGGAGCAATTCCACTGTCACTGATGAATGCTAGCTAGGTCAGACCTTGTCAGTGCAAATGAAAGTCTTGTGATTAGCATTCTGTACCTTCTTACTAATGAACCTTCTAATCATGAAATCTGTCTTTACTGCTAATATTCTGCTAATTGTTAAATGCCCTTGAAGGCTAGATAGGCTGGAAATAATAGCATCAGCTTTTATATTTGCCCTGTCCTCTGGATCATGCCTTTCACATTTATTTAGGACTAGGTATGGCTCGTAGAATTACAACCAGTCAGCATTATGACTCTTCCAACCTCAGTTGTACAATTCCAAATTGTAAACAGAAAATATAAGTATGTAAAACAGTTAGAATTAAGAAGTCCGTTTTGAAATCCTGAAGTTTCTTGAGAAACATTTTGCCAATGAGAAAAAAATTATGTAAGAGGAATTATGGCAGATTTTGTTTGAAAAAATTAATTGGAAAAAGTAGTAGTGAGAAGTTTGTTTTTAGTCTTCTACTTTTTAATATTTTTCACTCTAACAGAATTATATCACTTTCCCCATCTCTTTCATCCCTCCAGTCCTTCCCACCTACCCTCCTACGAAGTCTTCTGTTTTATATCAAACATGGAAGAGGAACTTTGAGGCCAATGTTTAACTATAAATTTAGTTAATATGACTTTTCAATTATTCAAGGGTTTATTTACTACTGTACCAGATTAGTTATATATTTCATTAACTCTAAGACAAAATCAATTGCAAAGCACATTATTATTTTGCATGTCACTAACTAAGAAACCTACCTTCCATTAAGACATAGCAAGGCATTAAGGAGGCTACACATAATAAAATATGGAAAATATAAAATGGTACCAATTGGAGGTCAAGGTAAAACTTGAAAAACTTCTTTTTTAGATATAGGAGCTAGCAATTAAAAACTATGATCCAGCAGCAGAAACAAAGGAAGCCTCTTAGAACCATCTTTCTCAGCTAATATTTTAACTAAGTCAGCTTTCATCAAGATTTGCGTAAAATTGAATAGAACCTAAGTTTATACATCATCTTTCTTTTGATTTTAATTGGTATTCATATGCTACAAATAACCTGAACAGTTACAAAAGGGGCTTTGTAAAGAGCTCAGAAATATATTAAAAGTTATCTTACATGCAAAAAAAAAAGGGAGAATCATAAAAATGTCCCTCATTGAAGAATGGATAAAGAAAACGTGGTACATCTACACAATGGAATACTATCAACTATTACAAGCAAAGACATCATGAGTTTCTCAGATAAATGACTGGATCTTGGGAATATCATCCTGGGTGAGGTATCCTAGTCCTGAAAGGACATAAATGATACATGCTTACTTATAAGTGGATATTAGCTTCCATCCACAGGACACCTATGCTAAACTCCACAGACCCCTAAGAAGCTAAACAGAAGGAAAGCCCAAATGAGGATGCCTGAACCTCACTTAGAGGGAAAATAAAATAGTCATAGGAGGAGATGGAGGGAACTGGGTGGGAGAGGGGATGGAGAAGGAAATGGGGGAGGGAGGGCTCAGGATCAGGTGTGGGAAGGGACAGGATATATTGCCAGATGGTCTTAAGAATGAATAGAAATCTGTAACAATAGGAAGGAGGGGCGCATCTCAGAGATGTGCCAGAGACCTGGGATAGAGCAGGCACCCAATCAATGGGGGTGACCTTAGCCATGACTCACAACATAGGGGATAGAAAACCAGAAGAGGACACCCCATATGGCCAGGTAGGAAATTCACTGGCATGATAAGGACACCCATCCATCCACAAAACTTTCGAACCAAAATTTATCCTGTCTACAAGAAATGCAGAGATGAAAAAAGAAAGAAAGAAAGAAAGAAAGAAAGAAAGAAAGAAAGAAATGTAGGGATGTTAGATAGCACAGAAACTAAAGGAATGGCCAAGGAATAACCAGCCCAACTAGAGACCAAACCCCATGGGCAAGTAAGTACCAAATCCTATTAATGATACTCTGTTATGCTTGCAGACAGGAGTCTAGCAGGGCTGTCCTCTGACGCTAACTCAGCAGCTAACTCAGACATAGGCAGACACCCATAGCCAAACAGTGGATGGAGCTTGGGGACTGTTATGAAAGAATATGAAGAAGAATAGCAGGCCAGGAAGGGGATAGGAACTCCACAGGAAGATCAAAAAAGTCAACTAACCTGGATCCCTGGGGCTTTCAGAGACTGAACCTCTATCCAAAAACCATACATGGGCTGGACCTACGACCCGCTAACTCCCGACACAAACATATGTAGGAGATGTGCAACTAGGTCTTAATGTGGGTCCTGAACAACTAGAGCAGGGCTCTGGAAATCAGTCTGGCGGTTCTTCAGAAAAATGGGCATGACACTTCCAGAGGGCCCTGTCATACCACTCCTGGGCATATACCCAATGGAATCCCCTGCATACAATAAAGACACATGCTCCACTATGTTCATAGCAGCCCTATTTATAATAGCCAGAAGTTGGAAGGAGCCCAGATGTCCCTCAAAGGAGGAATGGATACAGAAAATGTGGTATATTTATACAATGGAATACTACTCAGCAATTAAAAACAATGAATTCATGCAATTTGTAGGCAAATGGTTGGATCTGGAAAATATCATCCTAAGTGAGTTAACCCAATCACAAAAGAATACACATGAAATGCAATCACTGATAAGTGGATATTAATGAGCCCAAAAGCTCTGAATACTCAAGACACAATTAGCAAATCAAAAGATTCCCTAGAAGAAGGAAGGAAAGTACCCTGGTCCTGAAAAGACTGGATACAGATTTGTAGGAGAGCATCAGAACAGAGAATTGGGGGGGGGGTGATTGGGGAATAGTTAGGGAGGAGAGGACTTATGGGACATATGGTGGGGGGGAACTGGGAAAGAGGAAAGCCTTTGGAATGTAAACAAAGAATATAGAAAATAAAGAAAAAAATCTGATAAAAAGAGTATTTTCAACTCAAAAAACAAAAAAAAATAAACAAGCAAACAAACAAAACAAAACAAAACAAAACAAAACAAAACAAAACAAAACAAAACTAGAGCACAGTCTATCCTAAAAACCTGTTGTGTGTTTGTGGGATATGTTCTTCTAGCTGGGCTGCCTTGTCTGGCCTCCGTGGGTGAGGATGGGTCTAGCCCTGCAGAGACTTGATGTGCCAAGGTGGGGAGATACCCACAGGGATCTCCACCCTCTCAGAGGAGGAGGGAGGATACTGTGGGAGGGGTGACTGGGAGTGGGGGCAGCAATCAGGATAACACAATAATAGTATGAAAATTAGAAATGTGAAAAAAATAAGCAGACATTAGTGAAATTGAGAGTAGAAATTTGATGACGAGATCTAAAGTTTTCAAGTGATCAATAAGTTGTTAAACCTCCTCCAAGATCTCAAGCACAGAAAGACATCAAATATGAATACTAGAAAGGGAAGGAGAGCTGTGACTAGAGACCCCCAAAGGCAATAAAGGGAAGAATGTAATCAACTACACCCACACATTCATTAACACAGATCAAGTTGTCCATTTTTTATGTACAGACATGATGAACTCACACAGACAACATGGAATAATCAGACTATACCTTGCTGCGGTGTGTCTGAATCTTGTCAAACACACATTGAACATGCCTTCAAGCGTTTGCCTCTCTTGCTATGTGATGCTCCACTGTGCTTCCTGCGTTTGTTAGCATGAAGAGCATCACTGAATGTGGCCCTTCAGGCTTGCCCATCCCGAACCACGACCGCTTTTAGTCTTTATTACATGCTGTGTCACTTGATTTGTGTTTTACTGTATTTCACTTTAATAACACAAGGATGACTTAAGGAAATTAAGTTATTAAAATGTAATTAAGAAAAGATGTTTACTATCTGATAAAGAGATGTATATGGTGTGTGTGTGTGTGTGTGTGTGTGTGTGTGTGTAGTGTGTGTGTCTGTGAAGATTCTGTCCAGTCATTTCTTCCTAAACATACTTCTCAGAATGACACCACTTACCTTTACTATTAAAAAGCTCATGTTTTGTAAAAGTGAGTTTCCTAGAATTCAGGTGTGTTTGACACATACATGACAGCTGAATTAAACAATTTAGTCTCAGTGTCCAATGTGAGTGTGCTGCAAAGAAGGTATGCAATAAATATTTACACAATAATTGTTGGCTAAAAGAGACATTGAATCAAGGAATGACTTATTAAGAGAAAACAATATCTAGAACTCACACATGATAGTAAGAGAAGTTATAGTGTAACAGATGATGGAAGGCGGAGTTCTATATTTGGATTACATCCAGTTTAATCGTTAATGTATTCCACTTTCTGGAAATGGTTCTTGGATTATATCAATTTGAGAAAAAGTGGTCACAGTGTGCCAGTTGCTTTCCAACTCCATTTCCTACTAACTTCTTGCTCTTCTTAGCAAGTCTCTCTGAAACTTAGGTGCTCACTACAATCATTTATTAAGATTTGGTGTTCTGAACCACCCCCGATGATTTACATGGCTCAAGCCTCCACTGTACTCAGTGGGTGATTTAGCTGGCCACTGTCAACCTAGCACAATCCGGCTCATATGACTACTATTTGGCAGCCTATCCACTAAGCCACGTGGATAGCCAGACCCTGTGTCTGCCCTCATCTATCAAGGTAGGCATGAACTCTGTTAAAAGATAACCTGAGGATTACAAAGCCTGCATGAAAAAACCACTCTGCACGAGCATTTTCCAAGCAACTGTGGTCCTACTTTTTCATGATAGTCAACTCTAATTATCCTTTTGGAATGTTGACTTTTCTCATTTCTAGATTGCCACTTAGATATTTCAAATGCTCAAATGATCACTGTAGCTTAATTAAAGAGACCTAAGTGGAAGTATTTCATCTTTAAAACAAGGTCTACAAAACATAACTCTCTGTGCCAGAATTGTAAGGACAGAAAGCTTACACTTTTCCCCCAATAGGGATACAGTAGTATATGTTATTACTGTTTAAAATATGTACTGTGTTTTGGAAAAGTGTGTACTAATCATATCTGAGCTGGTTCCTCAGATACAGCTTCAACAGAGTCTTCTGTCAATTATAAACCTGCTCAGACATATAAGATAGGAAATCACTAGAATTCTGAAGCAGGAACCTAATTCTGTACCACAGAAGGAAGAATTGAACACAAGTATCAACCACCAACAGTTCTGCTGATTTTCTCATAGGATGTTTTAATGTTATTCCCTAATTTTGTAAGATCGGACACCTAGGACCAACAGTAGCTTGACTGGCTTTGGGAGATGAGAGCCCATGTTCCTGTGACTCTAAATAATTTTCCTCTCTGCCCTCATGTTCTCTCCATGCTTACAACCACTGTACTGCTACCGAACTGGCTGATGACAAGAAAGGACCAAGAAGTGACAAGTCAAACTCTCTGCTCAGTGCCTCTTCAGCAGTGGATACTTGAAGGTGGCCATTGAGAAGTATGACACTTATCATTTATGGTATAAAAAAATTAACAACACACTTAACAGCTTGAAACAGCAAATGTTATTGTATACCATTATATCATCAGCAGAGCAGGAATGGGTGCTTATAGATCAGTATCACTCAGGAGTTGAGCGTCCACAGAAGAAGTCTCAGTCTAGAACCTGAGGGGTCCTTTTCAAGTACATAGGGATAGCTTCCATCTATCATACCATGAACATGTTCATGACAACGAGGTGTATTTCCCCGAAGAGAGTTATATAAACAAGAACAGGAAGCCACAGTGCTGTTTACAAGTGAATCCCCAAAAGTGCACATCACTGTCTTTTTTCTGTTATTTTCACTAGTACTAGGTGGAGGCTTGGGCTTCGTTTTTTGAAGAGGACTGAATCAAAAAAAAAAAAAACTACTGGAAACTGAGGAATGCTGCAAGAAGGAAAAATGGTTTGTGCCAAGGTTGGTTAACTAATAACGTGATGGCTCTGAGATTGCATACATATAGGTAGCATTATATAGGGTGATCAGGGTGTTTTTAGTTTTATATATATACATAGATACATATATATATATATATATATATATATATCTATCACATATCACCAATTAAAAGAAGCCATTTTTTATAGAGAACAAGAGGAGAATGGAATAAAAAAAAGATGGAGGCTTTGTAATTAAATCATAATCCTGAAAAATATAAAAGGCAAATATGAGATCATATCTTTAAACACACGATTGATACAATGATTAACATAGATCGCTTCCGGCTGTGTGCTGGCTCTCATGGTTGTATTCATATATTTCTGTTCTGTCTCCTTTATGCAGGCCACTTGGGTACCACTGAAGAGAATGAGGAAGAGGAAGAGGAAGAGGAAGAGGAAGAGGAAGAGGAAGAGGAGGACAAGTAGGCTTGGGAACCTCTGGTGGTCAATAGGAGGTAATGAAAAGGTCATGTATCCAGGAAAAATAGAAACTTGGAAGATTCTTGAGAGCTCCCACCAACAGCATAAAAAAGTAAACTTTTGCTAGAGGTAGAGACTGTGACCAGAAACTGCAGTGAGCAAGATCATCTACTGTGAGCCTGCCTGCAAGCAGACCCTGCCTTCAATTAAATAGCAAAGCGATGGAGGAAAAGGAGGAGGATAAAGAGAAGAAGGAGGAGACAAAGCTGAATGGTGGAGCACTTGCCTGACAGGCACGAGGCTCAATCGCAAAGGCTCTTTCCATTGGTTCAGCTGGTCCTTGTATGTGTTCATTTCCTGATGCTGCTGGTGGCTTAAAATAATTTAAAAAATATTCTCACACACACTTGGTGATGGGTTAATGTTGTTCCTGGGTTTTGGCACCAAATGATGGGTTTATAAATAGAGAGAGAAGAAGGTGATTAGAGAGTGTGGGCACTGATGCGGTGTGGGGGAAGGGGGTGCCCTAGGCGGGCCCATGTCCAGGCACCTCTTCCCCCTGAGGGACCACACACACATAGATATGGTGTAGAATAGAGTTTATTCAGGGCAGGGGGTGGTAGCTAATGGTGTAGTGAAGGGGGGGGGAGAGAGAGAGAGAGAGAGAGAGAGAGAGAGAGAGAGAGAGAGAGAGGAAGGGAGGGAGGGAGTGGAGGGGAGGGGAGGGGAGGAGCGGCCCCTTTTGTAGTGGGTCAGGTCTATGGGGCGGGGCATCCCTGGCTGTTGCCAGGTAATTGTGGGGTGGAGCTTAGACAGAGTACTAACACTTGGAAGTTACACTCCAAAACTGTCTTGATGGACTGAAATGAAGATGTTGGTGGCCCTATATTCCTTCTGAGTCTCTAGGGTAAACACGCTGACATATTTGCATTCACCCCCTGGGCCTTTGCATTCCCTGGCCTAGACTTCCATAGCTGGGCCTCAGCTTGCCCTGCCAAGGCTTCCTTTGACTCTGATCCTCCTGAATCCCTGTTTTAAAGACTGCTGTGATTCCAGGGGGCCACCCAGATAATCCAAGGCCCCTAAAGAGCCTTTGGAATGTAAACATAGAATATAGAAAATAAAAATTAAATAAAAAAAAGAAGTTAGACCCCAAAGAACCAAATAACCCTATCAAAAATGGGGTACTTGACAGGAAGGCTGTATAATCTTAGGTTGGAGAGACTAGGAGAAGGTCAATTTTGGGACTGTTATGCCTTTGTGCCACATGTAGCGCCTACTATTATCATATCTGACCTACACAAGAGGTGCTTTCCAATGTCTCTGGGCCTCTGAGGAACATGTTCCCAAGTGTAAACAGCAAATTTTCATTCTCCATCATGGACACTTGAGTCTCCTGTGTCATACCCCATGCTTCCCCTGACCTTTTAGTCAGTTCTTTCCTCTAGACGTTAACGGCTCTGTTTCTCTCTAGCTTCCTCTGGATCAGTACTTTGTCCTTGAAATTACTGCTGATCCATCAGCAGTTTTTCACCATTTCCAAACGTTCTTTCTAGGCTGTCAAATACTGGTAGAATGCTTTAATAGTGTGCTCTGTCCAGCTTTGCCATACAGCTTGCTTTGATTCCAGCCTCCTTGGAATCTAGCCCCATGCCTGCTCTCCTGGCAAAGGACCAATAGGACGCCATCTAAAGGGAGTCCGGCAGCAGACAAATGACAGCTGTGCTTTTCAGATGTTAAATGTGCTTCCTGAAAAGTATCAAAACCAGGATAAAGATGAGGTAGCCCTGTCCAACGTGCGTAGCGTAAACATCTCATCTGGTATAGAGTCTCATGAATACTTAACTGAAAATGTATATATTTATTTACACTCTCCCGTTGAGATACACCACCAGCCCCATAAATTTTACTGTTTAAGGCTGTTCATTCAAGACACCTCACACGTTGAATAAAGCGTCCCTCATGTTTCGTACAGTGGTTTATCGTGCTGTATTTTTGTTAGTTTGCGTACATCTTTAAAAAAAAGCTCTGTAGGGTGTCATGCCTGAGGACCTGCTGAGTGACTCTCACACACGCTCCTGCTATGTGTGTCGGATCGTGCTTCCGTATGAAATGCTCGGGCCACTCCCTTCTTCAACCTTACTTTTACCACTTTTTTTTTTTTTTTTTTTTTTTTTTTTTGGATTTGGTTTTTTCAAGACAGGGTTTCTCTGTGTAGCCCTGGCTGTCCTGGAACTCCTCACTCTGTAGACCAGGCTGGCCTCGAACTCAGAAATCCGCCTGCCTCTGCCTCCCAGAGTGCTGGGATTACAGGCGTGCGTCACCACTGCCGGGCACTTTTACCACTTTTAACTAAAATTGTTTTCTTACGCAGGTCATCCAGCGGCAGGTGCTGCAGTACTGGAGCTAGGCTCCCCAGGGGTCTTTGTAATGTATTCCGGTCCCCGCATGTTAGATGACACAGGATTCATTAGTTACGAGACTCTGGCTGTAGATACGCAGGAAAACTGATTGGGGATAGCTCATCTTCCACAATTTGTGTCATCCATACGTTATTTTGCCTCCAGTTTTTCTTTCTACCTAAGCACTGTCAGCGTGCTTTACCCGCCCTCTCTGCTTTCTGGGTCTGAAGACTCTCTGCTGCTTCAGACCTGTTTAGAAGAGGAACCCGTGAAGACTGGCGGGCGCTGCGGGCAGAAGAGCGGAGAAGGGGCTTTCTTTTCTCTTTTCTCTTGAGAGCAAGCTCACAAGTGGGCTGCTCGCCTGGAGGAAGGGGAGGAGGCAGGGAGGGTGGTAGATGGCTCTGGGAGCCAAGGACCTTTCTCTCTTTGGAGGAGAGACTGGATTGATGAACATTCAGAGCTCTTAAGCGCGTCTCATATACTACAGCTGTGTCACCCTGTGCACGAGCGTTGAGCCTACTCGCTGAATTCGCTCTAGGCTTGAGAAATATTTGGATATTTTCAGCAGTTGTACATGGTAATCAGACCTAATATTCATTTTATAGTTACCAATTCACAGAGATTAGGGAGATATTTGTGCCATGTTAAATTTTTTTAAAAAAAAGATGTATTTCAGAAAAATCCTGACTGAGTTACTTACCTACTAGCATGGAGGTGGAATGACTGACTGCCTTTTGTCTCATAAAAGCTACTAAGAAAGCTCAATACTGAAATTGGTAAATTAAAACTGTTAGATTAAAATTGTGATTTTACTTACAATTTTTTTCCTTAAAAATTTAGGGAAGAGTTTTCTGTAAAGCCCTTTCTCATGTTTTGTAAATGACTAAAATAACTATTAGACCAGTTTTAGTGAGTGTTGTGATTTAAAAAAAAACAGTAAAGTAGAAATTCCATGTAGTTACTCAGTATTTGAGAGGATGCCTGAAATGCTTTTGTGAAGAAGCCATGAGACCTCTCTTTTTTTTTCTTGGTACCAGAATCAGCTCTAAATTCTTTTTTTTTTAAAGACCTATTTATTTATTGAATGTAAGTACAATGTAGCTGTCTTCAGACACTCCTAAAGAGGGCGTCAGATCTCATTACGGATAGCTCTAAATTCTTGATAATGTTCTATTTTATAGTAGGTGCTCTCTGTAGTAGAAAGAAAAATCTATTCATAGCAGCGAATACTTACATGGTAATAGTAGATAAACACGGTCCTTTTTATTGTGCTCTGTTAATATCCTAAATATGTTGTGGTGTATTTTACCTTAAGAAGGGAACATCGCAGTGCCCACCTGCTAATCTGGACTGCTGAGGTAGTACCTGCTTATTATGCACAGGTCAGGGAGCTGGGAAACTCATGAGCAAGTCGCCAGGAGGGCAGAGTTCTTGATGAGGTACGCCCCTGGGGTGAGCATTTTGTTGCTGTTGTGTCTTTGTAGGTATTTTTAGATAGGGTAGCCCAGGTTATAATGAAATTTACTGTGTGTCAGAACACGGTTGAAAGAATGGTGCCCAGTGCCTTGGAGATCTGTGAGAGAGGTTCCAGGACAAAGGGCAGAAAGCCTTCTACTTCAGATGCATTTTTTTTTCCTCCTGGGTTGTTCTTGGAAATGATTTCACGCCCGCTATGACAAATATTTACATTCAATTTCTTCCTGTTGGATGTCAGAAACCAACCTGGTCCATGTAGCCTGAATCTGAACATGGTCTTCTGCCTTGCTTTCATGATTTCTCGGATATAATCTATAGTACATGCTAGGAAAATGAATCTAAATTGGTCAGTCCTTAGAAGGTAATGGGAAAGGGGTCCTCTGTTAGTATTTACTGTGTACTACTGATGGTTATTTATATGTTTTTCTGAGCTCAGAGAACCTTAGTTGTATTGTTGCTTTCCTTGTTACATTTGTATATGAAAGTACACTGAAACTGATGTAAATTTGTCTACAACATTAGACCGTCCACCCCATTATTGCAGACTCAGCGAAAGTCGACAATTGTGTGATCCAGTCCAGTCTGAAACTCATGGCAATTATTCTTCCTCAGGTTTGAAGTATTTGAATTATGGGCCCATATTGCCATACACTGCTTTCATAACAACACTAATCTCATCACACAGATTCCATAGGCATGGCCTTATCTAAAATTATTTTACCTTCCACAACCCTCATCTCACAATACTATCCCATTGGGGGCTAAACTATCACCATATGGATTTAGGGGTGGGAAAAAAACTCATCCAAAATTGTAGTTTCCTAACAAAAGAAGACATATAATCTGGCCTGAATTAAAGCATTTTAATAAGTGATGTTTGATAGTTGATCACACTACAATTGATGTTTGATAGTTGACCATAACTACAGGTTATCATTTCTTACAGAACAACTTTTAAAATTAACTTTGAGCTATAGATGCAAATAACCTTTAAAGAAATAATTGTGCAAAAAAACCGAGAAAGCATATTGTTTATTTTTAAACGTTAAAATTAAAGATATTTTATGATCTCATGGCAGAATCACTTCCATTGAAGACGGGCTATGGTTGAGGGTGCTGGCAAGAAAAAATAGTCTCTGAAACCTTATTGAGGTCTGTTGTTAGAAGTGAATGTAACATCAAATAAAAAGCAAAGACACTCCACAAAACAAAACCAAACAAAAAATTAAAAGCGCAAAGCCACACAAAAAGAAAGCCCCCTTTTAGATGATTAGGGTGGCAGAAATGTTTTCCCATCTTGCTTTGTCACTCTGTCCTCCGGTGCCAAGCACCAAAATGGCCGCTAAGCCCCAGCTGCTCTCCACCCACTTCTGAGGGGCCATAACCAAGGGTGACTTGAAGCAAGCACTGAAAGGCCACAAACCATATTTTCAAGGAGATTTCCTCAACCGCCCACATGACATTTACAGTGGACGTTTTATTGCCAACTTGATTATGTGGTCATGCACAACGGAGAGGGCGAAATTACTGTTTGGCTTCTCGTGACAGGTTGCCGTAATAATGTTGGTCTTCGAAGTAAGAAGGATGGAGTGCAGGCCAAAGGTTATATGAGCCATGAAAAAGGAATATAAAGCTAACTCCTTCTAACGTCAACTTCAGCATAGTTTAGGTTTTGCTAATTCTATTTTGTGGCAGGCATACGAATGCAGTTCTCTGTGTACTGAAGCAGCAAGAGCCATTTTTGCATTCAAAAAAAAACCAACACGTGTTATTCTTTTTGAAGAAGTGACTGAAAGATTGTTTTAATGCTGCCGACCATTAGTGGAATCGAAAGTAGCCATGGGTAGTAAAAGACCGCATGCGCATGCGTCATAGAACCCTGCATAGGAAAAAGGGTTTTAAAATGTTTGTTCTTAGTGACAGGGTTTTGTAACCTGAAATTTCCTTCATTTTTCCTTCTGTTTAAAGCTATATGCAAGAATTTTATTACAGTGTTATATAATAGGTAAATTGTATTGTTACAATATATAGTATTTTTTAATACTACTTTTCTTTTTGCTGAGGAAGAATCAAACAAAAAAAATGAGTTAATAATGATCTACCACTAGACGACTTCCTTATTTACAGGGATTTTAATCAGCTTCGGCCAAGCAGAAAATGTACACACACACACACACACACACACACACACGCATGCTATTTTGAAGGGTTATCATTGGGAGACTAATCCGCAATTGAAAGTGCCTACTTTCTATATTTAAAATAAACATTAAATTTTTCATCTGACCAGCAGTGGTGGACATTAAATATGTTAACACACTCGTTAAATGCTGATGAAGTCTGGACCCGGGGCCTTGTCACATAAATAGAGCCCCCGAGGCACTGCTATGGACTAGGAAAATCACTTCCGAATTTTTTATTATCCATCTGTGAAATGGGGAACATGGTACCTACTCTATAAGACTGTGGTGAGGGTCAAATAAATAACTGGAAAGATAGGAAACAAATAACCGCTAATAGCCAGTAAATACTATTAGCAAAATTCATACTTTGTGCATGTAAATTGTAGTGCGAAATACAAAAAAGCAGTTCACACTGTCACTGGCAAGGCACTGGCCTGTTCTCATCTCCTGGTGACTCTCTGACCCAGAGCTGGGAAATCTCTCCACCGACTCCACCCAGTTCGCTAAGTTCCCACTGGTGGGTCGCTCCCACACCAGGCCCACGCTTCCAAATTCCCATGGCCTTTTGGGGTACAGTTCTTGCAAAGCCCGACTTTGCTGCCATATCTTTCTCTCTGGAACCCAATTGAGTTGCCCCGTGAAGGAAAACACCACACAAACTTAGTTCAGAATCAACAGGTAACTAATCACTGGGCACAGACACTAGTGTTCTAATATGTAGGCTATACTGAAGTTCACTCCCCCAGTGGTGAATCCTGGCAGGTCCGCCATCTAATCCAGGGGCCTCTTGTTAGCTACATTTTGTCCTCTAGTCTCTCCTCGACCAAAAGCAAGTACCTGACTCCTGCCTCCCCTCTTACCAGAACGTCCCACCTACTCCTTGCAGAGTGATTGGTTCCTTGAAAATTTTTTTTAATTTTTTTTCATTTTCTATATTCTTTGTTTACATTCCAGACTTTCCCCTTTCCCAGTTCCTCCCTCGCCATATAGTCCTCTTCCGCCCCCCCATTCCCCAATCGCCCCCCCCCCCCACACCATTTCTCTGTTCTGGTACTTTCCTACAAAACTGGATCTAGTCTTTTTAGGACCAGGGTCCTCTCCTTCCTTCTTCTTGGGAATCTTTTGATTTGCTAATTGTGCCTTGAGTATTCAGAGCTTCTGGGCTCATTAATATCCATCTATCAATGATTGCATTTCATGTGTATTCTTTTGTGATTGGGTTAACTCACTTAGGATGATATTTTCCAGATCCAACAATTTGCCTACAAATTGCATGAATTCATTATTTTTAATTGCTGAGTAGTATTCCATTGTATAAATATACCACATTTTCTGTATCCATTCCTCCTTTGAGGGACATCTGGGCTCCTTCCAACTTCTGGCTATTATAAATAGGGCTGCTATGAACATAGTGGAGCATATGTCTTTATTGCATGCAGGGGAATCCTCTGGGTATATGCCCAGGAGTGGTATGACAGGGTCCTCTGGAAGTGTCATGCTCAATTTTCTGAGGACCTGCCATACTGATTTCCAGAGCGGTTGTACCATCTTGCAATCCCACCAACAGTGGAAGAGTGTTCCTCTTTCTCCACATCCTTGCCAGCACTTGTTGTCTCTTGAGTTTTTAATCTTAGCCATTCTGACTGGTGTGAGGTAGAATGTCAGGGTTGTTTTGATTTTCATGGTGTTTCAGTGGTAGAATTCTCGCCTGCCACGTGGGAGGTCCAGGTTCGATTCCCAGCCAATGCAAGTTACTCCTTGAAATCTTTATTCATTAGAGGAAGATTCACAGGAATTCACTTGAGTACATGATTCACTCCTCATTCCAGGCAGCCCCTCTTGGGGAAGTGGAATTAGTCTCAAAATACAAACAGCACCAGGGTTAGCCACAAAATGTAATAATCTCAATACTGTTTTAGGTATATAATAAAAGTAAAAAATTCAATTATATGTGATTAGCTTTATGTTTATTACATTCACATTTACTACTGGACTACATATGATTGGTGTAATAACTCAAAATTTATCTATATCTTATACAGACTTTAAAAATTATTCCTATCAAAACTTCAAAGGTGAGATTATACCAACGTCATGAATATTTTATATGCATTTTATAGTATTGACACTGAAGTTTCTGAACATGGCATTCAAAAAATAACAAAAGAATAACAATTGCATTTAGTTAATAAATCACTTTATCCTAAATTAATCCTGAGTTTTTTGTATAGTAAAGCCTAATTTCCAAGTTGTATATTTTATTTAAAGGTATGTGAAATCTGCTCAATATTCTTGATTCATGTTTTGGAAATAATCAGTTCTCTGCTATTATTTATTAAGTTTACTCATTACAATAACTATGGAGATGCTGATATGCTGGCAAATTGCACCCTCCAGTGGAAATAATGTTTATCCATAAAAATAAAATGTGTTTCTACACTGCAGCTTCAACATATTCAACTAACCATCGTTCTGCCTAAATTTAAAGAGTATATATGATCTTTTTTTATAACCTGAAAGAATATATTCCTATCCACACTTATATACTTTTGAGGATCACAGGAATTGGCTCTGAGCTTCAAACTGTACTGTATTGATAAGCTGTTAAATGTTTGAAAGGTAAAAGAGTGCCAACATTTTTTTTAAAGAATAATGTAAGATAAATTGGACACACCACACATGTGGAACATTTTAATAGAGCATAATTTTTCATAGACTACAATTGAATTATAAGGGTTTTTCATTGTAAATCAACTTCTTATGAGAATTTTATAATAATTATAAGAAATAATTATACATATATCTCTGTGTTCGTTAAACAACAGTACCCCACAAATGATATACTCAATTATCAATTTAATGTGATAATATGTTAGTGATGTCAAACCTTTGCCAAGATACCTGGTTCTGTTTTACTTTTCATTGATATTCTTGGAGCGAAGAGTTCAGTTGGGAGGATTTGCAGTTCATTGATAGTAAAAAAGAAAATGTTGATGGTCAATAAAAACTGAAGCACATATTTCTCTCATAGAGTGAAGGGTAGATGATGAAGAAAAAGACATGTCTCTCTGTGTCTCTCTCTAGTCTTAAGCTCAGTGCTGTGTGTTCTGATAAATGTACTTATCTCCCACAATTTTATAGTGATAAAACCAGCTTCAGGCAGGCTATTTGGGTTTTTTATTTGTTTGTTTGATTTTTTTTTAACTAATGTTCTTCCAGTGACACAAAAAATTTGATCTGGACAAGAAGCATGTCATTAGCATAGCCATTAGTAACCATCCAGAACAAAAGAACATTGTTTAAATCTGTATAGGAAAATGTTACATTTAGCTTACCAGTTGGTTTTGCAATATCAAGTGGACGGGTCTGAAATCATATACATCGAGGTAACACTAATCAGATTAAGAAGATTATACTTATATATTTAGATGTGTGTGTGTGTGTGTGTGTGTGTGTGTGTGTGACAATAACAATTAAAGAAAAAACCAGGCCATGATTTCAAGAGGGAGCAAGGAGGGGGCAAATAGGAGGGACTGGAAGGTGGAAAAGGAAAGATAGAAACGATATAAATATATTCTAATTAAAAATGATAATAGATGTTGATTACTATTCATACAATTCTAGATTTTCCAAAACTAACTGGAATACTATCAATAGCTTCTTTCCTGCCACTCTAATTTGAGAAATGTAAACTTAAACTGACACTAACAGGATACAAAGAGGCATAATGAAGTATTCACCCACAGTATTCTATGCTATTTCAGTAATCTACGTGGATACCTGAAAATATGAATGCAAGGACCTTGGAGGCCAGAAGAGGGCACTGGACCTGATGTTGCTGAATTTATACCAAAGGGTGAGTCAACCTACATTGTTTCTGGGAACTGAAGTCTGGTCCTCTGGAAGAGCAGCCACTGCTCTTGATTGTGAGTCACCTTTTCCATCCCTACCTGTCCCCTTTTCAGTCCCCGTTTCTGATGATAGAATACTATACCATAGATCTCAGGCACAGATGGAAAAATCAATCTCCTGGAAATTGTTCCCTCTTTTAAAGTTTTGTATTTATTACTACTTGTGCTGGATAGTTTTATGTCAGCGTGACATAAGCTAAAGGGAACCTCAGTTAAGAAAATGCCTCCATAAAACCAGGCTATAAGCAAGCTTGAAAGGCCTTTGCTTCATTAGTGATGGCGAGGAAGGGCACAGCCCATTGTGGGTGGTGCCACTCCTGGGCTGGTAGTTGTAGTTTCTATAAGAAAGCAAGCCGAGCAAACCACGGGGAGCAAGCCAGTGAGCAGCATCCCTCCATGGCCTCTGCATCAGCTCCTGCCTCCAGTTTCCTGCCCTGTTGGAGTTCCTGTCCTGGCTTCCTTCAATGATTGACAATAATGAGGAAGTGTAAGCCCAGTAATTCCTTTCCTCCCCAACTTGGTTTTACTTATAGTATTTTACCACAGCTATAGAAATCCTAAGGGTGCATGTGTGTACATATGTGCCTATGCTGTGTATAGTAAGGGGGTGGGTGGCATGGCCTGCAGGTGGAGGTCTTTTTGAAGTTGGTCTCTCCTTCCATCTTTGTGTGTGTTCCAGGGATTTAACTCAGGTCCCGAGGTTTGCAGCAAGTTCCTTAATACAATCAGCCCCCTCCCCAGACTAAAACTGATTCCTGTTTGCCTTTCCTCTCTGTTCCACAACATTCCCTGCGAAAATATCTACCATGTTTCCCCTACTTCAGGAATTACTTTTGCATGCCTTGCTCACCTCAGGAAAAAAAGGTAAATGTTGTAGTCTAGGTAGGCTGGATTTTATTCACATCCTTGGCATCTGTTCTGGAAAACTTAGTGACCTCCCCCTCATAGAGAATCAGGGTATGAAAGAACTATTTATCTCAGGTGATCACTTTCTAACCTGTTTTCCAATCTTGACAAAGTAGAAGTACATCTTCTTGAAAACAAGCATACATAGTAATTAATATTCACCTTTCTTTCCTAGTGCTCTTACAACCGATGGCCTAATTCGTGCAGGACCCTGTTGCCTCTTCTCCTTGCCCAGTGTAAGCAGTCACTCAGCTGTCAGGGGAGACTTGCTCTCACTTTCACCCCAGTTAAATGGCTTCTTCCTGATTCGGGGTTTTCATGGCTCCATGTTTTATTTTTTTTTTCTTCTGAGCTTTTAAGCTTTCTTCTTAGATTTATATCACTTGTGTATATGCCTAACTTACTTTTAGTTTCTTTTCCCCTGTTTTAAAAGTGTGACCCCCTATCTCCTATACTTTTATTTTTGACCTATGTTTTGGTTTTAATGAGAAATGCTCTCCACAGGCTCGTGTGTTGACCACTTCATCGGCAGCTGGCGATGCTGTTTGGGAAGGTTGTGGAGACTTTAGAAGGGCATTTGAATGGAGGAAGAAAGTCATCAGAAAGTGCTCCTGGAAGTTCTTCCTAACTCTCCCACTCTTCTTGCCCTGACTCCTTTCAGGATCAAGGTATCTCCTGCCCCAGTCATGGTCAGCCCTACCGCAGCCTGAGAATAGTCATGAAAATGCTGGTTTATAACATTTTGAAGTGAATAAAATAAAACCCTACACTGTTCCACTTCCTAGAAAAAATTTGATATAACCTCTGTGGTCTACTCAGTGGGTTGTTTTCTACACTAGTGACTATATCGCATGCAATATGGAGGCACGAGTTATCGTCTCACAGCCACCCATTCATGGTAAACTACAAGCTGGCTTCGTAATCTCAGAACAAAGGGAGGTTAACTTAAACAGTTGCTGGGAGACTTGGACAGGGTTGACAACTAGCAGATCAAGGCAATATCAAAAACGAATGACGATGGATGACCATGATGTGTGACCGCCCTTTGTGGATAAACAGTGCTGGCCATTTATGCAGTTGTGCCAAGAGTGTATGGGGAACTGTGCGAAGGATTTGAGTGTCATCCGTTGTACACTCAGAAAATTAATGAATCTTATTAAAGATTACCCCAGCCTTTGTTCAATTCCTGGTGTTCTTTTTATAAAAGGCCACTGTATCGTGCTGCTTCGTGGTATCCCTCTCTTGGGTCACTCTCACTTCTGTGGGTCTTTAATTTTCTATAGTAATTCCACTTTTGCTTTGCTTTCTGCTTTATCTGTTTGCATTATTTATTTCTCACTGATACGAGAGAGTGAATCCAGAAGCCACTGGCTCAGTGTAACTTTGGTGACCAATGATCTCCTGGCATTTTACTTCCCTGAGTTCAAGCCCATTGGAGCTGAGAGAGGCTCTATTGCTCACGTATGTACATATATACATACATACGTATATACATACATATACATACATACATACATGCATGTACACATACATACATATATACACACGTGCGCGCGCGCGCGCGCACACACACACACACACACACACACACACACATACTGTACACATTGTAGTTGTTTGACTATGCTTGGCCCATGGCTACTATTAAGAGGTGTGACCTTGTTGAAGGAAATGTGTCACGGTATAGGCAGGCTTTGAGGACTCCTATCGCTCAAGCTCTGCCCAGTGTGGATGAGTCAGTCTGCACCTGGCTGCCTTCAGATCAAGATATAGACTTCTCAGCTCCTACCCCAGCACCATATCTGCATGCATGCTGTTATGCTTCTCACCATGATGACAATGGACTAAGCCTCTGAAACTGTAAGCCAGCCCCAGTCAAATGCTGTCCATTATAAGAGTTGACTTGGTCATGCAGTCTCTTCACAGCGATGATAACCCAACCTACACACACACACACACACACACACACACACACACACACACACACGAGGGAGGATCTGGCACAGTCACAACCACTGGAAATGGTGAGAGTCATGAAGCCAGCACAACAGCTTGACACAGTTCCAACAAAGCTGTGCAGATTGTTAAAGTCGCTGTCCTCCTACCTCTAACTCTTGGGTTTTGGTCTCTGCCTCTTGCATTATTGGGGACGTAGTTCTTTATGATTCAATTTATGTCTCTTCCTGAGAAAAACATGTCTGATTCTTTTTAGGAGAATTCTAAAATTAATTTTATTTGTCTATTATTTGGAAGGCTTCCTTATACCCTGATGATAATTGAGCACAGATAAGCACCTAGTTAGAAGAGGCCATTATTCCAGGAATCTACTTGGAGTATCTGTCCCTGAGCTAACTCAAAATTGGTACAGGGTAAACAATTGACAACTGACAAACTCTGACTGGCCAGAAGAATAGGTTACATATTTAAGGTCTCTTTTTATTAAAGGCTTAGAGGTCTCTGAAAATGTAGCTTAAAGATGGGGGGGGGGTCATACAGGGTATGCCCCTGCATGAATAGAATTCAGTAAATAAGATAGATTGGTTAAAATAAACTTTTTATTACTTTATAGCATAAATAATGAAACATATAGTAAAAGAAGTTAGATATTAGCATTTGCTATTCATAAAAAGATTGGTTAAGATATTTTCTCTTCGTCTGGATTACTTTCAAACAGCCAACATTGACAACCTACAAGCAGGCTGTCATATTAAATGTGTTTGCTTTGGAGGAGTCACGCATTAGATTCCTTATATTGGAGCTATCAGGTTAATAAAAACAAGAATAATCTGTTCTGTTTGTATTTCCTAATTGTACCTGAACTTATAACCCTGGGCATGTAATAAAAAGTCAAATACATATTCAATACTACTTGAATAATCATTAGTCTGTCTTTGTGTTGTGAAACCTGTATAAAGAATAGTTCGGGGGGAGAGGACTTATGTGACATGTAGGGGGGAACTGGGAAAGGGGAAAGCCTTTGGAATGTAAACAAAGAATATAGAAAATTAAAAAAAAAAAAAGCATCTGAGTGCTGACCAATCAGCAAGGAGATTCTCTGGACCAGCTTGCCAGGCTCATTCCCTTTGCTCAATGACACTTTTGTTCTGTTTTGTTGAGTGTTTGTGGAGAAAGAGGAGTGTTCCTCTTTCTCCACATCCTCTCCAGCATCTGCTGTGCCCTGAGTTTTTTTTTTTTTTTATCTTAGCCATTCTGACTGGTGTGAGGTAGAATCTCAGGGTTGTTTTGATTTGTATTTCCCTGATGACTAAGAATGTTGAACTTTTCTTTAGGTGCTTCTCTGCCATTTGCTGTTCCTCAGTTGAAAATTCTTTGTTTAGCTCTGTACCTAATTTTTTAATAGGGTTATTTGATTGCTTGGAAACTAATTTCTTGAGTTCTTTGTATATACTGGATATTAGCCTATTATCAGATGTAGGATTGGTAAAGATCTTTTCCCAATCTATTGGTTGCTGTTTTTTCATATTGACAGTGTCCTTTGCCTTACAGAAGCTTTGCATTTTTATGAGGTCCCATTTGTCAGTTCTTGATCTTAGAGAGCATAAACCATTGGTGTTCTGTTCAGGAAAATTTCCCCTGTGCCCATGTGCTCAAGGCTTTCCCCCCACTTTTTCTTTTATTAGTTTCAGTGTATCTGGTTTTATGTGGAAGTCCTTGATCCACTTGGACTTGAGCTTTGTACAAGGGGATAAGAATGGGTCAATTTGCATTCTTCTACATGCTCATTGCCAGTTGACCCAGCATCATGTGTTGAAAATGCTGTCTTTTTTCCACTGGATGACTTTAGCTCCTTTGTCAAAGATCAAGTGACCATTGGTGTGTTGGTTCATTCTGGGTCTTCAATTCTATTCCATTGATTTTCCTGCCTGTCTTTGTACCAATATCATGCACTTGTTTTTTGTTGTTGTTGTTGTTGTTGTTGTTGTTGTTTTGTTTTGTTTTTATCACTATTGCTTGAGGTATGGGATGGTAATTCCCCCAGAAGTTCTTTTATTGTTGAGAAGAGTTTTTTGCTATCTTGGATTTTTTGTTATTCCAAATGAATTTGCAAATTTTTCTTTCTAACTCTATAACAAACTAAGTTGTAATTTTCATGGGAATTGCATTAAATATGTAGATTGCTTTTGGCAAGAGGGCCATTTTTACTATATTAATCCTGCCAATCCATGAGCATGGGAGATCTTTCCATCTTCTGAGATCTTTGATTTCTTTCTTCAGAGACTTGAAGTTCTTTTCATAAAGATCTTTCACTTACTTGAGTCAGACCAAGGTACTTTATATTATTTGTGACTATTGTGCAGGCTGTCATTTCCCTAATTTCTTTCTCAGCCTGTTTATCATTTGAGTAGAGGAAGGCTACTGATTTGATTGAGTTAATTTTATATCCAGCCACTTTGCTGAAGTTGTTTATCAGGTTTAGGAGTTCTCTTGTGGAATTTTTGGGTCACTTAAGTATAATATATCCTCTGCAAATAGTGATATTGTGGCTTCTTCCTTTCCAATTTGTATCCCTTTGACCTCTTTTTGTTATCTAATTGCTCTGGCTAGGACTTCGAGTACAACATTGAATAGATAGGGAGAGAGTGGGCAGCCTTGTCTCTTTATCTCCTCTATGCAAGCCCTGTCAGCAAAATCCCTCTGATTCTCCCCTCCATGCTGGGGGAGCCCCCTTTCAGTCCCCTGGTAGCAGTCCAGTTAACATAATCAAAAGGGCTTGGTATTGGCATTAAGGTGCTAGATAAGCAATAGAGTTCCCCAATACTAGGTTCAAGACTCATGGACTGAAGAATGAACTCTTCAGGCAATATGTTAATCAAAAAAAATTGAAAGCTTATGGAACAAACCACAGGGGAAGGAGAGCTCCGGAGAGTGCCAGAGCCAAGGTGCTGTGACTACGATCAGTGGTTTCTAGAGCTCCCAATAGGTGTGGTCCCAAGGGTAGGTTTCCCTTGTCTGCCTTTTTGTTTGGGTTTTTTAAAAAGAGCTTTTAGAAAAGAGAGGGTACCTATGGGAAAATAGCTGTAAAATGTGGATTATTTGCCTCTGTGACTTTTCTAGGAACCAGGACCTGTGGTGAGCAAGTGCCTGTTCACACAGTAGCTGAAACTTTTAAGGTCACTGGGGCAACACCATACCGATTGCCTGGTGGGGAATCTAACTAGCTGGTGTCCTCAGTGTATATAAAAGTAGTCTTTTCCACACATATAAACATTTTGTAACCCATTACAACTTTTTAAACATACTTTTATTGAAATAAACTATATTACTTTATTACATTAAAGTTCTGCAAGTAAAAGGGTACAGTTCTGTGGCTTGCAGCATGTTCGTAAGGCCGAACACTGAAGACCCCTCACTACAACAGGTCTGCGGGGATCTCCTCTGGGCAGCTTGGTGGTCAGAGTCTTCTCCTTCTGAAGCCATTCACTGCGTATGAAAGGTGAGCCAGGGCCTTTAAGAGCCTTACAAGTTTCAGCTTTCCCATACATGAGAAGTTTGTTTACCTACTGATTTTCATGATCTCTTGACCCTGGCCTTGTTCCTGGAGGGAATATTTCAATATACAGGAAACTATACAGGATTCGATCTCTTCCTCTGTCTTTTTTGTTCTGTAGCTAAGCCTTGAACTACTGTGCAACAATAAGTCATTTGCTTTCAGGAAATTGCCTCCTTCCGGATGATACAAGCTTGTGTTAGGTTGACAAAAAAAAAAAAACAAAAAAAAAAAAACCTGATGGGCACATTATCCATCCATCTGATGGAGGCCATCTAGGTTAGTTCCATATCTTTGTTGTCTCTGACAAAATGGTAAACATAAATCTGTAAACATCTCTGGTATAATATGTAGATCTTTGGGTAAGTGCTCAGGAGTGGGTTAGCTGGATCATATAGTAGATCTATTTTTAATTTTTAAAGCTTATTATTATTTTTATGTATGTGTCTGCATGTACATGTGCATACATGAATGAATGTGTACCACCTATATGCCAAAGAGGGTGCTGGACCCCTTGAAGATGGAGTTACAGGTAGCTTTGAGCTGCCCAGTGGGGTGCTGGGAGTTGAAATTATGTCCTTTAATATGTAAGAATTTGTATAGTCTATGGGACCTCTTTTTTCGAGACAGGATTTCTCTGTATAGCTCTGGCTGTCCTGGAACTCACTCTGTAGACCAGGCTGGCCTCGAACTCAGAAATCCACCTGCCTCTGCCTCCCAAGTGCTGGGATTACAGGCGTGCGCCACCATTGCCCGGTGATCTTATGTCCTTTAGAAGACCAAAAAGAGTTCTTATCCAGTAAGCCAGCTCTCCAGCTTCTATTTTTTATTATTGAGGCACCTCCAAATCAATTTCCACAATGGCTGCTTTAATTTTGCACTCCTACCATAGTGAATAGTGGTTCCTCTTTTCTCACATCCTCTCCAACATGAATTCTTGATGATAGCTATTCTGAGTGAGGAGAGGTGAAATTTCCAAGTAGTTTTGACATGTATTTCCTGATCACTAGGGCTGCGAACACTTTAAAAAATACTTATTGGCCACTTGTGTTTCCTCTTTTAAAAACTATGTTTTTATTAGCTTGTTTTCTGACTAGCAGTATTATTATTATTATTATTATTATTATTATTATTATCACGTTAATATATTAAGATATATTAACGTGATAATAATTTATGTAGTTCTTTATAAATTCTAGATTTTAAGCTCCCTATTTGAAATATAGTTATAGACCAATTCTGTTGGCTATCTGTATCCTCCGCTGTTTACTTTGTTGTGAAGAAACTTTATTTTATACAGTCTTATCTGTTGATAGGGCTCTTTCCTATGCTATTGAAACTTTGTTCCGAAAGTTCATATCTACCCTAGTATCTTGGCTGCTGTGGTTAGGGACCACATCTAAAGACCTTCTAGGTCTGTGTGATCCTGCTGGAATGACACACCTTTTTAGTGCCTCTGGCTGGAATACAGAAACACCCTTAGTACTCACCTTTAATACCAAACAATGAAGGTAAAGGTAGTTTGTAGAAGGAAGCAGTCAAGTTTGAAACTGATATCTAGTTAAGGAGCAAAACGATGAATCAGAGAACGATTTGACAAAATGAGTCAGAGACAGAATATGCCAGGGTCTCACGAGAAAAGAGAGGAAAGAGGTGAATTTGGAGAGAGCAGCGCAGTCACTTTTACTGAAACAGTTTTACAGACACAGGTTGCAGGTAAAGAAATGAGTGAAAGAATGAGAAGGAGCCAGATGATTAGAACAGAGTGCCCGGATTAGTCTGAGGACAAGCAGAACATTTCAGTGAGAAGCAGGTTTAAATCAGTCAACTTGGAGAGGAGTTTTGACGTGGAACAGCCGGAACCAGCCAGCCAGAGTTCAGAAAGAACTAGAAAGGGTGAGTTTATTAAGGAATAAGCCTCTGAGATGACAATTACATCTGGCAAATAAATGTTTCTTTTCACTTGATGAGCATTTCCTATCTTTTGCTCTAACAGTTTCTGGTTTTAAAGTTTTTGATCCACTTTCAATTGATTTGAAAGATATGGATCTAACTTCATTGTTCTGCTAGTGGATAACTGATTTTTGCAGTATCACTTGTTGAATAGACTATTTTTTCCAATGCACATTTTTACCACTTTTGTTAAATTAAGTAACCACAACTTTGTTGGTTCTTCTGTTCTGTTCCATTGATTTAACTGTTTTATTCTAGTTTCAGCCTGTCTTTGTCACTATAGCTGTGTAGTACAGTTTGAGGTCAGGCATTTCAATACTCTCAGCTGTGTTCTTTCTTGTTAGAATTGCTTTCAATATTCATGATTACTCGTGGCTCCATATGAATTTATTGCTTTATCTAGATCTGTAAAATATGTCATTGAAATTTTAAAGGTATTATATTACATATCTAGGCTAATTTTGGTAGCCATTTCATTGTATTAATTCTGCCACCAAAAAAAAAAAAAAAAAAAAAAAAAAAAAACAAACCAAAAAACACAGGCAGTCTTTCTATCTTCTAGTGTCTCCCCTGATTTTTTCTTCTTTGTCTTGAAGTTGTCATTGTTGAGTTATTTCACTTCTTTGATTAGGTTTATTTCTAGTTACCTTTCGGAGATAATGTAAAATATTTTACTAATTTTTTCCTTTGAGAGTTTATTAATAGTATATATAAAGGATACAATGCGTGTGTGTGTGTGTGTGTGTGTGTGTGTGTGTGTATGTGTGTGTGTGTGTGTGTGTGTGCTACATGCTAGATCTAGAGATACAGCATATATAGTATCTCTAGATCTAGTATGCCTGAGTGTGTATATTTGTATACATATATATGTGTGTGTGTGTGTGTGTGTGTGTGTGTGTGTGTGTGTTTAATAGTGTTAATAATAAATAAGTGTTTAATAGATCTCAAGTTTTCTACTAGATTCTATAAGGTCTTCTAACATACTATTGTTGTCTAACTTATAGTATAGACTCATGCCATCTCCAAATAGGAGTAATTCAGTCATCTCCTTTTCTATTTTATTACTTTTATAGCTCTTTGTATAATTGCTAGAACTCAGACCTCAAGCACTGTACTGAATAAGGGAAAAACAGTGAGCATCTTTATCTTATTCATGATTTTAGAAGAAATAATATCAATTTGTCTCCATTTAGTATAATGCAGTTTGTAGATTTGTCATATATAGCACCAATTATAATGTTATAAGTCTCTATGGTACACCAGCTACTCCATAAGAAAAATTCCTTCTCTTGCTGGTTGAGGCTGGCAGTAACAGTGATCTACGGGCATGACCCAAATGTATGAAGGCACTGTGACATATATATCACATTCATTTAATAAAACAGTAGCTGTGGTTTTCCCACCGGGAACTGTGACCTCCCAAGCCATGAATTTGTTTCTCTGGTTTACAGTACAAGATAGTACCTATGTCTTTTAGAGCAGGGCTTAAGTTGATTGTACCTGTGATAGTGGTGCCTTTATTGCACTTGCAAATTCTGCTTGTCATTTCAATACTGTAGCAAATAGGATCTATCGTTGAGCAGGACTGTTTGTGACAATTTTCTCTCAGCTGCACCTTCCAGTACTATGAGTGTCAGCCAGTGAGAAGGGAACTTGCAGCTAAGTTCAGTTTTATTTCTTCATGTCCTACAACCAGAGTATGTGGTGTCATCAGCAGCAGAGTCTTACTATCTAGATCTAGAATGCAGCAACAATAGAAGTAGTCTTTATGGTTTCGAGGGCTAACAATTCATACATTGCCTCTTGCACTGGGATTTTCCTTGACAATGTTATGGTCTGTGGACTCTTCGTTTTTCATTGGTGCAAGATGTTTCGTACACTTAAGCATTTTAAGTCTCAATTTTAAAATCCACTTTTAAAATCAACCGGATTCTAATGGAGCTGGATGGCAGGTGAAAGCACCTGGTCATTATCAGCCCAGTTCTTCACGTCAGTGTCTGTGAAAGGACTACATCAATTATTTCTTGCTGCAACATATGATACTGAATTAGGTAAGTCTGTTTATGAGGACTTCAGTCATTGTGCTGCATGGAGTTTCTTCTAAGAGCACTGTGATAGTATCCACATAGGTGAGGAATAGTTGTACGCCTCACTAGCGGGCTCAGGCCTTGTATAATCTATTTGACAGTTCCATATGGGGCAAGTTGATTTATGTAAGTGTGTAATCTACATCCGTTGTCTTCATTGGGTTAGTGAGTAACACAGATGTTTGGCATAGCCTTCAAAAGCTCCCTAGCCTGTTCATAAACCTCTGAAGCCTTTCTATGCAAATCCCACATCCTTTCTTTATGGTGGAATAAATAAATGAAAGTGTTGGATGTCACTTTACACCTGTTTTCCACTCTAGGATTTCCTCAGATCACAGCATCTCTTTTCACAAAGCGTCCAGAAACTGTCCCCATTCTTGACTTATGGAAACCGATGCTCCGCTCACGCGGCTTCTTGAATGATACTTGCATCTTCCTCAGGTTTTAATTTCTAACATGTCACTGTTCTTCTTTTGTTGTCTACAATATATGTTGGCTTTATAGCATTTTCATTGCCCTGCTTCGCAAAGATAACACGGCTCTGTATCTGTTTTTTAATCCTGATTAGACTTTAGGGGGAATCACAATGGGAATCATAGTGATTTTGGATTCTAAATAAATAAATAAATAAATAAATAAATAAATAAAATTTACATTTATATTGGATGTATTAGTTTAGGTCCTCTAGAGAAAATACATAACATGTGTATGTGCGCATGTGCCTATAATTATATACGAAGCTTATGAGAGTGGCTTACAGGATATGGTTCAGCTAGTACAACAATGGCTATCTCTTGCTGGAAGTCCAAAAATCTTATAGATTTTCAGTCTATGAGGCTGGCTGACCCATCTGACCTTCCATATTCATTGAATCCTTTGAAGTAGGCTCTAAGACCAGTGAAGGAATGTCTCAGGAGCAGGATATATGAAGTTGCCAGAGAAAATGAAGCCAAGTGGGCTTAGTTCCAGATGTAGTCAAGTTGACAACCAAGAACAGCCAGAACACTAGCTTAATACTAAAAGAGAAGCTTAAAATTATCCATAACCAGTGTTATTGTTACTTTTGGCTTTTTGGTGAGGTATATTTGAAATAAATACAACTAGTTTATTTATATCAATGTATTTACTGACTTGTCAGCATCCGAGTATTCTACTAGTTATTAAAATACAGCAGTGTAAGAGATTAATATGAATTGTCCTGTATAATTTTTGTCTGATGAAGGTGATCCATTTTCTTCGATTGTCCCATGTAACTCAGAACATTGACAGATGATAACAGCTGGAAAGACTTGGTAGCAGGTGCCAGAAGATGGCTGATAACACTGTTCCCACACTAAAAATCAAGATCTATGTGCTTATCTTTTAATGGAGTGTCCTTTCAAACATTTTCTTGCTCTGTAATCTATAGCTCTGTGTATCCTATCATTTTCATTAGCTTTCCTTATACTATTCTAGATGTACATTCTTCTTCAGACACAGTTATCAAATGACTCAATCTGTGCATTGTCTGTTGGGAAAAAACATTAAAACTGTTGATAGTCTAGGCTTGCGAAATGTATCAGTGGCTACGAGCAATTGCTGTTCTTGTGGAACACTAGTTAAATTTGTAGCACATACATGAGGCAGTTCACATCGGTCTGTAACTACAGCTCTGTGGAATCTAGTGTCCTTTTATGGCCTCCATATACAGCTCTGCCCATGTGTACAAACCTACATAGACATACATAGGCATACCCATAATTTAAAAAGAAAAAAAAAAAAAGGTCAGTCAATCAACACTTAGGTTGTTTCCACAACTTGGCCACAGCTAATAGTTTTATTAAATGACAATGATGTGCAAGTGTCTGTGTGACATGTTAATTTGGATCTTTTGAATAAGGGCATGGAATAGCAGGAACATATGGAGATCTAATTTTAGTTTTGTTTCGTTTAGTTCTGTTTTGTTTTTTGAGGAACCACTATACTGAGTTCCATAGTGGCTATTTTATATTCTCACCATCATTATAAAAAGATTTCTCTATGTAAAGGACCATGTCCTCTGCAGAAAGTGTATATTAAGTCAGACTTAGACACACATTGTATGTCTTCTCTCATTTGTGGTTCCTAGATTTCAAATAGTGTCATAATGCATCAATGCCACATTAAGAAATGAAAGCACTCCACTTTCCCCTGGAAGAGTGAGTCCAGATTTGAATTCTCTGTTTCATATTCCCTGTGTCTTATATCCTCCGTCTGTTGTATGAGCCTGACTCTGTATCTTCCTAAAGCCCATTTTGTGACTCTTTTTGTTGCTTTGTTACTGTCTTATGTGTGCCTGTATGTGCTGTGTGCCTGTCTATTAAAGGTCTTTGCTCTATATTCATTGAACAGTACAGTAAGCATCACAATGGGGGAAGGAATGAGATACTTTACAGAAAACTTTTGAGTTTTACAAGAGATTAAGTCACTTACTCCAGTTAACCCCAGCTGCATTGTTTATAAACCAATATCCTTAAATAATTCTTTTAATTCTTTCTGGTAGATTTTAGGAGATTCTTCCAATTTCTGTATTTGTTGTTTTCTGAAAATGATGTACATTGTGGGTCAGGAGAATGGAGGAATACATAATTTAAGATTACAGCTATACATTAGTTTAGGTTGTAAAAGCTGATTACATGGGAAAGCCATGACAAGTAAGTTTTGTTTTTACATTTTGCTCCTAAAGGCAGGAGAAACAAACAATTTGAGTGTTTAGTTGGCTAGCAATTTTATGCAACTTCAACCTGTGAGGTCCAGCAAAAATTCCAAAATCTTAGAATATAAGAACAGATATTATCAGATCATTGTATTGTTACAGAGGAAGAGGAAAAGAATGGGAGAGCATGCAAGTGCTAGTAGGAATATGCTCAAAGTACTTTATATATTTGTATGAACATATTCTTATGTAACCCAACCCAATACATATTCAATGTATATATGCTTATGGGGAAGAGATCAATGTGAAGTCTAATGTACTGTTGTCCTATATATATACATACATATATATGTATATATATATACATATATATATTTGCAATATTTTCATTTCATGATTATGGTGCATGTCCTACCCCTTATCCATGCACTGAAACTTATATTTCCAGTATAGTGATTGACATGAGAGCTCTGCCTTCATGGATGAACATAACTTAAAAGGGTTGATTGGAATATTTTATGACTTCTTAAAAGACTTTCTAGTCATTTATCCCAAGAGATAATCTCTTTTGTTAATCACAAAGATGGGAGTAGAAAGACCACCAAAACAATCATCATGACCAAATTAAGTAGTGCAAGCAATTAATTAAACAAGACTTTCTTTAATTTGCCTACACAATCTTCCTCTTAAGGCAGTGTTTCAGAGGTTAACATTGGATGTGAAGAAAACTTTATAGCTCAAGAGTAGGGGCTTTCCAAATAGGGGGGGGAGGGTATATCAGTGAAAATGTCAAAATAGGCAGGGTTATTGGAGCAGAACATAAGAACAACAAATTACCCATAACAATTTCCTGAAACAAAGTGATAATCGCAAGATGGTCATAACAAGGTAGCCATAACAAACTTTTGAATAAAGGTAGGGTTTCAAGATAGTTAAAGACAACTTTTTTTTTTTTAAACAAAGACATGATTTCCTTCCTGGAACAGGCATTACAGAACCATTAGTAGTTACAGCCACTGGTGGAGCACAGCCAAATCCTTGAGAAACAGATTTAATCATGAACAGAAAAGATCCTAGTTTATCTTTACTATAAGCTGGCTTTTAAGCCTAAGGTGGAGGTAAGCTGGCTCAGCTTTCTAAGTAAGGATGGAGTGGGAGATGAGCCCTTATGAGAAACTAAATGCCAAAACCTCAAATTTGGGTTTCCCTCTGTCTTAGTTAGAGTTTCATTGATGTGAAGAGACACCATGACCAAGGCAACTCTTAGGAAGACAAACATTCAATTGGCTGGCTTACAGTTTCAGAGGTTCAGTTCATTAACATCATGGTGGTTAGGAAGCATGGTATCATGCAGGCAGACATGGTGCCGGGGGATACAAGAGTTCTACACCTTTTTTTTTCTTTACACAATTTATTTTTTAAGTTTTTTGTCTTTTTTTTTCTTTAAAGATTTATTTATTTATTATATGTAAGTACACTGTAGCTGTGTTCAGATACCCCAGTAGAGGACATCAGATCTCATTACAGACGGTTGTGAGCCACCATGTGGTTGCTGGGATTTGAACTCAGGACCTTTGGAAGAACAGTCAGTGCTCTTAACCACTGAACCATCTCTCCAGCCCACACAATTTATTTTTTAAAAGTCACATTACATCCCAATCTCAACTCCCCATCCCTCCTCTCCTTCCAGTCTGTCTCTTACAAATTCTTTCCTCCATTACCCTCACCTCTTCTCAGAGAAGGGGAAGCCCCCCTTGGGTACTAACCCACCCTGGTATATCTGGTTCCAACTGGACTAAGTACCTCCTGTCCCACTGAGACACACCCAGGCAGTCCAGGTAGGAGAAGGGGATTCAATGGCAGGCAACAGAATCAGAGTCAGCCCGGGCTCTAATTTTCAGGGGACCAAATGATGACCAGGCTGCACATCAGCTACCAATGTGTGTTTGAAGAGTCTAGGTCCAGCCCTGCATGCTTTTTGGTTGGTGGTCAGTCTCTGTGAGCTCCCATGGGTCCAGGTTAATTGACTCTGTGGGTCTTCTGGTGTTGTCCTTGACCTTTCTGGCTCATTCACTTCTACACCCCACTTTTCCATAAATAAGACTCCCTGAGCTCTACTCACTGTTTGGTCATGGGTCTCTGTACCTGCTTCCATCTGCTGCTGGATGAAGCCTCTCAGGAAACAGTTATGCTAGGTTCCTGTCTGCAAGCAGGAGTGTCATTAATAGTGTTAGGGGTTGTCTCTCTCAAATGGGATGGGTCTCAAGCTGGGCTAGTCATTAATTACCTCAGTCTCTGCTTTATCCCTGTACATCTTATGGGCGGACACCTTTTGGGTTGAAGGTTTTTTGGGCAGGTTGACTTCCTCCTTTTTCCACTGGAAGTCTTGCCTGGCTACTGTCTCTATATCTACCCCTAGTATGAATCTCAGCTAGGGTTACCCCTATAGACTCTACCCACATAGCTGCCCCCATTCCCAGGTCTGCAGCTAGTCCCCAGAGATGCCCCGCCCCCCTGATTTCCATTCTCACTCCCAGCCTCCTCCAGTCCCCCCCCCAGATCACCAACCCCATTCCCCTCATCACCCCCTCTCCAACCCAATTCCCTCATTACATTCACCTCTCATAACTATTTTGTTTTCCCTTCTGAGTGAAATTCACACACACTCACTTGGGCCCTCCTTATTACCCAGTTTCTTTGGTCTAAGGATTGTAGCATGGTTATTTTGCACTTTATGGCTAATGTCTAATTATAACTAAGTATACACCACAAGTGTCTTTCATGGTGTCTTTCTTTTTAATAGCTGAATAGTATTCCATTGTCTTAGACACACCACATTTTCTTCTATTCTTCAGTTGAGGGATGTCTAGATTGTTTCCAGTTTCTTGCTATTATGAATAAAGTTGCTATCTCAGGGATACAGATCTGATTCAATGCATGAAAATCCATCAAGGTTATCCACCATATAATCAAACTGAAAGCAAAAAAAAAAAAAAATCATGATCATCTCACCAGATGCTGAAAAAGCCTTTGACAAAATCCAACACTCCTTCATGTCAAAAGTCTTAGAGAGATCAGGAACATAATGCACATATCTAAAAACAATCAAAGCTAGCTATAGCAAGCCAATAGCCAATATTAAATTAAAAAGAAACTTAAAGCAATTCCACTAAAATCAAGAACAGGACAAGGCTGCCTACTCTTTCCCTATCTATTCAACATAGTACCCGAAGTTCTACCCAGAGCAATAAGACAACTACAGGGGAACAGCAAGAAATCAATGTATTGCTATTTGCAGGTGAAATGATAGTATACATAAGAAGTATCCAAAACTTCTACCAGAGCACTCCTTCAGCAAAGTGGTTGGACACAAAATCAACTAAAAAAATTTTGTAGCCCACCTGTGTACAAACAATATATGTACTGAGAAAGAACTTAGGGAAACAGCACCATTTACAATAACCACAAATAATATAAGATATCTTGCTGTAACTCTTACCGAGCAAGTGAAAATCTATATGACAAAAACTTAAAGTCTCTGAACAAAGAAATTGAGGAAATAAAAAAATAAGATGGAAAGAGTTCTGCATCTTGATCTGGAGGCAGCCAGGAGACCTCTCTTCTGCAGGCACCTTGGAAAAGGCTCTCCTCTACACTAGGTGGAGCTTGAGCTTAGGACCTCAAAGCCCACCCCCACAGTGACACACTTCCTCCAACAAGGCCACACCCACCCCAACAAAGCCACGCCTCCTAATAGCAACACTTGCATGGGCCAAGCATTTTCAAACCACCACACTCACACTCTAGAAAAATAAAAAATTAATTGTGTTGTTTATAGATTATCCAGTTTGGAGAGTTTTGTTACCCAGCATAGAGCATCTAAGAGAGTAGTCTTCAATTATTTGGTTGTTCATTTTCTGTGTGAGAGGTCAGAGAACAAGGGCTTTTGAATCAAATTTAACCAATGTCTGGCCTTTGTGTAGTTTATGGTCTAAAGAGAATTTTTACATCCTATAAGCATTTTAAAATGCAGAAGAGGAGAAAAGAAAAATGATTAATAACTGGTCTCAGAAACATTTTCTAGTCCAGTAGGAGAGAATTTGCATACAAATTGAACATAATTAAGATTGATTCCTAGACATGTTATATTTGCCATGTTATTAAAATCATATTTATTAAACTCAAAATGTTACTTCTGTCACAATGCAATTGTCCTGTGGCCAATTAATTGCATAAATGAAAAAAAAACTTTTCATTTTTAGAAACAAACCCATGAAACTCCCTGCAGGGATATTAAAACTGTGACATATCAGCAACTTGAAGGCACTGGACATTTGTATGTGTGAGGGGTCTTCCTTCTTGGCTGTTCCTTATAAGCCCTTATGTACTCAGTGCTAAGGGACTGAGGAAATTATCAAGACATCGTTTTTAACCTTTGCTTCTTATTTTACAGAGAAACATAAATAGGACAAAGAAGTAAGGTTGATAAGATTTAATTCCAGAAATTAGGTCACAGGGTTGTTATTAGGTCTCAAATTAGGGGCAAATGGCTGAGTTTCATACTCAACACATAAAAACAGATGCTGACTGTTCTATTCTAAACATCTCAAGTATCTATGAAAAAGTCATTCTGAATGAACTACCTGGACCCCTACACTAAATCTCTCCAGCCTCTGATATCCCTTTCCCTTTCCCCAGCTTCTCTGATATCTGTATAACCCAGCCATTTTTACAGGGTTTCTGTGTCTCTTACTCAATGGCTACTGTTCCCTTCTTGGTCTCCTTAGCTCTCATCTCTCCTCTCTCTTCTCATTTCTTTCCTGACCCCATGGCCCAGCTTGGTCTGGACCCTTCCAGATGCTTCTGGCTGTCCTCTCCCTCATATCTACAATAACCTTTCTTTTTAACCATCCCTAGGAGCTGTCGTGTCTTCAGGTTTTCACACTGTAAAGTCCACAGGAAAAGCCCAATCGACTTGAAATTTTGGCAAGAGTTGAGGATTCAGTCTTCACTCCCAATTGTTCTGGGACGAAAACAAAGGCGAGAAGAACTGCCTATTTGGCTAATGTCAGTCTTGGCCAACTTGAGAGGATGGGGCACAGCACATTTCTAGAGAGCTATCTACAAATAGGCCTTTTCAGTAAGTCTACAAATCACCTTCACTGCAATGTCTATCCATACAAGGGAAACAAAGTTCAGGCATCCCCCCCCCGCCCCCCATCTCTCTTCCTCCTGGGTATGTCCATGCCCCGTATTTTTTAATGAGAGAGTAACCTTTTCAGATTCAGAGTTATGAGGAGAGTATTGTTACAGGTAAAAGGAAGGGTGTGTGTATTTATTTCTTTTGGTCACCGCCTTTGTATCATTTTTTTTTCCTTAGGTTTGTACAAACAAGCTCTAGAACCTTCATCACCAGACGGGCAATATCGGTCCACAGGGCATTTTTGTTGGAGATGCAACACGTTAAGCAGGGGCTCTGAGGCTCTAAGTCCCCTAGAGGTTTGGTTGTCCTTTTCTCAGCTTCACACCTACATGCACATCTTCTTCTGTTCATAGTCAGTTAACAAAAACAAACCCCACAATTTTACGTGCGCTTACATTTTACTTGTATGTAAGTCCGAAAGCCACACAACTACTTCCAGCCAGCACGTGGGTGTTTGCCACTGTGGACTCCGGCTAGCTTCCGGAGGAGGTGGCTGTTTGGTGACAAACTGGAAACACACCGGTTGTCGTGGCATCAATTTCCCCTAACTCTTCATCACGGCTACCTTCGTATCCCCTCCTGCAACCAAGTTTTTCTGGTTCAATTAACGAGGGCCCCTAGGCAGCCACGAAAAGCGGGTATAACGGATCTGGGACCTTGGTAGGGCGCCCCAGGGCAGCAAAGAAAGCTCACGGAGCATGCGCAGGGCCTGGAGGCGCGCGCATGCGCTCTGGAGGATGCCCGGGCTCGCCGGCCTCTCGCGGCGGCTTGGCGGCTGCGCGCGGCTGACGTGCCTGGAGAGCGGCGGCGGCGGGACTCCGCGAGGGGAAGGAGCGCCGCCGAGGTGGATGAGGTGGGGGGCCGGACCCGGAAGTGGGTGGGCGCGGGCGCGAGCGCGCGGGGATCGCAGCTGGGCGGCCCCGAGCCGGCGCGGGAGCCCGGGGTTCCCGGTAATGGGCCTGTGGGGCGCTTGCCCGGACAGCCTGGGAGGGAAGGGTCACGGGCGAGCGCGGTCCCCGCCGACCCGGGCCTGGGAAGGCTCCGCTTCCTGCAGTGGTCGCCCGTGCCGACCCCACTCTCTGCGCCCCTCCTGGGGCCGCCCTGCCTGGTGGGTTTCGGAAGGTCTGTCTCTCAGGAGCCGTGCCGCGCTCGCCCGGGGAAAGCATGCTAATGGAGACTTGCTTTTCGTGGCCGCGCTGGCCTTATTGTCACGGTCCCAGCACCCAAACCGGGACTGCAGCCCGGGCCGGCCAGTCTGCAAGGTTTGCGGTCTCGGCGGGGAGAGTGCTCTCTGTGTTCTGTTCTTTCCACCTTATTCGAGAATCAGGCCTGGAAGGTGTGCTGTGCCTTCACCTAACACTATTCTTTTGTTGGTTGTCTTTCCCAAACCCAGCTCTCCTGGTTCTCTGCTCTTAAAAAAAAAAATCTTAGCTGCCGAGTGAATGCAATGTCGACTTTGTAATTTAGTTACCGTGTAGGAAAGACTAGTTGACTATTTATGATTGCTGTGCTGTGGAACTCTGACATGATTCTCTCACTGTTTTGCAGACCATGAACCGGTGGGGCACGCCCCTTTAGAAGCTGTTGTTCAAGACAATCTAGTTTTGTTTCCTAAATCTCCTAAGTCACTTATGAAGTTTCTTGTTCAAAGATTGCCGCATTGCAATGAAGAAAAGGAGAAAGGTTACTTCAAATCTTGACGAGAAGATCCATCTAGGCTATCATAAAGATTCTTCAGAAGAAAATGCTACTGTCGAGTGTGGCCAAGTGACCTATACCCAGTCTACAGAAAGACCGACCCCTGAAGCTCTTCAGTGTTGCCAAGAGCTTCCTCCCTCTCCAGATCAGAGAAAGCTTTTGAGTTCTTTGCAGTACAATAAGAATTTGCTGAAGTATTTGAACGATGATAGGCAGAAGCAACCATCTTTCTGTGATTTACTTATCATAGTAGAAGGAAAAGAATTTAGTGCGCATAAAGTAGTAGTCGCTGTTGGTAGTAGTTACTTTCATGCGTGTTTGAGCAAAAATCCAAGCACTGATGTTGTCACCCTGGATCACGTAACGCATTCAGTTTTTCAGCATTTGCTTGAGTTTCTCTACACATCAGAGTTTTTTGTGTACAAATACGAAATACCTCTTGTTCTAGAGGCCGCGAAATTTTTGGACATTATAGATGCAGTAAAGCTGTTGAATAATGAAAATGTTGCTACCTTTCAGGCAGAACTCACTGAAAAGTCGTCACCAGAAGAAACTTTAAATGAATTAACTGGAAGACTATCCAATAATCACCAGTGCAAATTTTGTAGTAGGCATTTCTGCTATAAAAAGTCCTTAGAGAATCATTTAGCTAAAACTCACAGGTCTCTGTTACTGGGGAAAAAACATGGGTTAAAAATGCTGGAGCGAAGTTTTTCTACCCGGAGGTCAAAGAGGAATCGGAAGTGTCCTGTTAAGTTTGAGGACACCAGCGAAGACGAACAGGAAAGTGGGGATGGGTCAGACAATTTGCATCAAGAAAGTTTTGATAAGGAGAGGTCAGATAGAAATGATTCTGAGGACCCTGGAAGTGAATATAATGCCGAAGATGAAGAGCTGGAGGAGGAGGTGTCGGACGAAGACTCTGACACTGAGCAGAGTGACAAAGACAACGATGCAGAGGAGGAACCTGAGGGTGGCGACTCTGCAGGAAGCATCCACGAAGGGTTAGCTCCCGTCATCATTCAGAACAGCAATAAGAAAATACTGCAGTGTCCCAAATGTGATAAGACATTTGACCGGATAGGTAAGGCTAGCCCCTTTCCTAGCTCTAGTCATTTACCCTTTGTGACCTCCCCCCTCAGTGGTACTCTTTAAAAACTAAACTTTGAAAGGAATGTTTAAGAAGAGTTCTGAAGTAGGGCACATGCTCTGATTTTCAGTACATAGTTTACCTTGTTATTTTAAGTGTGAATCAGAATAATTTGGTATTTAACTTTTTTTGTGGTTTCTTCATTATGCCTTAATAGGGTACAGGTTCTGTATTTGGGAGAAAGACTCCAGAATATCAGCAGTTAATTCTATATAGCTTTGACTCATGTACCTATTTAATTTTAGAAGTGCTAGTAGTTTTGAGTTACGTGTACATTGATTATGATATTGTTAAGTACATTTTGCACATAAAATGATTAAAACAACTTTAGGTAATCTGACTTTGTAAAAGAAATCATGCACTTTGATATATATCTGTCTTGTACTAGGTAATGTATGTTATTCACATAGGTTAAAATTTTTTATAAGGTGTTTGTAATCATTTCCTATCAAAGTAGATATAGACTAGCTTTACAGTGAAAACAATTTTTTCTTTTTTGCTTTTATAATACCTTTTGAATGTATTTCTAAGGATACTTTTCAGAATCCAACTTAATGATTATTAACAATTTTACTCTTTCATACACAGAGAAATGAAACAACTTTTGAATAACTTAGGAAGAGTGTATATGTACAAGAAACTTGTCAGTTCTGATAGTAAATGTCACTGTAGCTCTGTCAGTATGAGGATATACCCAGAGAGCAGCTTTTGGGGGTAGAGGCACCTGGGAACATTTTATCCTTCCTATACATCTTAGACTTTGTACTCCCTGATTATTGTATGTACAAACTTTAATTAGCCTGATTTGACTTGGAAATCAACGAGTATGGGTCAGTTCACTACAGGTATACAGGTGTAGCTCATGCTCCCTTCAGCAGTCAGCCTTTGAGTTACATTGCTGAGAGAGGGCTCTGAGCTCCATGAAGCTTGGAAAACTATAACACAAAGTCTGTTTTAATGCAGTTCTTTAATAGTACTAGAAATATAGTTAATTCCACTAAATCTAGCTTTTCCTCAAGTCACTTTATAAATAAGTTACCTTATCAGTGCACCTTTAATGCACCTGGGAAACTTGAGTTTTATGCACATGAATTCAGAAAATACTACCTATGATTGAAGCTAATAAACCAAGAAGATTGCAAATATCTTTTCCCCTATTAATTCCCTCTATTATGAGAATCAGTAGATTACAGTCTAGGGTTATTCCAATTTAGTTTTCAGGATGAATTTTACATTCCACTTCTTCTTGCCCTTCTGTTGCTTGACCACATTGGGGCTTTGTTCACTTATGGCCATTACATTAGCATATCTGTCTGTCCTGTCAGTCTGTCTAGTACTTATTTATTATTCATGCTGATTGAAAAGCTTGGTCTTTTATAGGGTCACATTTCTGGGTTTTAAAATCTAGGTCTTTCATGAGTTGTTTAACCTGTGTGGGGTTTTCCTTCTCATTAGTGAGATGAGATGATACTGATGTGCTGTTAACAGTGTGAGTGTTGTGAACTATTGGATGGTTCTGGGAAACCACTTGAATACTACAAAGAATGTTAGCTGCCTTTAGTGAGGTTCGGGTGTCATTCAGATACATGAAGAGGCATAGAAAAAAAATGACAGGAATTAAGTGTAGTCAAATAAGGGAAAGCCAGCTTGGGAATGGCTTGAATGCTCCCCAGAGGGGCTTACCTATATTTGATGAAACTGCTGGGGATGGGGAACTTAAAAAGAATGACAGAGTTACAGCCAGATCATCTTGGCTTCAGTGTGAAGACAGAAGCTAGGCAAGGACATTAGAAAGCCAAGGAGGCAAGAAGGAAGCTGAGGCAGAAGCACGATGCTGCTTGGCTTCGGAAGATGAATGGTGTTGGTAATGAGATGTGCGGTGAGGGTAGCAGTGTTCGTGTCAGGTGTCGACAGAGCACCTGGCCAAAGCTAGAACGGAGAGTATGTAGAAGATGCACTTGGAATGTCTTGTCTGCCTAATCTCAAACCGTTTAATAGCTGTTCTCCAGGCGGACTTCTTATACCATGCTTATTCCTTTGACAGGATTTTACAGTTGTCTTTCTCAGGTTTTTGATTATCATTTCACTTGTCTAACTAAATTGAGGCTGGGTCAGTATGGTTTGCATATTTTAGGTCGTTAACATTTGCCAGAAAGCTCTTACTGACTTGAACCAAGTTTAAAGGATGCTGTCTGGGTTTACATTGGCTTGTGTGGACCCAGTAAGGGTTCTTTATCAAAATCTCCTAACTTGGCTGCCGTAAAGTACATTTATGAGAGCCAGGGATAAGCACCGAGCTTCTGCTGGAACTATTAGCTGCACAATACATAGCCCAGAGGTTTGATTCCATTACTTGGATCTTCTGTTCTTTCTGGTGCTGCAAGGAGCTCTCCTGATCTAGTTGTGTCTCTCCATAGGCTCCCAGCTGTCCATCCCTCATCCGATTCTCATGTAAATCTAAGTCCTCTGACCTTGCTGCCCCCTGTACCAAAAACCTACTGGGTAAAAAGCAAACTAGAGAGATGGCAGATGGGGTAAGAGAGAAAATTTGGATAATTTATATTTTTTGTTTCCTGTAGAGAACTAAAATCTTTGTTTGGAGTAAATCACAGTCTTCTCTAGAGAAAAAAGTTTTGTGTTCCCTCTACCTCTTTATTAAACATGAGTTCATTTGGTCTACTTAGATAGGGTTTCTGCTTGATTCTTAGCTAATTGTAACACTGTTGTAGTTCTCTACAACTAAATATTTTGTTTCTGAACTCTTTAGGGTATGCTATATGAATAGATGCAATATCAGATTAGAAATATCTGCAGGCTAGTTTCACAAAATCTGCATGTAAAATTTGAAAAATAATTTTTGCTGAGATATGAGGGATACACTTAGAAACACAAGACAAATTTATTCATGTGAAAACATTTTTGATTTACTACTACTTTGAGACAGTTTATATTGAGATTTAGTTCAGAAAACTACTGTATTCAGTTTTTAACTGTAAGATGTTTTCTATTTTTTAAATAGAGACTGATAAATTTGAAGAGAACATGATGATTTTATATATTGTTTTTGTAACATCTACCACACAAAAGTGAAGAAATGAATATAGGTTGTGAATATTAGTTGTTTCTATTGAAGCTGTCCTTTTCACACTCCACACTCGTGCCAGTAGCTTTAAACATGAGATTTATTCGGAGCTTACGTTTTGCTTTTTTGTTTTTGTTTTTTCCTTAATCTCTGGAGACCCACTTGGATCTTCTGAGGAGCGCTTTCTCTCAGGCGTGCCTGTTCTTGTTCAGAATTTTAAATCCATGGATACAATAGGCTCTGCAGTATGGATGTGCAGAAACCATGAGTTTCTAACTTAGGTTTTTCATTTCTGTGATTCTTACAAGAATTTTTCTTGGTCTCTTGACATCATTACATTAATTTTTTCCTCTTTTATCAATTATTTAAATTTTATTATAAAAAGCTTGCAAATTAGAAAAAAAATCACAATTTTACTACATTTCCAATTTTTTTTTTTTTTTAAATCACTAGATTTGGAGATTGGGGAAAAGACTGCAAATATGAAGATCAGATGTCTTAGATTGGGTCCTACATTAAGAAGAAGTTGGGAATGGCTGTGTGTGCCTATGTGTTCAGAATTGAGAGATGGAGGCAGGTGGAGTTCAAAATTGGCTGGCCAGCAGATTAGTTAACAGGCAGATTTATTGTTCACTTAGAACTCTGGTTCAAGATGACAAAGTGGAGAGCCTTAAAGAAGAAAGACACTCAGTGCTTTACTTAGGTCTTGGCCTCTCTCTCTCTCTCTCTCTCTCTCTCTCTCTCTCTCTCTCGCTCACACATGCACACATATACACACGCTCTGTTGTGTTTGCCTACTTTGAGCTACTTAAGTTTACATTTTTTTCTATTAATCTTCTTTATGATCTAAGAGGGTGAATAATTCTTAAATAGTCAATTACAATTTTAAGTTTAACTGTTCCTATTTAATGGTTTTAATATTCAAAACATCTTATTTTTATTTCAAAATTGAAAAGGTGTTGATTTTAATGTAATAAAAATGCTACTAATTACTAGTATAAGATCTTTACAGTTGTAATAATGTTTATAGAAAGTAAACAGCTGCTGCACATTTTTTCTTACTCCTCATATTTTTAGGTTACTCTTTGTATTACATTTGGGACCAAAAAATTAGATTTATGCATTTGGAATTTGATAAATTATTTTCTAATCCTGTACTAAAGAGACTAATAATAATAATTTCAGTGTTTATCAGTGTTTACTAGGTACTTGAATGTTTTAAATATTATATATATGTATATATATTAATTCATTTATTAGATACAGTTCCATAAACTACTAACTTGGGTACTGAGAGACTAAATTTTTCGCTTAACTAGGACATAGCTAACTGAGGAAGTGGCCGATTTCTAACTGCTTTTTGGATACATGTTTGTATGAGAGGATAAAGATCATTCTGCTGTAAAATTCATACATATATTTTGTTTAGATAAGGAAGATTTGAAGCAGAGAAGTTATTTATTCCAGGTCACACATTCTGGTATCTAAGGTGATCACCTGTAATGCTTCTGCCTCTAGTGCCATAAAGAACTTTATGCTAAGTAAGAATGTAAATAAGTTAAAGTGATCTATTTGTTTCTCTTTTGCTGTCCTTTTCTTGTTGAGCAATCTGTGTTACAATTTCTTGGTCATTCATATCAGAAATGCCTGTATGTTGGGGTCTGAGTGGATGAAGATCTTAGGCATGCATTTCACATGAGGGACTCTGGGTGCCTTTTATGCCGTTCATCTTTTCTTACTTGCTCAGATTTTACCAGTGTGTGTTGGATTTAGCATTTCAGAATTAAGCACACAGTCATACCTTATTTTTTGTTTCTATAGGAGTTTTTATATAAATAGTTCATACTATTAATTATTTGTTAATTTAATTATTTTGGGTTTGTAGCATTCTTACTAGAATACCTGTTGTGAAAAAAAAAAGTAAACATTGTTTTTCTTCTTTCTGATATTTGAATAAGAGCTATCAATCCTGAACACCCAGTTTGTGGGTCTTCATAGGAAGAGTAATTGGGCATATAGTTAACGTGAAATGATGATTAGATATTTGGTAAAAGTTAGTTTTACATTTGAAAAGACATTGAAAATTTAGAATTTGTCAACACTTTTCAGAAAAATTTCAGTCATTAAGATTTTAAAAATACTTGAGAGTATTTTTTTTTTAAACAACTTAAGCATTTGAGGAAAAGTATACTTTAGACACTAAGCTCAAAGCACTGAGTCTTGTTTTTGAGGTTCATTTAGTTAGAAATTTAGGTAAGTAGTTTTCTTTTTAGTTCCCTATGTGAATTTGGGTATAGGTACTAAGTTTGTTAAACGGTACATTTTCATTCCACTATGATGTTTCAGTCAAAGCACAGCAGATACGTTGAACTGACTTTTCTTCTTCATTGTAGGAAAATATGAGAGCCACACCCGTGTGCACACAGGTGAGAAGCCTTTTGAGTGTGATATTTGTCACCAGCGTTACTCGACAAAGTCTAACTTAACTGTCCACAGAAAGAAGCACAGTAACGAAGTAGAGTTTCATAAGAAGGAGCACAAGTGCCCTTACTGTAACAAGCTGCACGCGAGCAAGAAGACACTAGCCAAGCACGTCAAGAGGCAAGTACCCTGCACAGTCCATGCCATTGTGCCTGCTCATGGAAACACAAGTAGCAAATAACAAAACAAGAGCGAATGTCAGTTGGCTTATATTTTTTCTCACTGTCGATGAAGCCTTTTGGCAGTGCACAGGTATATGCTGATAATGTAAAGTTTAAGATGCATTGTGATTATCCTCTTTTTCAAAAACAAGTTTTGATAAGTATGCCTTCAGAAACTTATGGCTTTAACTTTTTTTTCCATATTCAATTTTAGTGAGGAAAAGTTTGTGACTCTATTTAATATAGTGTTAAATATTAACTCTAAAATTTACCTGAAAACGTGGGTTTTGTTTAAGAGTACATTTAAATATATTTTCTTAATTTCTGTGTAACTTACCTATATGTATAAAATTATTAAAATGATGGGACCTATATCCTTACTACACGTGCCATGTTTATAAGAAGAATCGGTATCTAAGGTGAGTAAGGTTGCTGACTGCTGTAATCCCAGCACAGCTGAGGCTGAGGAAGGTGCCTCGCTGTAAGCTTATTTTCAAAACTAAGAGTGAACAAATCATACCTAGTTCTTTGTGTTTTGAAGCAGAGGTTTGGTTTGTAGTCCAGGCTAGCCACCTAGAATTCTAGGTCCTCCAGTCTCAGCTCCCTGAGTGTGAGCAAGCTGTGTACCATACTGGGATGATGGCTGATCTTGAAATCACTGTTGACAGTCATATGGAATATAGACTTATTTAACATATTTTCTCAAAATTTTCTTTCTTTGATAGATTTCATCCTGAAAATGCACAAGAATTTATTTCCATCAAGAAGACTAAGAGTGAAAGTTGGAAATGTGATGTAAGAATTTGAAATTTCTGTTAGAAATTCAAAGTAATTGGGTTTTAAAGTAATGGAACTGCTCTCACTTTTAGGATCTATTAAATAGTTAATTGATTTTTTTTTTCAGTTTAGCCTGTAATGTGTTAGTTTTCTTAGACTTCAGAAGTGAAGATTCTGCTTTACTTGGTAGTTCTTTACTATGCTTTGTATTTATAGTTGTGTGTGACAATCTCTAACACTGCTGTGGCAGAATATAAAGTATTACAGTTAATCTCCAGTCCCTGCTGTCTGCTGCTATACAATAATCCATGTTCCTGCTTTTCACCTTTGTGTGGGTTTGGGATCCAAAGTGGGGTCAAGGCTTCACTGGGTATTTCTTTGGTTCTGTATGGTGTCGTCACAGGAACTCAGTTGTTATACATTACTGGATGATCTTGTCTGGGTTTGAGGTGCCCTCACAGTCACAGTGACTTACTCATATGGCTGCCAACTTGGCGATGCCTGATTATTTAGTTGCTTATATAGTTTAGTATTTAATATTGCTTGTTATTCATGTTTTATTCTAAAGACTAACTTGCATATGTAACACACTTTTAGAATCATTCGTGGTTCTGATTGTGGCTTCAAGAATTGCGGTTAATTTCTTTGACTCTACACAACATAATATCTTCACCTTATGAGGTTTTATCATCTTCAACTCAGTATTGATAGTTATATGTGCTCTGTAGGATTTTTTTGAGCATTAAATAAAATAATCTTGGGATTGTGCCTGGTTGATACTGTTACCTCTTGCTACAAGAGCCTCATTCTTTTTAAGTCCCTGACATACATCATATTTTTATATACCATCTTTTCTTATTTCTGAAATCTTCAAGATAAACATTGGGGGATTTTCTGTGATTTAATTATAATCCTAATTAACTAATAGGATAATAGTTGTAAAAATCCTTTTATTCCTGACATAAATTCCTGAAATAAAATTTGGCTTTATTTTGTGGATTAATAAATTGATATTCAGGGGTTAGAGAAGTGGCTCAGCAGTTCAGAGAGCACTGGCTGCTCACGCCAACGACTCAGATTTTGTTGCTACCTGAATGACATCTCACAGTCATCCACAATCCAGGTCAGAGTTCTCTTATGACCTCCATGGGCGTCAGGCATGCATGTGGTACACAGACATATATGCATGCAAAACACATGTATAAAATAAATATTTTTTTTGAAAAGACATTGCTATTGAGAATTAGGATACTAAGAGTATTTTACAGCTGTGTTAAACTTAGAATAAGGTGAAATCCATCTGTCTTTTCAGTTAATTTAACATAATTTGAGCCTATAATTCTCCTAGTGTTTTTTATTTTTCCCCTTTCCTAGCACAAGTTAGATTGATTATTTTTGGTCACTTTTTTGTTGGAAGGTATTTCTCTTGAACTTAAATGTTTTATCCTTGTTCTGAGCTTTGTATTTTAATTCAGGCGTGTAAATTCTGTATACTCATAATATCTTCACTTATTCAGGCTGTATTATTTAAATTCATGTAGTTACAATTTATATACAATTTTATTTAGATTTGTAAGAAATCTTTTACTCGAAGACCACACTTGGAAGAACACATGATTCTTCATTCACAAGATAAGCCTTTTAAATGTACCTATTGTGAAGAACATTTCAAGTCCCGGTTTGCACGGTTAAAGCATCAGGAGAAGTTCCATCTAGGTGAGTTAAAGTTTTGTAAAGCCGCCCTCTACTTACTGATTGTCTGACTCTCGAAGAGCTCACTAATGGTAAACTGTACTTCTTCTTAAGAATCTTTATTGTTTGGAGAGAGAAAAGAGAAGTGTAAAATGAGTAATTACAATCTCAAAAATATGTCTTTTGTTCAAAAATAGTTTTAGGTTCATGACATAATTGAAAAAGTGCAGATAGTTCTTGTACTGACAGCCTTTACAGATATAGCATAATCCCTCATCAGCATTTCCAACACATGGCTACCAGCCTCTGTGCATACATAGCATCATCCCTCGGCATCCTCACCACATGGTTACCACCCTCTGTACACGCATAACATCATCACTTATCAGCATCTCCACCACATGGTGCATTTTAAAAAATGATGAACTTCCAAGTTTTGGTGTTTAGTTGGAAAATGGCTTTAATTATCTGCTTGCAAGTTTTATTGATAAAACCCAAGAACTTAAAACCTCTATTGGATTGTTAGAATGTGTACAGTTTGTCTTCTAATTGTCATCTAAAATGGTTCTACCATTTTGAATTCTCACCAGCAAGGATTTGAACTTCATTACTATAGTATTTAACATTTAGTGTTATCAGAACTCTGTATGTAAGCCACCATAATACTTGCGTGCTATATCATTGCTTTTATTTGCATTTTTCTGGAGACATGGTATGGAACACCTTTTCACATGTTTGTAATTTGTCCTTGGTTCTCTGTTAAGTCTTTATGCCTTTTGGTTAGTGGGTTTATTTTTATTTTTATTTTTATTTTTATTTTTATTTTTATTTTTATTTTTATTTTTATTTTTATTTTTATTTTTATTTTTTATTGTTGAGTTTTGGGAATTCTTTTTAAAAGTACTTAGATATTTGTGTGGCTGTCTCACATGACCCTGAGGATGCCTAAGTGGTAATATTGAGACAACTTGTAGGAGTTGGTCTCTCTTTCCACCATGTGGGGCCCAAGGATGGAACTGAGGTAAAGGGATTTAGTGGCAAACACCTTTACCTACTGAGCTATCTCTCTGGCTTGAACATTCTTTTAGTTTTTTAAAGATTTATTTTTATTATTTTAAGTGTGTGTGTGTGTGTGTGTGTGTGTGTGTGTGTGTGTTTGGGTGTTTGGGCCCATGCATGTTCTTGCTATGAGTGTCCAAGGAGGGCCCCGGAGGCAGGGGAGAGCATTGCATATCTTAAAGCTGGAGTTGCAGTTAGGTGGTTATAAAATATGCAGCATGCACGAAGAGTTATCAGACTTCAGTTCTTGGAGTATTTGGTTATGGAGTGGTGCATGGTGCAGCTTCTTTTTATATGGATAGGCTTAATAACCAACACTTTACACAAAGGCATGGTGTGAACCAACAAGGAGCTGACAATGGAGATTTATGCTGTATTAGCAGTGTATAGTTTTCAGAACTAAATTAGTAATCTAGCTTTGAATTGATTTAGAAAATTGTACTATATGTCAGTGAAAACTGTTAAAGGTCCTTGAACTGTTATTGCCTTGATCAAAGTGTATATCTGTTGTTAGATAACGTCAAGGCTTTATTGTGTTTTAGGGCATATTTGATTTTTGTGATTATAATATAGAAAGCACTTATTGCTAGAAGATACAGTATATGTGAGGTTTTTTTTTTTAGCTTAATTTTTTCAAGTGTTTTTTAAACTAAGTTCAATCTTAGTGATTCTAAAAAGCCATCATAGTAACAACTATTAAATTTAATAGAAGTTCTATTTGGAGACACAATGATTATGTATTACATGTGAGAAAATTAGTTTTATACTTTATTCCAGGAATAACTGCTTTGTGTATGTGCTTGTATATTTGTGGTTGTGTGTGGTGTATGCACATGCATTTTTGCAGGTGTCTCTCATTTTATGCATGTAAAAGCCAGAGAAAGGTGCTGTATGTCCTGTACTATCACTCCACCATATTCCCTATAGACAGTGTCTTTCACTGAGCCTGGACCTAGGCTGTGACCAGCAAGCACTAGCCAAGCTTGCCTTTGCTTGCCCTGTAACACTGGGGTTGCAGATGTGCTGTTCATGCTTGGCTTTTGACCTGGCTTCTGGAGAGTTGACTGTACAGTCTTCATTCCTACTCAGGAAATGTTCTTATTCATTGAGCCATTTCCCCAGCCCAGTGCCTGCTTGTTATTGGACAACTAGAGGCCTTTTTCTTTTTGATTTGAAAACTATAGTTGATTTTTTTTCTTTTTTTGTAAAAGTAATCTGGCAAACAGATTTTTGATTCTATCTCCATTTCTGTTTCTGATTTTCTATATCAACTTCAATTAGATGTATCATTTAGTAGTCACTATTTGAAAAGTATCAGTTAGAAAGTTCTAAATTAAAAAGGTAGTCCACTATGTATTCTAAGAGCTTAAATGTTTTAAAATAACCTGCATTATTATTTTCTTTCAGCGTATGCTGAACTGGCTAACTCTTAGAGCTTTTGAACAAGATGTTTCTAAAAATAATTTGTTATTGTTTTTGTTAAACTACTACTTATTTTTTGATTATACCTAGCAGTCTCAATGAGGGAAATGTTATAGAAACAGTAGATGGTGAAGTTTAATCAATGTGCCAAAACTTTAGTTATAAAGATAACTGAAAAAAATACTCCTGCCAGGCAGGGGTGGCGCACACCTTTAATCCCAGCACTTGGGAGGCAGAGGCAGACGGATTTCTGAGTTTGAGGCCAGCCTGGTCTTCAGAGTGAGTTCCAGGACAGCCAGGGCTATACAGAGAAACCCTATCTCAAAAAACCAAAAAACCAAAACAAAAAACAAAAAACAAAACAAAACAAAAAAAAAACCCTCTAGTAAAAGACTCTGAACATTCTAAGTAGTAAACATTTATAAACAGCTGCTAGCTTTGTAACAAATTGTACCTTAGTGTCTAGGGAGATTATGGCTCCTCATTAAAGTCCAGTGCAGCACACAATCAAGCAGGCCAATAAATCATAATTCTCTGCTCGCACATGCCTATTCCTGTATATAAATTCTATATGAGGTGACATTTACGAGGAAGAACTTAAAGGTATGATATCATGTAAAGAGGAAGACTTCATAGTGAAGTGTTTTTCACTGTCTTGCTGAGCTAACTACTATATAATCTAAAGAATACTCAAAGTTGTAAGTTTTACATATATCAAACAAGGTTAATAAATGTTGTTGTATGGATTAAACAAGATTGTATTAGTCAGGGTTCTGACTTTCTATATCTGTATCATCTATCTAACTATAGCTGTCTGTATCTATAGGGGTGTGTGTGTGTGTGTGTGTGTGTGTGTGTGTGTGTGTGTAAAAGTGACTTATTAGAATGACTAAAGGGCTATGTTACTACTAATTCAACAGTTGCTAACTGAATGGAAAATTCAAGAATCCAGAATCCTTGAAGTTGGATGTCTCAGCTGGTCTTGTTTGTTTGTTTGTTTTACAAGATAGGGTTTCTCTGTGTAACCTTGGCTGTCCTGGAACTCTCTCTGTAGAGGCTAGCTCTGCCTCCTGAGTGCTGGGATTAAAGGTGTGAGCCACCACTGCTTGCCTTCAACTGGTCTTTAGGTGCTAGAATCCTGAAGAAGCAAGCTCTAATGCCAGTGAAGAAATGGACTTTGGTAGCAAGGTGGGAGCAAGCAGGCAAGAACATAAGCCTCTGTCTTCCACGTCCTGATATAGATTTCTAACAGGTCTGACCCAGGTTAAAGGCTTCCTACTTCAAATTAAGCAAAATTCTCTCAATTGTGCCCTCCATGTTTGGATCTTAGTTAATTCCAGATGTGGTCAAGTTGACAACCAAAACAGTCATCACAAAGGTCATTTGTAATAGGTGTTGAGTTTGTATTCTCTTTCTCTGAATATGTGTGATGTAGAGCACCTTGTTATGGTGCTATGCCACCTGGCAGGAACTTGTCATTGACCAAGGTGAAGTTCCTCTCACAGCCTTCCAGCGGGAATTCCTGTGATAGCCTTAATCCTGCTCCTTGTAGGGTGGAGTGCTCAGACCAAGGTGAAGCCCGTTCTAGTTGTTCTACAAGGACCTGAAGTTCCCTGAGGCACCAACCACCTGCAGAGCAAGCGAACCAGCTCTGCAGACCTATTTCCAGCCTTTGGGGAAAGGGTCTTCATGTATGTGTGTGTGTGTGTGTGTGTGTGTGTGTGTGTGTGTGTATTTATATATACATACACACACACACACACACACATATATATATGTGTGTGTGTGTGTGTGTGTATGTATATATATATATTTGGAGACCTCCATTAAACTTTGAGCCTTGAGCAGGAAATCTTGTCTTGGCTCCATGTTTCTCTCACCACTCTGTTTCTATTCCCAGCTTTTCTTCCAGGAAACCCAGTAACTCGTTCAATGTAACTGCGGGCAGCTACAGTGTTATTTCCAGTACTATGGTTATTATTTTGAAGAACTCTGAGAAATCTGTTTTTGAAATAAAATAATGAATTTATATTTTTTCATTATATTTAAGAAAAAAATTAAACATGGGCTTGGCTATTTCTTCTCTTTTCTTCTTGTCTCTTTTTGATGTGACTCAGTACTAGAGCAGATGCATGCCCTGGGAAGGCACAGGATTCATCTGTAACTCCATAAAGATGAGATGAGGAGTAGACAACAAAGGTGATGTTCAGTGATATGTGAAAGGCCAGTTTTCATCCTCAGCTCTATATATCCATTGCTGTGAACAGTTGTAAGCTTCAGATGAGTGATTCCTGAGAATCAGAGCACCTGAAATGATTGTTGAAACAGTTTGGCCCTGATCACTGTCTCCAGAGTGCTTGCTTTCATATGTCTTGTCTACTTGTCCTATACAATAATGGTGCTAGTGATGAGGCATTCCTGTTGTATTCAAAACTATATGTGTGCTATCTCTGTTATGATTGTATGTGCTGTTGAGTTAGAGAGAGAGAGCTAGAGCGAGAGAGAGAGAGAGAGAGAGAGAGAGAGAGAGAATGCAAATGAATCTAAGTAATATAATTGGAATCATTAAGGGAGAGCTTTTTTTAAAAAAAGATTCATTTATTTATTTTATGTATGTGAGTACACTGTCCCTCCCTTCAGACACACCAGAAGAGGGCATCAGATCCCATTACAGATGATTGTGAGCCACCAATTGAACTCAGGACCTCTGGAAGAACAGTTGGTGCTCTTAACCACCGAGCCATCTCTCCAGCCCATGGGAGAGCTTTTAATATATGTGTTTGTAAGTGTGAGATATGGTCAGATAATCTAACAGAAAGTTCAGATCTAAAAATTCTGTCTTGTATGTGGAGTTATTTTGAAGTTCTACCTGATGGTAAGATTCTCGCGTACTCTCAAAGAGTTGAGATAAGCTACTTATGTGCAAAACTGAGTATCCAATATGGGGGGAAAGCGTTTTTGCAGAACACTAACAGGTAACCATATGAAACACAAAGGTAGATGCTCTGTTTCTTCCTCACCCTGGGAGACAGCAACTGAAGAGAGTCTACAGATTCCCAGGACTTGTGAGCTGAAGGTGGATGCTTCACTGAACTTGTGCTTGCCGTAAAGGCTCACCTTGGCTGTGCATCTCATGGCTTTCTTTTCTTTTTTGTCTTTTTAAATTTTATTTTCTATATTCTTTGTTCACATTACAAATGATTTCCTCTTTCCCAGTTCCCCACTGCCCATAAGTCCCATAATCCCTCTTCCCTCCACCCATTCCCCAATCAGGCTCCTCCCACTTCTCTGTCCTGGTAATCTCCTACAATGCTGGATCAAGCCTTTCCAGGACCAGGGCCCTCTCCTTCCTTCCTTCTTGGGAATGATTCATATGTGAGTTGTGTCTTGGGTATTCAGAGCATCTGGACTAATATCCACTTATCAGTGAGTGCATTCCATGTATGTTCTTTTGTGAATGGGTTACCTCACTTAGGATGATATTTTCCAGATTCAACCATTTGCCCAAGAATTTCATGAATTCATTGTTTTTAATTGCTGAGTAGTATTCCATTGAGTATATATACTGCATTTTCTGTATCCATTCCTCCATTGAGGGATATCTGGGTTCTTTCTAGCTTCTGGCTATTAAAATAAGGTTGCTAGGAACATAGTGGAGCATGTGTCCTTATTGCATGCTGGGGAATCCTCTGGGTATATGCCCAGGAGTGGTATAGCAGGGTCCTTCGGAAGTGTCATGCCCAGTTTTCTGAGGAACCGCCAGACTGATTTCCAGAGTGGTTGTACCAACTTGTATTCCCACCAGCAGTGTAGGAGTGTTCCTCTTTCTCCACATCCTCGCCAACACCTGCTATCTCCTGAGTTTTCAATCTTAGCCATTCTGATTGGTGTGAGGTGAAATCTCAGGGTTGTTTTGATTTGCATTTCCCTAATGACTAATGATGATGAGCATTTCTTAAGGTGCTTCTCAGGCATCTGAAGTTCTTCAGGTGAAAATTCTTTGTTTAGCTCTGTACTCCATTTTTTAATAGGGTTATTTGGCTCTCTGGAGTCTTAACTTCTTGAGTTCTTTGTATATATTGGATATTAGCCCTCTATCGGATGTAGGATTGGTGAAGATTTTTTTCCAAATCTGTTGGTTGCCGTTTTGTCCTTTTGACGGTGTCCTTCGCCTTCATGGCTTTATTTTCAACTGTATAAATACTGCCTTTGCTTTCCTAACTATTTGGAGACCTTTTCTTTCCTCAGTGCAGGTAATGGAGGAGGGAGTTCACATGATACTTAGAAAGCAACAACAAATATTCAAATATTTGTTGAATGAGTTAATAAGTAATACATTCAAATTCCACTGTCAAAGAAATATACATTTTCAATAAGAATATGTTTAGCATACTTACTAGTAATATAGCTTTTGAAGTCTTATCTCGTTTTGAATATAGAAATGTCTTATGTCCATGGACCAGATTTGCTTTTAAGTAGTTTCTGAATCCATGTCCAAATTCTCAGTCTTCTCCTTGTATTGTTGTTATTAATTCATTGTCATTCCTACGTCAGTTTGTGCAAATTTGAACTACCATCCTTCAAATAGTTTCCTTAAGCTGTGTTTGCCAGGCACCTTTCGCCGTGTTTCTGTTTTAGCTTCGTATTCCATAGAACTTACTGTCTCCAGTTACTTTTTCAGTAAATAGTAAAATTCAGAACCATGTCATTGTGTTATGGTGAGTCACAGTGACAAGTGTGAGTTTAGTTTTGTAAGAATGGGCAGAAATGTGTCACAGTATTTTCTCAGTGTTACTGATAAATCGTTCTCTGTGAACAGCAGGTTATTTCCAAATCATGAACAGTTCATTTTTTAATTTTTTTCAAAAGTTCCCATTGCTGCTTCATATAGAAATCGTGCATATGGTATTTTCTATTTTGATTCAGTCTAGTTTAAAACTAGAAATTGTCCATTTCAGTTAATGAACACATTAGTGTATTCAAAAATTAAATATTTATTGGATGTAAAACCTTGTACTTGGACCTAAGGTCTAGAAATGCCTTTCAGGAGTAAACAACTTAGAGGGGAAGAGAATATAAAAACATAATTTCTGACTACTAAGGATTTTGCCTCCATGCCTGATGGTGGTAGGAACAAATTTGTGGTACCTCTATTGAATAATATATATCTTTAGATTTCAAATACATGCTATTTCTTTTAAGGACCCTTTCCATGTGATATATGTGGTCGTCAATTCAATGACACTGGAAATTTAAAACGCCATATAGAATGTACTCATGGTGGAAAGAGAAAATGGACTTGCTTTATTTGTGGGAAGTCAGTACGAGAAAGGTAAAGTTATCTGCTCACTCAAAAAGTTGAAGCACTTTTATATGATATAAATTATTAATAAGGGTTATAAGAATTTGGATGACTGGCTTACTGTATCTTATTTATTTGTTACTTCATCTACTGGCATGTCAGGATGGCCTTGTGAACTCTTAAAATTGCAGATGGATTCCATCTACAGGCCCTGTTTGTGTTACCTTTGGACCCTTAGTGATCTAATTACAGTGGCAACATTGTCAGGACCATGCGACAACTCAGCTTTCAAAAGCCAGTGCTGCCTTGTATAATAGCGGGTGTGTGAGAGAAGTAAAACCTAAAGGCATGGTAAATGTAAGAGCTTGTTTTTGAGGAGAGAGGAGAATGAGATGAGTGAGACATTTGACAGTATGGCAACATCTGGTTCCTGGCAACATCTGGTTCCTGACGTAGCCCTTGAGGTTTGTAGAAAAATTCAGAATATTAGAACTATAGGTTTTCTGGTCAAGTGCCTGCTGAAGTAATGATTAAACTGTAACTCTCCATTGTAGTAAGGGATTTGATATCTGTATTTAGTATGTACACTTGCATTAAATGAATTGAATATAATGTATCTGTATTATAGAATGTAAGATTAAGGATTCTGGAATATATAATGTGTTTAATTTTTTTTTTTTTTTTTTTTAAAACACAGAACTACTTTAAAAGAACATTTGAGAATACATAGTGGAGAAAAACCTCATCTTTGTAGTATATGTGGGCAAAGTTTTCGTCATGGAAGCTCATACAGGTAAGTTAACTTACCTTCCCCTGTATTAAATGAGATAAAATTACAGGCTGGCTTTAGTTCTATTTTATTATAAGTGCTTTGTTCAATTAAAGCCGTTCTTAGACTTAAAATATATAGTTAGGGAAAGCATGTTACTGACTAGACTTTTGTTTCTACAACTTTGATTATCTTCATTCTGCGTATAAAATCCTGAATTTTTGTCTTTACCAACTTTACCAAACCCTTATTAAGCTCTCATTATTTAAACATTAAATTACTTGTCTTTGAGAGAAAGTATTATTAAAACTATGGTGTCTCAAGCTTTGAGTATTTTCTCATTCTTTGTTATAGAAGGATGATTTAATGTGAAAATAGGATAAGATTAAGGACTCTGGAATTCTCAGTTAGATGGCCATATGTGCATTGTTACTTACTTAGTTTTTTTATATCTGAATAACCATAACTGAAGGTTCTGAACATGTGGAAATTTCCCTCTATACAGGTAGTATTTACTAAGAAATATGTATAATTTTAATTTTTTATTCATGAGCTCTAAAATTGTAGTCTTTTGGTGTTAATCATCATAGTTTCATTTGTTATCTCTTTAATCATGAAGAGATTATTTTCTCTCTTCATTTGGCTGGTTTTAGTTAATGTAAAATCAAGACTTGTTTTAGAAACTTATTAAGGAAAGCTATTCCTTTTCCTTTGGTATATAAGAACTTTGTGGGAGTAAAAAGGATTCAAACTAGGTAAAATTTAATAACCTAAACCTTTTGTTGTTTATCTTTGAATTTGAAGCACCATTCTTTAGTATAAAAGAAAGTGGTAAAAATGTAATTTTTGTCAGGTCTTTTAAAATACTGTGATTTATCAGCTATCAATTTATGTATGGTGTGCAGAGGAGTATGATCCTCACTTATTTGGTTGTTGTCAGTAGCTGTCATTGTGTACTTATTTGTATACTTATCTGTTTGTCTCATTCTAATTCCTGAAATATATCCTTGAGACTCAGACCATAACACCCCAACATTTGGGCGACTTGGCAAGGTAGATCTGAGAGTCAAGTGCTCAGGAGGTGTCTAGAGCTGACGTGGGACATGCACACTTCAAGTGCTCTTTCGGAAGGGTGCAGAAACCCTGAGACCTTTGTTTAAAAGATGGTGCAGGACTGGAAAAGACATTGATGCAGAGCAAATGATGTGTGCTGGTGGTTGAGCAGACAGCCTAATTTCATTCTTTTTCAGCATTTATTCAAATGCAAGTATTTTCTTTCTATAGTAGTTTCAGCAGTTTCTGTTCCTATATCTGTAGGCTTCACTTACGTGTGCATCATGATGATAAAAGATATGAGTGTGATGAATGTGGGAAAACATTTATTCGCCATGACCACCTTACAAAGCACAAAAAAATACATTCAGGTAAGTTGTACTTTGTATTGCTGTTTCTTAAATGCTTTCTGTTTATACTAACTAGTTTTTAGTAGTTTTACATTTGTTGATCACCCCTTCATAATCCTGGTTTTAAATCCTTTCTGTAAGAGCATCTAAAAGTAGCAAAATAATTATGATATTTTTACTGAAATTTTAAAGTTTAGTTTTGAATAAATTCTTTTTATAATTTGCATATTATGCTGATTCATGCACCAGTACTAGAGAAGGAACCACATTTCTCACTGTGAATATATTTGAGAAGCTGGTGAAAATTTGGTGTATTAAAAGGACATTATAACTGTGTGTTAAAGTTTTTGTTGTACTGGATTTTCAGCCTTATGTTTGGAGAAGAATACTTTTATAATCCTGCCCAATTTTTCAGATCTTTACATTATAATGTTTATGCTCTGGGGATTTTCATCTCAGATTGATCTTCAGGAAGTGTTAGTAGATCCAACTATGTGAGTGCAGTAATGCTCATCTCTATGAGCACAGGAGAACAGGTGATTACCATCATTATTAACACATTCCTTAAATATGAAGTGTGAAGATAGGTTTCTTAATGATCACATCCAGGCAAATTGTAGCCATTGTTACTTATGATGTTTTAATTGTGATTACACATTTTCGTCTCAGGTAAGGGAAGACTAAATTTGTATTTCTAGAAGTCATATGCATTAATTGCACATTGGTTCTGAGATGTTTAAAGATCAACCTTTGTTTGGGTATATAATAATAGATAATGGACTGGATTTTCCATTATATTTATATTTTGGTTCATTGCAAATTTAAGAAATCTCCATAGATGAATCTATCTTACAATACAAAGATCTGGAAATTGTTCGGGTCCCTTTTCTAAGTAGTTAAGTAGCGCATCTGACTTTAATGTATGTTCATTCAAGGTGTTTTATATCTAGATGTATTATTTCTGATCAATACCTTAGGTTTGAAGTAATTTTTATCTTGTTCTCTTATATTGAAAGGAAAAGTTAGGTGTCTTCCACGGAAAGTTACTAAGATCAAAACATCCACATCATGAAATTAGGCATAGGTTCTTTGGGAAAGATACTTGCATAAGTGCTATTTAGGAAATGACCCAGCTTAAAGGATAGCTTTGTATTTCTGGTATATTTTTCATCAAATCATCTTACTGTTTGGTCATTATTTCTGTAGAGAAAAAGAAGAAAATAAAGCTTAAATGCTTATCATGATAAAAAAGTATGTGGGCCTTTGTTTTTAGGCGAGAAAGCTCATCAGTGTGAGGAGTGTGGGAAGTGCTTCGGCCGCAGGGACCATCTCACCGTTCATTACAAGAGTGTGCATCTGGGGGAGAAGGTGTGGCAGAAGTGAGTGCGCGGGCCCCTCCCTCTTCCCTCCGTGCCTGATGGAGGGGGGCACTTAGAGTTGTTTGTTCTGTTTTATTTAGTCATGTTAATCATCTCTTTCTTTGGTTGCCATATTCCTCTAAAATTTTAAAGAACTATCCCTACTACTCCCTCTCTGTACCTGACTCAAAGACTGACTAGGAAGTGACAGGCATTGGATTTCACTTACATGCTACTCATTTCACAGGTGGCATAGTCCTGACAATTTCAGTTTGAATTTAACAGTAACTTAGTATGTATCAGGCATTCCACTATGTTGTTAACTATGTTAACTTTTGGGCCAGTTATAGCTTATATGTGTGTATTAGTAAAAACAAAGGATTCATATTTTATTTGTTTTTATTAAGGGATAAAGTTTACTTTATTCTTAACTTTTAGTAAGATTTGTTAGGTGAACTAATGAGAGCCACGTCAACTTGTATAAATGCAGACAGACATTGAGATTACTTTAGTTTCTTTTAATCAGGTTCAGTATCTGTTTCCTTAATTAACTGACTTAAGGTGAAACTCACTCTTTTTAGTGTATATTTCTACAGTCTAGTAATCATTATCACCGTAAGAATGAAGAAAATTTTATTACCACAAGTTTCTTGCCCTATCCCTTTTTGCCACTTAGCTCAGTAATTATGTAGTTTTTATTCTTTTGTATGTTTCCTTTGTATATTTAATAATTGATTAATGTCAGGTTAAGACATTTTGAAGTTTTATTCTTACAAGCTTTTTTTTTTTTTTTAATCTAATTAAATATAACTGGAGAAAGAAGCTCTCTGGGTTTAAGAGTCCTGCTCTTTCTCCAGACCTGTGAGCTTTATTGTTATGACAGTTGTCTGTATAGTCACAGTGTTGTCAGTTATATTTATTGTTGTGACAGCCATCTGTATAGTCACAGTGTTATTAGTTATTTTTATTGTTGTGACAGCTGTCTGTATGGTCACAGTTATATTTATTGTTATGACAGTTGTGTGTATAGTCACAGTGTTGTCAGTTATACTTACTGTTGGTTAAATTTCATGAATGAACCCGTTTATTTTCTTAGATATAAAGCAACGTTTCATCAGTGTGATGTTTGTAAGAAGATTTTTAAAGGAAAATCAAGTCTGGAAATGCATTTTCGGACACATTCAGGTAATATTCAAGGATACTTGATGCTGATCGTTGCATAGTTATTAATAATGAAACATCTAGGTGTATTATTTTTGATTCAAATCTTTATATATAGTCTTTTTTTTTAATTTGTTAAAATTCATGTCATGAATAAGCAGTGTTTTGGCTTTCTTCTCAGTTTTGAAGATTTGGGAAATTCCTCTTTGTAGAGAATTAGCTTGTGTTGTAGTACTTCCTTTTCTTTGGCTCTGTGGTTTTCCTGGGTGAACTTTGAAACATTTCCTTAGGCTTCTATTATCATTATTTTCTTTTAAAAGAGCGGTGACTCATTAGGTCATAGTGTCTGGGTTTTCTCACACAGGTGCATGTAGCCTTTAGGCATTTTAGTAGAACGCTTTGCTTTCAGTGCGTCAAACTCACTCACTTTCTAATGAAGTATAGGGTACATTGATTTCATTTCCCCTCAAGAAGTTTTTTTATGCACTTAAAATTGCTCTGTTTTATACTCTGTAGTTTTAGAGCTGCTACTCTGGTAGAAACAAGTAATTATATTGTGAATGTTAGAATGGAAACAAATTAATTTGGGTAATTAAAAACCAAAGCTAGTAAAGATACAGTGATTCTGCTAAAAACAAAAGTCCATGCTTGCAGGTGCTTTAGATTGTTTCTTCCCCTTGTCATAGCTACAGTAGTTTTACTCTGTGACCCAGTGGAAGCACATCTCTAATTCCAATCAAGTATGAAATAGCCAGATACAACTCTTGCCACTGAAAAAGTTTTAGGAGAGTATCCGTAGGAGTGTAAACTGGAAGAACACTGTTAATGCTATTTTTTTCATATCAGTTATAAATCAAAACCGAATAGAACTCCCAAAAATTTAAACTGAGATGATTGATAGTTTAATTCATAGCAATCAATTTTGACCAATGATAAGAGCTATATGTGGCAATTTCATACTTGATTGGAAGTAGAGATGTCCTTCCAGTCAGTCATAGAGTAAAACTACTGTAGCTATGATGGGAATGCAAGGGGAAGAAACACTCTAAAGCAGAGGTCAGTATTTTATTGTCAGATAATAAATAGATAGCAGACTGTTTCTGCAACAGTCACATAACTGTGTTGCTGTAGGCATTGCTACAAGTGCAGTGTTACAAGTTCAATGCATCTGTGTTCAGTAAAACTATAAAAGCAGCCATCAGTCTGGATTTGACTTACTGAGACCTCAGTAGGACTTGACAAAGTGACTTTTCTAAAAATTGATTAGTTTCCCAGATCCACATCCCAGGTTTGTTTATGCAGGAGTGTTAAAAGTGTTTAGAGTTCATTTTGACCATTGAAAAGACATTATTCCTTATCAACTTATCATTCCCATTATCAACCCACATTCTAGAAATCAAGATCTCTGTTTACTGGGTCGGGCATCCTTATCCAGGAAATAGCATTCCAAACTTTGTGTGATGAGGAGCCAGCTTAGGTTATTTGGAAAACTTAAGGCCAGATACTCTGTCTCAAAAACATGCTAGATATGCCTGAGGTTGACTCTGAATTTCAAAAGTTTGTGTACACACCTGTACCCACATGAACATGTATATAAATATATATAATCAACAGTTTTACTCTCTGTATTTTTTTTTCTTTATTCTTAAAATATTTAGTACATGTTACTGGGTTTTGAAATCTTCTTACTAACTTTTCCTGATCTGTTAGTACATCATTTCGGCAGACAAGGTACAATATAGGTCATTTTCAGTTTGAATTTATCATTCTTTTCTGTGACTTACTTCAAATCTTGCTTTCAACTATTAAAATCAGAGATATTAGTTGGGAATTTCTTAAGATTTTCTTTTACAAATGAATTATTCTCAGCCATTTTGTTGTATATATCCTCAGCAGTTGCCTTGTTGGGATGTAGTGGATAGTTAGAATTCGCACAAGGGTGACAAGCTGTTTAGGGATTGATTTTAGGATGTGTCCTTCCTTCCTTCCCTCCTTCCTTCCTTCCTTCCTTCCTTCCTTCCTTCCTTCCTTCCTTCCTTCCTTCCTTCCTTAACATGAATTGTTCTTGTTCTATTTTTATTCATGGTAGTTTATAAAATGCACAAATCTTATAGAACTACCCAGTCTTATTTTTTACATGAATTCGTCAAATAGAGCAATACTAGGTTGTTAGAACCATCCTTTATCACTGCTCCTTGGGAGTAACATCCTTGAAAGACATGGATGGCTATTTTGAGTATATTACCAGAAGTTAATTTTCCCTGACTCAATTTTATATTATAGAACCTGAACTTATCTTTTCTCTTTTATGGTGAAAATGAGTCTAGCTTTTTTGGCTTGTTTTCATGGGTGATTTTTTTTTTTTTTCTGGATTAGTGTCTACTTTCCAAGAAAAATAGATAACACTACTTTTCAGGACGCTGGCATGCCTTATAATGTGTCTGTATTCTTTACCTATGTTGTGTAGATTTTAATTTCATAGTTATTTTAATAGAGCATATGACAACTAAGGGCTGTGTGTGTGTGTGTGTGTGTGTGTGTGTGTGTGTATGTGTATGCGTGCGCATGCACACACTGGGCCTTGGCTTGCAAGGCAGGTGCTGTACCTGTTACATCCAGAGCCCAAGTTTCACCAAGGTTGGTGTTTGCTCTTCTCCCATCTCTGAGTTCCATTCTCCACCTTCTGCCTGATAACTGCAGCTATCTTCATTTGTGACTTTCAGCGTCTGTTTTCAAACCCAGGACTTGCTAGTTCTGCTGCCACATCTGACATACCCTTTCTGAACTATCAGCCACCTTTCAAGGTTTCCCGTAGTTATTTGGCTCCTTTGATAATCCACTTAATTTGCCCATTTCAAAGTCTTAACCTTAAACACACTACAAACTTCTCTGGTGTGAAGCAACATAGTCACAGCCTCTGTGGATTAGAACATAGGTATCTTTATGGGGTTACTATTCTTCCTAGCATTTTGGCTGTGCTAGAATTTTTTTTATGTTTGTTTGTTTTTTGCTTTTGTCTTTTCATATAAAACAAACAAACAAACAAAAAAACAGAAGCAAAAAACTACAGTGTAACAACCCAACTGCAGAAGATCAAAACAGACTTGGCATTCTTACTCTTTTCCCCAGTGAACTTTAAGTTTTCATCTCTTGCTGGAGATGAAAGTTAACTACTTTTGTTGTCTTACCCTTAAAAGATTAAGTTAATCAGTTGCTGCTTTGGTTTTTAAATCTTTGTAGGTAGAAGAAAATTAAGTGTTTTAGTTTAATAAACCTTTCGTGTGTCTCTTTTAGTAGTGATAAAGCAATGGTGATAATAAGGCTTACCACGCACTGAACATTATACTGAGACTAGGACTAAGCAGCTGTTTAGCCCTGTTTATTTAAGTTTACTTCCTTATGTAGGAACTATTGCTATTCTACATTGCAGGAGGGGAACCAGGCTTAGAGGCTTGGCTAGTAAATGGTTTATCCAGGCCTTAAGCCCAGATCATTTTGATGTTTAATTCATTAGTTTTATGAGTTTGATGGGCTGTTTTCACTCATGATAGCATAAAACACTACTGTTTTTACAGGTATACGTGTGATAAATTTGCTACTTAAAATTTGCCATATATCAAGTGAGTACATTATACATTAATTTTATTTTTGTTCATTTAGGTGAAAAACCATACAAGTGTCAAATTTGCAATCAGTCATTTAGAATTAAGAAAACTTTAACAAAACACCTGGTTATTCACTCTGATGCCCGGCCTTTCAACTGTCAACACTGCAATGCAACATTTAAGCGGAAAGATAAGCTGAAGTATCACATTGACCATGTTCATGGGATAAAATCTCCTGATGATTCTCTCAGTACTTCGGAGGAAAAACTCATGTCTTTGCCAATAGAATACTCATCTGATGATAAGATCTTTCAAGCAGAAACAAAACAGTATCTGGACCAGCCCAAAGTTTATCAGTCGGACGCCAAGACCATGCTACAGAACGTGTCTGCAGAAGTGTGTGTTCCAGTAACACTGGTCCCAGTTCAAATGCCCGACACACCCAGCGATCTGGTGCCTCACACCGCCACACTTCCCACGTCGTCCCATGAGATGCTGTCTCCACAGCAGCAGCCAACTGATTATCCTCGCGCAGCAGACTTAGCGTTTCTGGAAAAATACACTCTTACTCCTCAGCCTGCAAATATAGTTCACCCTGTCCGACCTGAACAGATGCTAGATCCTAGAGAACCGTCTTATCTTGGAACATTACTGGGCCTCGACAGCACAACTGCTGTTCAGAATATGTCCAGTAGTGAGCACCGTTCATAAGTAAACATTCCATAGATGTTTGTAAGCCGACAGCCAGAGCTACTGGCTTTGGAATTAGTAGGCTGCTATTTTTTCCCCCATTTTTCCCCCTAATTTCTCAAGTCTTCAGAATCTTCAAATCAAGAAAAGTTTATTTCTATTGACTGAATACTTGGACACATTTTGACATAATATTTGAAGTATGATTTTTTTTAAAATGATCATTTAGTACTAATTTTGAAATTTTTAAATTTCAGATTATTAGCTGCTGACAATGGTGGAGGTATTTTTTTATATCATCAGTGGACTTTTTTCTTTTCTTTCCTTTTCTTTTCTTTTTTTCTTTTCTTCTTTTTTTTTGAGACAGGGTCTTAGTTTGTAGCCCAGGGTAGCCTCAATTTGTGACAGACTTTCTGCCTTAGCTAACAATTGCTAGGATTACAGGTGTGAGCCCCAGGCCAAGGATTTACTTTTAATCATCTATTTTCTCCGTTTCCCATATTGCTCTGAAGTTTTAAGAACCATGTAGCCTATAGGAAGGAATGTAAACATATGTCAATAATGGCAAGCATTTAATACTAATTAAATATTTCATTCAGATTTTCAAAATTGAGTTTAGAAACTTATTGAAATTTCTTACATATTTTTGTAAGAAAATCTTGATACTTTGAGGTTGTCATCTGTCCATTATTTTTGTCAGTATATTTGGGTTTTTCACAAGCCAAAATCCAAAGAGCTAACAAATATAAGATTAGCATGCTAAGTGAAATTGTTATTTTAATCCAGATAATTGGACCTGTACTCAACTATGATAAGTAATAAATACAAACTTAGCTCTAGGCATTATATTATCTAATTGAGTTATCGTAACGATTAGATGTCAGCTTCGCCTACATATCATCAGTATACATGTGCATTTGGTATCTGGCCCTTGCTCCACGTTCACAGTCCGTGTCAGCACCTGCGGATGAATAGAGAAGGGACAGGTGTAGCCAGGTTGATGGCAGTTCAAGTAAGTAATGCAGTTAGCATGTCTTTCACCACATTCGGCCGACTGACACAGGGAAACAGAACTGAGATATTTTACATATCGTTATAAGAAGAGGTGCCAAACCAGTCCTCTAATCTGCCCTAACTTAACACAGTGCTCTTCAGCAGAGTGTGCTACTGTAGATTGACACTTAAACCAGATCTTTATTTTTGCTTCTGTGTGAGATTTGTCTCTATTCTTCATTGTTTTTGGATGAGGCAATGGTTGAAGTCTTGGTGAAAGGAAATAGGAATTATAGCAGCACTTCACGGATTAAGTGAAGAAGAAGTCTGCCAGGATTGTGAAATACCTTTAGAGATGTGCACTTTGCAGTTTTTTTTCAAGTCAATTTCATCTTTATGTAGGATGAGGTTTTCCTTGTGGAGTGGCTGATGCTTACACCAGGCAGGGTTGACTCACTGTTGACATGCAGTTTGTATGTAAACTACTGGAAAAATAGCAGTTTTAAAAATTTTTCTATTTCAATTTGTTTACACTCCTAATTGCTTTTAGCACTTTGTGTGTGTGTATGTGTGTGTGTGTGTGTGTGTGTGTGTGTGTAAACTGTAACGTCTTGCCCGGCCCTTGTGGGTTTTGAAAACATATCACAAATAAAATAATGAACTTTTAGTGAATAAAATGTAATCCATAAGGAGGAACTGTTTAAGCACTTAAGGAATGAAGGTACTTTATAGGAACAGTTGCCATATTGATGTTCAAAGAGCATGTTGCAAATTGAGGCATTAACCAAAGTAGATAATATAAATAGTAAAGGTAACCTGAGGTTTGCCTCACTTATCAAAGTTTGGTTATTGTAATTGTCTTTGGACTAGTGAACTTAATTTTGTATTATTTCTTATTGCTAAAGCATTCTTACTTAGTGTGGAAGTTTTCTGTGGGCACTAATGATGGAGCTAGTGTCTGAGCACTATGAGTCCTAGACTTATAAATCATTGTCAAGAGTACAGATTTGTGATTTTTATCCGAAAGGCAGATAAGATTTTTAACTAAATATCTTACTGAAATGAAGACATCCTACTTAGAAATGTACTTTGCTCTAGAGATAAGCTAATGTAGAAAAATTTGGGTTTATCAAAAAAGGCAAATGGTATATATGTATTTATGTGCATGATAAATTGTATATTTTGACAGAAAAGGAGGGTACAACATTTTCACAGTGGAACTATTACCTTGGGTTTTGAAGGTGTTTAAGGTTCTTTCAATAATGATACTCTAATACTTTAAATATATGACTTAATTTTAGGAATTGGTTTACATAGGACTTTTTAAGAATATTGCTCTTATGTAGAGTGACATACAATTGTATAATTGTATTTAGCTATTATTGTAGAAAAGCTGGAATAGTGTCTGTATCAAAAACATCTTCACGTTATCTCATTTGATCCTCGTAAGCAGTTTTGAAGTAGAAAGGAAATGATGTGTTTCCATTTTAGAGAAATAGGACTCATTTTGACTCTATTCATGGCAGACCTGTCCTTAATGGAAGGAGGAGGCACATAGCATTAACAAATGCCTACTATGTGCAAGCCCTTCGTTCTCTTGTTCCTAATGCAGTCTGGAGGTAGACAGTTATAATATTTAGGAAGAAATAAGTAAACCCTCAATAATGAAAAAGTTACCTGTTCCCTCTAGTTTCCAAACGTAAGAACATGGGGTAAACTGAATGTATATTAGTAATTTAAGTTGGCACAAAAATTATGAAATGGGCCCCACTCTTAGTTGATCTTTTTATGACTCTAAAATCATTGTTTTGTAACTGTGGTTAACATTTTGGATCTCACAAGTAAGTTTAGCCTCATTGTGAATATTTTATTTTGTGAGTATAATTTATTGTTTTAAATTAATTTTGATAGATACGTTAGCACTTAATCTGTAAAATGAATAAGTTATTGAGTGCAGAAATTTATTAACTTACTGACTCTGACTTAATGCACCAAAGATTTTGAGTAGGTATTGAGTAGTTTAAAAGAATTTAAATTCTTTGTTGTTTGACTATATATTTGTCCAAAGAAGCACAGCTGAAGTCCTTGGATACTGAATTTTAAAAATTGTTAGTTTGAATACTGAGGTTAAGTATTAAATGTTTGTGTTTATATGTATAAAATAAGTAGAGGAAAATACTCTGGGAACATTCATACTGACCAACCAGTTACAAGTGAGAATACTCATTTCTCTCAGTTTAGTTGAATGCAGTTTTTTAATAAACACTATTCAATAATCTTATATTTTACACTACATTGTAAAAATAATTTCTGCCTTAGAGGGTTTTTTGTTTGTTTGTTTTTTAGATCAAGTAGAGGTTATTTTTATAAGAAATCCCTTTGGTTTTGACAGCCTAAAATACCACTTAACCATAGGGTTTGTTCCTCATGCCAGCAAGATCCCTTCAAGCTACTATAAAAGTAGTAAAGTTTGCAGACTTTTAATTTAGAACTTTACTGCTGGGCAAAAGAGGAATAAATATACCATTTTAAACTGGTGCTTTAATAAACTGACTGCCTTCTAAGTAATGGTAGCATAAAGGAAGTACACTGCTTTCTTTGAACCTTAAAAAAGTGTCAAAAAACCTTTATGGAGTGACTATAAAGTATTAAGGGCTAATCAGTTCCACCCATTGCTTTTCACTCAATCACAAGTTACCTAAACACAACTAACCTGGTATGTTTATGAGCTTGAATGTTCTTCCTACAATATCACTCTAATTTATTATTTATCGAGAGGTTTTGAACATTAGTTAAGAGTGTCCTTCTAGACCATCTTTACTGAATTGAATACTTTGTACTTTTTCACAGATGTGTAGTTGTGTAGCATTTTTCTCTGTTGCTTAGATTGTACTGGTAAATAAATGACTTGTTCATTTTGTTTTATTTTTTGGTTCTGAGTCTTAATATTCCTGTTGCCTGCTGGCTGGGCAACAGACTTCTATGTGTTATGTTAACTTAGGAAAAATGGCATTAAGCGGTAGTGTGGACATAGGTCTTTATTATCATTTACATGTCTTTTAAGTTTGAACTGTGGCCTTTATAGCTACTGGAGTCACTGCTCAGCATGTCTAGATGTTTAGCAGACTCTAACAGAAGGAATAGTATATCTGCTCCTCTTGTTACTCCATCTCTGACTGCTCTCCTCCTAAGTAACTTGTGACCGTGAACGCACAGCTCTGCACTGAAGACTTAGTTCACTTTCCGTGAACGGAACACAGTTGGTGGTATGAGAAGAGCTGCTGTTAGCGAGCAGCAGCATCCTAGTCAACGCGGGACTTGAGTTGATGACTCAGGAAGAAGCACGACTTTCGACAGTCATGTTTGGACATATTTAGTGCCAAATTTAAAGACTGAAAATGCATTATTTCATAAGGAATAAGTACAGTTTCTAAATGTTTAAGTAGAATTATATGTTATTTGTTACCTGCTATTCCTGTGAGTAATAGATTGAGAATAATTTTCTACACAGCATGTAGGAACTAGACAGTTCTACATATCTCACTTATTTCTTTTGCCCATTTTCCTTTTAGTAATCTCTTTTTGTTGTTGTTGTTGTTGTTGTTTGTTTTGTTTTGTTTTGGTGTCTTTCCATGATTTTAATAATATTTTTACTTACAGTACTTTTCATTTTGGTATTGGCATGTGTTTTCCGCTTCTTCTTTGGAAGTGGATCGCTATTACAAAAGCAAAGGATTAGGTTGATTGTGTGGAAGATGATGAGGAGGAGGATTTGGTAGGGAAGATGTGCTTATGTTAGACTAAGTCATGTTTTAACTTACTGTATATTGATCTTAAGTCTCTGACCTTTGAAAGATCCCCAAGCCATTTATCTAGAGAGAATTTAAAGATGTTATTTGGAGAACAAATGTTACTTAGAGATAAAAACCTTTTGAATTTTCAAGTAAAGCTAAGCAATTTCAGTTTGTGCATTACTGCTGGAGATTCCGAAAGTCTCTTGAATGAAGAGCCCATGCACATCTCATTGTCACTATGTCTCTCTGTTTGATATTCCTGCTTGTATAAAGTTGAATAATGTTCCATGGTGTGATTATCGAACTTCCTTTATCCCTTTAACAATCAGACTTTTCTTCTTGTAAGTAAAGCTATTACAGTTGATGAGAGTGATTGCCCAAAGCTGGGTGTTTAGCTGCTCTGAGTTCTGTCATAACTGTTCTGTTTAAGGGAGAAATGGTATATATTGAAATAGAAATGCTTTTGTTTTCTGTCTCTAATTGGAATTTTTGTTTTGAATTAAGAACAATTTTAAAAGCAATTACAAAGGAAAATCTAAAATATCAAAATTCATTATTTTCCACTGTATGAAAAATGTCTTGAGTTTAGTAGATATTTTGTTTGTCTCATGTTTCTTACTTATAAATGTATAGCAAAGATTCAGTTCGTTGTGAGGAGTAGATGAGGTCTTGCATAGTAAATTAGTTCTTTGTGTTATTTTGATATTTAAAATAAACAGAGTTCTTTGGTCCTAGTAAAGCACATCCAGGTTCTTTTCAAATTACATTTCAGAGTACGGGATCACAATGTTCTGCAAGTGTCTATAAAGCATAAAAACCATGAGCAAATGCAAATCAAAGAATCTTGGAAACATTTTTGAAACATGATTTTAATAAATTACATAATTAAGTTATGTTTATATATAAACATATATTAAATGTATAGATGAATGGGCCTTAATTTTTTTCAGTGTTTCATATATAAATTCAAGTATTAGAGATGACTTTGAAGTAGTCATGTTGCTTTTGGAGAATTCTAAAGTATAGCAAAATTCTAATACTGAAAGAATATATCCTATATAATACTAAAAGTGGGCATTCCTACCTCATTTCTGCAATTATTCATTCTGCTTTTTGGGGGAGGGGACTTGATGTAAAATGTTAATGATTCTGCAGGATCTCATCCCAACCTGACAAACTCTATTTCTGTTATAGTCTTCAATGTGCCATCATTATTATGATTACAAAGAAAGATCATGTCTAAAAAAAAATCACAAAACAACCCAACAACATACTACTGGTTTTCTTTACATCTCTGTTCAGCCAAGGAAACGTATAAAACTGATTAATTCTGGACAGACAGATAAGACATGGTTTATATAAATATTTCTTGGCTTATTTAACAGTTGTGTCTGGGTATGTGTGACAATCACTGTTAGGCTTTCTGACATAGTGACAATGCTGGTAAACCACACAAGTTCCTAAAAAAAAAAAATTACAGTGTTGTTTGTTGACACAGAATGAAAACCCTCAGCCTGGTTCCATTTTATGAGAGAATTTATTTAGAGGTCACATGAAAAACAATGGCCTATGGACAACTATAATTTTATTACAAATTCCATGTTTGAAGGTGGTAACAAGTTAATGACATTTTTTTTTACAATATTCAAAGTACAATATTTCAAGTACATAGGAGAAAAATTAGATATGTGTGCTAAGGCAATAGGGAACCCGCTATAGCCTCAGATGCTGGCAGTAGTCATTTTTGGTTGGTTGGAAACCAGTGCTGTATTTCTACAAACAACTATTTTACACAATGGTCACAAAGATGTTAGCTCACTTAGGAAGGATATTAAGACATGGCTATTAAGACTAGCTACCTGTTCCCCAGTGATTATTTATTGGACTTGACCGTCAACATTCTAACCCCTCCACTATCACTGATGCGTTCTTATCAGTTACTTAGCCTTGCCTAGGACCAGTTGAACTTGCCATTTCTTTCCAGGGATTTGTTCACAGGTTGAACTCAGCTATTCAGGACCGCATGCAGCAGTGGGTTGGACACAATTATGATGCCCTTTTCTTCACGGGAACGTGTTTAAAACATCAAGGGCGATTTCTGTTTTTGCAGACGGGCTCTTTGAGTCAGGGAAGTGTGCTGCCTTTTTATTTTTGCTCCAGGTAACCCTGACAACCCCGCCAACGTTTAAACAAGGCGCCGCCTCCTCATTGGCCAGGCGCTCTCGCTCGCTCATTGGCTCTTTAGTGATTTGGGTTTCTCCTCACTGATTGGTGCGCTAGCGAGGGTTCCGGGCGCTCCCCATTGGTGGAAGCGAGATATTTGAACCGAGCAAAAGCGGCTAGGCTGCTTTCCCTGGAGTATCGGGGATATCTCTGGCCTTCTGATCTCTGTCCTAGTCCGTGGCTTCCGGGAAGCCTGCGGGACCCGGACAGCGGGTACCTGACTGCCCGGAGCGGGCGGCTGCCATGGCGACGGTGCAGGCGGCTTACTGCCCGGAGGAGAGCGGGCGGCGCGCGCGCCGAGATCCCGCGGCCGAGGACCCGTCTCCGCCGGTGCTGTTGCTCAGCCACTTCTGCGCCGCTCCCTTCCTCTGCTTCGGGGATGTCCGCGTGGGCACGTCACGGACCCGATCTCTGGTCCTGCACAACCCGCACGAGGAGTCTGTGCATGTGGAGCTGTCGCTGCTGCGCGCCGCAGGCCAGGGCTTCAGCGTGTCGCCGAACCGCTGCGAGCTGAAGGTAGGAGCGAGGGGCAGGTCCCCGTGGCGTCACCTTGGGTGTAGCAAGAAACTCCGAGAAGACCTGAATCAGCTCCCAGTCTTCACGGTGGGGCTAGGAGATAATGGGACTCGGACACCAAGTCTGCTTCCTGTTTTGATTTTGGGTCCCTCTTCTTGCAGGGTAGTGTAGGAATACAGTAGGACTCCAAGACCTTGACTTGGCTTGAGCAGGGATGGGAGGTGGGTGGGGCTCCCTCTGCTGAGGTGAGGCTGGGAAAGAGCTAGACCCTATACCAAATCTACTCTTCCTTTTGACCCCGGGGACACCCTCTGCAGAAGTGGGACTAGAAGAGAGCAAGACCCCAGCACCAAGTCAACTCAGTCGACCGGCTTTGGCGTTATCTGGTTTGGCGAAAGTGGGCAGTCACTTGCTTGGGATGATGAATGAAAGCGCGTGCACCTGCCACCCCTAGAAGCATTTCAGAAAGTTTCTGTTAAACAGACAAGCGTTTTAAATAGACTTTTGGCAGACGTTGTCTAAAGATGGTACTCTTTAACATTCCCTGTTTTGAGACGGGAGGAATACATTGATGAAAAAATTTTTTTTTGTTTTGTTTTGTTTTGTTTTGTTCTTTTTGCGACAGGGTTTCTCTGTGTAGTCTTAGCTGCCCTGGAACTCATCACTCTGTAGACCAGGCTGACCTGGAACCCAGAAATCCGCCTGCCTCTGCCTCTGAAGTGCTGGGATTAAAGGCGTGCGCCACCTTTTTTTTTTTTTTTTTAAGTTTTCTAACTGCTTCCTTTCAGCCATTTTAATATACATTTTGTTTTTCATATGTTTGGACTCAGTGGAACACCATTTCTGTTGCGGTAATGAAAAAACTGTTTTGTTTAAATATCCACAGCCCAAACCCTAAAGCATCCTCAGGATTGTACTGTGATATGCAGGCAACCTTTGTATTCTACAATTTTTTTTTTTTGGTTGTTTGTTTCTTTTTCTTTGGTGTTCTTGTGGTCTTAAATGTTTCGTTCTGACTCGGATTACTGTGTCCTTTTCAACAAGTAGACTCTCTAAAGCTTTGGGAACAGTTAGCTGAAGGAGCCCGCACACACTGCCTACTAACTAGTAAGGATGGTCTTCAGAGAAAAGGCTAATCGAGGTTGGTTGGTTGCATCATCAGGAGTCCCAACACTTAAGAAACCATTGCCCTCCCTTTGATGAACAACTGCCTAGATTCCTGTCTATGGAAAGATATATATTTTTTTAAGGATAAGTCCTGGCTTGTAGAGGGGAAATTCTGTTAATATTGTTAATCGGCTGGTTTAAAAAACTATAGTTTCTACTTTTCAAGAATAGCTTATCCTTTTCACTTAAACAAGGTCCATTCCCCCATTCATGGCATCTTAGGCTTGTCCAAGCACACACTTTACCGCTGAGCTGGGTCCTGAGCTCCTGCTATTACATTTTAAAAGCCCTTCAATTAAAATGACTTGTAGATTATCAGTTCTTCTGTTTTTGTTCAATTGGATTTTATTACAATTTTATAGCTTTTATTATATTTATAATTTTATTTTGTTGTGGACTTCTATTGCTAATGGCTTTTTTTTTCTTATAATGAAGGAGTGCTGGAAAACTGAATAGGAAAAATAATTAACTCTATTAGGGTATGGTAACAGTTATCAATCTATTCTAAGTTATGTATATTGTGCATTTGGCTATTATTAATTATATTGTCATAATAACTTATAATGTGTTCTTCTGATTACAGCCTAAAGAAAAAATCACCGTTTCTGTTACCTGGACACCACTGAAAGAAGGGGGAGTAAGGGAGATTGTGACATTTCTTGTAAATGATTTTCTGAAGCACCAGGCTATATTACTAGGAAATGCAGAAGAGCATAGGAAGAAAAAGGTAAGGTTTTAGTCATTGTGATTTACTGGAAGGAAGTGTTTGTCATGTAGAAATGCTTTAGTTCGGAGGCCTGAAGTGACATATAACATCACTTATTTAAAACTAATTGAGAACAGCTTGCAACGTCTTTAGCATATTTCATTTGTTTTTACAGAGAAGTCTTTGGAATACCAGTAGGAAGATTCCAGCCTCTTCAAAACATACAAAAAGGATTTCCAAAAACCAGAATTTTAATGAATCATTTACTATTTCACAAAAAGACAGAATTAGGAATCCACTGCAGCCTTGTGAAAATCTGGCTATGAGTGAGTGCTGTTCCCCAACAGAAAACAGTTCTTTCCCCCTTGAAGAAAACAAAGTGCCCACGTCCTCCATTAGCCCCATTAGAGAATGCCAGAGCGAGAGCTGCCTGCCACTGTGTGTACACGGGCCTACTGCCTATTCATCTCTCCAGGGATCTGAAAATGCACAAAATGCAAAAGGACAAGATGCCAGCCTTTCAAAAAAATTTGATTTTAATGAGGAAGTCACAAATGAAACTTTTATTAATCCCATTAGTGTCAGTCACCAAAGTGAAGGGGATAGTAAACTCAGGCTTGTCCCCAACTGTTCTTCACCTTTGAATAGTACACAAACCCAGATACATTTTCTAAGTCCAGATTCTTTTGTAAACAACAGCTATACATCTGATAATGGCCTGAGACCAGTGAAAAATGTTTTCTCAGATACATTTAGGAAAGATCCTTCAGACTCTGTATGTCTGGAACCCCAAACTAGACATGAAGTTTGCCAAACAATCTTAAGCCCAGATTCTTTTTTAAATGATAACTATGGACTTAAAAAAGGTCTAAACTTAGAGTCAGTCAATCCCGTTTTGTCTCCAACACAATTTGGAAAGGATAACATGGTTCACGTAGGTCAGCAAATGGGTAAGTTATCAGCATTGTCAAATAAAACTTCTCAGGATTGGAGAATAAATGAAGGTTTGGCATATAACCCTGAGTGTCTGCATGCACAAACTCCCAGCAGTAGATCTGAAAAACAAAACCCTGTAGAAATGAAGTCACATAACTACACTTTTATAAAGCAAAAGCCCAACATTTCTGAGCTTCAAGATGCTTTTTGTAACCAGAGCAAACAACCAAAAAAGAGACGCCCAATTCTTTCTGCCACTGTTACGAAAAGAAAGCCCACCAATGCCAGAGAAAAGCTACCTGAGATTAGTAAACCAACCGCAAAAAGAAGTCTCGAAGGTCTAGTAGGTGAATGTGGAAAAGAAGTGGATAACCTAAGGGAGAAAGGTTTTCATCCTTCTCTGCCAATCGTGGAGCCAGTAGTCAGTAAACCTCCTAGTTACAGGATTGAAGTAACACCTTCAACCACTGTAGTCGCTCGTAAAAGAAAGAGCAGCGGAACCATGGAGGACGTGCACGGAAAGCCAGCAGCTGCAGAATGGATGGGCGTGTGTGAAATCAAACGAATCCATTTTTCTCCTCTGCAATCTACACCACCAACTGTTGCAAGAACCACAAAGAAAGAAGCACTCACCTCAAAGCGTGTAAGCAGCTTGGAGCGCTCAGGCCTGAAGAAGAAAGCAGGTAAGTCGTCGGTAACATTTCGAGTGGAAGTGTCGTTGAAGAATGCATTTTTCCCTTTTCCTTTAGTGAGTTCTCTGATTCAGTACATCTGCTATTGATGGCCTTTTTGCAGTTTGTTGACAGAAATATAGGACGCTTGTGTGTTCGGAAATAATTATTAATCCTACAGCAGTTTAACTTTGATATTTTTGTTCATGAGTTTTTCTGCTTAAATTATAACTTCAAAAATATTGCATCCAAATGACCTTGGGCCTCCTGGTGAGATATTGTTATATATGCTTTTTATTTATTTTTTCTTTATCTATTTCTAAATTATTTTTTTCTCTTTTCTTTAAGAAGCAAATGAAAAACACAAAAGAGCAGCTTGAAACTCATCTTTCAGACCATTCACTCCTATCTCTCTCAAAAGGAACACTCATCTCTCTCAGAAAGTCTCTCCAATAACTAATCTGAAGAATTAAAAATATTTGTAGAACCTGGCCTTTTAGTTCCAGCATCCATGGGCTCTGCTCTCCTAGAAGCATCTTAAGTGCATGTTACCATTCTTTCTGAGCCGAGCTCCATTGTTTTTGTAACACCCACAATTTCTTAATTAGTAGTTTTCATAGCCCTGCCGGCTGTATCAGTTCCTTTCCCTATTTGGCTTGAATTTCTTAATTTTTCACAGTCAGTACACTTTCATGCCTGCCTTCCTTGTGCTACCCTGACAGATTCCAGCTACCCACCCCAGCAGCCCAGCAGCCCACCTTTGCCGGGGCTTATCTCACTTGTCTACTCTATGCCTGGACATTACCTTTAGGTCTTCATGACTTCTAACTACTATTTAGTTCTTAGCCACTTTTTGCCTGAATTTTTCTGGCTGGAAAAATTAGCCTTCCTTTTTGTTATAAGTTATATTATCCCTCTCTTTTCTCCGGAAGCTCTCTTTTTTTCCCCCACTGTGTGAGATTATAGTAAGTAATATTCACTGAGCCCTTGTGTCTTTGGTCTATAAGAATATTTTCCATATTTTTATAACCTTATCATATGTTACAGTTCTGAATGCCAACTATACACATGTATTCTGTGTATGGTTTTCAGGATAGACTCATAATATGTAGACCTATAGTCAATATTAGGTTTGTCATGACTATCCAAGAGTGTCTTTTGCTTGCTTTATACAAAGCCAAAGCCTCCCCCACCTTTTTTTTTTTTTTTTTAAGATTTATTATTATTATATGTAAGCACACTGTAGCTGTCTTTAGACACACCAGAAGAGGGCATCAGATCTCATTACGGATGGTTGTGAGCCACCATGTGGTTGCTGGGATTTGAACTCAGGACCTTTGGGAGAATAGTCGGTGCTCTTACCCGCTGAGCCATCTCACCAGCCCAGCCAAAGCCTTCCTATCTTAGTACCAACCTCAGTGGATGCTGCTGCTAAATATCTCATTGCCTGGGACAAACACCATGGAATTGTCCTTAATTGTGGTATTCTTCTCCTATCTTTTTTCTATAAATTCCAAATCAGATCTGATTCTAAATATTTATATTTGAAAATGTTACTAGAAGGAAATTTTATTAGCCAATTAACTCAATCAAAAGTTGAGTTTTTAGTACTTGAAATGAGAGCAATAAATACCAATGTTAATAAGAGACATCAAATAAGAGGACTGTACTATCATGATTGCTCTCGGTGGGCGTCATGTAGGTTTCCTGCGTAGGAACAGAAAGCACCATTTGTTAGTAATTCTATTGGCACATCAAAACTTAGAGGCCAATATGTCCTAGTACATCTTTAAAATGTAAATCAGTTGCACATGCCTGTTAGTAATATCTCGCTGCTTCACTGTCTTGTATAGATACACTCTAAACAAATACATTCTCTGATTTTAAGGAAATATCTATTTTGACCTTCTACAAAGTAGACAATAATGGTTAAGAGAATCAATGAATTCAAGACTACATACACAAATGACCATGGAAGTTTTCTTGCTCAAATCTACTGTTTATTTGAAGCAGAAACTTAGTAAGACCTCTCTGCTAGATTCAGAAAGAATTATATACATTAGACTTTCATTCATGAGCATGTATAACTTTGACTACAAGATCGCTTTATGCTCCAGTTATTAATTATATAAATTGTGAATAAGTATAATACTCTTATTTATTATGATAATTGTATGAATAGAATTTTGAATTTAATATTTGATAGTTCCTGACATGGTATACTTAAATTTTAGTTGGCACTGTTATTAATACTGTAGAAGTCTGCTCTTTTTGCTGCTCCTCACAGGTAATTGTAGCTTGGTTTCTTGCTGCTCCGTCAGTAGGTTATATTCCTTAAATGAGTCTTGGTACATTCCTCTTCAGAAGGCCTTTCTAAAGCCCTCTGATACTGCTGAAGCCTGACACGGCCTAATGACTGAGAACATGCCTGTCAGGTCTGCATTGCCCTGCACGTAGCACAGTCTGGAAGTGTGCACATACTAAGCTGTGGTTAGCTACATCAGGAGGGGGTGCTTTTGGAGTTCATTAAGTGGTTTGTGGTCTATAAACTTGAAGATGTTGTTCCTTAATTTAATGAGTATGGGCGTCTTGCCTGACTGTCTGTGAATGATGTGTGTGCTAGTGCTAGAGTGAGAGAGGGCAATGGATTCCCTAGGCTGGAGTTAATGGGTGGCAGTGAGCTGCCACCTTGTGGGCTCTGAGGATTGAACCTAGGTCCTCTGGAAGAGCAGCAGAGCTCTTACCCACTGCATTATCTCTCTAGCCCTCAGGTGTTGGTTGGCTGGTTTGTTTACTGATGTTAATAACATTAGCACCTATTGTCATTAAGTATCTGTTAAATGCATATGATAATAAAGAGCCCAAGTTGAAATCAAATCTGAAATTTGTTACCTATTTGGAAACCTTTTATTTCTTAATGCTACTGTTTTTTTTTCTATTTTACTTTAGATTCATTATTAAAAACACCTCTTTCGAAAACAAAGAAAAAGAGAAGATCCATTGTTGCTGTAGCACAGTCTCATCTGACCTTTATAAAGCCATTAAAAGCAGGCAAGTATTCATTGGATTTATGAGACTGGAAACCGCCATGCGAGGGAAACGATGCATTCAGCTTTAGCTCTGACTGTATGTCGGACTCGAGAAGGTCTCAGCTCTCTTCAGCACGGAGTGATCTCAAACATTGTTCAGTAGTTTAAAGATGATTGTGCTTGTACAAATGTCCCCTTGATCTATTTTTCAAAAATGATTTAAAGGAAAATTTCTTACGTAGTAATTAATTATATTCTTAGCTATTCCTAGACACCCAATGCCATTTGCTGCAAAGAACATGTTCTATGACGAACGCTGGAAGGAAAAGCAGGAACAGGGCTTCACTTGGTGGCTAAATTACATCTTAACGCCTGATGACTTCACTGTAAAAACCAATGTTTCTAAAGGTAAACGTTTTTGAATTACACATAACTGTATTATGCTGTACTTGATGATGTTTCAGTAGCTCATTGTCTCAATAAAGAAGTGTGCAGGAAAGTCATGTGGTAATGAGGAACCCCGATGCCATTTGGAAGAATTTCAAACTATTCTAGTGTTTACTTTCCAGGAAGAAATGGGAGTGGACAGGGTAGAAAGAGCTGGAGGAATCTCTTCTTGAGGAGAAGGAAACTCGACTGTTGCCCTGGCGCAGAAATCAAAGGGTTAGTTCTAGGCCGAGAGAGTAACACGTTACACTACTGTTAGTCTTCTTTATAGGGAGGTAACTTCCTCACTGCTTTGTATATCTCGGAGAACATTATGTGGAATTTCTGCAGTAAAGGAGTCTCTGTATTATATGATTTATGCAATTATGCTTTTTTCCTTTAAGTACAGTCAGATTTTTATTTTTGTTTTTTTTTCTTAAGTTAAAATATGTTTTACAAAAATCCCAGATATAGGTGGAGAGACAGTTCAGTTGACAAAGCACTTGCCTTGAGGACTTAAGTTTCCAGAAGCCTTGTGGAAGCAGTTCAGGGGTACTGCTGGGGCCCTGTAGATGGGTAGATCCCTGGGACTCCCTTGTCTACTAGCTGGGAGACCATCTCAAAAACAAGAAGGTGGAGTGCCCCCCCCAGGAGTGAGTGACACCCAAGCTTGTCTTCTTGCCTCCAACATAGTCACACACATGTGCACATGCATGTATATGTAAGCACGCACACAGGATTCAAATTGTGTCGTAATTCAACTTTATCCTGTTCCTTACAAGCTTAACTTTTATTCAGAAAGATTTAGAAACAGAAACTTAATGGGAGACCATCTGACTAGTCGGCATTAGAAGTTATGTGTGAGGTTAATGAGAACAGCTTACCTCGTGAGGCAGTCTGCAGATAGAGCTTGGCCAAAAGCTCCTAGTGAATAGTGGTCTTGGAGGGGCAGAACAAATAGTCCTTTTTAGCATCTTACCGTGCATTCAGTTGCTGGGTTTGGTAAGGTGTGGAGATGATGTGAAATCAGAAGCATTGTCCTGTTGTTTTTATCTAGTAAACGCTGCCACCCTTGTTTTGGGAGCGGAGAGCCAACATAAAATAAGTGTCCCGAAAGCACCTACAAAGGAGGAAGTGTCTCTCAGAGCCTACACCGCCAGCTGCAGGCTGAACAGATTACGGCGCACAGCTTGCTCCTTGTTTACTTCTGAAAAAATGGTGAAAGCTATTAAAAAGGTTGAGATTGAGATTGAGGTTGGGCGGTTACTTGTTCGAAAGGATCGACACCTCTGGAAAGATATTGGTAAGGTTATAGAAATGTCAAGATTCATTCTTTAAGAATACTACAAAGATATCGTGTTCCTTTTTCATCAGTTTTATTCGTGGCTAATTGACAAAAACTATACCTATTTATAATTGGATGGATTCATACTTTGAGCAGTGAATGATAGTCACAATCTAGCTGTGACATCGACAGTTATCTTAGTGTGTGTGTGTGTGTGTGTGTGTGTGTGTGTGTGTATAGTGTGTCTGTGTGTGTCTGTGTGTCTGTGAAGGGCATGAAAGATCTATTTCAGCTCTGCAGTATAAAGTTAGTAAATATAGTCACCATTCTATACAGCAGCTGCCCAAAGTTCACTCACCTTGCATAACTAAAGCTTTCTACTGTGTATCCAGCATCTTCCTGGCCCCGCCAACCGCCATTCTCTGCTTCTGTGGGCACGATCATTTCAGATGACACGTGCAGGAGAGATTGTACAGAATTTCACTCTTTGCCTGGCTCATTTTACTTAATGTCCTTCAGGGTCACCCATGTCATTAGAAAATGGCAGGATTTACCTTTCTTCAGAATAGATTAATATTCTGTGTGTATATCTGTCTGTCTGTATCAGTGTGCCTAGGTCTGTACATAGATAAAGCACTCTTGCTTTATTAATTCATCTGCTGTAGAGACTGAGATTGGTTGCCTGTGCTGACGGTTGGGCATGCTGATGAAACAGAACATGTAATTGCCTCATTGAGATGCTGATTTTAGCTCTTCCTGTGCGTCCTCATTTGATGCTACATTTCTTGACTGCCTAAAACCTCACAGATAAAATTGTGGGTCACATGTTTAGGAAATATAACTCACTTTTTCTGTTCTGCACTGTTAAGGTTTGTTTGTTTATTTATTATAATTGATATTTGTTAGTATTCTCTGTTGAGGTGTATTTACTATCTTTGTTAATGACACTTAATTTTTTTTTTTTAACCTATGTTTCAGGAGAACGCCAAAAAGTTCTGAATTGGCTCTTATCATATAATCCTCTGTGGCTTCGAATTGGTCTGGAGGTCAGTGTTCAGGTTCATTGTTTTTTTTTTTATTTTTTTGAAGATTTATTTTTATTACCTTAATTGTGTGTGTGTGTGTGTGTGTGTGTGTGTGTGTGTGTGTCAGGGGTATATGCCCACGGATGCAGTGTTAAATCCCCTGGGGCTGGAGTAGCAGGCTGTTGTGGTCTTCTGGTGTAGGTTCTGGGAATTGAACCCAGGTCCTCAGGAGGAGCTCTGTGTGCTCCTAACCACTGAGCCATCTCCCCAACCCCAGCACTTCATTTTAGAAATTACATGCTTTCAGTGGAATACACTCTTTCATAAAATGTGGTTTTTAACTTACAATAGTTAATTCTTGGTTGACTTGATTTATCTTCCTACATAAAATATCAGGTCAGTTAGTAAATACTGGGTGAATAGATCATATTCGTTCAAGTTATTAGCATGTTGTTGCAAAGTAATTTGCTTATGACTTATTTTATTTGAAGGTTTTGGTCCACATGATGATGATGATGATGATGATGATGATGATGATGATGGTGGTGGTGGTGATTTTACCCTTTTATTGAAAATAGATTCTTTTCTCATACAGTATCTCCTGGCTACAGTTTTCCCTTCCTCTGATCTTCCCATTTCTGCCTCTTCTCTCCTCCCATTTGAATTCACTCACTTTCTGTCCCTCATTAGAAAAGAACATAACAACAAAACATATAAAATATAAAATAATAAAATATAGTAAAATAAAACAAAACCATCACTTCGATGTTGGACATGGTAAACCAACAGAGGGCAAAGAGCCCAAGATCAGGCAAAAGAATCAGAGCCCATTGGCTCACACACTCAGGAGTCCCATGAAAGCACTGAACTGAGGACCTGGTGTAGAACTGTTTAGGCCCTGTGCTTGGGGCTCCAGTCTGAGTTCACGTGAGCCTTGCACGTTGATTTAGAGGGCCTTGTTCTGCTGACAAAATGGCAGGCTACAGAATGGGAAAAGATTCTCACCAACTCCACATTGATAGAAGACTAATACACAAAATATGTAATAAATTCAAGAAGCTATCAACAAACCAAATAATCCATTGAAAAATGGGGTAGAAATCTAAACAAAGAACTCTGAGCAGAGGAAACTCAAAACAGCTGAGAAACAGGTACGGTCACTGCCCTTAGCCATCAGGGAAATGCAGATCGGAACGACTCAGAGTCATCGTCTGCCTGTCCTGAGCGGCTGAGCTCGTGCTGGTGAGGATGTGGAGCAAGGGGGACCCTGCTCCACTGCGGGGGGAGTGCAAACCTGTACAGCCACCGTGGAAAGCTGAGGCCTCCTCAGAAAGGTGGGAATCCCTGGCTCTCACAGCCTTTCTGCCTCTTTGAGCAGCTCCCTGAGCCCTGATGGGAGGAGCTAACGGAGACATCCCAGTTAGGACGGCCAGAGGCTCTCACTGCTGCTCCCTTGTGGGTCTCTGCTGTTAGTTCCTGTCTGCTGGCCCTTCTACCTAATTGGCATATCGTTACAGAGGAATTCACTGTGTGTTCTTTTATTTTGTACATAATGTATTGCTAGATTTAATGACAGGTATAGTCAGTTTTAATGTTTTTATTTTTATCCCATCAATAAAAATGACAGTTAAGATGTTAGGTCAGGGTAAGCTTTGACTTTATATTAGTATGTGAGCAAAGCACTTTTATAAGTGTTCAGATGGAATGTTCTTATAGTAATGCCATATGGATTGATTTCTGTATATTTACATAAATATACCAATTTATGTAGAAATACCTGAAGTTAAAATAGACTGATAGTCAAGTGTAGTGGCTCATGCTTGCAGTCTCTGCCCAGGGGAGGTGGAGACAGAAAAATCTTTTCATGTTTCAAGTGAGTCTTATTTACATAGTGAATTCCAGGGTAGCCTAAGCTACAGATTAAGAACCTGTCTCAAAATAAATAAAATAAAATAAAATAAAATAATAAAATAATAAAATAAAAATTAAAAACTGACTGCATTCAACAGACAGTACTATTAAAGTATGTTTTTAAAAACATAAGGCAGAGGATTTGTTATTGGGTTTTCCTTTTTGTCTTTTCTAGCATGGTTTTGTTTTTTCCTATGTCTTATGTATAATTTCTTGTTATTTTAGTTTTTACCAGTCCAGAGCAGAGGAGTCTTGAGAGCGGAACGCAGCAGCCTTTGTATTAGTAACTAGGCTCAGAGAGAGCTGTTCGTAACAGCACTCTAACAGTCTTGTCTGGAGCGCCATTGCATGGCAACACCATTGCATGCTAACACTGCATGAGAGTGGCTCACATGCTAGCGTCTGTGCATGATGAATCACGGCTGAAATGTTTTATTTCCGTGGTTACCCTCTCAGTATTAAATAAGTCACATCAGCTGGCTCTGGTTCATATGTTAAATAATAATTCTGTAGTCCCAGTAAGTAGATACTGTCCCTCTTCTCTGAATTTGGGACCTACCATGCCCTTCCTTTTTTTTTTTTGTTTTTGTTTTTGTTGTTGTTGTTGTTGTTGTTTGGGTTTTTTTTGTGGTAAAGGATATAAACAAAATCACTAGGTAGAAAACAAAATTGCTAGGTAGAAATTCGCAAGGCCTGTTTATTTTTATTTTATTTTATTTTTAAAGATTTATTGAGCCACCATGTGGTTGCTGGGAATTGAACTCAGGACCTCTGGAAGAGCAGTCAGTGCTCTTAACTACTAATCTATCTCTCTAGCCCCTACAACACCCCCCAGCCTTAATATTTATTTTATTCATATGAATACACTGTAGCTGTCTTCAGACACTCCTGATCAGGCATTGAACTCAGGACTTTTGGAGGAGCAGCCAGTGCTCTTAACCTCGACAGTTGCAATGCCTTTTTAAAACTGCCATTTTAAAATTAGCCTTATTAATTTTAAATTTATTTTAAGTTATACATAAATATACAGAACTATTGTATATTGCTATGTAATGTTTACATATATTAATTAAATTATTAGATTTTATATTAGATCAATATACAATATATACTGTATATTTGTTATATATACAACATATATATTATCTAATTAATCTTTAATATTTATTTCTTCAAGCATTTATCATTTCTTTATGCTGAAACTTTTAAAATTCTTCCTGGATTTGGAGTAGAATTTCAACATTGTTACTCTTAACCACTGTTACCCCACTGTGCCACGGCACTCCCAGAATGCTCACTCCGACCTCTGCGTCACTTCCATCCAGATTACGTTGTTCAGAGTATGCCCAAGCACTGCTGGGAGACAGGAGAGAAGTAAGCGCAGCAGTAAGCAGTGGGGATGGAAAGCGGGTGTCAGTCATTGAACCCTGATACACTTTATCTTATTCCAGACCTTAGGAGTTTTGCATAGGACACAATGTTTGATGATACCATAAAGCTTCAAGAGCCCAACATAAGAATGTAAAGATAAACTTCACTATTTTTAACAGTTAATACTTGTCTGTTTTCATCTTTTCCTGTTTTTCCATGTAGGCTTACAGAATACAGTTTATATTTTTAGCTTTCTTCTAAATGCCTTGAAAAACGTCAGTAAGCATGTGAATGTTACACTATTTTACATTTATAGTTGCTTCTGGACATACCTGTGCTTCTCGATGATTCTCTCCAATTGTTTATAGGTATAGCCTTTCACTTGAACTATTACAGAACTTTATTTTAACGATGTGCTGCCTAAGACAGTGGTTAAATTTGAGCAATGGGCCTATTTGTGGTAGGTCTTTAATTGATCCAGAAAAATTAGAATGTAGCTGAGCTTTCTCTGGAGATGAGTCTGTCTACATTTAGAAGCGTTTCATGCACGCTGAACGGGCATGCGGGTTGTGTGCACAGCTGGAGGATGTTCTATAGCGGCCAGCTCACTTCTGTGCTGTTTTACATTTCTTACAGGACAGCGGTTTGCTCCCCCACGGCTTCCTCTGCCACTGAGGGAAGTGTAACCCTGGCCTGGCCTTCTCTTCTCTCCCCAGACAGTTTTTGGAGAACTGATCCCTCTGGCGGACAACAGTGATGTCACGGGACTGGCGATGTTCATTCTCAATCGCTTACTTTGGAATCCTGACATAGCAGCTGAATATAGACACCCCACTGTTCCCCTCCTGTTCCGGGATGGTGAGTGTCTCTGTACACTGCAACACTATAATAGAGCTTGCCATTGTCCCTGGTAGTTTGAATTTTACTTTCTCAAATGAATTTGAATAGGTCCCTGCTTCTGACTAGCTTATCTTCCCCTATCCTCACTTGCCCTCTCCCCCATCACTGTTTCTTCCTGTGGTCTCCACCCACTGCCTCCCCCCAGTAGGCTGTGAGTTCGCTGGGGACTGTGTGTGTTTTGCTGCTAACTACACAGAGCCTAGGATGATGATTGCTTATCATAGTGGGTGTTCATCAAATAATCTGTTGAATGAGACCAGACAGATCTCGTTGCTGCCACTGTGTTGTCCCTTCCATGCATTGGACATACCATTAAATGATACTTGTCCAATAGAAGAGTTAACTGACTCATACCTGTAAATTACTAAGAAAAAAATACATGACGATTTTAGGGGTACTTGCTACCAGCTTTGCTAGCTTATGGTTATCATTGCCTTTCATAGATAAACTTATTGCTGCTTTGTTTTGTTTTGTTTTGTTTTGTTTTGTTTTTTTGTACTTGAAGGTCACGAAGCAGCTTTGTCTAAGTTCACTTTGAAAAAATTGCTGTTGTTGATCTGTTTCCTTGACCGTGCTAAAAATTCCAGACTTATTGATCATGATCCTTGTCTCTTTTGTAAAGACGCTGAATTCAAGGTACCATTTTTATTTTATGCGTTTTATTTTCCTTTCCAAACTTTTCTTGCTTTGGTGGTATCTTAGTCAGGCTTTCTATTCCTACACAAAACAAAATGACCAAGAAACAAGTTGGGGAGGAAAGGGTTTATTGAGCCTACACTTCCACACTGCTGTTCATCACCAAAAGAAGTCAGGACTGGAACTCAAGCAGGACAGGAAGCAGGAGCTGATGCAGAGGCCATGGAGGGATGTTACTGGCTTGCTCCCCCCTCCCCACCCCCCCACCCCCTTTGCTCAACCTGCTCTCTTATAGAACCCAAGAATTCCAGCCCTGGGTATGGCACCACCCACAGTGGGCCCTCCCACCTTGATCACTAATTGAGCAAATGCCCCACAGCTGGATCTCATGGAGGCACTTCCCCAGCTGTGATAGCTCCAGTTTGTGTCAAGTTGACTCACAAATCCAGCCAGTTCAGGTGACATGTTTTCTATTGTAAAGAGCATTGGTATTCCAGTGAAGGCATTCTGAAATGGAACAGGAGTGAGGGTTTGCCTAGTGGCCTTTTCTCTATTCTTTTTTTCCCCCTCATGATTATGTGTCTCAGTTTCATCCTCTTAGAAGGTACTTGTGCACTTCAGACCCCTGGTTTAAAATGCCTGATTTTAGTTGAATGATAGTTTCCCATTAGTTTTTTACTCTTAATTTTGACTTGAGAATGAACTAGGTTATGCTAATATAGAATTAAGTTGGGGGAGAAACTTTTCCCCTATTTTAAGTTATATGTTACCAAACTAGCTTTTGTATTTAATTGTGATCAATTTTTACAAGGTCTTAAATTGGAAATATGAGTTCGCATTTGCCTTGGTTATAGGCAGTCTCTTTATACTCCATGTATCATTTCTATAAGTACAGGTTGGTTTGAAGGATTTGTTGTTATCAGAAATAAAATATTAATACTGAAACATGACTGTTCTCTGTCCGTAGGCTAGTAAAGACCTTCTTCTGGCCTTTTCACGAGATTTCCTAAGTGGTGAAGGTGACCTTTCTCGTCACCTTAGCTTATTGGGGTTACCTGTGAGCCATGTTCAGACACCACTTGATGAATTTGATTTTGCTGTCACGAATCTTGCGGTGGACTTGCAGTGTGGGGTTCGCCTTGTGTAAGTATAAGCTAAAGATTTACTTAATGAGATAAACTAAAAAATATTTTTTAAAACATGTATTTCCTGGATTAATACTTAATTTTTTATTAGATATTTGCTTCATTACATTTCACATGTTATCCCCTTTCCTCATTACCCCTCTGAAAAACCCCTATCCCATCCCCCAGCCCCCTGCTCACCAACCCTCCCCCCTCTCACTTTCCTGTCCTGGCATTCGAGGCAGGGGCATTGGGCCTCCACAGGACTAATGGCCTCTCCTCTCCTTGATGTCTGAAAAGGTCATCCTCTGCTACATATATAGCTGAAGCCATGGGTCCCTCTATGAGTACTCTTTGGTTGGTGGTTTAGTCCCTGGGAGCTCTGGGGGTACTGGTTGGTACATATTATTGTTCCTCCTATGGGGCTGCAAACCTCTTCAGCTCCTTGGGTCCTTTCTCTAGCTCCTCCATTGGGGACCCTATGCTCAGTTGACTGTGAGACATGGGTATTTTGATCCCCCTTCTAATATATCCATACTTTGGTCTTTTTTCTTCTTGAGCTTCATGTGGTCTGTGAATTGTATTGGGTATTCTGAGCTTTTGGACTAATATCCACTTATCACTTATCAGTGAGTGCATACCATGTATATTCTTTTGTGATTGGGTTACCTCACTCAGCATATTTTCTAGGTCCATCCATTTGCCTAAGAATTTCATGAATTCATTGTTTTTAATGGCCGAGTAGTTACTCCATTGTGTAAATGTACCACACTTTTTGTATTCATTCCTCTGCTGAGGGACATCTGGGTTCTTTCCAGCTTCTGGCTATTATAAATAGGGCTGCTATGAACATAGTGGAGCATGTGTCCTTATTACATGTTGGATCACATTCTAGGTATATGTGTTTTCTCTCTCTCTCTCTCTCTCTCTCTCTCTCTCTCTCTCTCTCTCAGGAGTGGTATAGCTGGGTACTCAGGTAGTACTATGTCCAATTTTCTGAGGAACTGCCAAACTGATTTCCAGAGTGGTTTTACCAACTTGCAGTCCCACCAGCAATGGAGGAGTGTTCCTCTTTCTCCACATCCTCTCAAGCATCTGCTGTTCCCTGAGTTTTTGATCTTAGCCATTCTGACTGGTGTGAGGTGGAATCTCAGGGTTGTTTTGATTTGCATTTCCCAGATGGCTAAGGATGTTGAATATTTCTTTAGGTGTTTCTCAGCCATCCAGTATTCCTCAGTTGGGAATTCTTTGTTTAGCTCTGTACCCCATTTTTAAATAGGGTTATTTGTTTCTCTGGAGTCTATCTTCTTGAGTTCTTTGTATGTATTAGATATTAGCCCTTGGCCGGATATAGGATTGGTAAAGATCTTTTCCCAAACTGTTGGTTGCAGTTTTGTCCTATTGACAGTGTCCTTTGCCTTAGAGAAGATTTGCAATTTTATGAGGTCCCATTTGTCAATTCTTGATCTTGGAGCATGAGCTATTGGTGTTCTGTTCAGGAAAATTTCCCCTGTGCCCATGTGATTCAACCTCTTCCCCACTTTCTCTTCTATTAGATTCAGTGTATCTGGTTTTATGTGGAGGTCCTTGATCCACTTGGACTTGAACTTTGTACAGGAAGATAAGAATGCATCAGTTTGCATCCTCTACATGTTGTCCATCAGTTGCCCGAGCACCATTTGTTAAAAATGCTGTCTTTTTTCCACTGGATGGTTTTAGCTTCTTTGTCAAAGATCAAGTGACCATAAGTGTTGATGCAATAAATGTATAACTTAAAAAAAGTTTCGTTTTCTCTTGGACAAAAATGATATATCAGTTATGCCATACAGTTTTGTGTTCACTGCTGTTATGGGAATAGGGTCTGTGGTTGGGAACAGCTGATGTCTCAGGTTAGGGTTACAAAGAACATAAACACTGAATACTTACAAACACTGTGCCAGTGGCAGCTTGCTCTGACTTAGGATGATAAAATGTAACAGATGCTACTAGGAGTTGGATTTCCGGTGGGTCTGTTTTAGGTACGTCCTCAGATGTCATCCCAGGGATCTGCTCTGGTTTTGTCTGACTCTGACAAAATATTATTTCAGCTTTCACCCTCTGTCATTACTTGTTAGCTATGTGACTAAGTTTACTTAACTCCTAAATCTTAGTGCCTTCGGTAAAAAAAATTAGAAATTCAGGAACAGTTAATGCCTAATTATGGAATTTGCTGATGACTAAGAAACAGGTTGTTGTGTAGAATTTGTAGCTTCTTAATTCCTGTCCCAACATGTCCTCCTACACTCCTTCCTCGTCCTCTGTCTTACTGTAGAGAACTCTATTAAATTGTTCATATTTACATGTGTTGTGTTTTTCTGTCTTACATGTGTGCAGACCTCAAATGTCCAGACTCACAATGAGAAACAATTCTACTTGCTAACTGAAGCAGCAGAAACTTGGGAATAGTTTCTTGGAGACCTTTCATTCTTAATGTGTTTAGAGTCTTGTGACATTTTGGGGCAGTATCTTTATTTAAATGAACTTTTTCTTAGACAAGTTTCATCGTAGAAGTCTTACTGAAAATTTCTTTACTGCTAGGCGAACCATGGAGCTTCTCACACAGAACTGGAGTTTGTCAGGCAAACTCCGGATTCCTGCAATAAGTCGAGTTCAGAAGATGCACAATGTTGATCTTGTTCTTCAAGTCCTCCGATCCCGAGATGTCCCACTGACTGATGAACATGGTAAACACAGCCTAGGAACAAACTCTCCGTCCTTGCTGGACCTCGATGTGTGCATATACTATCCTAACGGACTGTCTTTCTCTTGCAGGGAGCACTATCTTGTCTAAGGATATTGTGGATAGGCACAGAGAGAAAACCCTTGCGTTGCTTTGGAAAATAGCACTTGCTTTCCAGGTAGTGTATATTTGGCTTCTTCTTCTTCTTTTTTTTTTTTTTTGTTAATCAATTTTGAATGCTGATTATTAAAATCATTTTAAGTCAAATGATGACTAACAAGAGTCATTTGCACTTTGTGGGCCTTATTCTATCCTATCCTAGGAATTGCTTTTGTTTTACAATTAAATCCTCTTTTATACTATTGACAAAGTCAATATAGCTTCTTTATAAAGGAGCTGAAGCTAAAGTTTCCATCTTAGAAGATATAGTGCTTAATGTACAGCCCAGGCTTATGTAGACCCAAATTTCATATTTTTAACCAGAAAACATTTCTTACCACTTAACGTGTGGATACTATTTGCCATTAAAAATATAATTTTTATGCTAAAAATACATGTTAGGTCGGTTTTGTTGGATTGATCAAAATTTATTTGTGTGTGTGTGTGTGTGTGTGTGTGTGTGAGTGAGAAGAGGCAAGAAGTCCCTGGTAGGTGCTATTTTCTTTGCTGCTGTCTGCTTTATTATTTGAGATGAGGCCATTTCTTGAGGCTATGGCTCACTGATTTGGCTAGACTGGCTGGCTGGGAAGTCCCCAGGGTCCGCCGGTGTCTGTGCCCTAGATCACATGCCACGCCTGGCTCGTGCGTGGGTGTCTGTGCCCTAGATCACATGGTGCCACACCTGGCTCGTGCATGGGTGTCTGTGCCCTAGATCACGTGCCACGCCTGGCTCGTGCGTGGGTGTCTGTGCCCTAGATCACGTGCCACGCCTGGCTTGTGCGTGGGTGCTGGTGATCTGTGCTCAGGGACTTTTGACTGGAGGAGGCCCCACCGCCTGGTCCAGCCCACTCCGAGTTCGTTAACATTTCTGATTATGTTTTCCCTCCATTTTCATTAGTTTGTTTTCGTACAGACAGTTATTTCAATTTTTGTGGGTTAAAAATGAAATATGGAAAACATATAAAAATGTATCCAACTGTTCTATATTTTCCAGGTGGATATTTCTCTTAACTTAAATCAATTAAAGGATGAAATTAATTTTCTAAAGCAAACACACAATATAAAGAGAGCCATGTCTGCACTAACATGCCCTTCACAAGCTATTACTAGTAAGCCAAAAGACAGGAGGATCAGTGGGAATTTTGAACACTACGGTCACAGTGTGAAGTTATTGATGGATTGGGTTAATGCAGTTTGTGCCTTCTATAATCAAAAGGTTAGTCTTTTTCCTTTTCTTTTTAACCTTTGCTAAAGTATGGCAGTATATACAATTTTTATGTATTTCTTTAATTTTTATGTATTTAACATGTTTTCACACACAGAGACACTATATACATTCTTTATATCTATAGCTTTCAATCTGTCTGTCTGTCCATCCATCTATCCATCCATCCATCCATCCATCCATCCATCCATCTATCTCTATGTAACTTTTGTCCACAAAATTAAAGAAAAATTTTAAAGACAGATGCTATGTATAATTGGGACATAGAAACCCTGATCTTACTCTATTGTAATATCCAAAGAAACCTCATACAGAATGGAGTAACAGACCTTGACTGGGTCTGTATGATCAATTTGTAGGGTGATACTTAATGATAAGAACTTATAAGTATAAACACTTTAAAAATGTTCCCACATATGTATAAAGTCTTTGATAAGGAATATTAAACAGGATCAGCAGTACAGATTGCGTGTTACTGGGGATATTGTAAATTATTACTCTTCAACGGCATCATCACTGGAAACATTGTTAGCTCTAATGATAATGGTGGCCTTCTATGTTTTAAGCGGTTATTACCTGTGGATTCAGTAAGTGGCTGAGGCCGATTCGCTTCGGAAATTGATTGTAGCAGCTTGTCTGCCTGTTCACTGCAAGTGCTGAGACCCATCCTCCCCTGAGGTTCATTGATGACCCTCTGCCTTCTTCTGTGCTTTTCATGATCTGTGTGCTTACTGTGTTTTCTGCTTTTCTTTGATTTTCTTGTTTAAAATCCTGAACAGTAGCGCTGAACCATCGAGTAGCGTCCTTGAGGAAGACCATCTTGTTTCAGGCTCAGGGCTTGTTAAATGAGCTTCATTTTGGCGTTTGTCCCGGTGCTGTTGGCCATGTCATTAGTGTCGCTGCATCCTGAAAACACACGAGTCAAACTTTATGGTTGATGGAAATTGGGCCTTAACCTGATGTTTTCCATTAACAGACTGATTCATTTTTTTTCCACATTTGGTATTGAGTAATGGCGATTGATTGTGATCTTACAGTTTTCCAAAGACTGACAACACATTACTGTGTACCGGGTGACTTTGCATACCGTTTTATTCTCTCAACAGTTGTAGAAGCCAGAAGTCTAAAGTAAGGTGTTGCCAGTCCATAGTCTCCTTAAAGGCCATTCTCTCCGGCCCCTCTTGTATGTTCTGGTACACGGCAGTAGTCATGTTTGGCTTTTGGCTTGAAGCTGCATTAGTTCAGTCTCTGCCTTTGCCATCTCATAGTGTTCTGTGTTTGTATCTGTGTCTCTCTGTTCTTCAATTAAAGTCATATTCTTAGGTTCTGGGAAGGGTAATGCTGTTTTGAGAGATGCTATCCAACCATACTAAACATACTAAATAATATACTAAATAATATACTAAAGTATGTTTATATTAGTTTCTGAGTAGCACTGATCATGTCGTTGGTGTTTGCACTCAGGTGGAGAATTTCACAGTGTCTTTCTCAGATGGCCGTGTGCTCTGTTATTTGATTCACCATTACCATCCATGCTATGTGCCTTTCGATGCCATATGCCAGCGCACCACTCAGTCTGTGGCCTGCACACAGACTGGATCAGTGGTATTGAATTCTTCTTCTGAATCTGAAGGAGGTTGTCTGGATCTGTCTCTTGAAGCACTCAATCACGGTTAGTCCCTGTAGTCTGCTTAAGCCTTCGACTTCTTTGCCATATCTGATTTTTTTACTACATTCATCTCTTTATCATGTGTGAATGTTGTAGAAAACACTCCAGAAATGTACAAAGAGCTTCTAGAAAACGAGAAGAAAAATTTTCATTTGGTGAGATGTGCAGCTAGAGATCTTGGAGGCATACCTGCAATGATTCATCACTCGGACATGTCAAATACAATTCCAGACGAAAAGGTTAGTGGACGATTGATTTCTTCATAATCACTCTTTGTTTTGCCTTTTGAGACAGGGTTTGTCTGTGTAGTCCTGGCTGTCCTGGAATTTGCTGTCTATAGACCAGTGTGACCTCAGACTCAGAGAGTAGCCTGCCTCTGCCTCTGCCTCCTGAAGGCTGGGATTGAAGGTGTGAGCCACCACTCGTGGCTGACAATGTCCTTCACGCAGCTCGGAAGGTGGTAGTGAGAGCCGGTTCTCTCCTGACGCTCTGCTCTCTTTCCTCTTGTATTTTCTTAGGTGGTTATCACCTATTTGTCGTTTCTTTGTGCACGGCTTTTGGATCTCCGTAAAGAAATAAGAGCTGCCAGACTTATACAGACAACATGGAGAAAATATAAACTCAAAAGAGACCTGAGACACCATCAGGTAATTGTGCCAAATGAGAACAGTATCTCATGTGATTCCAATGAATTTTACAAACAGAGATGGTTGAGATAAAAGCATTAATTACATCAAGTTTGGGGTTGCAGTGATATAAATATGGCATACTGATGTATCTTCTATCCTGTCAACCCTCCCCATCATCTGCTGTAAGCCACAGATAATTTCTTGTACACTTGTGAAGATTAAACCTGGAGTCCTTGCCCACCTGTTGGTTTTTACTGCAGTCCGCCTGGCCTGCAGCATCGGGAATGGTCTCTTGATGTCTCAGGGCTTGACCTCCTGGGTTTCAGTGCTGCTTAGGCCTGAGTGTGGGATCTCGTAATGATTCTCAGACTCAGTCATATTGACCACCAAGATGACCCACCACAAGAGGCTAATTTAAAGAAATGTTTATAGTTGTGGTTACATTTTATTGGTTAATCTGATTGCTGCTTGTTGCTTCCACGGGTAGTATTCCCGCTCTTCCATGGTAATGATGACATCCATCTGTATCTTCCTACTAAGAACATGTGTAGCATCTTCTCTCTATCCTCATATGCATTTCTTAAGCTGCTAGGGTGATAAGGATTATCCTGAAATACCCTTTCAGCATGTAGATTTTGCTTTGATGCTTTTGTTATAATTAGTATAAACCCTCCATTGATAATAGTCACTCAAACTGTACGGCAATGAAATGGCAGATAGACAACATTTCCTGGGTCCCCTGGTAAGATCAGCATGTTGTTTTTCCTATCCATAAGTAGACACAAACTCTAAATCATAGGATTTGGTCTATGTATGGGGGAAATTAAAAAAAAAACAAAAAACTGGTAACTTGATCGCAGAATGGTAGATATGGCATTAAAATAATGTCATGTGTAGAGAATGGTTGCAGATGTGAATACAGTAGCCCTAGCTTAGGGGAGTTGTCCTGATAATTCTTGTAGTGCATTTGCCTCCCTCTGTCAACACCTTATCTGATGACAGGTAAAGTTGTGGGTTTTAGTCACTTGAAGTGACGCAGATCTAGCAGTTGAGCTGTTTCATTTCGCTTCAGTCTCTCATCCAAGATACCCTTGGTGTTTTTAATTCTGTATTTCTGAACTCAATCACCTCTAAAATCTTTTTTATCAATTCCCATGTTTTCTAATAGTGCACTTCTAGCTGAACTTCTTATAAAGACATGCTTGGAAGAGACACTGAAATGTGGTATGATGGTCTGGCCACTTTGGTAGGCGTACTTCCTCTCTCCTAAGATTGTAATTGTCTAGTTTATTATTGTTTTTCTCAGTGCTGTGGTCTAGTATGTGGCCTTTCCTGTTCCTTGGTATTTGTTTTTATCTACTGATTGCCTTTTTCATCTCTGGAATGACAGTTTGACCGGTTCCCTAGTTCTCAGGCATTGTGGCTTCTTCCATGCAGATGGCACCCGCTGATGTGTCGAGCCCCCTTCCACACGGGATGCTCCGGACAGTAACATGAAGGGTGTCAGTCATGCTGTGTGTTATTTCTTTCCACTGCTCCACTCAGGTTGAGCAGAGTTCAGCAGGGCAAGCACAGGGACAGCCCTTGAGATGCTGGCTGCTGCCTGCGGACCGACAGGTCCGTGACTGACTGTGTGCCTCCGTTGGTCCAGGTCATAAGTGCTACATCCAGTCATTGTTTTAATGTGATTTAAATGATCACTTCTGAACTCTGAGATAGGAAATATTTGGTGGTCTATATACCACTGTAGTAGTCACTCTCACAAGTAGTACAAGTGGGGTTGGGCAGGATTCTGGCTTCTGTCCCAGGACACACGGCTTCTCCTGGGTAGCCCATGTTGCTGCACCTCTCGGCTCTGGTTCTCACAGGCTGTGTCCCCTGTTCCTCGTGATCTGTAATGAAGGGAGGGGTATGTGGTTCTCCTCTTTTGTGCATTGCTTTGCTCAGATTGTAACAGCAAGACTACCCGATACTACAAAGCATTTTGTGTGCCGTGCATCAGCTCTTCCCCGAATCCACTGGACCCATGCCAGAATGGTATTAATTAGTCTGCAGATGATTTGTGATAGATCGAACATGTTGTATTTTATCTTCATTCAGTTCCTAGGATGCTTCTTTCTTCTAATCACTCGCCTTTTGATATGCCCAGAAGCACTTGTAGCCCCAGGATGAACATAAGAAGCCTAGAATAAGGGAGGGGTTTTGCAGGATAAATTACTAATATACTTAATGTGTAGGAATGGATTATTTTACAAAGAATAAAGTCTTAAAGAGGTTCTTAACACAATTCTGTTTTTCTTCTCCTCATTAAAGGAAAGAGACAAAGCTGCTAGAATTATTCAGTCAGCCGTTCTCAATTTTCTAAGTAGACGAAGATTGCAAAAAGCACTCAGTGCAGCTCTGGTCATTCAAACTTGTTGGCGAAGAGTCTTGGCACAAAGGAAGTTGTTGATGCTGAAAAATGAAAAACTGGCAAAACTTCAAAGTAAATCAGCATCGCTCATTCAGGTATGATATTCTGGTGTGAAATTTAAACTTAAGAAATTTATGCCAATTTTAGCAAAGAAGGAAATATGTGATAGAATTTTCAGTGGCCAATACTGTTGTCCCTTGGTGTTTCAGGGGGCGGGGTGGGATTGATCCTGGAACCCCGTGTAGATCCCCAGATCTGGATGCATTTTCTTCTGTACATCCTCCCGGGTTCTTCAAATCATTACAACTTCTTTATAGGGCCTGGTGCTGTGTAAGGGCTGTGTGGATGTAGTCGGGTTGCATTGTTTAGGGCACAGTGACTAGAAAGTGTTTGCAGATTCAGCCAGACACCTGCTCTTCTCCTCTGGTATCTCCTGTCTACCATTAGCTTGAATTCAAGGATGTGGGACGCAAGGACACTGGGCGCCTGCCTCACTAGCTAAGCCTTGCCCTTGACACCCCCTCGCTGTCTGTTGAATGCTGCTGTGGGTAGCACATGGCTGAGACCCAGCTGAATCTCTGTGCCCCTTGCTGGCTTTGGTTTACTTTAGAGCTTTGTAATCTGACTCCATGGGAAGTGCTCCTGCCCCAGGCTATCTTATGCTCCTTGACTCCTGGAAACTTCTGAGCAAAGTGGACATTTTTCTCACTATGTCCTTTGGTTTATCTCAGAAATGGTGGTGATCACTGGCTAACAGAATGCCTATATTGTTTACTTTTAAAGACAGAAGTGTTCCATGCATGGGTATGGATTCATTTTTATAATGAATTGTAACATTAATGAGGTGTGCTATTTCAATTCATCCCCTGTAAAATTGAAGCTTGACCCTATAAATGTATCTCTCTTAGAAATGTAAAAGCTTTGATTCTGTCTACTCAAAATGCTAGATTAGTTTAATAAATTACCTCATTGTGAATCACTTTAAAGATGAAATATTATACATGGGAAATTGCATGCAACGATGATATTATAGAGCCTGGTGGTTTCTTACAAAATGAATACCCATGTCATTACCTCCCTTACCATGAGATAGACTGACTGGCTCTTATAAGCTCCTTCACAGACTTAGCTTTTCTGCCCCAGCCCCAGGTGGCCACTGGCTGGTTTATACTAATCACACCTTTTTCATATGCATCTTTTTCGAGCCTTCTAAGTCAGTCGTGTCCTTCTTGAGCTCAGATTTCTATAAACTCTTCGTTTACTACTCCAGCACTTGGGAGCGTTATCTGTGGAGTAAGCTGCCATTTAGTTCTCATCCTGTTGTGCGTGGGCGTTTGACATTCCCGTTCCTCCCGTCGTAAAGGCTATTTGAATGTGCCTTTTCCTGTGACCATGTCTGCATCCTGCTTACCTGGAAGCAGAACTTGAAGGACCTGCATAGGCACAAGACACCCCAAGACCAAAGCTCTCGACACAAAGGAAATTTATTTCCGGAGGAACAAATAACAGAGGGAGAGGAGTAAAGAGAAGGGGAAAGGAATGGGGGTGGGGAATATTTGTCCTGAGGGGGCAGAGAGGAGACACCGGCAAATGGCAGTTTATAAAGGTAAAAGGAGAAACCCTGTGTTAGGATGAGGTGTTTAATATATTTGGACATATTAATCAGAGCAGACAAAGGGGGCCTTTTGATAGCTGGGCCTAGGTAGTCGGCCTGAGGAGGAGCAAGTGGCCCAGTAAAGGAGTAGGCCTTGGTGGCCAGCCTTAAGGATGTAATCTAGCACGTCTTTAGCAAGACAAGGAACAGGAGGACAGAGCCTGCCCGAGCCCTGTGCACCTTGCTGGCTGCCGCCATGCCGTGCCTTCCCTTCCCAGCTGTGGAGGTTTGGGGGAGTAGCAGTCAGGTGGTTGCATTCCCAAATTCTGTGTGTGAACAAGACTGTTATGAAATTACATGGTATTTGCATTTTCACACCATTCAGTCTACCTAGCATCTTTGGACTACCAGAAGTTCCCCTTACAATGTCTACTCTTGGAGAGTCATCACCTTTAATATCTAGAGCATTATGTAGCTGTTCAGCATGTTTTTCCCTTTCCTTTTGTAACATTTTAATGTTTGGAACATTGTGAACTGCCTGATGTGGGTACTGGTATCCAAACTTGGGTCCTCTGGATCTGGGTGGCAGCCCTCTCTCTCCAGCCCGTAATATGGGTATTTTAAAGCAGAGTGCTAGATGAATGAGCATTTTCTGTTAACTTAGAAAGCTGTGTGTATTTCACTTTGTCTTCTTTCTTATATTTCTCAGGCTTACTGGAGAAGGTATTCCACCAGAAAACAGTTTCTGAGGTTGAAACACTACTCAGTCATCCTTCAGTCTCGGATAAGAATGAAAATTGCTCTTACATCTTACAAACGATATCTTTGGGCCACAGTTACAATTCAGAGGCACTGGCGCGCCCATTTAAGTAGAAAACAAGATCAGCAAAGATTTCGCAAGCTGAAATCCTCCTCCCTTGTCATACAGTTTATGTTCAGAAGGTGGAGGCGACGCAAGCTGCGGGTACAAACCAAAGCTGCAGTGACATTGCAGCGAGCTTTCAGACAGTGGCATGGCAGGAGACAAACCCGGGAAAGAGCTGCTGTTGTGATACAGTCTTGGTACAGGATGCACAGGGAATTGCAGAAATACATTTATATTAGATCTTGTGTTGTTGTCATCCAGAGAAGAGTTCGGTGCTTTCAAGTCCAAAGGTTATATAAAAGAAGAAAAGCTGCCATCCTGACGCTCCAGAAACACTACAGGGCGTATCAGAGGGGGAGGCTGGCACGCACTGACTATTTGCAGAAACGAGCTGCCGCCATTCGACTGCAGGCTGCATTCAGGGGTGCAAAGGCTCGCCGCTCATACAATTTGCAGATTCAAGCTGCCTGTGTTCTTCAGTCCTATTGGAGAATGAGACAAGAAAGAGTTAGATTTTTAAACCTTAAAAAGATGGTTATCAAATTGCAAGCACACATAAGAAAACACCAACAGCTACAGAAATACAAAAAGGTAAAGAAAGCGGCTATCACAATTCAGACTCATTTCCGAGCTTCCATTTTAGCCAGGAAGGTTCTAGCATCTTACCAGAAAACAAGGTCTTCAATCATTGTTCTACAGTCCGCATATCGAGGGATGCGAGCCAGGAAAACATTTCGTCATGCTTTAACATCCGTTATAAAGATTCAGTCATATTATCGGGCTTATATATCCAGAAAGAAGTTTCAGAGCTTCAGAAATGCCACCATAAAGCTTCAGTCAGTTGTCAAGATGCAACAGTCGCGGAAGCAGTATTTACAGGTCAGAGCGGCTGCTCTGTTTATCCAGCGGTGGTATCGTTCCCAGAAACTGGCTTCACAAGAGAGGAGGGAATACATACAGGTGCGTGAGTCCTGTATCACACTGCAGGCACACTTCAGAGGGTACCTGGTCAGAAGGCAGCTGAGGTTACAGAGCAGAGCTGCCACCGCTCTGCAGTCGTACTTCAGAATGAGGACGGCGAGGCAGCGCTACCTGAGGGTGCGCGAGGCCGCTCTGGTCATTCAGAGTTTCTACTGTGCCTACAGAGCACAAGTCAGCCAAAGGCAGAACTTCCTGCAGGCCAAAGGAGCAGCTATTTGTTTGCAGGCCGCTTACAGAGGCTGGAAAGCACGGCGGCAAATCCAGCAGCAGTCTGCGGCTGCTGTCACCATTCAGAGGGTTTTCAGAGGCCACAGTCAGAGGATGAAATACCAGACTGTGCTTCAGTCCGCCGTGAAGATTCAGAGGTGGTACAGGGCATGCCAGATGGCTTATGACACGCGAATTCAGTTCCTAAACACGAGAGAGGCTGTGGTTTCTCTGCAGTCTGCCTACCGTGGCTGGCAAGCTCGTCAGTGGCTCAGGAGGCAGCACCAGGCCGCGGCGAAGATCCAGTCCACTTTTAGGATGGCCGTGGCCCGGAAGCAGTATCAATACCTAAGAGCAGCTGTAGTAGTCCTGCAGCGGCACGTCAGGGCATGGGCTGCCGGAAGGAGGCAGCGCTTGGAGTACATCAGACTCCGCCGTGCAGCTCTGGTGTTTCAGGCCACATGGAGGGGCAAGGCTCTGAGAAGACAGATTGCCTGGCAGCACCAGTGCGCCACCCTCATACAGTCATATTACAGAATGTACGTCCAGCGCAGGACGTGGGGCGTCATGAGGACCGCTGCTCTTCAGATTCAGGTGTGCTATAGGGCTTACAAAGTTGGGAAAGAACAGCGCCATTTATACCTGAGAAGGAAAGCAGCTGTAGTCATTTTACAGTCAGCTTACCGAGCTATGAAAGTGAGAAGACAGATAGCCGAATGCCACAAAGCTGCAGTCACTATACAGTCTAAATTTAGAGCCTACAGAACACAGAAGAAATACTGGACTTATAGAACTTCTGCCATTATGATTCAGAGGTGGTATCGGAATATTAAAATCACAACCCAGCAACATCAGGAATACCTTAACTTAAAGAGAACAGCAGTTGCAGTCCAAGCCGCTTACAGAGGCGTCAGAGTGAGGAGACACATCCGGCACATGCACACGGCGGCCTCGCTCATTAAAGCCACCTTTAAGATGCATCAGGCGAGAGTAAGATACCACAAGATGAGAGCCGCAGCTGCCGTGATTCAGGAGCGATACAGAGCGTATTGTCTAGGTAAAATTCAGCAGGAGAAGTACCTGAGGACTTTGAAGGCCATTAAAACCCTTCAGGCCGGTGTGAGAGGAGCAAGAGTTAGACGGACTGTAAGAAAGATGCATTTTGCAGCCACACTCATTCAGTCGTGTTTCAGGAGACACAGACAGCAAACATATTTTCATCGGTTGAGGAAGGCGGCAACAGTGGTGCAACAGAGATACCGAGCCGTGAAAGAAGGGAGCGCTGAGTTTCAGAGGTACAGCCAACTGAGGCGGTCTGCCATCCTCCTTCAGGCTGCCTTTAGGGGACTGAAAACTAGGAGACGCTTCAAAGCTATGCATTTAGCTGCTACTCTCATTCAGAGGTGGTTCAGGACTCTGCTGATGAGAAGGAAGTTCCTCTCTCTCAGGAAAACTGTTATTTGGATTCAGAGACAGTACCGTGCAAGACTTCATGCCAGGTATTCCCGACAACAGTTACTGTTGGAAAAGGCAGCTACAAAGATCCAGTCATCATACAGAGGCTGGACGGTGAGGAGAAGGGTGCAGACGATGCACAGGGCTGCTACTGTGATCCAGGCCGCTTTCCGAATGCACAGAGCCCGCCTGAGGTACCAGCACTTGAAGCGGGCCTCAGTTGTGCTCCAGAGGCAATACCAAGCACACAGAGCTGCAAAGCTGCAGAGGCAGCTTTTCACCAGGCAAAGGCATGCTGCTGTGATCCTGCAGGCTGCCTTCAGGGGGATGAAAACCAGAAGTCATTTGAAGACCATGCATTCTTCTGCAACCCTTATTCAGAGTAAATTTAGAGCTTTAGTAGTAAGGAGACGATTCGTCGCTCTCAGAAAAGCTGCAATTTTTGTGCAGAGGAAATTCAGAGCCACCCTTTATGCCAAGCACACATTGCACCAATTCTTGCAGGTACGAAAGGCAGCCATTACAATACAGTCCTCTTATCGAAGACTGATGGTACAAAGGAAGGTACAAGAGATGCACAGGGCTGCAGCTCTCATCCAGGCCACTTTCAGAATGCACAGAACTTACGTTAGATTTCACCTTTGGAAACGCGCCTCCGTTAGAATCCAGCAGCAGTATCGAACATACAGAACTATAAAACTACAAAAAGAAAAACTCATCAGAGAAGAAAAACACAGTGCCGCTGTCAGAATACAAAGCACGTACCGGATGTGTAGGCAGCGTCGTTTGTATCAGCGGCTTCGGTGGGCAGCAGAAGTAATACAAAAAGCATACAGAGCAAATAAGAAGAGACGGCAAGACCTGCTCAAGGCATGTAAGGAGGAAGAAACACTTAATCTGATGCATTGTCAGGGTTTAAACACCGCCAAAGAAGCTCAACTGCAGCATGAGGCCGCCGTGGTTATACAGAAGCATTTTAGAGCCTTCAGAGCAAGGAGGCTTATGGAGTCGGAAAGAGGCTTCTGGGTAAGTAATGTGCCACTCCTGGGCCTGGCTGCCACACAAGACTCACTGCCAAGTGCATATGCTGAAGCTGTTTATTGAGCAAAGAAATACATGTTTGTGTGGTGGTGGTTTAGCATTAGTATAGAGGAGATAAAAAGTTAGCAATTCAGCAGATAGACCAGATTGAAATGGTGACACGATCATCGTGAAGCCGCAGACCATCCCGTCTCACAGACTGCTACCAACGCAGCTCACTGTCTGGAGGCCAGAAGACCAGTACATTTTTTTTAGATTGATTTGTGTATTTTTAATCACACACTGATAACATTGAGGAAGGATGTGCAGGAAGAAGAGGGTCTGGAGACCATAAGAGCACAAGGGTATTGAGCGAAGTCTCCATGATCCTAGGAAAGAAGAAAGCTGAGACATTTGGTATCAGCCAGCCAAGGATTGGGAGAGAACAGGAAGTGAGCTCCAATTCCAGGGTCTACAAATCAGTGCTTGCTTTAGATTTTAGTTAGACTACTTCATGTAGCAGTAGCCAAACTAATCTCATGAAAAGTCAACTGGATTCTATTTTATACAAATAGAGGGTTTGGGGAGTATTTCATTTCACAGTTAACTATGTCAGACCTTATATCATTTGAACAGTGTATCAACTGTTATTTAATTTCTCTGGTCCATAATTTGTATATTTTATTACTATAACAATTAATCATTTTTTAAAGTTTTAATTGAATAAGTTATAATTGTCACAATCACCAAGTTGCCAAAATGAGAAGTGTTGTGGATAGCCCTGGGCTTGTATTTGAAGGTAATTCCACTCCCGGGAAGGGCTGTAGACTAGAAGTTAATCATGTATACAGGTGCCTTGTGAACCTTCTCCCCACCTTAACTGATCTTGAAGATGAGGGCAGCAGCTGTTATAATTCAAAGGAAATGGAGAGCTGCACTCTCTGCAAGAGGAGCGTGTGAGCATTTAAAAGTAAGTGTGAATAAACACTTACGCAGACCCATGCTAGGAAATAAAACAGAAAGAATAGTAGAGATTGCACTGTGCATTTGTTTTACACACATCTGGTGTAGTCCATCAAAATTCCATTCACTTATAACTATGATTTTGCCAGTAATGGTATACATGAGGCTCTCCCTGTCTCTTTTCTCTCTCTCCCTCCCTCCCCGCTTTCCTCCTCTCCCACTTTCCCTCCCCTCTCCTCTCTTGTTGTATGTATATGTGTATCAAGTAAAATATTCTCAAACTTGAAATTTTCATGATAAAAATAATATATGCTTGGGAAAAAGTAAAGAAATTTTTTTTGTCTAGTTTAATATTTCACAACATGCTTTCTAAACCATAGTTGATCTGTTTAAGTATATAGCAGAGTTTTAGAGTAACAATAAAGCCCATGGTCTATTGTTAAATATAGATTTTAAATAGTTGCTATTTATCAAAATTAGAATTTTGCATATATTATTTATGTTCATGTAATGTTAATTCTAACTACATAACCACAGTTGTCTTTTTCTGTGACTTTTAGCACTAAATACATGCCAGGCAGGCCCTGTATACTAAACTTATGTGGTACTTGCTATTGTTTTGATCATTTTAAGTGCTAGAAGCTGTTTAGTGCTAACTTGGTCCTGGTTGTTTTACAAGTAGTTTATAAAACCAACTTAGCTTAAATGGCTTCAAACCGTACCCTTTTAAGTGTGTAAAAGAAGCTATTATGTAATTGGGCAATCTAAGGAATGTAGTTGACATGCTATGAAGTTCTTTTTAAGTATTTCTTCTTTTCTGTGTGTGTGTACCCAGTGTATGTATGTGCAGTGCATGCATGCAGGAGCTATGGAGGTACAGGAATATGTTGATCCTTTGAAGCTGGAGTTGTAGAAGGTTGCAAGCCACAATGTGAGTGCTTGGGAACCAAACCCAGGTCCTCTGTCAGAGCAGCAAGCGCTCAACTATCTCTCCGCCCTGTACTGTAGCTCATAGAGCTGCATCCCACCGTCGCTATGACTCGTTCCTAATGGCTGCTGTGCTTGTCCTGTAACAGCCCGCATTCCTTCCCTTCTCTCACACGAATGGAAGAATCAGGAGGAGAGGGGCGGTCCCTGACAGCTGCTCACCTATAGTTTTTTTAGTATAGACCTGTATAGTTTCAGAAGTAATGTGTTATCACTTCCCCATGTCATGAAGTCAGACATTCTCAAACTATGAAAGTTAAGAATATTATGAGTAAAGAATCTCACTTTACAGTGAGAAATCCTAGAACTTCTAACAGGTTGAAAATCTCATTCCTCCGTATTAATGCTGCTTGTATTTTGTTCCTTACAGAGACATCGAGCTGCTTGTGTGATCCAAGCCCACTTCAGAGGCTATCGGGGAAGGCAGACGTTCCTACAGCAGAGAGCTGCTGTTTTGATCATACAGAGACATGTACGAGCCGTGGTGGCTGCGAAGCAGGAAAGGATAAAGTATATCCAACTGAAAAAGTCTGTGGTTGTTTTACAAGCATTGGTGCGTGGCTGGTTAGTAAGGAAAAGAGTAAGTATTTTAGAGTAAAGTTAAAGCATTTGCTGTTAGATGGTGGTACAATTTTGGAGACAAGGTTTTGGAGAATGCTGTCAAGACAAATACAATTGTTAGCTGCTGCAGAGCCCCCAGCATGGTCATTGGTTGTTATGGATTTTGTTGTTTTTGTGTGTGTCCCTAACTCTTCCCACAGATGGTCACACCAGAGATACAAAATTAATTGTGTTTTTTCTTTGTTGGTTTTTTTTTTTTTTTTATGTTCTTGTTATTGTTGTTTTTAGTTTTTAAAGCAGTGACACTCAGGTAAAGAACTGACTACAGTGTGATCGCTTCCTGTGTGGAGGAGGCTGATTTCCCACAAGTAGCCTCTGCCACTCCCCAGCGGCTAGCTGACAGCCACAGCCTCTCCAAGCAAGCATTTCTTATGTTTAGGATGACATTGAAGCTGAGGATATAGAACTGGCATCGACAGATAAAAAGTACTTAGATTTGAAGTTTAAAAGGAGAAATCTTGTCATTAAGTCTGAATTAGAAATCTACAATCCAAAGGTCACTGTAGAAAGCTTTTACTACAAGAGACTCCCTGTACCTGAGCTACATTATCTGATCCTGGAAAAGTGAAACTTGTGGGGCTTCACATCGCTGTTTCTGAACATCTCTGCTTAGAGTGCTGCGACCTTTTCAGACCTTATCCCTGCCTCTCCTGAGTACTGTGGCTATGCCTTAAAAAACTGTCTCTGGATACGCTTGTTTCCTTACCTAAATGCTGTTTCTCTTAGTAAAGGGCCCAAAATTCTACTTTTGTATTTTGTTATATGACTTATTCTATTAGAATTACTGTATAGTAAGCAATTATAATTACTTTGGATTAAAATGGAAATAATTAACAGTTAATATATTTTGTTTGTATGTTTCATATGCTTATATAAAGATACTTTTTAACCTATGTATTTTCTTCTTTAAAAAGTTTTTTATGTATTTTGCCTATTTTTCTATTGAAATTTTTTCTCTCTGTGCTTTAGGTTTCAGAACAGAAAGCCCAAATCCGGGTTTTCCGCTTTGCAGCAGCCGCATACTGTCACATGTGTGCTCGCAGGATCCAGCGGGCTTACAGGCTCCACGTGGCCCTGAGGAATGCTGAGGAGCATGCTGATTCAGTCATCTTTATTCAGGTTAACTTTAACTCCAAAGTCAAACAAATATTCCTTTTTGTGTCACGGGTGTGGAGTTGTACACCTTAATCCCAGTTCTCTGGAGGCAGAGCAGGTAACCAAGTCCAGCCTGGTCTACAAAAATAATTCCAGGATAGCTAAGGCTACACAAACAAGCTCTATCTTAAATCAGACAAAAAAAAATCAAGAATTTTTTTTAAGATTTATTTTATGTTTCTGAGTGCTCTATCTTCATGTACACCTGTGTGCCAGAACAGGGCATCAAATCCCTTACAGGTAGTTGTGAGTCACCGTGTGCTAGCTGGGAATTGAACTCATGACCTCTGGAAGAACAGCCGGTGCTCTTAACTTCTGAGCCATCTCTCTAGCTCCAAGAGTATTTTTTAATGTTGCACATTTTGGATGTGCTTGAGACTGTAAGACGATAGTTCATCGGATGAGTTAAGGTTAGAAATTGATCCATGTTTTATGGGCCAGAAATGTGAGTGACCGTATTTCTCTATTTCCTTATCCAACAGTGGGTTCCAAAGTCATTCTGATTTTGCCATTCTACTGAATGGGGATAGAATTACATTCTTTGTTTTGGATTTACTTGCTGTCATTTTTTAGTTTTTCCCATATTTATTAGTCATTTAAGTTCTTACCTATGTGTTATTTATAATGTTTTAATGTACCTAGCCTATTTTTCTGTTTCATATCCATATTGAAATCTATAGTAGTTATACTCTGGACATTTTTCCTAATTTGTAAACTGACATATATTTACATATAAAATATTGGGGTAGAAAACAACTTGCAAAATGCTGCCTAGTTTGATAGGATTCATATACATCGTGAGCTGTGGCCACACATATCCAACAAGAGCTTGAAGGATTTGCTTCTAGCAGAATAGGAAAATGATGCCACAGAGCAGGATGGAGGCTCAAAAGAATTCAATATTCCTTCATTTTTGTATAGAAATGTGTATATACATACACATATATGTTTATAGTAATATAAACATGTTTATATATTTATTAACTGACACATATATATGTTCTGAAGTAAAAGTGAAAAACCTTCATGTTTTGAATAGAGATGGTTTCGAAGAAGATTACAACAAAAGAGGTTCATTGAACAGCTCCATAAGATCATAAAAGCTGACCGTGAAGCCCGGGCGTGCTGGCACCAGCAGGAAAGGGCGGCTTCTGTGATACAGAAGGCAGTGCGCCGCTTTCTCCTGCGCAGACGACAGGAGAAGATCAATAGCATCGCCACTAGAATTCAGGTAAACCAAAGTCTAGTTTTAGCCCAAGATTATAATCTGAGTTGCAGCTTCAGTTGGAAATAAGGCTCAAACCCTTGCTGGCTGACATCTTTAAATAACTGCTATCCCTGTTTGTTAAGGCATTATGGAGAGGCTATTCTTGGCGGAAGAAAAATGATCACACAGAAATTAAAGCTATCCGACGAAGCCTTCGAGCGGTGAGCAGGAACGTGGAGGAGGAGGACAAGCTGTACAGAAGGACCGAGCGCGCGCTCCATCACCTGCTCTCCTACAAACACTTGTCGGCCATTCTGGACGCACTGAAGCACCTGGGTTAGTGTCCTGTGAGTGCCGTGTAAGAGCAGCGCTGCGCTTCCTCTCTGGGTGTGTGAAGAGTGGGGTAGAACTCTCCTGCAGTTCCGTCTGGCTGCCATGAATTTCCTCATTTACTCATTTGCTTCTCTCTCAGAGGTTGTTACCAGACTGTCTCCACTTTGCTGTGAGAACATGGCTGAAAGCGGAGCTGTCTCTACCATCTTTGTTGTGATCCGAAGCTGTAATCGTAGTGTTCCTTGTATGGAAGTCGTTGGGTACGCTGTTCAAGTATTGTTGAATGTGGCAAAGGTAACTTTCCATTTTAATAATAAAACATTGTCTAGAAATATGACCCAGAAAATTAAATTTTGTGCTTGTTCATTATTAGATCATGCTTCTGACTTAAAATTTATTTATTTTCAGGAGTTTCTTGGAATAAAAAAGAGTTTAGTCTCTTAACATAGCTGTATAAAGAAATGCTAGTTTTTTTTTTTTATAAGATTTGATTTGTTTTACTTATAACATACTGACTATTATTTACTGTCTACATGCTAGGGAATTATGAGTTTAGTTTTTTTGTAACCCCCTGTGTCATTTTTCAGAAAGGGTATAGCAGTAGTACTAACTAAAGTTAGAGGCAGTTGAGGGGTGAAGAGGAAAGACTTTCTACCTGAGCCGGGTCCTGAGAGCCACCTGCTGCCTTTATGAGAAGGAGCAGATGGGAGCAGAGTGACGCCAAGCCCGGAAGTGTGGCCTTGGGTCCGCATGCTGCTGCAGCTAGATTAGGCTCTCTGTGCTTTGAGTTCCTCGGCTGTAAAGCGGGGGCAGTTACAGGACCCACCTCAGTGTCCCCGAGAAGACTGGTTACACCCGAGGCTCTTCTCTAAGGAGACCTTGGTGTTAGCTAGTGATGCTTTGTTATTTTAATATTGTTACCCTGTAGATGCTACTAAAAGGACACGATTAGAGAAATAAGCCATTGAAAATGTGTCCTAGACTCAGTGTTAAAATCACCATTTTCCTTTATGGCCCTTTCATCTGCTCCAGAAACAGGTAACCCAGGAGCTAACTAACCAGATCTCTGGCCTGTTCCCTTACCCTATGGTAATTACAGATTGTGAGAGTCAAAGTACAATGAGTTTTAAAAGCTTTTTATCTACTTCACACTCTCTTTTTTCTCTTTGTGTTAAGAGCGTTGGGCTTTTGTTCATGTTTAAGTTCTAAAGATGCTGAATCTGGGAATGTGTGTGTAAGGTGCATTCAGAAACAACAGAATGTCACCAGTGAGCCTCTTGCTGCACATGCTGAGACATTTGGCTCTGACCATATTGTGTGGTTGGACTGTTCAAAGGCATGTGCTCCTCGTAAGTTTTAATTTTATTTTGGTCTCTTTAAGTATGATAAGACGATCTCAGCCGTTTACGATGCTGAGAACTGTGTGGACACACTGCTGGAGCTCTTGCAGGTGTACCGCGAGAAGCCTGGAGACCGAGTCGCTGACAAGAGCGCCAGCATTTTCACAAGAACGTGCTGCTTGTTAGCAGTGCTGTTGAAGACAGAGCAGTGTGCTTTTGTGAGTACATCAGTCCTTGTTCTCCTAGATTTTTAATATTTTTGACTCGTAAATTTTTCCTTTAGTTATCACACTACTGTAGAGCTTTATCTATATTCAAAACTGCTTTATTCAATGATAAAAATGTCACACAGACATTTTTCTAATCAAAAGACCCTGACTCCAGGGCTGGAATAATGGTTCATTGGTGAAGCACATGCGTAGCATGGCCATGGCCCTGAAGCGCAGTCTGAAAGGGAGCAAGCTCAACTCTGGCGTAGACTCGATTCTGCCCTTGTGAGCAACTCGCTAGGAAGAGTACCACATCTCAGCATGGTAGGAACCGGGTCTGTAACCATCCCAACCCTAACCCTGGCCTGCTGCTGTCACCACGATTAGATGGCAAGGTTTTCCATGCTGAGGTCATGAGCCTCTAGGTACAGAGGAGCCATGACCTACACCTAGACTCTGGCTTTCGTTTTCTGAGTAAATTGGAAAACGACTGAAGATTATGTGCAAGGGAATATCTTCAGTGTGAGGTTTGTGTGTTTGCTTGTTTGTTTGCTGTTGTTGTTTGGGGTTTGGTTTTTGTTTTGTTTTGTTTTTGAACAGAATTGTATCTCCATGCTCAGCTCTCCCATGCAGCCATGTTCATTCTGGCTACAGATAGTGACTCTGAGTGAGCATGTGTGGGTAAGGGAGACTTTAGGAAGGAAGCGAGTGCAATGGACCCTAACCTCTCCACGATGGCACATCATTGGGGTCGTGTCACTGACAGGGAGAGGACCTCATCTGTGGACATGATGTATATTGGCTGAAGTCTTTTCTGTCTGTATTCCATGTGTAACTTTTTGTATATGCCTTCCTATAACTTAACTTGCATTTTAAATTAGTTAATTGAAGTCCGTCTACCTACTGTATTGTAGAACATTGTTCTTGAAAATCATAGTAATGATAATTCATTATTTAGGATAGAAATGTGCCGGGCGGTGGTGGTGCATGCCTTTAATCCCAGCACTTGGGAGGCAGAGGCAGGCGGATTTCTGAGTTCGAGGCCAGCCTGGTCTACAGAGTGAGTTCCAGGTCAGCCAGGGCTACACAGAGAAACCCTGTCTCAAAAAAAAAAACAAAAAAAACAAAAAACAAAAAACAAACAAACCAAAAAAAAAAACAAAACAAAACAAAAACCCAACCCCCCTCCCCCTCAAAAAAAAGGATAGAAATGTAATTCTTACCAGGTTTTGACATATGTAATTTTTTTTTTTTTTTTTAGGATGCACAAAGTAGATCTAAAGTCATTGATCGAATTTATCGTCTCTACAAATTTACAGTTCCTAAGAATAAAGTAAATACACAGGGATTATTTGATAAGCAGAAGCAGAATTCTTGTATAGGCTTTCCTTTTATACCAGAAAGATCTATGAAGACCAGGATGGTTTCAAGGTAAGCAGTTAAATGCATCTTCAATGGAGTCATTTAATAAGTATTTACTAACTCTTAAGTAGCTCCAAAAACATGCTTGGAAGTTAGTTATAATTACATCACTTGTTTTCTATATTAAAATTAAAATATATTGTGTATCAGCTGTCAAAAGTCCTCTGGACCCTTGGCGAGGTGGAAAATTTGGTTCAAGCACTTCACTAAGGCATGCGACATGACGGGATCAGTGGAGTTTGCAGAGTGGAAGTTTAAGGTTTACACTAAGATCCAATGGCCATGCAGTTTCTGGTGAAGACAAAATCTAGTCTGCACCTGTAAGAAAGGACAGTTGAATTGTTAAGGTAGTACAGAAAGAATGTAAGGGGTTGCAGGGGGATTACACTGTCCACGCTGTTGATTTTGGTCATGTTGATGGTGATGTTACTAAGAACTAAGAATGGTGACAAGATCTGAGAAAAGGCTCAACCAGTTTCACCGAGGATCAAACCTTGAGAGTCTGGTAAATGAACAGAGAAGGCTATGGTGAAGGCAAATAGCAAAGAGGCCAGCATCTATTTTAAAAATAATGTATAGGTTATATAGGTAGTGATAAGCAATGTGAAGCTCTCTTACACTTTAAAACACTTCATTAATGCTTTTTATTTTTTTTTAAACAGACTTAAGCCACAGTGGGTTTTGAGGCGTGACAATATGGAAGAAATTACAAATTCCCTGCAAGCTATTCAACTGGTAATGGATACCCTTGGAATTCCTTTTTAGTAAAAGGAAACATTTTCAGTGTGGGACCAAAAAAAAAAAAAAAAATGCCAATCATGGATACCTGGAGCAATTTTTACTGTCAGAGTAAACTGTTTAGATATGACTGTAAAAATAAAAATGTATATATTACAAGTTACTAAATTGTTTAATTGCTTCATTTTTACTATTTTTTTAATGTTTGAGATTTATAATTTAAATATTTTTTTCCTCCAAACCCTGCCATATACCACTACTTGCTCTTTTTCAAATTCATTGCCTCTCTTCACTAATTATTATGCAGGTGGCATATATATGTATATTATATGTATATGTATATATCTATGTTTTCCTAAATATAGTATGATAAATCCTATAATGTCCCTTGTATGTATGTTTTCAGAGCTGATGTTTGACAGTGGTTCAATGCACATGAAAGCCTAGTTTGCCATGACTACAATATTTGTATCTTTCAACTTAAAAGTTATTATTTTTTAATGTAATCCTATGTCTAAAGGAAAAGTAGTATCCTTGATTTATACATAAGTTGAGGCACATTTTAAAGCAGTATTGGATTGAAGATAAGTCTCCAATCTTATATGAGAAAATAATATAAAGTAACCCCAGGATGCTGTATGTTTTATGTTTGTCTTGGTTGGTGTTCTGTTGCTGTGAAGAGACAACCAGAGCATGGCAACTCTTATTTAATTGGGGCTTTTAAATGGGACTTCCTTTCAGGGTCAGAGGTTAATCCATTATCATCATAGCAAGGAGCATAGTGACTTGTGGGTAGTGTTCTGGAGAAGTAACAGAGAGTTCTAATTCCTGATATACAGGCTGAGAGACCCTGTGCTTGGCTTGGGCTGTTGAACTGTTACTATCCACCCCACAAGGCCACACCTCTAATCCTTTCAAATAGTACCACTCCCGGTGAAACATTCTACTCTGAGCCTATAGGGGCCATTCTTATCCAAACTACCACAATGTTGCTGAAATAAAAACACTTCACAAAGAGAACTTGAATAAGAGGGTTGTTTGGGCTTAGAGCTCAGGTCTCTAGCTGCTCCTGTTGTATCTGCTGTCAGGGAGCACAGGTCAATGATGAATCCTTATGCACAGGTGTCTTTCTCCTTTCTATAGTCTAAGACCCCAGCCTGGGGAATGGTGCCACCCGCAGTCGGCGGTTCTTTTCATCTAGGTTGCTGTAATCAGGGCAATACCTAATAGGAATGCCCAGCTTCACATTTCCCAGGTTATTCTAGATCTCACCAAGTTCTTGCTTGAGATTAACCATTACAACCTCAAGGTGCTTTGCTTTGATTTGCATTTTTGATTGGCAAAGCATTCTGTAAGGGCCCAAAGAATGATAATCTGGACTCAATTAGTATGTAAACTCAAAGATTTTTTTTACTCTGTAGAAGTTCAGCATGCTGGGGTCTCCCGTTACCAAGGTAGACTATGAGTGACCTTGAAAGCCTGATTTAAATCTTCTGACAGCATGTGTTGGCCCTTCCCCCTTGAATATGTATACCACATAGATGACCTCAAAGCTGGGCCTTTTTTTTTTTTTAATTTTTATTTTCTATATTCTATGTTTACATTCCAAAGGCTTTCCCCTTTCCCAGTTCCCCCCCTCCCTATGTCCTTCTTAACAAACAATTGGTAGCCAGGTTGACTCAGCTCCTGTAGCAGGTCTCATGTGGCCTCCTGGTGGCACGTTTCCAAGTTGGGAGTACACCCCCCCCCACACACACACACACTACATACTGGAGCACACTTATTTGGGGTTGGGCTCACCATTGCTCACCCAAGTCCTCATGCAGTGCCTCCTCAAAGGTGGTGGGTGAATTCTGGAGACAGGTATGTCCACGTCAATTGTCCCTTGAAACCAAATCTCTCCAAGTCTTGGATTCAAAAGCAAACAGAGGCTGGCTTTTGGATGTCAGAGAGAGGCAGTCAAGGTGGCTCAAGCTTCCAGAAGATGTCAGGGGTAGTTTGGTTAACAAAAGCCATTGATGCATTCTGGCTGCTGGGTCAAAGGAGTGTAGGTCCTATAGGGTCTTTTTTTTTTTTTTTTTAATGTATTTGTTTTATATATGTGAATACACTGTCACTGTCTTCAGACACGCCAGGAGAGGGCATCAGATCCCATTACAGATGGTTGTGAACCACCATGTGGTTGCTGAGAATTGACCTCAGGACCTTCAGAAGAGCAGTCAGTGTTCTTAACCGCTGAGCCATCTCTCTAGCCCATCCTATAGGGTCTTGAAAGTCTTTCTATATGTTGCCTAGGGCTTTAATTCATTCCCCGAATCACCAGGCTCACCTTAGAGAAATTTGTGTACTCTCTAGTGGCCTCTTGGAGGGCCCCCATCAGAATCTGGCAGTAGACCCAGAGCCTCTCTTTACCTTCAGCAGTGTTAAGATCCCAGTCAGGGTGAGTCAAAGGAAAGGCTGTGTCAGTATCAGCCTGGATTTGAGTGGGCAGCCCATTTGCTCCTGGAACTAATTTCCAGGTGTCTCCCACCACCTTTCTCCCTCCTCTGTCATGAAGAGGACCTGGATGGAGCAGTTGCTGATAGTCCAGGTGGGCAGGTGAGTCAGCATGATTGAGCATTGAGGCCCATAGCACTTGGCCTGAGTGGCCCCAGGCCTCATAAACTAAACCGTCACCCTGTACATGGTGGGGAGATGGAAATTCCCCTCCTCAGGCCCTCCTGCTTTATAGGTGGGCCTTTTATTCCTGCAAAAGATAGTTTGCCGGGATGAACACCCAAACCAGAATCTTCTGCAACTGCACAAACGTCCTTAAAGTGGTTCAGAACTAAGCCCAGTAGGGTGCTTTGTGCCTGTCCCAGCCTAAGAAAGAAAAATTTGTACGAAAGGACAAAAAGCACAGAATGCACACAGACACAGGAGGACATTCCTGGGAAAATAAAAAACAAAAGCTGTCTCACATGGTCTTCCTCCCTGCGCATGGAAGAACCATGCCAGTTCAGAATCCAGATGAGAAATAGCAAGTTCTCGTGCTTCTGGTAGGGGGTCAGGAGTGTCCTCCATTGCCCCTGGCCCGGAGACAAAGTAAAGTACGTGTCTGCTTTGTCTCTCTTGGCCTCCAGATTAAACCTTAAACAAAGAGTTATGGGCAAGACCAAAGTCAACTGGGCACCCAGACTTACTGATCAGAAGAACACTCTACTATTTGGGTCAGGGATTCTCCGGCGAATCCTGGGACAAGACCCCAAATGTAAGGGTCCATGATACCCTGGATTCAAATAGTATGTAAATGCAAAGAGTGTATTTTCTGCAGAATTCCAGCCTGCTGGGGTCTCCTATTACTAGGAATCTGCTAGGGTTACTCTCATAGACCCCATGGAGTTTCCATTGCACTCTGTTCCTACTTCCTCTAAATGCCCCCATACCCCAATTCCAGTTGTTTCTGCCAGTATTTTCTATACTCCACACCTGCTCCCAGTCCATCAGCAGATTTTATATTTCCTTTTCACAAGTAGAACCTTGTGAATTGTAGGATTCGTGGGGCCATTCATATACCAAAGTTTGGTGCAATCCATCTTACATACAAAGCTGCTCAGGACTTGTCTAGCTCCTCTGTGCATACTCATTTAGATTCTGGATTGTGCTCTGACATATCAGTTACATTTATAGTAAACTGTAAACTTAAATTACTGGTTTCCTTGAGCTTTGTGGGCATTTATACAAAACCATAAAACCTGTGAAGGTTTTGAGTCATTGCTAGAGGTCTTAATTTATGGTCACATCACATAGAAGTATAGATAGCATAGTGACCTAGAATCTGAAGTAATGCAAAGTTTTTGGAATTTAATATTAAACTGTAATCAAAGTCTTTAGGTTATAATTTAATTATAAGGTACCCAGTTGGTATTAGAGGGTTGCTGTATGTTGAATATAAACATATCAGAGATACAGTGTGTGTTTGTGTGTGTGTGTGTGTGTGTGTGTGTGTGCACTGTGAGCAGTTTAGTTTGATTGGAACTGTAAAGTTTCTGATGATTAAGTATTATCACCTTAAAACAGTTAGCTAGACAATGTTTGATGCTCCATGATAGATACACTAGAAATAGACAGACACCATTCAGAATAATCTAGATGTGCTACAATGTAAAGAATAAAAGCATAGCATTACAAAGATAATCAGGACATAAAACCAACATGAAAACAGTAAACAGCAGAATAACGAATTTCAAAAGTATTTTATTCATTCAACATTTAGAACATGTAATGTATATTGATTATATTCATCCACAACTATCGTCCTCAAACTCTCCGCAGTACCTTTCACACTCTTGATATCTTTTTAAAAAATTGTCTTTAGTACGTTCTAAGCCCAATTAGTGCTTCCGATATCCGATATGCACAAGATTATGTGGTCACCAACAGGGACAAGAAACCTACAAGTAGTCACATTCCCACGTGAGAGTGAATTCAGCTCCCACAGCAGCTATCAACAGCAATGGCTCCTCCCATGGGTCAGAGCCCCATCCATGGTAGAACTTTGACTGGCTTAATTCTGTGCATGTCTTATGAATTTAACCCCAGCTGCTGTGAGTTGATGTATACCATAACAACGTCCTGTCCAGAAGTCAGTATTTCATAGCTCCCTTCTGCATCGGCCACCTCTCACATTATTTCCTCTTCTGCAAAGTTGCCTGAGCTTTGGAGGGTGGAAGGGTGATAGAAATGATCTGCCCACAGGTGAGTACTCAGTTTTTATACTTGGCCACTTTGCATTACGTATTCCAGAAAGAAACTTCAGTAATCAAAGTTGAGAGCAGCTCAAATCTGAGCTTATGAACATAAATATTTAGAATGCACTTTGATACCCTGTTCATGTAGTATAAGAACAGGTTCTCCCTATGGCCTAAGACCCCCATCCAGGGACTTTGACCATGCTTACTATACCAGAAACGGAATCTCTCCTATGGAACAGACCTCAGTTCAATCAGAAAACTTTCCATCTTCTCACTATTGTACCACTGGGTACATCTTAACCCACATATCAGTATGAAAACATGCACAGGATCCAGTTATTTTCTCCCCAGTAGCCTGCATAGCACCTTCTGACACTGTATAGGCTAATCATCAGAGGGGGTTTTCTAGTCAGTTTGAGATTGATTTCTCTGTGTTCTGCATCCAGGATAAGTGATGTCTTTAGCAATGGAGTCTTACCATGTAATTATGGTGGGCCACCACGAACTGACAAAGGCCTGCGTTTGGGGGTATCTCTTGGGCTTCACTGACCAATAATTAGGGGGGGGTTATATCCCATGCCTAACAATGAAGTTTTCATTTAGGGTCCTATTTCTTCTGGGAGCAACTCTGTGCACTCACACATGGTTTCTCTCTCTCTCTCTCTCTCTCTCTCTCTCTCTCTCTCTCTCTCTCTCTCTCTGCCTGTGTGTTTGTGTGTGTATATGAACTAATGCACTCTATATATGCATATATAGATTAGTGTATGTATGTATGTATATATATATATATATATATATATACTAATCCACTTCCTACCCTTTCCTATCCCCACTTAAACCTTTAACTCCTAGTATTTCCCCCTTCTCCTTTCATGTTATTTGTGTTCAGATTTTTGCTCTAATTGAATTTTTCTTGAGTTGGATGACCATAGATCTTCATATGACTTTCCTATAACTTTCGTTTTCCTTCATTTGGCCAAGTTTTCTGCCAATACCTCATTTCCCTATTCTCTGAATCCCTCCATTCTTGAAGCCTTCTGCTCCCAATGCTGTCTCTCTTTACTTTCATTTTACCTGTATTTTACCATCCCCTTGCCTCCAGGACTCATCTGCACATTGACCCATTTCTAGACTCCTGGCTTTGACATACAAAAGATTCAAAGCTAAGCTTTCTATATGAGAGAGAGCAGGTGGTCCCTAGCCTTAATATAATTGTTTTAGTTTCATGCATCACAAATGGCACCTTATGCTTTTTAATTATTTTAGATGAAAATGGACAAAAATTCCTCAATTTTGCAAACAGTAGACTATGGGCTGAAGAAGATGAGTCAACAGATAAGAGCATCTGCTGCCCTTGCTGTGGACCTGGCTTCCTTTTACATTACCCATTCTTAGCCATCTGTAAGTACAGCTCCAGGGACACTGTTCTGGACTTTGTGGATAACAGTCATGCATGTTTATGGTGCACATATAGGGGTTACATGGAGAAACACTCATAGACATAAAAATCTTTAAAAAATAATGGAAGAGGCAAATATTTTCTTAGCGTTTCCATTGCTGTAAAGAGACGCCATGACCAAGACAACTCTTCTAAGGACAACATTTAATTGGTGCTGGCTTACAGTTTCAAAGCTTCCATCCATTATCATCAAGGCGGGAGCATGGCATCATCCAGGCAGGCCTGGTGCAGGAGGAGCTGAGAGTTCTGCATCTTTATCTGAAGGATTCTAAAAAAACTGGCTCCAATGTGGTTAGGAGGAGGGTCTCATTTCCCACCCCCAAAGTGACACACTTCTTCCAACAAGGTCACACCTCTGAACAGTGCCACTCCCCGGACCAAGTTTATTCAAACCACTACAAATGTATTTTAAATTTTTTTTTTTTTTTTAGGTATTGATTTTTTTTGTTTTTTGTTTTTGTTTTTGTTTTTGTTTTTTTTCAAGACAGGGTTTCTCTGTATAGCTCTGGCTGTCCTGGAACTCACTCTGTAGACCAGGCTGGCCTCGAACTCAGAAATCCGCCTGCCTCTGCCTCCCGAGTGCTGGGATTACAGGCGTGCACCACCACGCTGGGCTTTACAAATGTATTTTAAAGAAGACAAATATCCTGCCTGTTGTCCACATTTTCTTTGAGTACTGAGCATCAGTCATAGCAGAAACAAAATGGACTAAAATACCTGTCAAGGATGAATAAAAAAAATGAACATAGTGGAGCATGTGTCTTTATTGCATGCAGGGGAATCCTCTGGGTATATGCCCAGGAGTGGTATGCCAGAGTTCTCTGGAAGTGACATGCCCAATTTTCTGAGGAACCGTCAAACTGATTTCCAGAGTGGTTTTACCATTTTGCAAACCCACCAACAGTGGAGGCATGTTCCTCTTTCTCCACATCCTCGCCAGCACTTGTTGTCTCTTGAGTTTTTAATCTTAGCCATTCTGACTGGTGTGAGGTAGAATCTCAGGGTTGTTTTGATTTGCATTTCCCTGATGACTAATGATGCTGAACATCTCTTAAGGTGTTTCTTCGCCATCCGAATTTCTTCTGGTGAAAATTCTTTGTTTAGCTATGTACCCCACTTTTTGATAGGGTTATTTGGTTCTTTGGGGTCTAACTTCTTGAGTTCTTTGTATATATTGGATATTAGCCCTCTGTTGGATGTGGGGTTGGTGAAGATCTTTTCCCACTTTGTTGGTTGCCGTTTTGTCCTTCTGACAGTGTCCTTTGCCTTACAGAAACTTTGTAATTTTATGAGGTCCCATTTGTCAATTCTTGATCTTAGAGCATAAGCTATTGGTGTTCTGTTCAGGAACTTTCCCCCTGTGCCCATGTCCTCCAGGGTCTTCCCCAGTTTCTTTTCTAATAGTTTCACCTTGTTTATAATAGCCAGAAATTGGAAGGAGCCCAAATATCCCTCAAAGGAGGAATGGATACAGAAAATGTGGTATATTTATACTATGGAATACTACTCAGCAATTAAAAATAATGAATTCATGCAATTTGTAGCTAAATGGTTAGATCTGGAAAATATCATCTTAAGTGAGTTAAACCAATCACAAAAGAATACACATGAAATGCAATCACTGATAAGTGGATATTAATGAGCCCAGAAGCCCTAAATACTCAAGGCACAATTAGCAAGTCAAATGATTCCCAAGAAGAAGAAAGGAGAGGACCCTGGGCCTGAAAAGATTGGATCCAGTTTTGTAGACCCAGAACAGAGAAATCGTGGCGGGGGGGAGGATGATTGGGGAATGGTTGGGGGGGAGGAATTATGGGACGTATGGTGGGGGGGACTGGGAAAGAGGAAAGCCTTTGGAATGTAAACATAGAATATAGAAAATAAAAAAAATTCAGCTCTACCCCCCCCAAAAGTGAGAAAAATTAAAACAGACTTAAACTGAATAAGATATTAAGAACAGAAAATCTAAAGACCTTTTCTAGGTGGTGGTTTCTCCCAAATACCTTGAGATCAACTAGCCAACCTTGCTTTAATTGTGTACACCCACAGTGGTGGTGCATGCCCTTAATCCCAGCACTTGGGAGGCAGAGGCAGGCGGATTTCTGAGTTGGAGACCAGCCTGGTCTACAGAGTGAGTTCCAGGACAGCCCGGGCTACAGAGAGAAACCCACTCCTTCAATAAAGCCAGCATCCCAGTGTACCAAAGCCAGATAAGGCTAGCCCTGATGAACAGACACAAGCACAAACAGGAAACTAGTAAGTACAGCAGAGCACTGAATGGAGTGTACACTGTTGCCAACTAGGACTTGCTCTTGAGGTGCAAAGGTATGTTAACTAAGGAACCTAATCAATATACCACACCAAAGACATGAATGATCGGGCAGCAATTTAATACTGGGCACTGCTATGCTTTGAATATGTCTTCTGACAATCATGTGTAGGACCCTCAATTCTGTAACACAGTAGTTTTCAGAGGTGGAAAGCGTTTAGGTTGTGGAGTCAGGGACATTATGACTTGCCCAAAGTGCTCATTCAAAACTTTCTCATAAAGGAGTAATACCGTAATGCTACTCATTTGGCCTCTTCTCACACAGCTCAAACAGAGCACATGTGCTTTACTGCCTTTTGTAATTTCCTGTCAGTTTAAGATCACTTGTGTTTTGGGAGACTGCAGGCCAGACAAGGTATTTTCACATCCGGTGTCCAGTGCCTCATGCACCCTAAGTTCATCTTTGTTCAGTTCAAAGCTTGCAAACATCAGTGAGCAGATAGACTTTGCCCCACGAATAAACAGTTGTGAATCTGACTTGAAATATACCTTTCCTTATTTGGCCTGGATTCATTATTTATGCTGCTGTCATTTTTGCCTCTGTTGCCTCATATCTTCCTATTAAACTCAGAAAAATACTGTCAGAAAATATTGGCACAGTATTTATTTGAGAATAGTTTAAGTAAAATGTTACCTTGTTTCAAAGGTGCTTAGACAGATGTAATTATTAACTTGTTTTGTCAAGAGAAGATTGTGGACTTAGTAATGAGATCCTGGGTGCTTTAGAGCTGTAAAAATCCTCATGAGACACCCACTGAAGATGAGGCCAAGACATTTGCTATTTATTCTTTTATTAATCATCTCAGGAGAACTCTATGCAGAAGGTAATCTTAATTATTTTATTACTCTTTATTCTATAAAATACATATGGAGAACAGAGTGTAAGTGCCATAATACTTGAATACTTGAAATATTATTCTAATATTTTGTTTTAACATACCAATTTTATAATGCATGATTTAAATAAAAGTAACTTGTTTAGACATTTTGATAATGTTTCTTTGGAATCTTTTAGATTTGGGGGCATGGTGGGCCAAGATCTAACCACTTTAAACCATTTTCTGAGTAACTTGGGACTAACTAAATTCATTCTGGTAATGCTGTAATCTGTTCAATTTGAAAGTCATATATTTGCCTAAATTATAATTTTAGGCAAGGATACATAGTACTATACATAATACTATACATAATAGTAACACTTGCATGAGTTTTGTTCTCTCCTTTTATAGCAAGAGTTTAATGTGGGAAATTTGAAAAAGAATAAAATCACTAGCAAAATTTCTTCTCATAATTCTATTTTCTTTGCCTGGAGTTATTATATAGTGAAGATTTTGATGCCAATATTGTTGATTATAGAAACAGGAATATTGGGAAAGAGTGAGAGGGTCCGGACATGATTCTCTCAAAATAATGCTATAAATCAAATTGTCTAGAGATATCAATACTACAGATTTGAGGTATAACCCAAGATAGTTCTCCCATTGATTGGTATTGTCTCTTCTGTCCAGAAAAGTGGCCCTTGGGGCGATCACTGTTCTCCATACCAGCTACTTTGGGTCCTTCCAAACTCCTCGTTATTATACTAGAAGGGTTTTAATGCACGTGTTTCACTTGATGCTGCCGATGGTATGGTGCCTGTAATTTTGCCTTGTTTTTCTCAGCCCTGGCTGATGTTATCATTATTTTCTCTCTACGGCAACGGAACACGGTGCTAGCCATTCTGATTTCTTTACCATGAGTCACTTTGCCTACTCAAACAAGTCACATGATTTATATGCAATTAGCTTCTTTCATTCACTACTATGCTTTTGAGGATGATTTGAAATTGTAGGCTTCTATCAAGCCTACTCTATTGGAAGAATGTCTAAACTAGTGGTTCACAATCTGTGGGTTGTGACCCCTTTGGGGTCATGTATCAGATCTCCTACATATCAAATAGTTACATTATGATTCACCACAATACCAGAATTATTATTATGAAGTAGCAACAAAATAATTTTATGGTTGGGGTGGGGTCATGACAACATGAAGAACTGTATGTCCTGAAGGGTCACAGTATTAGGAAGGTTGTGAACCACTAGTCTAAACTGTGCCACTATCTGTTCTGTAATTAAACGGAACTAGTTTGCAATCTGATACTTTTATGAACAGTGTTAATATAAAAACACTTGTGTCTCTTTGGACTCAATGTACATTTTCATAAGATGACCTATTATGTGTTCTCCTGTAATAATTATCTCTATCTTATTTTCTCATATCTGAGAGTCTTGTTTCTTCAGTCATTGTGAAGGTCTGTCCTTGTCCTTTCTGTCATGTTAGTGGTATTGCAGTAGTGCAATGGTTTGAAGTGAATTTCCCAATGACTAGCCAAGCTAAATGTTTATTCTCTGGCCACTTAAACATTCTGGTTTTCAAACTTATTCTTGAAAGGTTTTATTTTAACTGGTTACATGCCCTTTTCCCCCTAAATCATAAGCCACCTATTTCATAATTATGCATAGTTTTTGTATCTCAAGGACCTCATCTAGTCTAGAATTGTGCCATCTGTTAGAGGAAACACTAGTCGCGGAAGGCTGGCAGCCTGCATCCCTGGGTTCTCATCTCCAGACTCATCCAACTTCAGATGGATGAATTTGGAAAAAAATGATATCCAGGAAGGTCCAAAAATCAAAACTCAAATTTGAATTCACATTCAAAAAATGATGGCCAGACATTGTACTAAATGTTCTAAACATCTAGAGACGATTTTAATTACATGGGAGGAGATGTGCAAGCTACATGCACATTTTTAGTCACTGCGTATAAAAGATTTGAGCATCCATGGGTTTTTGCATCTATGGGGAGGCTTGGACTCCACTCCCTGCCAATACAGAGTAAGCTCTATGTCTATTGAGCACTGAAACAGCTGGTCCAAGCAGAGCTGATCTGTGAATGACGTGCCTGCTGGATTTAAAAAGTGTGAAGAAAGAACTTAGAACACTCTAACACATTAGATGAAATAAACCCTATTATTAAAACGAATTAAGCTTTCATTTTTATTTTTACTCTTACCAGTATGATTTTCAGAAACATTAAAATTGCATGTAGGATGTCATGGTGTAGCTCTAAGAGTGTCCAACAAAGCAAGGACAAGCTTCCAAGAAGTTGCCTGTTAATTACTCTGAGAAACACAGCTGTTCAGAATTGCCAGCATATAGAAAGAGGGGCAGGGCATGATATTAGACAGATTGTGACATTATCACTTCTAAACTTAGGTTATGAAAGGGAGTGTAAACTGAAGGATCTTCCCCCCCCAAAAAATGGTTAGGAATGTTGTTTCATCTTGAGTTTCATGGGTTTTCATGTTTCTCCATTTTCAGCTTGAGTTTTCCTCATTTCAGAGAAACAGTGCGGTTTTCCTGCCGTGGAAAATGGAAGGATTGCCCAATATTATTATACATTTGAAAGATTTTACTTCCCCATGAGTGTAGACAAAAAAATACCATTCTTCTGTTTGGCTGGCTATGCAACCGAAAGTGGCAAGCAAGAGGAGCAAATCAGGTGTACGGCAGAAGGCTGGTCTCCAAAACCACGGTGCTACAGTAAGTCACTGCATGCTGTCAGGAGGAAATGCCTACACACGTCCATCTAAGTAGCCGAACAGGTACATCTGGGCTACTTTAAGTAAGGCGGGACTTGTTGTATTCATAACCTTCAATAGCAAGCCAGAGTAAGAGAACGTTTTTTTACAGGACGAGCCTTTGTAATGCTTTCTTGTGTATGTCTGTCACTCTTCTGTGTGGCCACTTTTCTTTCTCCTACCCACTGAGAGCTGAAGGTTTGTGCATGCTGACTTCAGCGGGGTGAGTTGTAGCATACTGGGCAGCTCGCTGCATTGCTTCCTTGCGTTTTGTGTTCATTATTGCCAGCTTCCCTGTACTCAGGTGAAATGTCTTGAGGTCAGAGTCCCCTGATTCCTTGACCCATTTAGAAGAGCATTGTGGTATGGCAGTAGCTGTGGTTGATATGCCTAGTAAACAGAACTGACAAGATAACTGTTCATTCTGTGATCTCAGGACAGACCAGAATATTTTATAACAGAGTTATAAAGTAAACGTCATTATAACATCACGGAAATAAGTCACGTTCCTTGAACTTACTATGTTAAGAGACAGCAAATTGAAGAGATTGGCATGGGAGCATAATCATTAAGGCAGAATCTCTGCAGTCAACTGACTGGGTGTGTTCTCATCACCACCACCCCTGTGAAAGTGACATGAAAACTCTTAGCCTGCTTCTTATGCACAAAATGAAGTAGAAACTTTGACATCAAGTGCCACACAGTTAGTACTAAATGTGTTTGTGGTAATATAAACATATTGGGCAAATCTCTAAATCCTTCTCGATTGCTTTGTCAAAAACTTCCAATAATATGACTTGTAAAAAATTATAGGATGCCTAAGATGACGGTAATTTTGTGTACCTTACTGCATATTTTTGACATATTAATCAAAAACTTGATTGTAGACTCAAAGGCTTTCAGGAGCTTATGTATGACTTAGTAAGTCCACATAAACTGATTCCTGGCTTCCAAAATATTTTCTAGAATAATGAATGAAGATTTTACAGTAAGTTACTTTAGCATTATTTAATGCTCCATTAAGGATGTTTTTGATTACATTATAAAACAATGGTATTATACATCTCTTAGGACAAGAAGAAATTGCTTTTACTTGTGATTACTGGCAACTCGTGAAAAGGTATTAGTACATTTTCCAAGAACATGTGGTCAGGGTTGGAGTGTCTAAGGAAATTAAAACTTGTAGGTGCAAAAACAGTTGATTTTAAACTGAATCCACTTCCAAAGAAATTTCATGCAGGGCATGTAAGATATTTCCAAAATTAAACACAATCAAGGAATTCTAGAGTAAACATTATTTTACTCGAAATTCTAAGAGTAACATTGTCTGTGTGGGTTCACTTCTCAATTTAGTGAAGTCCATAATGTGAGTTTCATTATTAAACAGATAGACCTTGTAATTTCATCATGAAACAGCACGTTTACTTTTACAACACAGAAAAATGTCTGAAGCCTGTCCTAAGGAATGGCTACGTCTCTGACGGCAAAGTACTGTACAAAATTCAAGAGACTATGCGCTACAGTTGCACCTCTGGATATAAAACCACTGGCGGAAAGGATGAAGAGGTGGTCCAGTGTCTCGCGGAAGGGTGGTCTTCTCAACCTTCCTGCAGGCAAGAACAAGGTATACACACAAGAACGCAGTGGCTTACTCAACTGTGGGGTCAGCGCTTCATAGGCAGCTTTATTTTGTGTGTCTCTTCTGTGTGCAAAGTTGACAGTATTTTGCTGTTTGAAAAATGCTTGTGCATTTTTTTTTAATCCATTAGTTTCCAACCTCGGGAAGTCCCCTGCCTCATCAGATCTTACTTTGGACTAACTGGAAAGAGCCAAAATGCTCAAAGTGAGAGAACCTTACTAGGATTTTCTGCATAATAATTTTGCAAATATTTTCTTTATTGCTAGACTATGTGTAAAATTATACAAATACACTGATGCCACTTAATAAAACTATCACGTCACAAGACTTCATTTGAAATGAGGCCTTTGGTCAAGTATAATGGGCCTGATAGCGGACGATGGCAATGAAGCCACAGAGGCAAAGGCAAAGTGGTGCTTTTGATTTGACAATCGTGGCCTTTGCCAACTGTTATATTATAATTAACACTCAATGGGATATGCTTTACGACGGACTTTTAAGGATGCGAAGGAGCTTGCAGCCCCATAGGAGGAACAACAATATGAACCAACCAGTACCCCCAGAGCTCCCAGGGATTAACCCACCAACCAAAGAGTATACATGGAGGAACCCATGGTTCCAGCTGCATATGTAGCCGAGGAAAGCATTCTCAGACATCAATGAGGAGAGGCCCTTGGTTCTGTGAAGGCTCGATGTCCCAGTCAGTGTAGGGGAATGCCAGGATAGGGAAACAGGAGTGGGTGGATTGGTGAGCAGGGGTAGGGAGGATGGGATAGGGAACTGTCAGGGAGCAAACCAGGCAAGGGGATAACATTTGAAATGCAAATAAAGAAAATATCTAATAACAATTAAAAAATAAGTGTAGGGTATTGGCAAAGCTTATCAAAGTTCATGAAATAAGTGTTTAACTTTTTCAGAGACCTGTTTGGCCCCTGAGTTGGATCATGGAAATTATTCCACGGTGCAGAGAACTTTCAAAGTGAAGGACAGAGTGCAGTACGCATGCGCCGCAGGCTACTACACGGCTACAGGGAAGCAGGCCGAGGAAGCCGAGTGCCAGGCTCACGGCTGGTCCGTCACACCACAGTGCAACAGTAAGAACGTTCTCCGTGCAGACGGTCATGCCATATAAGTCGTTCTGCCAGTAACATTCCGTGTCTCTTAGTTTTGTTTTCAGTTGTATTTAGTTAGCGGCAGACTTTAGCCATTTTAAGCTCTCAAATAGAAGAATGTCATTCTAGCTATTTTGGAATTGAATTTAATTAAGACTGCTGGTATTTAGCAAGACAAAATATATTAGTGAGCTTAAAGAGCAACATAGCAAATGTGTTAATATCTATTCCAGGTATGGATTATAAATCGTGAGTTCTACTAGGAAAAAATAATAAATGTTTTGTTATTTTTATCTATTTCTTCATTTTTAGAATTAACATGCTCTTCTTTGAGATTAATAGAAAATGGCTATTTTCATCCCGTGAAGCAAACCTATGAAGAAGGAGATGTAGTTCAATTTTTCTGTCATAAAAATTATTATCTAAGTGGATCTGATTTAATTCAGTGCTATAACTTTGGCTGGTATCCAGAATCTCCCATATGTGAAGGTAACTTTTAAAAATTTCATACTTAAAAAAAATTGCTTTGCTCTCCATGATCTCTGAATGATCATATCTACTTCTAATTCCAGGACTACTTTTAATGATTACAGATCAACTCAATGAATTGTTCTCTCTGAAGAAACTAAGCTTTGTATGCATTGTACAGTATTATCTGTTATGTTTAACAGGCATATATCTGAGTATACACGGATGTAGTGTGTGTATATGTTTGTGTGTGTGCATGAACACCTGCACAGGTGGAGCCTAGAGGTTCATGCTAGGTGTCACCCTCTGTTCCGCCAAAGAATTTCATGAATTCATTGTTTTTAATAGCTGAGTAGTACTCCACTGTGTATATATACTACATTTTCTGTATCCATTCCTCTGTTGAAGGACATCTGGGTTCTTTCCAGTTTCTGGGTATTATAAATAAGGCTGCTATGAACATAGTGGAACATGTGTTCTTATTGCATGTTGGAGCATCTTCTGCCCAGGAGTGCCCTGGGTCCTCTGATAGTTCTATGTCCAATTTTCTGAGGAACCACCAAACTGATTTCCAGAGTGGTTTTACCAGCTTGCAATCCCACCAGCAATGGAGGAGTGTTACTCGTTCTCCACATCCTTGCCAGCATCTGCTGTCCCCTAAGTTTTTGATCTTAGCCATTCTGACTGGTGTAAGGTGGAATCTCAGGGTTGTTTTGATTTGCGTTTCCCTGGTAACTAAGGATGTTAAACATTTCTTTAGGTGCTTCACAGCCAATCTAGTTTTCTCAGTTGAGAATTCTCTGTTTAGATCTGTACCCCATTCCTTATCTTTTTTTGACAACTTTTGGTTAAAAGTTGATTTTATCCGATAAAAGAATGGCCACTCCAGGTTGTTTCTTGGGATCATTTGCTTGGAAAATTGTTTTCCAACTTTGACTCTGATGTAGTGACTGTCTTTGTCACTGAGGGGGGTTTCTTTTATGCAACAAAATGTTGGGTCCTGTTTATATACCCAGTCTGTTAGTTTATGTCTTTTTATTGGGCAATTGAATCCATTGATGTTAAGAGATATTAAGGAAAAGTGATTGTTACTTCCTGCTATTTTCATTGTTAAAGGTGGAATTTTGTTTGCATAACTATCTTCTTTTGGGTTTCTTGAAAAAAGGTTACTTTATTGCTTTTTCTAGGGTGTAGTTTCCCTCCTTGTGTTGGTATTTTCCACCCTATCCTTTGTAGACCTGGGTTTGTGGAAAGATATCGTGTAAATTTGGTTTTGTCATGGAATATCTTATTTTCTCTGTTTATGATAATTGAGAGTTTTGCTGGGTATAGTAGCCTGGGCTGACATTTATGTTCACTTAGGGTCTGAAAATGCCAGTTCATAGCATAGAGAGGTCTCATTCAAGGACAAGCATGTGTGTAAACATTCAAGATTTTGTTAGTACAGTGTGAGAGAATTCCCACTCCCATATTTATAAACATGACAGATAATATTTGAGCTGGGTATGAAAAATAAATGAAAATCTGAGGATTTGGGGGGAAATGAGAGGCAAAAGGTGTGATAACCACTATTTTTGCTATAATATAGGAGATAATGCTATTATTGACAGGTGGGCTAATTACATGAAATTAAAAGAGAAAATAAAAGAGAAAAGCTTAATTGAAATAGATGGCAGCAGGAAGGAAAGAAGTGTCTGGACAGAATGTGGATGGGAGCCCTGTACCTATCACTACTCTGTGTTCAATGAGTGATGGCTTTGAAGGTTTGCCAACTTTCCAGTTGAGCCCAATAGAATTTTAATAACAGTATGTGGGGGAGGGCTCACTAGCAAGCTATCTGTAGCCTGAAAACTTACTGTTCTGAGCCCCCTCCGAGTTAGCATGACCACACACCTGTAATTTTATAATTAATACTTACTGTGTGTAGTCTAGCAGTATGTAGCAATATACTTCCAAACCCCAGATATCCTCATCCTAATCCTGAGACAGCATTATAAACTTACTTACATGGCAACATAACTATAGAGGTGATGAAAAATCTGGAGGAGTGGCTCTCATCTGAGGTTATTTATTTGGACCCTAAATAGAATAAGTGCCTTCATAAAGGGAACTGGAGGGGTACTTGAGCACAGAAGAGTAAGCTGGAGTTGTAACGATGGAAGAGAGCAGTTTTAGCTTCTTTATCTATAATACATGAGGAATTTATTTAGGACTAGAAAGAAGAAGAATGTAAAAGACTACAAATGGCCCAAGACTATTGCCTTACTGATTCTGTAGGTCAGGAGTATGGGTGTGAATTCATTTGTCTGTTGAGCTACTTCCATGGCAGCTTGAAGGCTTGGTTTGGCAGTACTCGAAATTCATTTTGGGTATGGATCGCTTTTTTGTGCTCTGCAGGCTTCTGAGCCAGTACTGGTGGCCTTTGACTGAGTTAGCACTCTAACCCTTGCCTTCTGGCCTCCTTCATTTGGACTTCCTACAACATGGCAGGTTGATTCTTCAAAGCTAGTAGGTAGAGAATCCTTCAGTGAGAATGGCATTTTGAATTTATGTGACTCATCATGTAACATAAGCACATGCAAATTCATCAGTTTTTCCTTAAGAGACACTTGCCAGGTCTCATCCTGGAGAGGGATTTGTATCAGAGAGTAGTCAGGCAAAGGTGTTTCTACAGTCTGTCATACTTTTCATGGTGCTTAACCTTATACATATCTTCAACAAACCTTTGTCATTTTTTTTAAAAAATTCTATGACTAAGTAGGCTGGTATCTTTACATCAGGAAGAAGAAATCGATGTCCTCCTCCACCTGTGCCTCTAAATTCTAAAATTCAACCACATTCAACAACTTACCGTCATGGAGAAAGAGTGCGTATAGAATGTGAGCTTAATTTTGTGATTCAGGGTTCAGAAGAACTACTCTGTCAAGATGGGAAGTGGACAGAACCTCCAAAATGCATTGGTTGGTAAAATCTTCGTTAATATTTTAATTTGTGTATTTAATAGTGAACTTTATTGTGACATCCCGTACATGTTTATCACTTTCCCTTGCTCTTACTCACAATCTACCCATGCTGTTTTCCCTACTTAGCAATATCTTGAATCAGCATCTCCTAAAATGCTTATGGTTGGTTTCTTTACTTTTACCTTGACAGAAGAAAAGGAGAAGGTAGCCTGTGAGCACCCACCCTCTGTTGAGAATGGTGTTGCACACCCACACTCTGAGATTTACTACAGTGGAGATAAAGTTACATACAGATGTGGAGCGGGCTACAGTCTTCGAGGATCAAGTACGATAACTTGCAATCGTGGCCGATGGACACTGCCCCCCGAGTGTGTTGGTATGTGGGCTACTTCTAACATTTGATCCTAAGATGTTGTTTGCATGTCTTTACTCTATCTATTCACAGGCAGACACTAATGCTTGCAAATTTAGAGACACGTAGCTTCTGGCTTCACTGTGTGAAATTTTGAGTATGTAGAGGCATCTACAGAATTTAGGGCAAATTAGTAATTCAGAATAAAAAACATTATTCAAAAACTTATTTTAAAAAAAATCAAAGCATCATTAGTGCTAGGGTGGTGTGTAGGTTTCGATAACCCCATGATCTGTATACTTTTAGTGACCGCACTTATGTGAGATGTGTTTTATTAAAGAAGCAGGCAGAGGAATGCTTGGTTGGTGGGTGGCTATGAGTACAATCTGCTTCCCTTCTCCAATGTTTTATGGTCAGCACAGGACACACTCTCTTAGACCTCAGGTAAACCCTGCTGACTGGAACCTTGAGTCTTCCCCTTCCGAGCCTTACAGCTTCCCAGGGGCATCCTTGGTGTGAGATTTCACTGAAGGATATCTCGAGCTCTACTCACTCCTGGTAGCCACCCTTCCTACCATCTTTTTCATTTTTTGTTTTAATTAGATATTTTAAAAAAAGTTCCATAAGCATGCCTATCTAAGCTATTGATTACATAAGAAAAAAGCCAACAAAAGAGATTAAATAAATTAACTGAGGAGGAGAAAGTGGGAGAGAATATATATTTCATCCATGTATTAATTGAGAATAGAGATGAAAGGAATGGAGAAGGAAAAAGATAGGAGTGGGTAAGGGGATATGGGGGATTGTTTTAGGCATTTAAGAATCTCCTTCTGCAGCTGAAGGTGTTTGCAACCCCATAGGAAGATCAACAATATCAACCAAACAGAACCCCCAGACCTCCCAGGGACTAAACCATCAAAGAACACACATGTAGAGACCCATAGCTCCAGCTGCATATGTAGCAGAGGATGGCCTTGTCAGACATCGATGGGAGGAGAGGTCCTTGGTCCTGTGAAGGCTTGATGTCCCAGTGTAGGGGAACTCCAGGGCAGGGAGGATGGAGTGGGCGGGAGAGTACCCTCATAGAAGCTGGGGGAGTGGGTATGGGATAGGGGATTTCTCTGTGTGTGTCTTGTTGGTGGAAACAGGCAAAGGGGATAACATTTGAAATGTAAATAAAGAAAATATCTAATAAAAAAATCCAAAAAAAGGAACCTCCTTATCACTGTCGCTTTACCATTAAGAAAAGAAGAAATATACACAAAATTCTTCTTGATTAAGAGAAAGATACATTAAAAAAAACACTTAAGCTAAAAACTTTTCTGTTTTGATGAACTTAGAAACAATTGTCCCAAGTGATAGTACGGATGTTGGAATACCATGTTTTGGATATCTATATCATATTGTTGCAGGTTTATTAAATTTCTAAACAATCCCTTTTCTTAGAAAATATTGAGAATTGTAAACCTCCTCCTGACGTAGCAAATGGTGTGGTTGTTGGTGGGTCACTGACAAATTACACAACAGGATCTTCAGTGGAGTACAGATGCAATGAGTATTACTTATTGAAGGGATCGAAAACATCTCGCTGTGAACAAGGAACATGGTCATCTCCACCTGTCTGCTTGGGTAAGAAGGAGAACATATTATTGAATTTATACATGTATACATTTATACACTTTCTCTGATTTAATTAGGAGATGTTACATCTTGTGATGTATGAATTTACATCTTTTTGCAGTTAATTTTGTTGTAAAAGATATAAATATCATATAATTGGATATATTTAGACATAGTGGACAATCCAATGACATTATAAATATTTAAATTTGTAACCTGTTCCTGTATGTACAGTATTGTGCTTAGATATGTTTCCTCTGTAGTACTCACTATCTTAGCTTGCAATGAACATTGCTGATGGTTTTGACCCAGTTTCTTCTGTACCTTTGTTACATCTCATAACCTTGTTTGAACTATCATTGATAACTTAGATTGTAACACACCACAATAGTGGCATGCACAAGCATGAACACAATGCAAATGTGCTGTATATTTTGTGGGGGACATGTTTCCTCCACTTAAAATAATGTATAAGTCTACATTCTATATTTTAGGTTTGATGTTTTCATGTCTCCATTGTATTCTATAGTGTTTGTATACCATAATCAATTCAAATAATCACTTAATTTACATATTTAATGTCTGACATTTTTACATAATAATACATTTTGCAAAAAAATAATTTTGTACTTAAAATTTCATGTTTTTCTTTAAAAATTTAATTACAATTATTTTCCTCCTATTTTTTTATTTTCTTACAATTTTTCCCAGAATCCCTGACTTGGTATTTCTAGACCAAACATCTGAAATTTTAATATTTTTCTTAATTATCAAATTGTTTTTCAGATATTTAAATTTGGCTTATAACACTCCCAGTTTTCTTAACCTCTATTAATTTTGGGTATTTTAATTATCATGTAATTTTTAACCTCATTCCAGTAATTTTAATTTGTTTTATTTAAGTATAACTTGGACAGCTTTCAGTTTTCTAATGTACACAGGTTGTTTTTATTTTCTACTTTCATGTGCACTACAGAAACATAATGTATATTAACCTTTGAGAATCACATAAGACTAGAAATGTTTTTCTTGATTCTATTTTTGTTTATAATGTTTTAAAACACAGACACCTTCAGTTTTTGCCTTTGTGGTTTCTATACTTCATGTCATTCTGAGAATGCAATATGCATCAAATCAAATACATCAAGTACAATCTCTCTGTTACTATTATGTTGTCATAAACACTTGGATATTAGGTTCTTGGTGATGTGACTGATATTTTGCTGAACTGAAATGTAGTCAGAAGACATAGCTTAGGGTAAAATAGCAGTGAAACAACTTCCTAAGGAATAGCAAGATTTAAAGAAATTCCATCCTGTTCCTGGGACGATTGCCATAAGACATTCTGGCCAGATAGTAATGAGTCAAACCATGTGCTGAGCAAAGGCCACTTGTTGGCAGGGTACGGAGAGAGAGCGTCACCATCTCATTATCTCTTAGACCCTGTAGCTCTTCCACTACAGGTTCAAACAATGGTGCAAGCGGCCTTGTTTTCCATCTAAGTCGGTATTTAGACACGAGTCTCTCTAGCATCTCCCTGCTCATCTCCTCGTTCTCACAATGTTTCAGCCATCCTGCTTTCTTTATCTTTGCCATGATTCCATCTCCAGACAACCCTTATATTTATTGCTTCCCATATCAGAAAATGACAAGATTCAATCCTTAAAAACCGCTATCAAGTATACTTCTCATTTAGGTTTACTGGGATCATTTTACTCACCCTGGCACACCCCTCCCGTCAGCCTTTATGGCAGCCCTTGCTCTAACTCCTCTTGTTCTCTAACTTACAGTGCAACTGTAAGGTGGTCACAAGTCACAACCGTTTATGTATTTATTTTATTTATGACTGGCCATGGGAGCTTCTTTTGCAGTAAAAGATCCAGGAGTTCTTATGGCTAGATATGTAATGAATGCCAGGTTCTCTGTAAACATTTATAAATTAAATGAACTTTCTGTTTCAAGGCTATTAGCTACCTTAGAAAAATTATGTTCCACATTGCTGTCTCATGACTTGGAATGATATTTTGATTTTGAAAACTATTTGGTTTAAATCATCAAAATAAGAAATATATAATTAATTAGTTTGGAAGTCATAAATTATATATTTTATTATCTATGTTGTCATATCACGGGCCTGTGCTTTAAGATTAGATTGAGCAACTTACATGGCCTGAACCTTGAGACAAAGAACAGTAACAGGCCCCTGCTATGGTGGGAACGCAAGCCCAGTTCCCTTTCCCCTCTGTTGCCTTCGCAAAGGTAATCTGACCACGCCTCTCCTTTGGCTGGATGTCTGTCTCCTGAAGATGTAGAAGGGACATGTGAAAATGGTCTTTCTTATTTCTGACCCTCCTAGGATGCAACTCTCTTGCCCTCACCCCAAATCATCTTTAAGTTGCATACAGGCATCCTATCTAAAGTCTCCCAGCTAAGTGCCTCCAAGGCCAAACTCCTCATCAGCATCCCCAGTAGTCAGCACATGTGTTACCTGAAAGCATCCACACCCTGGGGCAAAGTTATAAAAAGTGAGTGGTTCTTTGTGTCCCATGAGTTCCTGCATTGGCCCGCATGCAGAAACCTGGATCCAAGAGAGTCCTTGATGCTGTGGCCCACATAAAATTGCGCCTCAGTTCCTGCGTCTCTACACGTTGCTTCTTCGTGTAGCGTGGAAGTATGGTTTTCAATAATGATGAATGTCAAATGTATAATATTACTTTTGGTGCCTGTGACAATATGGGCATGACATACTTGTCAGATTATTGATGATTTTAAACGATGATTTTGTTTTTCAGAGCCATGCACTATTGATGTGGATCACATGAACAGGAATAACATACAGATGAAGTGGAAATACGAGGGCAAGATTTTACATGGAGACCTAATAGATTTTGTGTGTAAACAGGGATATGACTTGTCACCGCCGACCCCTCTGTCTGTGGTATCCGTGCAGTGTAATAGAGGGGATGTGAGATACCCCGTGTGCGTTAGAAGAGGTAAAGGAATAAGGTTGGGCATGCTGCTCCATTAGTGTCTGTAGCCTTTTCTCCACTTGGAAGTGATTAAGTTCTCTGCTTCCAGTCAGCATATGTGCTCACAAAGGAAGATCATACTGACAATTTACACCAAAAGACTAATTGTGACGGGAAAATGGTCAGATTTAATAAACAACCCCAGACTGTCAGAGGCTGATTTTCCCCATGCAGAAGCCCTCTAAAGCTTCCATTTACTCAGGATTTGCTGGGATTCTTTGTCTTAAGAAAGGGTTTAGAGCAGATGTGAGAAATATTTATTCCCTAGAGCTAGGGACTGTTTCTTTTAATAAGAGAAAAGAAAGATAATACATATGGAAGGCATATGCTTTAGGGCAAATAAATGTTCATACATTTTCACCTTTGGCTTGACTAAAAGGGAAAGGGAAAATATTAAATGTTATTTAATATTCAATATTTTGCTAGTTGTAAATGTGCATTCAGGTTTTACAACATGAAATCCTATGATCATTCACTATATAGCATGATAATTATTGGCCAATTATTTTCAATAGAATAAATAGTTAATTGCCTTAATACTTTTAAGGCAGTGAAACATCTCATTTTATTTCTGTAGCAATCATCAAAAACTGAAAGTTCATCATAGCAATTCTGTAAAACCACTTTTTTTTTTAGAGTCTAAAGGGATGTGTGCATCTCCTCCAGTGATAAGAAATGGAGATATTGTTAGTTCAGCAGCCAGCACCTATGAAAATGGCTCCTCAGTAGAATACCGGTGTTTTGATAATCATTTCCTACAAGGGTCTCGGGATGCCTTTTGTGTAGATGGAATGTGGACTACACCACCATCCTGTCTAGGTATGTGCTGCAAAACAACCTTCTTTCACTCTGCCATTGAGAGATGACATGATACTGAGATGAGATAACACTTGGCTTTCTTTACTTGTTTTATTGATCCTCATATCTAACTGCTGGCTTCTGGTTTTCCTTTCTCTGTATTACACATAACTATAATCCACTTACTCTTCAAATGTTTATTAAATACAAACTGTGCATTACATATGAATTTGATATTAGGTTTTAAGATGAATAAGCCAGAATTTCATAGAGAAATTATTCAGTGTGGCTGACACTATAGTATAATATAGAGAGTATTCAGAACACATTATATACATGTATGAAATTGTCAAATAGCTGAATTAATTGTTAAAAATGAAAAAGATTGTCAGACAAAAATAATGCTAATAATATCTCCAGGCCTTAAACTACATATGGAATTAGAGGGCACGGCACACTAATACAGCATGTAGAAGAAGACAATGTGCAAGTGTCCCAGAGAGCTGGAGATTAGTAAAGCAATGACTTCATAAAAGAATGACATCATAAAGGAATGACATCATAAAAGAATGACTTCATAATAGATCTCAGAAGCCTAGGGTTCATGATATGTGTCTTAATATCAGTTAAGAGACATATTGTGAATTCTTAGTACATTTAAATTCTTTTCTCATTTTAATTTTTTCAAATTTTTTGTATAGTGATGTTTTTCTTAGATGCATAAAAATCAAAGCAGTTAAAATATTGATGGCTTCCCTATGTGATTTAAAGGCAGAACTCCTTTAACAATAAAATACTTTGCTCTTTTAACTGTCTTGAGGCCCACTTTCCCACTTCATAGATCTAACTTTTGGAATTTATGTTTTATTACATTCTTTTCATACAATGTATTTTTAGCATATTATTTCTTCCTCTCACCCAAGTCTACCAGCTTCTCCCCACATCCCTTCCCACCATCATTTTGACTTTTAGTTCATGTTTTATAGGACTTTGGGGGGAGAGAAAGAGGAGAGCACTAGCTTATACAGTAGAAAGCTTTCTGTATTTTGATTTTTCAACCCTCTGGATTTGCATCTATTTTATAAGCAATTGTTGATTTATTTAAAAACATACATATACAGTAGCTGTCATTGACCACATTCATAGATACACTACTTGTTTTATATTCTTTTTTCTCTCAATTTCTTATGGATAAATTAGCTATTTTGTTTTATGATCTTACCCTCTGTGAGTTTGCTTATACGTTCCTCTGTTTTCCGTTAACTGTTGTCATAGATTATATATCTTACCTTAGTTTCTGAGATCTGATGTGGATTATTCTTTTATTTCTCCTCTAAGACTTTAGGACACTTTCCATTTGTTTCTTTTATCCACAGGCTGTATGTTAGTCTGCTGTGCCCCCAAATTCTGCACATGGTGTAGGGCCTGGAGTTGATAGTTACTATTCATTTTGTCTGACAATCCTAGTTCACTTTTTGTGATTTAGTTATTTGACAGTTTCATACATGTATATTCTATATTATGATTAGCCTGTTCCTCCCACCATTTCTTATCTCCTTTCCAGTCCTATCATCCCCTCATCCCTGAAATTACCTTTCCCAGATTCATGACTTTTAGTTTGGTGGCTCATTTAGTTTAACCAGAGTCATCTGTGTAGCCATTATATTGGAACTATCCACTGGAGCCTAGTGGAGTCATCAGTAGGTACACAACTGAAAGAAATGATTTTCTCCCTCTTTGAACCTATAAGAAACGAACAGTAGCAGTGAGGGGTAGAATTATAAAGGCCTCCTCTACCTGTCTTCACTGTTGACAGACTCCCCCATCAATTCTCAGCACCACATCAGCATTACTGCCTTTAGTTACCAATATTCAGTGAAAAAACAGGATATTTTGATTTTTGGTTGAGAGCCATTCTTTTATTTTGGCTGAAAGTAGCATTTACTTTTAAATATAAACAAATAGTTAGAATGCAGCTTGATGGTATACCAATTTAGTTAACAAACAGTATTTAGTTCCCCCTTGCAGCTACGAGATATTCACTACCAGAGATTTTTGAGCAGGCTTATTTTTCCAGGCATGTGGGATGTGGGATGGGTCTCAAATCTAATAACAGTGCAGTTAGTCATGCTGATAACAGTAATGTTACAATTTCACAAGGTGGTACATCTTGTTAGGTAAGTTGGTCTCATAAATCATTATTTATATAGTGATATACTGAACATTAAATGTTATATGTGAACACACTTAGAAGCTATGTAATTTTATTCCATGGAATGCTTGTTACATCATCTAGCTAAAGGTTAGGATGGAGGAAGTTGGGTTTGATCCAATTAGAATTGAAAAGGAAGACGCTTGCTTTCTATGGTTCTATGTGAAGACTGATTTTTATGCCTTCTTCTAGACAGACAATGGTATAAGTGAAAAATAACAATAATGCTGTGCAGTTTTTAACCAAATTAGCATGGCTCCTCATCCTTCTGCAACAGTCATAAAATGATGAATACAGCAACACAAATAAATGCAGAGGCTTAGGCTCGCTTTGCTACCTTCTAAGCCCTCTAAGTTACCAACTCCAGACCTGTCCATGCTTCTATTTCTGCTCTCAGACCTGTGAGATTGACAAAAACTTTATTTTATATATGTTATTGGTCATTTCACACTTAGCCTTTCAGCTGAACCGAGACTCAAAAAAACAAAACAAAATAATAAAAGAGAAAGCCCAGCGTTTACATACTCACCAAACCAAAGTTTTCCTAATACCTTTACTCACTGGCTTGCCAGGTGGTTCTCAGATGCCCTGGTGTACTTATAATTTTAATCAGTTTTTCACATACTCCTATTCTTAGTATAATTTTTGGTCTCATATAAGCTTGGTAATAAATAGGTGAACACAGAAAGTCTATGAAAAAATTTTAAATAAAACCTCAAGTTTTATAAAACAACACCGTTTGTTTTTAAGAAATCTCTCTGGAATAAGCACTCAGCCACCAGTAAGAGTAGAAGAGTAGAGTTGTATTCACAGTGGACAGAAGCCAGGGTAGATCTTGAGAGACTTCAATTCCAAGTCTAACTTGCATTTTCCTTTTATACACTAAAACTGAATAGTGGGGTGAGCAGACAAGACCACAGGATTTTCTGGAAGCATAAGCAGCAGAAAACTTGGATGCTTTGCTTTTCAAAGACACATGGTTAGCTTTTGTGGTCAGGTGGCTGAGGGCAATCAACTACTTTATTTCATATCTCTTCCAGGTAGCAAAGTGAAGCCATGTTTGGCAATAAACAATACAAGCAGAGCTTTAAATAAGTCACTAAATATACCATGAAATGAGTATCTAACAACTGGTGTTTTCTACTTTATTCTACTTCAATAATTATTTAAATTACAACTCAGTTTGACCTCATTAAAATAGTATTTAAGAGGAGAGGACCCTGGGCCTGTAAAGATTGCATCCAGTTTAGTAAAGAAACCGAAGGGGGAGGGGGAATGATTGGGGAATAGTTGGGGGGGAGAGGAACTATGGGAAGTATGGTGGGTGGGAACTGGAAAAGGGGAAAGCCTTTGGAATGTAAACATAGAATATAGAAAATAAAAATAAAAAAAAGAGCCTGAAAATTCTAAGCACCCTTTCCAATCATTTTTATTTAGTGTATTGCCTGTAGTACCTCTCATATAGCATTTGATCTATAAATATTCAATACATTCTTTAAAAGTATCTGTATACATATATGATGGTTGATATGCTACATTAACAACTCTGGAAATCTTAAATCTACTTTAGAAGTATTTCCTTAGTCTTAAGTCATTCAGCAGGCTAATGAGACATCAGTAACTCCATTTTGAAAACACTTTGATTTTGTTGTATATTTAAGAAAGGGTTTTTGTGTAGCTCTATCTAGTTCTGTAGAATAGTCACTTCATTTAAATTTTATGAATAACTAATTTTAATGAATTTTTATAACTATCTATGTACTCTGTGGCTCAAGTACTACAAGAGAGAATCTCATACCAGTTTCCTTTGGGTCTAAGAATGAGAATGATTTCTGATTTCAATAATAATTCTAACATGCTTGTCTCTCTGGACAAGATGATGTTAATGTCATCCCATATGTACAACATTGTGTTATTATAAAATGTGTCAACATAGTTTTCTTCTTAATTTTTTATGTTTGTCCAGAGCCTTGCACATTATCATTTGTTGAAATGGATAAGAATTATTTACAGCTGAAATGGAATTTTGACAACAGACCTCTCATTCTCCATGGCGAGTATATTGAATTTTTGTGTAAGAGGGATGCATATATAACTGAGACATCTATTGCTGGGTCTGAACTTCGAGTGCAGTGTGACAGGGGAAGGCTGAAATACCCTACGTGTACTCCAAGAGACAGGTAAGAAAATGTACCAAAAATATATTTTTGTCAGATGTTATTCAAGAGATTCACTATTTTATAAATTCTATAATCTTGTGCTCTACACTACTCTGATTTTATGTCTGTTGGAGAGAAAAATAATATTTTCTTCATATCTTAATTAAACTCAACTAAACACTGGAGGTTTTTTAATTTCCCTGGGTCAAATTGCTGTTTACCATTTGATATCTGTGATATTTTGACTGTTGGAAAACAAATCCATTTGTATATATAATATGTAAATGTTCAAAATTTAACTCATATTTTTGAAAGAAGAAATAAAGCACATTTATCGTATTTCTTGTCTTAAGTTTAAATATAACAAAATTTTGGAGATGTACTGACAGCTCACGATGAACTAACTCCTGGACCTACATAATAATCTTTAAAATGTATTCTATATGCTCTAGAAAAATGCTTAGGATCCTTCCTTAGGAATACTTCTTATGTTTACTTACGATAAAATTGGAGTAGGAGATTTTTTTATAATCTTAAAAGCTTTGGTACTGGGATCCTTCTTTCCAGTGTATGGGGGAATGAAGGAAGCAAATAATGTGAAGAATATATAAGCCTGGTGTTAATATAGTAGACAACATTAATACAAACAGCACATTTTTCAAATGGAACCAGAAATGTAGTTTATTAAGCATGGTTACTTGTCTTGTTGGTTCCTATTTAAGACATATCTCACATGGTGAGGGGGGAACTGGGAAATGGGAAAGCCTTTGGAATGTAAACAAAGAATATAGAAAATAAATTAAAAAAATAATAAATCTGACAAAAACAAAACAAAACAAAACAAAAACAAAAACATATTTAATGACTAAAATTGTAATAGGCACTGGGTTATGATTAACATTCTTTTACATCCTCTTCTTTTTCTCTCCCTTTCCCATCAAGGAGTCTGTCCTTTCAGGAAGCATTAAGGACCTGAAGACAAATGGAAGAAAGATAAGGAATATTCTAACATATGAATCCTAAAACGAGTAAATCATTTTAGGAAGACTGTGCTATGTTCAGTGTTCTATGGTTTTACTTTTGCATAGAATGTGCTCAATACTTTCCTTATTTATAAATCAAAGCACAAATGTATTGCATTTTAGTTTGCTTAATTTTGCATTTAATCTAATCTTTACTGTTATCTTTCACTTGTTAAATTTGATTTATTCATCAAATCATTCCTGTTTTCTATTGATCACTGTCAGACTATATTGTTTCCTTGAGTATGTATAGAAAACACATTTGTGTTTATTATATTCATTAAAATTAAGATTTCCTGTTAATATTAATTATTTATTTTAATATCAAAGACAAACACTCTGGGAAAAGCCACATATAAGAGTTACTTTATACAATAGACTACTTTTTTTTTTTTTGGTTTTTCGAGACAGGGTTTCTCTGTGTAGCCCTGGCTGTCCTGAACTCACTTTGTAGACCAGGCTGGCCTCGAACTCAGAAATCCGCCTGACTCTGCCTCCCAAGTGCTGGGATTACAGGCGTGCGCCACCACCGCCCAGCTAGACTACTTTTTAAAGTGTAAAGAAACTTTTGAAATTAATTTCCTACAATGATATTCAAATTATAATGTAGTGTTCTACTTACATGTTCAAGTACTGACATGGTGTCCACATTAGGGCTGGCTGTTCATAAAAAAGCAGAGTTGCCGTGGTCATTTAACTTAGTTTTATTTATGTGACATTTTTAACCACCACCAAGTTACAATTCTATATTGCTTAACTTGTTATTGCAAAGGCTATTCATTTAATTCCAAATTCTGAAAAATGGGAGGAATGAAATGGTTGAGAATGGATACACATAACATAATGAAGACATAAAAGTGTCAATGAGTAGGGCCTAGAATGAGGAAAGAGGGGATGAGGATAGAGGATTGTGTCTTTTGAAATTATGGGAAGTACAGACACATTAAAATGAAATATAATTGATAATGAAAGACATGTAGATTCTGGGACAAATATTACATATATATTACAGAGGATTTCTTGAAGAAACAAGAATATATACATACTCAAAGCACAAATATAGGCATGACCTTTGTTGGAAGGGGAAATATGGCTGGAACAAGGACAGTCGCATCCTATGGTTTCTGTTCCTTCTGTGAAAAAACAAAAGCAATTTACCTGTTGAGAATGGGGAGAGAAATTCGGAGAAGCCCAATCCAGTTAGGTAACCTGGCACACATTGCAATACTTCCAGTGAATGATCATTTCTCTTAGATGGGTAACGTTGAAAACCATGCTACAATAATCATCATTTGCTATTCAATGAACTCTGTGTTTTAAGATCCATTAGGAAGAATATGAAAAAGCAAACTTTGCTTCAGTAATTTACCATCTTTGTAGTACAAAGATAAAAGATCAAAGAACTGCTATGACATGGGTATTACCCAGGAGTATTACAAAGTGTATAAGGGCATTGCTTAGTTCTTCACAGAGAAACTTTAAAATTTCAAGAGGAAATTAAGAATTCATATATATATATATATATATATATATATACACCCTTTTCTTTATAAAAAGCAAGATCAAAACACTAGAGAGCATTATATATTAAAACAGAGGTTCAAGAGAACTCAGCTTGAGTCTTTTGAAGAGAAAAATGGAGAAAATGTGGCTCTAATAAGTCTAACCAAGTGGCTGGAGAAACGGCTCAGTGGACAAGAGAATTGGCTAATCTTGGAGATAGTGAGAGGAAAGTTCCTGGTGTCTGCATGGCAGCTCACAACTGCTTATAACTACAATTTCAGGGGACCCAATGCTGTCTTCTGGTCTCTTGAGGCTCTGTATGCACATGGTTCACATACATATACTTACTTGAACACACATACATATAAAATAACTAAATATTTTTAAAAGGTTAGCAGAGAATTAAAAGTTGTCTGTTATAGATCCTCAAGAGTTATCCTTGTTGCCTCCGAAGATGTACACAAATAGAACTTTTCTACCTTGTCTGTTCTGATACACCCCATTTGTGTTACCTGTATTAATAAGACTGTTTTCAAGTAATTAGTTGTGAGTCATTTTGTATCCTAGACAGCATGAGAAAAACTCTATCTTTCCATAAAGTTCCTAGTTCCAAAAACAACCGAATAACAGAATCTGTGACCACTTCACCTTCACCTTTAAAAAATGTATTGTCTATTAATACTAATACTCCTTTTTTGTAGTAAATATTTCATTTATTTTTGAGAATATCATACATAGTACTATGCTTGCATCATTCCCACCTTCTCCTCACCTCTGCTGACCCTTCTGTGTCTTTTCATGGTTTCCCACATTTCCTGGATGTTTTGTGTCAGAGATTATTTTAATTTAACATTTTCTTTGACTGACACATCAACTTCTTCTATTGTATCTTCCATGCCTTAGATTCTCTTTTCTATCTCCTGTATTCTGTTGGTGACACTTTCATCTGTTGTTCCTGTTCTTTTCCCTAGGTTTTCTATCTCCAGGATTCCCTCAGTTTGTGTTTTCTTCAGTGCTTCTATTTCTACTTCAGGAGTTACACAGTTTTATTCATTTCCTTCACCTGTTTAGTTGCATTTTCCTGTATGTCTGTAAGGGATTTATTTGTTTCCTCTTTAAAGACCTCTCTATCTGTTTGATTATATTTTCCTATATTTCTTTGAAGGTATCTATCATCTTTATAAGATAGGACTTTTTCTTTTCTTTCTTTATTAATCATTTTATTCATTTTCATTTCAAATGATATCCCCCTTCCCAATTACTCCTCCATCCCATCCCCTTTCTTCCCCCTGCCCTTTGCCTCTATGAAGGTACTCTTCCACCCATTCACTAACATCAGCCTCACCCCTCTAGCACCCTCCTATGCTGGGGGCATCAAGCCTTCCTCCCCTCCCATTGATGTCAGATAAGGTCATCCTCTGCTACACATGTATCTGGAGTCCTGGCTCCCTCTGTGTTCTTTCATGACTGGGTTACTTCACTCAGGATAACATTTTTTAGTTCCATCCATTTACCAGCACATTTTATGAAGTCTTTGTTTTTAATAGCTGAATAGTACTCCACTGTGTAAATGTACCACAATTTTTGAATCCATTCTTCTGTTAAGGGGTATCTGAGTTGTTACAAGTAAGGCTGCTATAAACATAGTGAAGCATGTGTCCTTGTTATATGTTGGAGCATCTTTTACATATATGACCAGGAGTGGTATACCTGTGTCTTCAGGTAGAACTATTTACAATATTCTGAGGAACTGCCAGATTGATTTCCAAAGTGATTTTTACCAGCTTGTAGTCCCACCAGCAATGGAAGAATGTTCATCTTTCTCCACATGCTTGTCAGCATCTGTTGTCTCCTGAGTTTTTGATCTTATCCATTGTGATTGGTGTGAGGTAGAATCTCAGGGTTGTTTTGATTTGCATTTTCCTGGTGACTAAGGATGTTGAACATTTCTTTAAGTACTTCTCAGACATTTGAGATTCCTCAGTTGAGACTTCTTTGTTTAGCTCTGTATCCCATTTTATAATAGGGTTATTTGGTTCTCTGGAGTTTAACTTCTTGTGTCCTTTGTATAGTTTGGATATTAGCTTTCCAACTGATGTAGGGTTGTTAACGATCTTTCCCCAACCTGTTGGTTTCTGTTTTGTTCTACTGACAGTGCCCTTTGCCTTACAGATTCTTTTCAATCTTATGAGATCCCATTTGTCAATTGTTGATCTTAGAGCATGAGCCATTGGTGGTCTGTTCAGGAAATTTCCCCCTGTGCAGATGTGTTTGAGATTCTTTCCCACTTTCTCTTCTATTAGATTCAGCATACATGGTTTTATGTGGAGGTCCTTGATTCACTTGGACTTGAGCTTTATACAAGGAGATAAGAATGATCAATTTGCATTCTTCTACATGCCGGACCTTAGTTGAACCAGCATCATCTATTGAAAATGCTGTCTTTTTTCCCCACTGAATGGTTTTGACTTCTTTGTTAAAGATCAAATGACCATAGGTGTGTGGGTTCATTTCTGGGTCTTCAATTCTATTCCATTGATCTACCTGCCTTTCTCTGTACCAATATGAAGCAATTTGTATCATTATTGCTCTGTAGTACAACTTGAGTTCAAGGATGGTGATTCCCTATAATTTCTCTTATTGTTGAGAATAGTTTTCGCTCTTCTGGGTTTTTTATTATTCCAGATGAATTTGAGAATTGCTTATCTATCTCTGTGAAGAATTGAGTTGGAATTTTGGTGGGGATTGCATTGAATCTGTAGATCGCTTTTGGCAAGATGACCATCTTTACTTTGTTAATCCTGCCTGTCCATGATCATAAAATATCTTTCCATCTTTTGAGGTCTTCAATTTCTTTCTTCAGAGACTTGAAGGTCTTGTCATACAAATCTTTCACTTGCTTGGTTAAAGTCACACTAAGGAAGGGTTCAAGGTAATTTTCCTGTGTTTTTGTATTGTTAGGATATACTGGGCTTTGCTATAGTGGGGTAGTTAAGCTTTGGAGGTATCATTGTTCTGGATTTTGTTGAGTGTGTTCTTTCAAGAGCCTTTAGGCATCTAGATGGTTTTGTTTCCTGGAGTTCTTGTTAGAGTAGGTATTGGGAGGGGGTGAATGTTGGTCTTTGTGGTGTGGCAGGCCTGTGATGGATATCCTTGGGCTGTATGGTTCTGGATCAGCAAGTCTGCATGGTTCCAGATTTGTAGGTTTATATGGGTCAGATCCACAGGTTTATGTAGTTCAGGACTCATAGGTCTGTTGAAGATGGGCAGAGAGCTGGTGGAAGAATGCAGACTGCTTACAGCAATTTAGGGTGCTCCAGAGGACTAAGAGAGTGGAGAAGATGGTGGGGTAGGGAAAGCTTACTTGTATAGTTCAAGATCTGCGGGTCTGAAGAAGATGGGTAGAGAGGTGGGTGAGAGTCTAATTCAGGGGAAACTTTCTGGACTCTATGGAGGTGATCCTAATGAGGACTAGAGGTAATGGTGGACTTGGTGTCTCAGCTGACTATCTCTTATAGCCAGGGCTTCCAGTGGTGTTGCATTCAGTTGAGTGGTTGGCCAAGAGGGTCTCATGAAAATCCCCAAACAATGCAGGCTGGTGTTAAGACAAAGGGTAGAGCTCCACAAACTGATAGTGGAGTCTCATTTCCAAGAACAACACCCACATAAGTCATTGAATATTCAGAAAATCTTGGTGGTACCTATATGGAGCCTCACCCCTTTGTTCTAGTCTGTTGTGGGAAGAAACATTGCAGACTACTGAAAGAGAAATGTGGTTATTTGTATCTGCCGAGATACAAAACCTTTGACCTACATACTGTCCTGCCTCCAAAATATTCTAGGGAAATAGTGGCACATAATTTTTGGGAGCATCCAACCACTGACTGATTTTACTTAATTTCTACTTAATAATAAGGAACCCATATACAACACTGCTTATGTTAACAAGAGCCAGAAACTATCCCAATGGCAGTGCACAGAGAGAACCCTTGTTAGTGATGTTCTTAAAGCAGTCAGAGACAGAGCAGTTGGCAGTCCTTTGTTTATTCTATCTTGATGCCGGGCTTCATGGCTAAAGCTGTCTTTGCCTAGGATTTATAAAAATCAAATCAAATAAAGTCAAATCAAATTGAATCAATTCCAGGCAACAAAGCACAGGAGGAGGAAGATAGACAGATCTGCAGACCACCATACTACTCATAGACCTGGTCTCCAGGGCGTGTCAAGGCAAGCCATATACACCCATTTGACACCATGTCACAGAGCACAGATAGGGGATGTTGCCCAGGGATTGCCCTTGCCTCAGGAGCTAGCTCCCACTATCCTGCAGTGGGAGCCACATAAAGTATGTAGTGGTCAAATGGGAGAGAAAGGGAAGTGTTATAGCCTGAGTATTACGAAGAGAGACAGAACTGGAGACTCGAGGGTGGACAGGAATAATTTGTTATGAGTGGCCATTCCACCTAGGGACATGGTCTCACTCAGCAGTACCGAGGTACTGCTGAAGGCCATGTCTGAGTCAGTGGCTACACAGCCAAGGCCATCAGTGTTGATGCCCATCACTCATATTACCACTAGACGGATGGATGTCTCTGGTCGGGACAGACACCCGTGACCACATGGACATCTAGGGGCCGTGAATATTTGCTCCAATGCCTCACTGAATGTGGTGCTCTGGAGACCAGCTCCATTTCTCACCAGCAGTGGCTCTCAGGAGAGCAGGCCCTGTGCCTCAACTAGGCAGGCAGCACAGTGGAGCTAGTCTCAGTGCCTAGAATGTGGGTGAACTAGCCCGAGGGGGTGAGTAAGGGGAGAGCTGACTCTGCCACTCATTTGATGTAGGGTGGCACCGTTGCAGAGCTGATGTCCCTTGCAACTGCTTGAAACCTCTGGCAGTTGGTAAAGTGGCTTGCGAAAGCTACCTCTGGCCCTTACCGCTGCAGCACTCAGGAGAGCTGCCCCGTACCATGCCTGGACAGAACAGCACAACTAACCCTCTTTGTGGGGGTCTTACATGAGTTAGTACCTAGGGCAAGGGCGAGAGCTCAAGAAGAGCTGGCTCTGCCACGTGTTTCCCATGAGGTGGCATGTGTGTTGGAATGACACCCTCCTCCTCTTGCCTCTCACCACCCGCAGTCACAGGAAGAGCCGACCCTGGGGTCATGAAAATGGGAGAGCCAGCCCTGTCCCCTCACTGGCTGTAGCACTCTGGAAAGTGGGTTTTGCACCTTGCCTGGGCAACATTGTGGAACTGACCACAGGTGAGCCAGTCCTGAGGGTGTGAGAGTGGGAGAGCCGGAGAGTGGGACAGTACTTAGGAGAGTTGGCCCTGAGCCTTAACTGGGCAGCACAGAAGAAGTGACTGTGGAGGCATTGGTGCTTGTGAGCTGGCACTGAAGGCATGAGAGCAGAAGAGTTGAGCCTGCCTCCTGTGTATGTCCCCACTGAAGTGACCAGCTTCAACAGGTCAGAAAAACTGAAGAGGGCCACAGACTTGGAGATTCTCTGGGGCCAACGAAGAACTTTCTGGGTCTGGCAAAAGAGGGGAAAAGACACACACACACACACACACACACACACACACAGAGAGAGAGAGAGAGAGAGAGACAGAGACAGAGAGAGAGAGAGAGAGACAGAGAGAGAGACAGAGAGAGACAGAGAGAGACAGAGAGAGACAGAGAGAGAGAGAGAGAGCTGGAAAATTAAGCTCCAACAGCTTAATTTGTTTTCTTTTAGCCTTTTTATATCACCCAAGACAAAAATCCTCTATTTAGGAAAAAAAAAGACTACCTCATAGACACAAGTTACATATTCTTCAAAAATAATCATCTCAAGAACATATTATCCAAGAATAGATTAAAATAATTATATAAAAGAAATTTACAACAGGATTATTGATTATTTGGTCTTCTTTTGGACTTCGTTCCTAACCCAACATTTCCCATCTCCTTTTCTCTCCACAAGTTCATTTTAACCCCAATCCAACAACTCTTTTGTCATTGATGAACAAAGTTTAAGCAAGTCAAGTGTGCATTAACAAGTTCTTTCTATGCTTAGCAATTTTATTTACCATTAAACAGATCATCTTTCTTATATCTTAGTTTTGAAGGTTCAGCTAAGTTGGTTAATCATCCATTCTCTATTATTATATTCATAATACAATTATTTACTTTTTGTTTATAACCTTGTCTTTTCTTTGGTGCACACCAAAACTTGTGGCTACATCAAGTACCTTAGATTACAAGATCAAGGTACTTGGACGTAACCTAGAGTGATGTTTTCTTTGATCATTAGATTTTCCCCAACCTGTATTTTTCAAAGTACAATTATGTGCTTGCAACACTTGAAAGCTCACCATGCTCTTTTTCTACCCTATGTAGGCCTCACTACTCTGCAGTGAGGGAGCACATTGTACTGTTCATTATAGCTTTATTATATTTTTTTTCTGGCAAAAACAATGCAAACCATCTCCTTAAACATTCTATCAAATTCTGTTCAGGAGCTTTCACCCTGTGCCCCTGTCCTCCAGGGACTTTCCAGTTTCTTTTCTATTAGTTTCAGTGTGTCTGGTTTTATGTGGAGGTCCTTGATCCACTTGGAGTTGATCTTAATACAAGGAGATAAGAGTGGGTCAATTCGCATTCTTCTGCATGTTGACCTCCAGTTGAACCAGCACTATTGGTTGAAAAGGCTTTTTCCCCACTGGGTGCTTGTAGCTCCTTTATCAAAGATCAAGTGACCATAACTCTGTGGGTTCATTTCTGGGTCTTCAATTCTTTTCCATTGATCTACTTGCCTGTCGCTGTACCAATACCATGCAGTTTTTAACACAATTGCTCTATAGTACTGCTTGAGGTCAGGGATATTGATTCCCCCACAAGTCCTTTTATTGTTGAAAATAGTTTTAGCTATCCTGGGTTTTTTGTTACTCCAGATGAATTTGAGAATTGCTCTTTCTAGATCTATGAAGAATTGATTTGGAATTTTGATGGGGATTGCATTAAATCTGTAGATTGCTTTTGGCAAGATGGCCATTTTTACTATATTGATTTTGCCAATCCAAGAGCATGAAATGTTTTTCCATCTCCTGAGGTCTTCAATTTCTTTCTTCAAGGACTTGAAGTTCATTTTATACAGATCTTTCACTTATTTGGTTAGAGCCACACCAAGATACTTTATATTGTTTGTGGCTATTGTGAAGGGTATCATTTCCCTAACTTCTTTCTCAGCCTGCTTGTCCTTTGAGTACAGGAAGGCTACTGATTTGCTTGAGTTGATTTTATAACCAGCCACTTTGCTGAAGTTGTTTATCAGCTGTAGGAGTTCTCTGGTGGAGATTTTTGGGTTGCTTAAGTATACTATCATATCATCTGCAAATAACAATAGTTTGAATTCTTCCTTTCTAATTTGTATCCCTTTGACTTCCTTATGTTGTCTAATTGCTCTTGCTAGAAATTCAAGTACTATATTGAAAAGATATGGAGAGAGAGGGCAGCCTTGTCTAGTCCCTGATTTTAGTGGGATTGCTTCAAGTTTCTCTCCATTTATTTTGATGTTGGCTACTGGTTTGCTGTATATTGCTTTTAGTATGTTTAGGTATGGACCTTGAATTCCTGTTCTTTCCAGGACATTTAGCATGAAAGGATGCTGAATTTTGTCAAATGCTTTTTCAGCATCTAATGAGATGACCATGTGTTTTTTTTTCTTTGAGTTTGTTTATGTAGTGGATTACATTGATGGATTTCCATATATTGAACCATCCCTGCATCCCTGGGATGAAGCCTACTTGATCATGGTGAATGATCGTTTTGATCTGCTCTTGGATTCGGTTGGCAAGAATTTTATTTATTATTTCTGCATTGATATTCATAAGGCAAATTGGCCTGTAGTTCTCTTTCTTTGTTGGATCTTTGTGTGGTTTTGGGACACCAATAGCTTATGCTCTAAGATCAAGAATTGACAAATGGGTCCTCTTAAAATTACAAAGATTCTGTAAGGCAAAGGACACCATCAGAAGGACAAAATGGCAACCAACAAATTGGGAAAAGATATTCACCAACCCCACATCTGACAGAGGGCTAATATCCAATATATACAAAGAACTCAAGAAGATAGACCGCAAAGAACCAAATAACCCTATTAAAAATGGGGTACAGAGCTAAACAAAGAATTTTCACCAGAAGAAATTCAGATGGCTGAGAAGCACCTTAAGAGATGTTCAACATCATTAGTCATCAGGGAAATGCAAATCAAAACAACCCTGAGATTCCACCTCACACCAATCAGAATGGCTAAGATTAAAAACTCAAGAGACAACAGGTGCTAGTGAGGATGTGGAGTAAGAGGAACACTCCTCCACTGTTGGTGGGATTGCAAGATGGTACAACCACTCTGGAAATCAGTCTTACGGTCCTTCAGAAAATTGGGCCTGACACTTCCAGAGGACTCTGCCATACCATCCTCCTGGGCATATACCCAGAGGATTCCCCTGCATGCAATAAAGACACATGCTCCACTATGTTCATAGAAGCCTTATATCTAATAGCCAGAAGTTGGAAGGAGCCCAGCTGTCCCTCAAAGGAGGAATGGATACAGAAAATACGGTATATTTATACAATGAAATACTACTCAGCAATTAAAAATAATGAATTCATGCAATTTGTAGGCAAATGGTTGGATCTGGAAAATATCATCCTAAGTGAGTTAACCTAATCACAAAAGAATACACATGAAATGCAATCACTGATAAGTGGATATTAATGAGCCCAGAAGCTCTGAATACTCAAGACACAATTAGCAAGTCAAATTATTCCCAAGAAGAAGGAAGGAGAGGACCCTGGTCCTGAAAAGATTGGATCCAGTTTTGTAGGAGAGTACCAGAACAGAGAAATGGTGGGGGAGGGTGATTGGGGAATGGGGTGGTGGGAAGAGGACTTATGGGACATATGGCGAGGGGGGAACTGGGAAAGGGGAAAACCTTTGGAATGTAAACAAAGAATATAGAAATAAAAATAAAAAAATAAAAGAAAACTTTCTATCAAATACCCCAACTTTCTTTTTTTTATTGGATATATTCTATATTTACAATTCATTTCCTTTATTCTGGTTCTCCACCCCCCAAAAGTCGCACATGCCCTTTTCCCTCCCCCTGCTCCCTCATCCACCCCTTCCCACTTCCCTGTTCTTGTATTCCCCTACACTGATGCTTTGATCCTTTCCAGCACCAGTGTCCACTCCTTTCTTCTTGTCAGACATCATTTGCTATGTGAATTGTGTCTTTGGTGTCCCAAGATTCTCGGCTAATATCCACTTATCAGTGACTGCATACCATGGGTATTCTTTTGAGACTGGGTTACCTCACTTAGTATGATGTCCTCCAGCTCCATCCATTTCTCTAAGAATGTCATGAATTCATTGTTTCTAATGGCTGAATAGTAAGTACTCCATTGTGTATATATACCACATTTTTGGTAACCATTCCTCCGTTGAGGGATATCTGGGTTCTGTCCAGCTTCTGGCTATTATAAATAAGGCTGCTATGAACATAGTGGAGCATGTATCCTTATTGCATGCTGGGGAATCTTCTGGGTATATTCCCAGGAGTGGTATGGCTGGGTCCTCTGGAAGTATCATGTCCAGTTTTCTGAGGAACCGCCAGACTGATTTCCAGAGTGGTTGTACCAGCTTGCAGTCCCACCAGCAGTGGAGGAGTGTTCCTCTTTCTCCACATCCTCGCCAACACCTGATGTCTTCTGAGTTTTTAATCTTAGCCATTCTGACTGGTGTGAGGTGAAATCTCAGGGTTGTTTTGATTTGCATTTCCCTAATGACTAATGATGTTGAACATTTTTTTAATTTTTATTTTCTATATTCTATGTTTACATTCCAAAGGCTTTCCCTTTCCCAGTTCCCCCCCACCATAAGTCCCATAGTTTCTCTCCCCTCCAACTATTCCCCAATCATTCCCCCTCCCCCACGGTTTCTTTACAAAACTGGATCCAATCTTTACAGGCCCAGAGTCCTCTCCTTTCTTCTTCTTGGGAATCATTTGACTTGCTAATTGTGCCTTGAGTATTTAGGGCTTCTGGGCTCATTAATATCCACTTATCAGTGACTGGATTTCATGTGTATTCTTTTGTGATTGGGTTAACTCACTCAGGATGATATTTTCCAGGTCTAACCATTTACCTACAAATTGCATGAATTCATTATTTTTAATTGCTGAGTAGTATTCCATTGTATAAATATACCACATTTTCTGTATCCATTCCTCCTTTGAGGGATATTTGGGCTCCTTCCAATTTCTGGCTATTATAAACAAGGCTGCTATAAACATAGTGGAGCATGTGTCATTATTGTATGCAGGGGAATCCTCTGGGTATATGCCCAGGAGTGGTATGCCAGGGTCCTCTGGAAGTGACATGCCCAATTTTCTGAGGAACCGCCAAACTGATTTCCAGAGTGGTTTTACCATTTTGCAATCCCACCAACAGTGGAGGAGTGTTCCTCTTTCTCCACATCCTTGCCAACACTTGTTGTCTCTTGAGTTTTTAATCTTAGCCATTCTGACTGGTGTGAGGTGGAATCTCAGGATTGTTTTGATTTGCATTTCCCTGATGATTAATGATGTTGAACATCTCTTAAGGTGTTTCTCAGCCATCCGAATTTCTTCTGGTGAAAATTCTTTGTTTAGCTCTGTACCCCATTTTTTGATAGGGTTATTTGGTTCTTTGGGGTCTAACTTCTTGAGTTCTTTGTATATATTGGATATTAGCCCTCTGTCAGATGTGGGGTTGGTGAAGATCTTTTCCCACTTTGTTGGTTGCCCTTTTGTCCTTCTGACAGTGTCCTTTGCCTTGCAGAAACTTTGTAATTTTATGAGGTCCCATTTGTCAATTATTGATCTTAGTGCGTAAGCTATTGGTGTTCTGTTCAGGAACTTTTCCCCTGTGCCAATGTCCTCCAGGGTCTTCCCAAGTTTCTTTTCTAATAGTTTCAGTGTGTCTGCTTTTATGTGGAGGTCCTTGATCCACTTGGAGTTGATCTTAGTGCAAAGAGATAAGAGTTGGTCAATTCGCATTCTTCTTCATGTTGACCTCCAGTTGAACCAGCACCATTTGTTGAAAAGGCTATCTTTATTCCACTGGATGGTTGTGGCACCTTTATCAAAGATCAAGTGACCATAAGTCTGTGGGTTAATTTCTGTGTCTTCAATCCTATTCCATTGATCTACTTGCCTGTTGCTGTACCAATACCATGCATTTTTTAATTGCTCTGTAGTACTGCTTAAGGTCAGGGATATAGATTCCCCCAGAAGTCCTTTTATTGTTGAAAATAGTTTTAGCTATCCTGGGTTTTTTGTTGCTCCAGATGAATTTGAGAATTGCTCTTTCTAGATCTATGAAGAATTGAGTTGGGATTTTGATTGAGATTGCATTGAATCTGTATATTGCTTTTGGCAAGATGGCCATTTTTACTATATTGATCCTGCCAATCCAGGAGTAAGAAATATTTTTCCATCTTCTGAGGTCTTCTTCGATTTCTTTCTTAAAGGACTTGAAGTTCCTGTCATACAGATCTTTCGTTTGTTTGGTTAGAGTTACGCCAAGGTACTTTATGCTGTTTGTGGCTATTGTGAAGGGTGTTATTTCCCTAACTTCTTTCTCAGCCTGCTTGTCCTTTGAGTACAAGAAGGCTACTGATTTGCTTGAGTTAATTTTATAACCTGCCACTTTGCTGAAGTTGTTTATCAGCTGTAGAAGTTTTCTGGTGGAGTTTTTTGGGTCGCTTAAGTAAACTCTCATATCTTCTGCAAATAATGATAGTTTGACTTCTTCCTTTCCAATTTGTATCCCTTTGACTTCCTTATGTTGTCTGATTGCTCTTGCTAGAACTTCAAGTACTATATTGAAAAGATATGGAGAGAGAGGGCAGCCTTGTCTAGTCCCTGATTTTAGTGGGATTGCTTCAAGTTTCTCTCCATTTATTTTGATGTTGGCTACTGGTTTGCTGTATATTGCTTTTAGTATGTTTAGGTATGGGCCTTGAATTCCTGCTCTTTCTAAGACTTTTAGCATGAAAGGATGCTGAATTTTGTCGAATGCTTTTTCAGCATCTAATGAGATGACCATGTGGTTTTTTTTCTTTCAGTTTGTTTATGTAGTGGATTACATTGATGGATTTCCATATATTGAACTATCCCTGCATCCCTGGGATGAAGCCTACTTGATCATGGTGAATGATCGTTTTAATGTGCTCTTGGATTCGGTTGGCAAGAATTTTATTTAGTATTTTTGCATCGATATTCATAAGAGAAATTGGCCTGTAGTTCTCTTTCTTTGTTGGATCTTTTTGTGGTTTAGGTATTAGCGTAATTGTGGCTTCGAAGAATGAGTTGGGCAGTGTCCCTTCTGTCTCTATTTTGTGGAATAGTTTGAAAAGTATTGGTGTTAAGTCTTCTTTGAAGGTCTGATAAAATTCTGCACTAAAACCGTCTGGTCCCGTACTTTTTTTTGGTTGGGAGGCTTTCTATAACCCCTTCTATTTCTTTAGGGGTTATGGGACTATTTAGCTGATCCCCTTGATGCTGATTTAATTTTGGTATTTGGTATCTGTCTAGGAAATTGTCCATTTCCTCCATATTCTCCAGTTGTTTTTGAGACCTTTGTAGTAGGATCTGATGATCTTTTGAATTTCCTCAGTTTCTGTTGTTATGTCTCCCTTTTCATTTCTAATTTTGTTAATTTGTATACTGTTTCTGTGTCCTTTGTTTAGTCTGGCTAAGGGTTTATCTATCTTGTTGATTTTCTCAAAGAACCAGCTCCTGGTCTTGTTGATTCTTTGTATGGTTTTCTTTGTTTCTACTTGATTGATTTCAGTCCTGAGTTTGGTGATTTCTTGTCTTCTACTCCTCCTGGGTGAATTAACTTATTTTTCTTCCAGGGCTTTAAGGTGTGCCGTTAAGTTGCTAGTGTATGCTCTCTCCAGTTGCTTTTTAGATGCACTTAGAGCTATGAATTTTCCTCTTAGCACTGCTTTCATTGTGTCCCATAGATTTGGGTAGGTTGTACCTTCATTTTCATTGAATTCTAAAAAAGTCTTTGATTTCTTTTTTTATTTCTTCCTTGACCAAGGTGTCATTGAGTAGAGTATTGTTCAGTTTCCATGTGTATGTGGGCTTTCTGTTGTTTTTGTTGCTATTGAAGAACACTCTTACTCCATGGTGATCTGATAGGAGGCATGGGATTAGCTCGATCTTCTTGTATTTGTTGACATCTGTCTTGTGACCAATTATATGATCAATTTTGGAGATTTCAGTCTGTGGTGCTAAGAAAAAGGTATATTCTTTAGCTTTCGCATGAAATGTTCTATATATATATATCTGTTAAATCCAGTTGGTTCAAAGTTTCAATTAGTTTCACTGTTTAGTTTCTGCTTTCCTGATCGGTCCATTGAGGAGAGTGGAGTGTTGAAGTCACCCACAATTATTGTGTTAGGTGTAATGTGTGCTTTTAGCTTTAGTAAGGTTTCTTTTATGAAGGAGGGTGCCCTTGCATTTGGAGCATAAATGTTCAGTATTGAGAGCTCTTCTTGGTGGATTTTCCCTTTGGCCTGCAAGAAGTGACCTTCTCAGTCTCTTTTGATGACTTTAGGTTGGAAGTCTATTTTATCTGATATTATAAACAAGCTGGCTACTCCAGCTTGTTTCCTGAGACCATTTGCTTGTAAAATTGTCTTCCAGCCTTTTACTCTAAGGCAGTGTTTGTCTTTAACACTGAGATGTGTTTCCTGTATGCAGCAAAATGTAGGGTCCTGTTTCCGTATCCAGTCTGTTAATCTATGTCTTTTTATTGGGGAATTGAGTCCATTGATGTTAAGAGATATTAAGGAATAGTAATTATTACCTCCAGACATTTTTGAAATTATTATTTTTTTAAAATTATTTATTTCCAACCAATTCCACTAATTCACAAACAAGACAAGGTGGTTCATTCTCTATATGGATTCAAAGTTCTAACTAAAAGTTTAACTTCAGCCATATAACTGAAGGGGATGAAAGCAGTATCAATTAGAAAGGAGTAAAATGACATTTATTTGGAGATGACATGGTTGTAATCATAATGAACCATAATTACCCAAAGGCAATTCCTGAGCTGATAAATACTTTCAGAAAAGTTGTTGGATACATGACTAAGAAAAATACAAACAAAATTCAATGGCTAAGATTCTGAGTATATTATTGGTCCTGATTAATGAGTAGCAAGGTGGCTACAAAACATCCTTGTCATTTGAAATTTCCTGGTGTTTGAATTGTGTTGGAACTCAGTGGATACCATAACATAAAAGCTTTACAACATTACTAACATTCATAAAATTTCCCTCCAGTATGAATAGTTTCATAATGATGAAGGATATATAGGTGTGCAAAGGCCTCAGTATACTAAACATATTCATGAGGTTTCTCTCATACATATTCTGTCATGAAAATTAAGACTATAGAAGACTATTGTGCAGTCTTGACAATATTAAGTGACCTCACAGTGTTTCTTTTGTTTTAATTACTATGAAAATCATCATGAACATGGAAAATTCTATAAAAGCAACCATTTATTTGGGACTGGTTTACAGTTTCAGAGGTTTAATTCATTTTCCTCATTTCAGGAAACATAGCAGGCATGAACATAGTCATGCTGGAGAAGAAGCTGAGAGTTCTGCATTTTTATCCAAAGGCTGCCAGGAAGAGACTGTATTCCAGGGACTGAATATGAGGGTCTCTTCAGCACTGGTAGGGATTTCAAAGCCCACCCCACAGTGATGCACTTTCTCTAACAATGCTACAACCCCTCATAATGCCACTCACTTAGCTTACCATATTTAATTTACCACATTCCACTGCCTGGACCAATATGTTTGTTCAAACATATAAGTTTATAGGGATCATACTTAAACATGCAGAATACACGAGCTCAAACTCCAAAAGTCTCCATCCTGTATAGCAGTTTCAAAAATGTTAAAGTCCAAAGCTCAAAAACTCTTCTGAGATGAATCCTATCATGTAATAGTAATCACATATATTTTCAAAAACAAAAAGCGCATCATATGTCTTAATATAAACAGGTTACACTACACCAATCCTAAAGTTCATTATGAGGAAATCCTGGCCCTAAAGAAGACCAAAATCCAGCTGAGCAATCCTTAAATTGTACATGTCCAGGTCAGATGTCAAAGTATTCTTCTGATCTATAACTCCCTTCTGCATTGTTTACTGAAGCACAATTGTTGCACTTTGAGTGGTTTTATTCCCTAAAAGCAGTTTTCCTGAGCAGGTAACTCACAGATCTAAGATCTCAAAATCTTGATGTCACCAAAGTAATTTCAATATTACAGTTTTTTTCCAATTTCCAGGATCCACACATAATCTTGTCTGCTCCTCCCAAGCGATTGTGTAACTTTTCTAGCTCTGTCCTCTGTATAACTTTTTTGTATCCATTCCTCTGTTGAGGGACATCTGGGTTCTTTCCAGCTTCTGGCTATTATAAATAAGGCTGCTATGAACATATTGGAGCATGTATCCTTATTACATGCTGGGGAATCTTCTGGGTATATGCCCAGGAGTGGTATGGCAGGGTCCTCCGGAAGTATTGTGTCTAGTTTTCTGAGGAAACACTAGACTGATTTCCAGAGTGGTTGTACCAGCTTGCAATCCCACCAGCAGTGGAGGACTGTTCCTCTTTCTCCACATCCTTGCCAATACCTGCTGTTTCCTGAGTTTTTAATCTTAGCCATTCTGACTGGTGTGAGGTGAAATCTCAGAGTTGTTTTGATTTGCATTTCCCTAGTGACTAACGATGTTGAACATTTCTTAAGGTGCTTCTCAGCCATCCGAAGTCCTTCAGGTGAAAAGTCTTTGTTTAGCTCTGTACCCTGTTTTTTGATAGGGTTATTTGGTTTTCTGGGGTCTAACTTCTTGAGTTCTTTGTATACATTGGATATTAGCCCTCTGTCAGATGTAGGGTTGGTGAAGACCTTTTCCCAATTTGTTGGTTGCCGATTTGTCCTTTTGACAGTGTCTTTTGCCTTACAGAAACTTTGTAATTTTATGAGGTCCCATTTGTCTATTCTTGATCTTAGAGCATAAGCTATTGATGTTCTGTTCAGGAACTTTCCCCCTGAGCCAATGTCCTCCAGGGTCTTCCCTAGTTTCTTTTCTATTAGTTTCAGTGTGCCTGGTTTTATGTGGAGGTCCTTGATCCACTTGGAGTTGAGCTTAGTATAAGGAGATAAGAGTGGATCAATTCTCATTCTTCTGCATGTTGACCTCCAGTTGAGCCAGTGCCATTTGTTGAAAAGGCTATCTTTTTTCCACTAGATGTTTTCAGCTCCTTTGTAGAAGATCAACTGGCCATAGATGTGTGGGTTCAATTCTGGATCTTCAATTCTATTCCATTGATCCATCTCCCTGTCACTGTACCAATACCATGCGGTTTTTAACACTACGGCTCTGTAGTATTGCTTGAGGTTTGGGATTCTGATTCCCCCAAAAGTACTTTTACTGTTGATAATAGTTTTAGCTATCCTGGATTTTTTTGTTGTTCCAGATGAATTTGAGAATTGCTCATTCTAACTCTATGAAGATTTGAGTTGGGATTTTGATGGGGATTGCGTTGAATCTGTATATTGCTTTTGCCAAGATTGCCATTTTAACTATATTAATCCTGCCAATGCAGGAGCATGGAAGATTTTTCCATTTTCTGAGGTCTTCTTCCATTTCCTTCTTCAGAGACCTGAAGTTCTTGTCATACAAATCTTTCACTTGTTTGGTTGGAGTCACACCAAGATACTTTATATTTTTTGTGGCTATTGTGAAGGGTCTCATTTCCCTAATTTCTTTCTCAGCCTGCTTATCCTTTGAGTATAGGAAGGATACTGATTTGCTTGAGTTGATTTTTATAACTAGCCACTTTGCTGAAGTTGTTTATCAGCTGTAGGAGTTCTCTGGTGGAGTTTTTTGGGTCACTTAAGTATACTATCACATCATCTCCAAATAGTGATAGTTTGACTTATTTTCCAATTTGTATCCCTTTGACTTCCTTATGTTGTCAAATTGCTCTAGCTAGTCTAAGTACTATATTGAAAAGATATGGTGAGAGGGGGCAGCCTTGTCTAGTCCCTGATTTTAGTGGGATTGTTTCAAGTTTCTCTCCATTTATTTTGATGTTGGCTACTGGTCTGTTGTAAATTACTTTTACTATGTTTAGGTATGGACCTTGAATTCCTGTTCTTTCCAAGACTTTTAGCATGAAAGGATGTTGAATTTTGTCAAATGCTTTTTTAACATCCAGTGAGAGGACCATGTGGTTTTTTTCTTTTAGTTTGTTTATGTAGTGGATTACATTGGTGGATTTCCGTATATTGAACCATCCTTGCATCCCTGGGATGAAGCCAACTTGATCATGGTGAATGATTGTTTTGATGTGTTCTTGGATTCAGTTTTCAAGAATTTTATTTAGTATTCTTGCATCGATGTTCATAAGGGAAATTGGTCTGAAGTTCTCTTTTTTAGTTGGATATTTGTGTGGTTTTGGTATCAGCGTAATTGTGGCTTGGTAGAATGAGTTGGGTAGTGTTCCTTCTGTTTCTATTTTGTGGAATAGTTTGAAGAGTATTGGTTTTAGGTCTTCTTTTGAAGGTCTGATAGAATTCTGCACTAAAACCATATGGTCCTGTACTTTTTTTGGTTGGAAGTCTTTATGACCTCTTTTATTTCTTTGGGGGTTATGGAACTGTTTAGATGATCTATTTGATCCTGATTTAATTTTGGTACTTTGTATCTGTCTAGGAAATTGTCCATTTCGTCCAGATTCTCCAGTTGTGTTGTGCATAGGCTTTTGTAGTAGGATCTGATGATTTTTTGTATTTCCTCAGTTTCTGTTGTTATATCTCCCTTTTCATTTCTAATTTTGTTAATTTGGATACTGTCTCTGTGCCTTTTGTTTAGTCTGGCTAAGGGTTTTTCTATCTAGTTGATTTTCTCAAAGAACCAGCTCCTGGTTTTGTTGATTCTTTGTATGGTTCTCCTTGTTTCAACTTGACTCATTTCAGCCCTGAGTTTGATGATTTCCTGTCTTCTACTCCTCCTGGGTGAATTAGCTTCTTTCTGTTCCAGAGCTTTCAGGTGTGCTGTTAGGTTGCTAATATATGCTCCCTTCTATTTCTTTTTGGAGGCACTCAGGGCTATGAGTTTTCCTCTTAGCACTGCTTTCATTGTGTCCCATAGATTTGGGTATGTTGTACCTTCATTTTCATTAATATCTAAAAAGTCTTTGATTTCTTTTTTTATTTCTTCCTTGACTAAGGTATCATTGAGTAGAAAATTTTCAGCCTCCATGTGTATGTGGACTTTCTATTGTTTTTGTTCCTATTGAAGACTACTCTTACTCCATGGTGATCTGATAGGAAGCATGGGATTAGTTCGATCTTCTTATATTTGTTGAGGTCTGTTTTGTGACAAATTATAAGGTCAATTTAGGAGAAGGTACCATGAGGTGCTGAGAAAAAGGTATATTCTTTTGCTTTAGGAAGAAATGTTCTATATATATATCTGTTAAATCCAATTGGTTCAAAGCTTCAATAAGTTTCCCTGTGTCCCTGTTTAGTTTCTGTTTTCCTGATCACTCCATTGAGGATAGTGGAGTGTTGAGGTCCCCCACAATTATTGTGTTAGGTGCAGTGTGTGCTTTGAGCTTTAGTAAAGTTTCTTTTATGAATGAGGGTGCCCTTGCATTTGGAGCATAGAGGTTCAGAATTGTGAGTTCTTCTTGGTGGATTTTTCCCTTGACCAGCAACAAGTGACCTCCTGTGTCTCTTTTGATGACTTTAGGTATCTGATATTAGCTATTCCAGCTAGTTTCCTCAGATAATTTGCTTGTAAAATTGTCTTCCAGCCTTTTACTCTAAGGTTGTGTTTGTCTTTGACCCTGAGGTGTGTTTCCTGTATGCAGCAAAATGTAGGGTCCAGTTTCCATATCTAGTCTGTTAGTCTATGTCTTTTTATTGAAGAATTGATTCCATTGATGTTAAGAGATATTAAGGAATAGTGATTATTTCTTCCTTTCATTTTTGATGTTATTTTTCTTTTTGAGTGGTTATCTTGAGTTTGATGGAAGAAGGTTACTATCTTGCTTTTTTTCAGTGTGTAGTTTCCCTCCTTGTATTGGAGTTTTCCTCCTATTATCCTTTGTAGGACTGGGTTTGTGGAAAGATATTGTGTAAATTTGGTGTTGTCATGGAATATTTTGATTTCTCAATCTATGTTGATTGAGAGTTTTACTGGGTATAGTATTCTTGGCTAACATTTGTGTTCTCCTAGAGTCTGCATGAGATCTGCCCAGGATCTTCTAGCTTTCATGGTCTCTGGAGAGAAGTCTGGTGTGATTCTGATAGTTCTTCTTTCATATGTTACTTGGCCTTTTTCTCTTACTGCCTTTAGTATTCTTGTTTAGTACATTTGGGTTTTTATTATTATGTGACAGGAGGTATTTCTGTTCTGGTCCAGTGTGTTTGGAGTTCTGTAGGCTTCTTGTATATTCATGGGCATCTTTGTCTTTAGGTTAGGGAAGTTTTTTTCCATAATTTTGTAGAAGATATTTGCTGGCCCTTTAAATTGTAGATCTTCACTCTCATCTATCCCTATAATTCTTGGTCTTCTCATTGTGTCCTGGATTTCCTGGATGTTTTGGGTTACAAGTCTTTTGCATTTTGCATTTTCTTTGACTGGTGAGTCAATGGTTTCTATGGAATCTTCAGCATCTGAGATTCTTACTTTAATTTCTTGTATTCTGTTGTTGATATTTGCATCTATGACCCCTGATTTCTTCCCAAGGTTTTCTATTTCTTAGTTGTTTCTACTTCTCTATTTAGATCCTGGATGGTTTTGCTCAGTTCCTTCACTTGTTTGTTTGTGTTTTCCTGCAATTCTTTAAGAAATGTTTGTGTTTCCTCTTTTATGACTTCTGCCTGTTGACTCAATTTCTCCTGCATTTCCTTAAGTGATTTTTTTCGTTTCCTCTTTATTGGCTTCTGTCTGTTGACCCATATTCTTCTGGAATTCTTTAAGTGATTTTTGTATTTCCATTGTAAGGACCTCTAACCTATTCATGTTCCCCTGCATTTCTTTAAGAGATTTGTTTATGTCTTTTTTGTGTTCCTCTAGCAGTATCATGACCAGTGCTTTTAAATCCAAATCTTGTTTTCCTGGTGTGTTGGGTTATCCAGGACTTGCCATGGTTGGAGAATTGGTTTCAGATGCTGCCATATTGCCTTGATTTCTGTTAGAAACATTCCTATGTTTGCCTTTTGCCATCTGTTTATCTCTGGAGTTAGTTGGTCTTGTTGTTACTGGTTGGTGTTTGAAGCTCCTGTGAGCCTGGTGCTTGATGCTGCTGTTGCTGAGGGAGTCTGTGTTCCCTAGGTGGAAATCAGAAGGTTTCTGCCACTAGGCTCAGAATTACCTTCTCAGCTCTGCTGGGCAGGATGCAAGTCTCCTCCCAGCTTCCTGCTGTGCGCCTAACTGACCTCCCAGTGGCTCTTCCTGGTTTGCCTAGATGTCAGCTCTTAAGAAGGGGAAAGCCTTCGGAATGTAAACAAAGAATATAGAAAAAAATTGTAAAAAAAAAAAAAAAAGCATCAGTTCTTTATTTCCACTGATCTAGGCTTGTCTCTTGGTTCTCTATGGTGACCTGGTTAGGCTACCAGCTCCAAGATGGTGGCGGGTCTTGGGGCTCTGTCTAACTGGGGGATTCCTGCAGGAATGGAGCTTCCTGGCTGGACTGCTGGAGCCTAGATGGTGGCGCTTTCAGTCTGCAGGGCTTCATCTGGTTAGCTGTCTGTCCTGCCATGAGGCAAGATGGTGGTCTCAGCTGTAAGCGGGCCACAGACCCCCGAGCGACTTGGTGCCTGAGCTGGTTGTTGTACAGATAGCCCGCTGAGCTGTTCAGCCCCTGGGTGCAGTTAAGAGCCTGAAGGGATAGGACCCGAGCTATGTTAGACTCAGACTCTGTCAGCTACCTGGCTTTAGCTGTTAGCTGTCTGTGGTACCCTGAGGCAAGATGGCAGCCTTTGCTCTAAGCTGGTCGCAGACCCCCCCAGCAAGTTGGTGCCTGAGCGGGTCTGGCCTTAGCTGTTAGCTGTCTGTCGACCCATTAGTTTATATTGTGTTTTTATTTTCATTCATTTCTACAACATTTTAAATTTCTTTCTTGAATTCTGTTTTGACTTAATTTTCATTAGTGGTTTGTGTAGAATGCAGAAGCTGGTATATTGTTGATACCTAGTTTTAGTCAATGTTGGCTATCTAGGTTGCAGGGTATTATTTCAGTTTTCTGTTAGGACTTGTTTTGTGTCCTAATGTGTGCTTTCCTTTGAATAAAATTCCATGTGCTCCTGAGAAGAAAATATTTTCTTGAGTGTTTGAATAGAACGTTCTGTACTGTCTCTGATATTCACTTAATTTGTAATTTTACTTCACACTGTTTTCCGTTTTTTGTTTGAGCTGGATGATTTGTTTAGAAGAGTGGAACATTGAAGTTAGCCTCCCTCATGTTAGGTTCGATTTAGGATTTTAGCTCTCATGGTTGATTTTGTAAAGTTGGGTGCCATTTTTTAAAAAAAAAAAAACAAAACAAGATAAATATTCATTTTAAAACATATGTGCTGTGTGGTGGTAGTTCAAGTCTTTAATCCCAGTACTCAGGAGGCAGAGGCAGGTGGATCTATCTCAGAATTCAAGGCCAACCTGGTCTACAACTCAAGTTCTAGTACAGTCAGTTAAAGAGAAATCCTGTCTTGAAAAACCTAAACTAAACAGGATGCCTCAGTATAGGGGAATGCCTGGACAGGGGAGTGGGAGTCAGTGGATTGGTGAACAGGGGGAGGGTAGATGGGATAGGGGATTTTCAGGGAGGGAGAAACCAGGAAAGAGGATAACATTTGAAATGTAAATAAAGATTATATCTAATAAAAAATAAATATATAACAATTAAAAAAGAATTACAATTTCTTCTTGTTTGATCTTCCTTTTGATAAGGATATAGTGCCCTTTACTATGTCTTCTGATAAGTCTTGTTTTTTCTGATAATTCTGTTTTGTCAGATTTTAAAATGGTTACACTGACTTTCTTCTTGCTTCCATTTATTTGGAACATCTTTCTGTATTATTTAATTTATGATTTTTGTTTCCTTGTATCTATGATTGATTACAAGGTGTGTTTTGTGGACACAGTAGAAGAACAGATCCTGTTTTCCCATCAATTCTTTTAGTCTGTGTTTTTTTTTTTTAATTGGGAAATTGTGACCATTGATTTTGAACATTATCAAGTAGCAGTGTCTATTGATTTTGTCATTTTATTGTTACTTTATGGTTATTGTGCTGTTTTCCTGTCTTTTTTTTTTCTGTTTTGAAGTTGTTTATTCTTCTGTTTTCTGGGTGAAGTTAACTTCTTCAGGTTGAAGTTTTCCATCTTGTACCTTTGTTAGAGCTTAATTTGTAAATACATACTGCTTAAATTTGATTTTATAAGCATGTTTTTCTTTCTAAATCAATTATGATTGAAAGTTTTGCTGGGTATAGTAATATGGTCCCAGAATATGTAGAATATTTGTCCAGGCCCTTCTGGGTTTTAGAATCTCCACTGATAAATCAGGGGTTATTTTAATTAACATGCTTTTATATTTTAGTTGGTGTTTTCTACTTGTATCTTTTCATAATCTTTGTTTTGTTCATTTAGGGTTCTAATCATTTTGTGTTATGGACCTTTTTCTCTGTTCCAGATTATTTGGGGTTATGTATGCTTCTTTTATCTTGATAAGCATCCCTTTAGTTAGGGTTAGGGAAATTTTGTCCTATAGTTTTGTTGACAAATTTCCATGCTTTTGACTTGGGTTTTTTCCCCTCTTTTATTTTTCATATTATTTTTAGATTTTCTCTTTTCATAATTTCCAAATTTCAAGGACAATTAAAGATTTTCTTTGATGGGGTTATCTATTTCTTCTACCTTTATTGAATGCCTGAGATTCTTCCTTCCATAATTTGCCCTCTGAGAGGTTTTTCCCTTGAACTTCAACTTCAACTTCTTTTTTTTTGAAGTTTTAAATTTTATTTTCAGTTAAACTTCAGGTTGGGTAGACTTTAGTGATTATATTTCCACTTCATTTCTTGAACTTTTCTTATTGTTTTCTACTGTTTGATTTTGCTTTCATTATGGGATTTATTCATATCCTCTTTAAGGTACTTAAATATATTTGTAATAGTTATATGTTGAAATCCTTGTTTGTGTTTCAGTTATACTACATTTTTCAGTGACACCTGTTTCAGGGTTGCTGAGTTTTAGTAGAGACATTGTGTGATTGTTAATTATTGTGTTTTTTGCATTGGTCTCTGGGCATTTGTGTTTTGGATTTTTATTTTGTGAGTTTGGGTGTTGCTATCATGTCTTTGTTGAGTGAGCGTTCTTGTTGCTGCTTCTAGATCTTTCTGCCTGGATATTTCCTCTATCCTCTTTTAATGCTTTTCTCTATTCCTTCCTTCCTTCCTTCCTTCCTTCCTTCCTCCCTCCCTCCCTCCCTCCCTCCCTTCCTTCCTTCCATCCTTCCTTTCTTTCTCTTTCTTTTAAATTTAACATTTCCTTTGACTGAGCTACCTTTTTGTTTTAAAATCTTGTTTTCAACACCCCAAAATTTTCTATTTTGCTTTATTTGATATGTTGGATAGGTTTTTCTCTCAGATTTTGTTTGATTTCCTGAGCTTTTTGAGTTTTAGTTCAGTTTGACATTTCTTTAGTATCCTCTCTCTCTCTCTCTCTCTCTCTCTCTCTCTCTCTCTCTCAATTTAAATTCTACTCTCTGGATATCTGGGGTTTTTCATTATTTCTTTCAACTCTTTATATGTTGCTTTCATTGTCTTCATTTAGGCATTTACTCATATACTTTTGAATATTTTTTCATCATAATTACAACTGTTCCCTGGAAGCTCTTGTTTTATATTGCAGCTCAATTGCTTTTCTTTCCTTTATTTTTTATTAGATATTTGCTTTATTTACCTTTCAAATGTTATCCCCTTTTTTTGTTTCCCCTCCACAAAACCCCTATCCCATTCCCCCTCCTTCTGCTCACCCACCCACTCACTACTGTTTGCCTGTCCTGGCATTCCCATATACTAGGGCATTGAGCCTTCTCAGGACCAAGGACCTCTCCTCCCTTTGATGTCCAACAATGCCATCCTCTGCTACATGTGCAACTGGGGCCATGGGTCCCTCCATGTGTACTCTGTGGTTGGTGGTTTAGTCCCTGAGAGCTCTGGGAGTACAGGTTCATTTATATTGTTGTTCCTCTTATGGGGTTGCAAACCCCTTCAGCTCCTTGTGTCTTTTCTCTAGTTGATCCACTGGGGACCCTGTGCTCAGTCCATTGGTTCACTGTGAGCATCAGTTTCTGTATTTGTCAGGCACTGGCAGAGCTTCTCAGGAGACAGTTAAACCAGGCTTCTGTCAGCTAGCACTTGTTGGCATCCACAATAGTGTGTGGGTTTTGTAACTGTATATAGGATGGATCCCCAGGTGGAGTAGTCTCTAAATGGCCTTTCCTTCAGTGTCTGCTCCACACTTTGAATCTCCTCCCATGGGCATTTTGATCTCCTTTCTAAGAAGGACCAAAGTATCTGCACTTTGGTCTTCTTTCTTCCTGAGCTTCATGTGGTCTGTGAATTGTATCTTGGGTATTCTGAGTTTTTGGGCTAATATCCACTTATCAGTGAGTGGATGCCATGTGTGTTTTTTTGTGATAGGGTTACCTCACTCAGGATGATACTTTTTAGTTCCACCCATTTGCCTAAGAATTTCACGAATTCATTATTTTTAATAGCTTAGTAGTACTCCTTTGTGTAAATGTACCACATTTTCTGTATTCATTCCTCTGCTGAGGGACATCTGGGTTCTTTCCAGCTTTTGGCTATTATAAATTAGGCTGGTATGAACATAGTGGAGCATGCGTCCTTATTATATGTTGGAGGGTCTTCTGGGTATATGCCCAGAAGTGGTATAGCTGGGTACTCAGGTAGCTATGTCCAATTTTCTGATGATCCACCAAACTGATTTCCGCAGTGGTTTTACTAGCTTGCAATACCACTGGCAATAAAGGAGTGTTCCTCTTTTTCCACATCCTTGCCAGCATCTGGTGTCATCTGAGTTTTTGATCTTAGTCATTCTGACAAGGCTGTCCTCTTTCTCCTTACCTGTTCAATATAGTACTCGAAGTCCTATCCAGAACAATTAGACAACAACAGCAGGTCAAAGGGATACAAATTGGAAAGGAAGAAGTCAAAATATCACTATTTGCAGATGATATGACAGTATTTTTAAGTGACCCCCAAAATTCCACCAGAGAACTAATAAACCTGATAAACAACTTCAGAAAAGAGGGTGGATATAAAATTAACTCAAACAAATCAGTAGTTTTCCTCTACCCAAAGGATAAACATGCTGAGAAAGAAATTAGGAAAATTATATTCTTCACAATAGTCAAAAATAATATAAAATTCCTTGGTGTGACTCTAATCAAGCAAGTGAAAAATCTGTATGACAAGAACTTCAAGCCTCTGAAGAAATAAATCAAAGAAGATCTCAGAAGATGGAAAGATCTCCCATGCTCATGGATTGTCAGGGTTAATATAGAAAAAATAGTCATCTTGCCTAAAGCAATCTATAGATGCAATGCAATTCCCATCCAAATTCCAACTCAATTCTTCATAGAATTAGATAGAGCAATTTGCAAATTCATCTGGAATAACAAAAATCCCAGGATAGTGAAAACTATAGTGATAAAAACTGCATGGTATTGGTACAGTGACAGGTGGGTAGATCAATGGAATAGAATTGAAGACCCAGAAATGAACCCATACACCTATGTTCACTTGACCTTTGACAAAGGAGCTAAAACCATCCAGTAGAAAAGAGACAGCATTTTCAAAAATGGTGCTGGTCAACTTGTAGTCAACATGTAGAAGAATGTAAATTGATCCATTCTTATCTCCCTGTACAAAGCTCAAGTCCAAGTGGATCAAGGACCTCCACATAAAGCCAGATATACTGAATGTAATATGAGAAAGTGGGGAAGATCCTGGAGCACATGGGCACAGCAGAAAAGTTCCTGAAGAGAACACCAATAGCTTATGCTCTAAGATCAAGAATTGACAAGTGGGACCTCATAAAATTGCAAAGCTTCTTTAAGGCAAAGGACACTGTCAACAGGACAAAACAGCAGCCAACAGATTGAGAAAAGATCTTTACCAATCCTACATCAGATAGAGAGCTAATATCCAGTGCCTACAAAGAACTCAAGAAGTTTGACTGTAGCAAACCAAATAACTCTATTTAAAAATGGGGTACAGAGCTAAACAAATAATTCTCAACTAAGAACCAAATGGCTTAGAAGCACCTAAAGAAATGTTCAACCTCCTTAATCATCAGGGAACTGCAAATCAAAACAACCCTGAAATTTCACCTCATACCAGTTGAAATGGGTAAGATCAATTTCTTTTCAAATGTCATGCTAAAATAGGTCTGCTGACTTCTCATGAAATTATATTACCTTGTCTAGTCATGTTTGTGTTTTTGGATTAGTGTCTTGGCATCTAGAGTTATGTTATTGCATTTGGGGTTCTTGTAAATTTTTGGTTTCACTTTTGTTGAGGATGTAGTTTCACCTTTGGGTTGCTGTTGTCTACTCTGGACTCTAACCATGTGTAGTGACTTTGACATCCCTGATTTCTAACCACTTGTGGTGGCTATGAGGCCCCTGGTATAGAACTGTTCAGTAAGTATATATTAAGCAACAATAACAACAACAAAAGAAAATATAAGAAAGGCTAGAAGGAATGGATAAAAGACAAAACCTCAGGGGAATTTTGGGACTACCCTATGAGGCCAAGTCCCAGGGGACAGAAATAGCCTTGGAGGAGAGGCAGCAACTGACACACCTACCATTTCTTAAAACATTTTTATTGTATTCAACCTGTATTTTTTCTTTATATGTTTGAGCGGAGTATGTACTACTTGCCTGTTTGTAAGTTGTACAAAATATTCATAGGTTTTAATGCCAATATTCTGATGATCAATGTAATCATACATATAATTAAAATTTGGCATTTGTATAATTGCTTGAAATTTTTTAAAGTATTAAAGTACATATTTAGAAGTTCATTCACAAAATTCTTCATATGTATTAATTAGGAACAAATGCAATACACAGAATTACTTACATTTACTAGTAATATAAACTATGACATTTTCTTAAATATTTGTGAAATGACACAGTTTAGAAGACTGAGAACATGTTTTGTGTTCACTGTGTATCAGAGACTTACAACAAAAGGTATAGCAGAAGCTTTGTAAGATTTAGAAGAGTGGTGGATAGAGACAAATAGAGAAGTAATTATATCTAATTATTGCTACTGGTTTTTATGCTAGGATATATCAATTTGGAATTAGAAGCTTTAAAGAAACTTCTTTTGCCTTTGCGTCCACAGTCCTACAGTCCTACAGTCTTAGTTCCCAGATTTTATATATATATATATATATATATATATATATATATATATATCAGTTTATAGTTATGAATGAAAATGAGCTAAATAAAGATTTAAAAGTAAAGCTCTCACTGTATTGATAATATGCATGCACCTTAACTGAACAAAGGTGTATGCCTAAATTCTACTAATATTTTTAATGTTATTTTGTGCAAGTGGGATAATTAATGTAACCATTAATGCACGTTGTATTTAATGGTTGAGTCGTTGCTAGATGATGTCCATTTTTACACTTAAATTCTTGTGTCTCCCCTGATTGGTAATACTTCTTTTGTCTTTCTTCCCATCTGAAAGTTATGTTACGCTTTTCCATAATTTGTTTTGATATTATACATGGACCTAAAAGAAAAACATACAATTAAATATCAATACATGAAACTACAGAGATCCAGTTTTCAAGTAGAGTATATTGATATATTTAAGGCATTCTTTGACAAACTCTTTAATAAGCCTATAAGGATAGCACATAGAGTCAAGTAAATATAGAACATTAAATGATATAAACGTGATGATTAATGTGATAATTAGATCTCATCATCAGGCATTTCTAACATCAGTTACTTGCATTTCAGGATATTCATGGTTATTTACCTTGATTTAGGTAGTGGGCAATTTATACAATTTGAGGTATGACTTATGTATGATACTCAAATCTAAAGTTCAATGATATGACAGTTATTAAAAATATTGTAAGTAGAAACCCTATCATAATTGCCTCCACAATATTCATGATATATTCACTAAGAAGTAACTATGAATACATAATTAATTTTATTTTGATAGTTTTTAAAAAATAAATCTATCAAATAACAAAACTGGCCAAGTGATAGTGGAGGAGTGCTCCTCTTTCTCCACATCCTGTCCAACATCTGCTGTCCCCTGAGTTTTGCATCTTGGTTATTTTGACTGGTGTGAGGTGGAATCTCAGGGTTGTTTTGATTTGCAGTTCCCTGATGATTAAGGTTGTTGAACATTTCTTTAGATCTTTCTCAGGCATCTGGTATTCCTCAGTTGAGAATTCTTTGTTTAGCTCTGTACCCTATTTTTTAATAGTGTTATTTGGTTCTCTGGAGTTTAACTTCTTGAGTTTTTTGTATATATTGGATATTAGACCTCCATTGGATGTAGGATTGGTAAAAATCTTTTCTAAATCTGTTGGTTGATATTTTGTCTTATTGACAGTGTCCTTTGCCTTAAAGAAGCTTTGCAATTTTATGAGGTCCCATTTGTCAATTTTTGATCTTAGAGCATAAGCTATTGGTGTTCTCTTCAGGAACTTTTCTGCTGTGCCCATGTGCTCCAGGATCTTCCCCACTTTCTCTTCTATTTGATTCAGTGCATCTGGTTTTATATTGAGGACCTTGATCCACTTGGATTTGAGCTTTGTACAGGGAGATAAGAATGGATCAATTTGTACCATTCTATGTGTTGACTACCAGTTGACTAGCACCATTTGCAGAAAATACTGTCTTTTTTCCACTGGATTGTTTTAGCTCCTTTTTCAAAGATCAAGAGACCATAGGTGTGTAGGTTCATTTCTGGGTCTTCAATTCTGTTCCATTGATCTACCTGCCTGTCACTGCAACAATACCATGCAGTTTTTATCACTATTGCTCTGTAGTATAGCTTGAGGTCAGGGATGGTGATTCTGCCAGAAGTTCTTTTATTGTTGAGAATAGTTTTCACTATCCTGGGCTTTTGTTATTCCAATAAATTTGGAAATTGCTTTTTCTAACTCTATGAAGAATTGAGTTGGAATTTTGATGGGGATTGTATTGAATCTGTATATTGCTTTTGGCAAGATGGCCATTTTTCTATATTAACCCTGCCAATCCATGAGCATGGGAGATCTTTCCATCTTCTGAGATCTTCTTCGATTTCTTTCTTCAGAGACTTGAAGTTCTTGTCATACAGATTTTTCACTTGCTTGATTAGAGTCACACCAAGGTATTTTATATTATTTGTGACTATTGTGAAGCTAGTCATTTCCATAATTTCTTTCTCAGCCTCTTTATCCTTTGAGTATAGGAAGGCTTCTGATTTGTTTGAGCTAATTTTATATCCAGCCACTTTTCTGAAGTTGTTTATCAGGTTTACGAGTTCTCTGATGGAATTTTTGGGGTCACTTAAGTATACTATCATACCATCTACAAATAGTGATGATATGGATATTTTCTGTTGTGTCATGTGCTCCAGAATCTTCTGCACTTTCTCTTCTATTAGATTTAGTGTATCTGGTTTTATGTGGAGGTCCTTGATCCATTTGGACTTGAGCTTTGTAAATGGTGATAAGAATGGATCAATTTGCAACTTTCTATATGTTGACTACCAATTGACCCTGCATCATTTGTTGAAAATACTGTATTTGACTTCTTCATTTCCAATTTGTATCCCTTTGATCTGCTGTTGTCTAATTCCTCTGGCTAGGACCTTGAGTACTGTATTGAACAGGTACAGAGAGTGTGGATAGACTTGTCTAGTCTGTGATTTCAGTGGGATTTCATCAAGTTTCTCTCCATTTAGTTTGATGTTGGCTACTGGTTTGCTGTATATTGCTTTTACTGTGTTTTGGTATGGGCCTTGAATTCCTGATCTTTCCAAGATTTTTATCATGAACAGGTGTTGGATTTTGTCGAATGCTTTTTCAGCATCTAATTAAATGATAATGTCTTTGTTATCTTTGAGTTTGTTTTTATAGTGGATTACATTGATGGCTTTCTGTACATTGAACCATCCATTCATCTCTGGGATGAAGCCTACTTGATCATGTTAGATGATCATTTTGGTGTATTCTTGGATTTGGTTGGCAAGAATTTTACTGAGCATTTTTGCATTTATATTCATAATGAAAATTAAAGTTTTCTTTCTTTGTGGGGTCTTTGTGTGGTTTTGGTATCACTGTAATTGTGGCTTCACAGAACAAATTTGGTAGTGTTCCTTCTGTTTCTATTTTGTGAAATAGTTTGAAGGGTATTGGTGTTAGGTCTTTGAAGATCTGATAAAACCTTTGTGTGGGAGACTATTAATGACTGCTTCTATTGCTTTAGGGGTTATGGGATTCCTTAGAAAATTTATCTGATCCTGATTTAAATTTGGTACCTGGTATCTGTATAGAAAATTGTCCGTTTTATCTAGATTTTCCAGTTTTGTTGATTATAGGCTTTTGTAGTAGGATCTGATGATTTTTTGGATTTCCTCAGTATTTGTTGTTGTGTCTCCCTATTTCCTTTCCGATTTTGCTGATTTTGATACTGTCTCTATGCCCTCTGGTTAGTTTGGCTAAGGTTTTATCTATCTTGTTGGTCTTTTCAAAGAACTAGCTGCTCCTGGTTTGGTAGATTCTTTGTATAGTTCTTTTTGTTTCAACTTGGTTGATTTCAGCCCTGAGTTTGATTATTTCCTGCTATCTAATCTTCTTGGGTATATTTGCTTCTTTTTGTTTCTAGAGCCTTTAGCTGTGCTGTCAAGTTGTTTATGTATGCTCTTTCCAGTTTCTTTTTGGAGGCACTCAAAGCTATGAGTTTTCCTCTTAGCACTGCTTTCATTGTGTCTTATAAGCTTGTGTATGTTGTGCTTTCATTTTCATTAAATTCTAAAATGTCTTTAAGTTCTTTATTTCTTCCCTGACCAAGTTATTGTTAAGTATAGTGTTGTTCAATTTCTATGTGTATGTGGGATTTCTGTTGTTTTTATTGTTATTCAAGTCCAGCCTTAGTCTGTAGCGATCCGAAAGGGTGTATGGAATTATTTCAATCTTGTTATATCCGCTGAGTTCTATTTTGTGACCAAGTATATGGTCAATTTTGGAGAAGGTACCATGAGGTGCTGAGAAGAAGGTATATTCTTTTGTTTTAGGATAAAATGTTCTATAGATGTCTATTAAATCCATTTGGTTCATAAGTTCTGTTAGTTTCACTCTTTCTCTGTTTATTTTGTTTCTTGATCTGTCCATTGATAAGAGTGGGGTGTTGAAGTGACCTTTTTTTATTACTTTAGGTTGAAAGTCGATTTTATTTGATATTAGAATGGCTACACAAGCTCCATCCATTTGTCTAAGAATTTCATGAATTCATTGTTTCTAATGGTTGAATATTACTCCATTGTGTATATATACCACATATTTTGTATCCATTCCTACACTGAGGGACATCAGGGTTCTTTCCAACTTCTGGCTATTATAAATAGGGCTGTTATGAACATAGTGGAGCATGTATCTTTATTACATGCTGGGGAATTCTCTGGGTATATGCCCAGGAGTGGTATAGCAGGATCCTCCAGAAGTGTTGTGCCCAGGTTTCTGAGGAACCACCAGACTGATTTCCAGAGTGGTTGTACCAGCATGCAATCCCACCAGCAGTGGAGGAGTGTTCCTCTTTCTCCAAATCCTCTTAAGTGAGGTAACCCAGTCTCAAAAGAACACTCATGGTATGCACTCACTGATAAGCGGATATTAGCCTAGAAGCTTGGAATACCCAAGACACAATCCACATATCAAATGATGTCCAAGAAGAAGGAAGGAGTGGCCCCTGGTTCTGGAAAGGTTCAGTGCAGCAGTTTAAGGGAATACCAGAACAGGGAAGTGGGAAGGGGTGGATGGGGGAATAGGGGGAGGGAAGAGAGCCTATGGGACTTTTGGGGAGGGGGGATCCAGGAAAGGGAAAATCATTTGAAATGTAAATAAAGAATATATCGAATAAAAAAACAGTAGATTTTACCTTTCACAAAACCGAGATAAAATAATACTTTTATTTTACAGTACATCCCTTCCTTGGGAGTCTCATTAGAACACTCACTTTTTCTAGGGGTGATTTTTTAATGCTGTACAGGAAAAGGGAGGAAATAAAATAAGTTTTTTAACTTTTCTTAAAGGATACCAGAAACATTGCTGGATATATGTTAAGTTTTGTGTTTTTCTCTTTCATAGAAAGAGCGTATATACTGGGACATGAGTACAGTTTCAGCAAGTCTAGGTGTGCTAAAGCAGGGCACAATCAATCAAGTACAATAAGACTTACTTGAGATTAAAAACAAGCTACATGAGATTAAACCATTAAAATCATATTATCAATCTAAAAATGTTTTAAAAAATCAATGCAGAAATGCTAGCTCACATTTTCACCATATTACAAAAAGCAATTGGTACCCATGTCCGTAAGGACAGCAACAACGCTGCTTGTCTATTGAAGATTGCTACTGCAAATCGGAATGCATTTGAAATGTAAATAAATAAAATAACCAATAAAAAAAAAGAATGGCTACACTAGCTTGCTTCTTGGGACCATTTGCTAGGAAAATTGTTTTCCAGCCGTTTACTCTGAGGTAGTTTCTGTCTTTGTGCCTGAGGTGAGTTTACTGTATGCAGCAAAATGTTGGGTCTTATTTATGTATCCAGTCTGTTAGTCTATGTCTTTTTATTGGAAAATTGAGTCCATTGATATTAAGAGCTATTAATGGAAGTGATTGTTGCTTCCTGTTATTTTTGTTATTAGAGGTAGAATTGTGTTTGTGTGGCTCTCTTCTTTTTGGTTTGTTAAAAGAAGTTTAATCTCTTGCTTTTTCTAGTGTGTAGTTTCCCTCCTTTTGTTGGTGTTTTCCATTCATTATCCTTTAAAGGGCTGGATTTATGGAAAGATACTGTGTAAATGTTTTTGTCATGGAATACCTTGGGTTTTCCATCTATGGTAATTGAGAGTTTTCCTGGGTATAGTACCCTGTGTTGGCATTTGTGTTCCTTTAAGGTCTGTATGACATCTGCCCAGGATCTTGTGGCTTTCATATTCTCTGATGATAAGATACAAGTCTTGTGTAAATCTGATAGGTTTGCCTTTATATGTTACTCGACCTTTTCCCCTTACTACTTTAAATATTCTTTCTTTGTTTAGTGCATTTGGTGTTTTAATTATCATGTGTCCAGAGGAATGTCTTTTCTGGTCCAATCTATTTGGAGTTCTGTAGGCTTCTTGTATATTCATGGACATGTCTGTCTTTAGTTTAGGGAGTTTTCTCCTAAAATTTTGTTGAAGACATTTACTAGCCCTTTAAGCTGGAAATCTTCACTCTCTTCTAAACCTGTAATTCTTAGGTTTGGTCTTCTCATTTTGTCCTGCATTTCCTGGATGTTTGGGGTTGGAAAGTTTTTGCTTTTTCTTTGCCTGTTTAGTCAATGTTTTCTATGGTACTTTCAGCACCTGATATTCTTTCTTCTATCTCTCGTATTCTGTTGTTGATGCTTGCATCTATGACTTCTGACTTCTTTCCTAGGTTTTCTACGTCCACAGTTGTTTCCCTTTGTGATTTCTTCATTGTGTTTACCTCTATTTTTAGATCCTGGATGGTTTTGTTCAATTCCTTCACCTGTTTGGGTGTGCTTTCCTGTAATCCTTTAAGGTCTTCTACATGTTTATCTGTGTTCTGTATTTCTTTAGAGGAATTATTTATGTCCTCCTTGAAGCCCTCTATCATCATCATGAGCTGGGATTTTAAATCCAAATCTTGCTTTTCTGGTGTGTTGGGGTATCCAGACCTTGCTGTTGTGGGAGAATTAGGTTTGGGTGGTGCCATGTTGCCTTGATTTCTTTTGGTAAGGTTCTTACATTTGCTTTTCACCATCTGGTTCTCTCAGGGTAGCACTTGTCCCTTATGTGGGCCTTCAAGCCTGTTTCAGCACCCATGGTAGAGTGCTGTGGCTCACCCAAGCTCCAGGGTACATATGGATCCTGGAAGGACCCTGTCCTACCTGCTCTGCCACTCCTATGTTCCCTGTGCTCCTGGAAGTCCTCATTTATATTCTTAATCAGATTTGTTTTAAGTTCTAAAATTGAGTACCTCTTTGGGATTTACCACATATGGTAGTCTATATACTCAAAATGAATTGACTTCAGCTGTCATACTGGAATACTGACTTTCTTGGGATCTATAAGAACAAGTTACTTACGTAAACATTTTGGTGGCTCTGACCACTCCCCATTTATACATATTATTGTCTTATTGCCATGCAATTTGTATAAAGATTGGCATTGATATTCAACTGATGAAGGTGGTATATATACTGGTAGTGGGAAGGATGTGATGTCTCCATTCTCAATAGGTGGAGGAGGTCCACATATCTTTGTTGAATCTAAAAAAAATTGTAATTTTGAGAGATCAAGTCAAAGTATGGGTTTAAGAAGATCCAATAAACATACAGTGCTAAACATAAGGTCAACACTTTAATGATTTCATGCTACAATAACGATTGCTTGAAGGAATAATAATTATGTACAGAATAAATGTAATGATTTAAAAAATATTATCATCTTTGTCCTAATTTTTTCATAGTCTTTTTTTCTTAGTTTACATTAGATCTGATAGAAGATTCTAGGACATTTAATTTTAAGTTAAACATAACTATTAAATTTACTTTTGTGAAACAAAATTCTAGAGACATCCATACTCACCATAACATGAGGGCTTATCAGACCATCCATCATGTATACATGTTATGGAGTCTTTGGTATGGTTATATTTGTTTATATATCCAACATGACATTCATAGTCTAATTTGTCATTGATTTTAAACCATGTGCTATCATTCTTAGTCATGGAATTCTCAAATATAGGCACATCACAGGACTCTATTGTAATAAAATTGAAGATTTCATTTCTCATGTGTCAATAGATAATGTAAATAATTTCCATAACAAGAAAAAAAGGCTTTATAGGTTAATGTATTCTAACAAATTAAATGCTGTATAAAAAACCTTCTAAGAAGTCCAACTGAAACATTTATCAAAATGAAGTTTCTATATAGCATGTATCGTTTCACTTAAACTTTCAAATTTAAAAATAATTTCTTAAATGTACTCATATTTATTACATGATACAAATAGACAAGTGAAAATGCACATTTTATTTTTAGGAAAGTATTATAGCATTTTTGTGTACTAAAGTCCCATATTTAGTAGTTAATATGAGATATTGAATTCAGAAAAGTAGATTAGCTTAATATTAAATTACATTCATTGTAGTATATCAAAGGTTTTTTTTTTACTAATAAGAAAATCCAATGTAGGCTTATTAATTATAATTTAATTTAAATGAATATTTCATGAGAATAATTTTAATTGCTTTTCTTTAACTAGATCCTGTAAAAGCACTATGAATGAAAAATAAAACTCAAAAAAATAATGAATTCCTTAAAGAGCTTTTTTCCTTTAAAATTTTTATTAGATATATTTTTTTTACATTTCAAATGTCCCCTTTCCTGGTTGCCCCCCTTCAAAAATCCCCTAACCCATCCTCCCTTCCCCTGCTCACCAATCTACCCACTCCCACTTCCTTGTCCTTGCATTCCCCTATACTGGGGCATATAGCCTTCTTAGGACCAAGGACCTCTCCTCCCTTTGATGTCCAACAATGCCATCCTCTGCTGCATATGCATCTGGAGCCATGGGTCCCTCCTTGTGTACTCTTTGGTTGGTGGTTTTGTTCCTGAGAGCTCTGGGGGTACTGGGTAGATCATATTGTTGTTCCTCCTATGGGGTTACAAACCCCTTCATCTCCTTGTGTCCTTTCTCTAGTTCCTCCATTGGGGACCCTGTGCTCAGTTCAATGGTTGGCTGAGAATGTCCCCCTCTGCATTTGTCATGTACTGGCAGGGTCTCCCAGGTGACTGCTATGTCAGGCTCCTCTAAGCAAGCACTTTTTGGCATCCACATTAGTGTCTGGGTTTTGTAACTGCATATGGGATGGATCCCTAGGTGGGGCAGTCTCTGGATGGTCTTTCCCTCAGTCTCTGCTCTACACTTTGTCTCTGTATCTCCTACTGTGGGTATTTTGTTCCCCCTCTAAGAAGGACCAGAGTATCCATACTTTGTTCTTCCTTCTTGAGTTTCATTTGGTCTGTGAATTGTATCTTGGGTAGTCCAAGCTTCTGGGCTAATATCCACTTATCAGTGAGTGCATACAATTTATATTGAGTAGTTCTTGAAAAATATCACCAACTAGTTTTCTAATAAGCAAGATAAGAGTTTGGAACTAATAATATAGATAAGATACTGATAGATGCTCACATGATGAAAAGAGTTAGCTGACTCTCAAAAGCATCTGACATCTGTGTGTTCAAATGTGGGGAACATATAACCATAAGCACATACACGCATGCAAATATACACAGGATCATTAAATTAATATAATGATATAATAGAAACGAATATTCTCCATTTTGGCCATACTCAGTAGCTGGAACCAGCGTAGCTGTTGGGACTAGCTTAAGACTAATGGAGTCAGTTGGAAGAGACATTCTCTAACATGTTGAGTTATATGCAAACTGTATAGTAAACTAGCTACTTCCAGGCAGCTGGTGGCAAAAGTGTAATATATAGGTGCTCATGTTCAACTTGACATGATCAGGAAGCCAGAAAACTTAATTTATCTTTTGTCAATAAATGTGTGTTTGTCAAAAATAAAAAGACATTGAAGATCAAGATATGTGATAGAGGAACAATAAATACTCCAGTGTCTTGAAAATAAACTGCCTACTTGTGTTGGCACATATAGATAAGAACAAAAAATAAATAAGAATTATGAATTAACTATTTTTGAAAACTTTCACAAGTTCCTAAAACAAAGGAAACTTTCAAAACACAAAATTTGCTACTATCTGAAATTACTATTTTTCTTTTCAATATAAAGACATTTGGAAAGATTTTCTAAGAGGGCAACATCCAGAAATTGATCTTTAATCTATAGTATCAAATCCATATTATAAAAGTTATCACATATTCTAGGATTTAAAACATTGATATACATCTTCACTAAAAATTTCACCTTTACCTTTGGTAACAAGGGCTTGGACATGTGTATGGAACACCTTTAAAAATGTCAGCTGGTCAAAGAATCCTTTAAGATTTAAAATTATATGATATTTTAAAGCATTAGAATGGAAGGCATCAGTTCAAAGAAAAACAAATAGTGGTATAAAATTTTCAAATTTAAACTTATCTTCCAACTGAATAATATCATCATCTTAAAAAGAGAATCAAACTAAACTTTTAAACATCAGTAATATAATGGGAGTAATGCAATGATGTACTCACTACCGCATGGGGGTTGAACTGCCCATTTGTTTTGCAGGCAGGTAACTGATTCTGTTGATTCTCCATTTGCTGTTACACATCCCTGGCTACACCTATACTGAGCTTTCTTGTTAAGAGCATATGTGTAAAATCACATTCACAAAGAAATCCATTCTCTGTTTCTCTATTTGGCTTTCAACATGTCTCAAAAGGGAAAAGAGTAAGAAAAGGGTAAATATATACTTAGACCATGCTTGGCTTAAGGATTTAAAATAAAAATGTTATTAAAAATAGTCATTAGTCATTTGTGGACAGACATGGAATAAAAAAATCACTCACATTGCTGGGTAAAAATAAATAGATTATTTTATGGACATAGATTCATTTATCCCATTAGGGTTACAGGGGTTGGGTGATAATCTCAGAAAATTTATTCACATAAGTGGTACAAACTCCAGTATGAAAAAATTTGAAATGTCGTCATAAGTACATGCCTAAAATACAGTAGATGTTAAAGTTCAAAGAAGATCAGAAGAAACAATAAGTTTATTGAATCTTCTTATGCCACAATGATAGTTCCTCAGCTTCTGGGCAACTGAACATGAAAGTGTACAAATAAATCTCTCAATTCCATTTGCTATCAGCTGGATAATAGATATTTCATTATGAAACACACATGATAAAATTATATTGCATGAAACATTTACTTATAAAAAGAAATTGTAAAATTTCTTTCAGTTATTTGGCTTCATTTCAATACATAATTTGCATTGTTAGGGCTGAGTAGGAAATCAAATAAAAAATTAAATATTTTGTATAAATCTAAAAGAAAATATTAGACAATATTCTGAGAAAGCATTAAGCAGTAAAGAGACAAAAGCACTATCAAACAGCTGGAAAAGAATAAATGATAAAACCAAATAAGAATAAAATTCAGTAAGCATTTTCACTTTGTTAACTTGGAAAAACAAGTAAATATTAACACAAGCACAAATTGTGAAAACCTAAAAAGATGAACTGAAATCAGGCAGAAACCAAATGAGGGAAAGGTAGTGAACCTGTGATCTTCGAGAAGGAATGTAATAACACTGTAAGTAAGAGAAAGCAAAGTGAGTACCACACACAAACAAGGAGGGGCAGAGGAATATAATTGTAAAGGCTAACACTTTTTATTGGAAGACAAATAGCACCAGACTAGAATTCCAGATAGTATGAGGCATCTTATTGACCATGTTTGAAGAAATTTTTACAGAAAATAGCATAATCAGAGAGATCCTAAGCAGAAAATATATGGACATTTTACTGCATTTAAGCAACAAAAGTCACTGCTTTCAAAGAGATTGGAGTTACTGGGGCCTGTGATATAGAAAAAAAACAGAGGAGTAAACCAGTCACAAAAGAACACACATGGTATGTACTCACTAATAAATGGATCTTAGCCAAAAAGAGCATAACAGTACCCTGTTGGCAGCATGAGTCTATTCTGAGTCAAGTTACTTTTCTGCTTCAATAACTGGCAGGGATGAGGCAAAAATGGCTCTGGCTATGCTAGGGTAGCAGGTCTCATCAACCCCTCTTGAGTTGACTTGGTGAAGTAAATCTTTCACTCAAAAGTTTCTTCTGAGAATCTTTTTTTTTTTTTTTGCCTTAGCATTTCAGCTTGTTATGTGGGACAATGGACAACACATTCTTCTGTAATTACTTCCAGCTGACATCAAGACTTTGTTATCAGGGTCCCAGAAGAGCTGAAAGGCTAGTCAAGGACTGGCAATAGGGCATTTATCAGAAGCGTCTGATTAGTTGATCCAGCTGAGGGATAGTGAATAATTATGATGGTTGGACCGGTTTATATCTGCTTTCAGCAAGTCAGCGTTCAGAAGCTTGCAGTGCACAGGTGACCCCTGGATGGAGTCTGTCAACAATATGACAATCTGCTGGGACAAATATAGACTAATTCCATTTTTTTTTGAGACAGGGTTTCTCCGTGTAGTCCTGGCTGTCCTGGAACTCACTCTGTAGACCAGGCTGGCCTCGAACTCAGAAATCTGCCTGCCTCTGCCTCCCAAGTGCTGGGATTACAGGCGTGCGCCACCACTCCCGGCTCTAAAATGCCATTTTTTTGCATTAAAATATTTTTTTATTGGATATATTCTATATTTACATTTTATTTCCCTTTTTTTTGTTTCCCCACCCCCTAAGATCCCACATGCCCTTTTCCCTCCCCCTGCTCCCTCATCCACCCCTTCCCACTTCCCTGTTCTGGTATTCCCCTACACTGATGCTTTGATCCTTTCCAGCACTAGTGTCCATTCCTTTCTTCTTGTCAGACATCATTTGTTATGTGAATTGTGTCTTTGGTGTCCCAAGATTCTAGGCTAATATCCACTTATCAGTGACTGCATACCATGGGTATTCTTTTGAGACTGGGTTACCTCACTTAGTATGATGTTCTCCAGCTCCATCCATTTTAAAATTCCATTTTTAAGAACTCATGGTTGTACTTATCTGGAGTCCAAGTCTTATGGCTTTTTTGAGTCTCTGAAGCTTATGTGAATTTTAGTTGGAACAAAGATGATTTTTAGCACAATAAGAAACACCTCTAAAAAAATAAGAGACAGGCTTGAGAGATGGCTCAGCATTTAAGAACACTGATTGTTCTTCCAGAGGGTCCTGAGTTCAACTCCCAGCATCCACATGGTGGCTTACAATAATCTGTAATGGGATCTGATGCCCTGTTCGGGTGTGTCAGAAGATAGCTACAGTGTACTCATATAAATACAATAAACAAACCTTTTAAAAAATTTGTAGAATAAATAAAGTTTAATATTGAAATTAAGCGCATTAGTATTTAGCATGACTTCAAATATATTCCTGAACACATTAAAGAATTTGATTATTTAAAAGGTTACTGACTATCTCTATTATGTTTGAGACTAAAAAAAATCACAGCTTTGAATTGAAGCTTTTTAGTATCAAAATCAAACCATAAACATAGTATTTAAAGAGTCTAGGAAATTTTCTGACCTTTATATAGTATAACAATGTCCCTGTTTAAGTTGAAGCCAGTGTCGGGACAGGAAAGCGTTAAGAAGTTGTGAAAACTGGCAAGCATCTTGAGTGAGGGAGCTATTATCACAAGGCAGCTTTTGCAAGGGACAGGGGCTAGAGCCTGGCTGAACTCTAGGCCAACTGAAAGGGAGAGTGTGTGGTATCTAAGAACCAGTGATTCTTAACCTTCTTAATATTGAAAACCTCTAAAAATTAAAATATCTAAATTGTGTTTAATAATACTAAAATAAATTATTTTTGTAGGAGTAAAGACATAGAACATAACCATAATGTTTAGAAGGTAAGCAATTCAGTGTCTCTAAAATCAATACCAAATGCATTATTTTGATCTTGGAAAGTTTCCTTGCCAGCAAGAAAAGGTCTTGTATAGAAATGAATGGAGGTACAAGCATTAATACCTCATTAAATAAGCATTGTTTTAAATTCTATCTTTTATAAGTTTGTTTTTTAAGGACAGGAATTACTTAAAAACATTATTCCAACTTAAAAGCATCTCTAGAGATCTGTTTCTTTGGTTGCCTCATGCCCAAAGTGACTCCAACCCTGATTTCTGAGTTTAAGCTAAATTTGTCTTACAGATATTACAGATTTTTAACCATACCCAATAGCTTATAAGCCAATAATTTATAACCAAGATATGCAGAACATAGTAAACCTTTATATCTAAGAGTAGTCAGAAAAAAAAAGATGTAGTGGCTACACACACACACACACACACACACACACACACACACATAGAATAAAGAGACAAAACTTTCCTTGTTTTTCTAGCTGTAATTTCAAGGAAGGAGCACCCTGGTACCTGCTGAATGCAGCACTCATGGGTGCCAAGGTTTTGTAGGAGAGCTAGCCACCATCTTTCTTACTACAGAACTGCGAAGCTGCTAGTGCCCCAACATCATTAGTCATTAGAGAAATGCAAATCAAAACAACCCTGAGATTTCACCTCACACCAGTCAGAATGGCTAAGATTAAAAACTCAGGAAACAGCAGGTGTTGGCGAGGATGCAGAGAAAAAGGAACACTCCTCCACTGCTGGTGGGTACAACCACTCTGGAAATCAGTCTGGCGGTTCCTCAGAAAACTGGACATGATACTTCCAGAGGACCCTGCCATTCCACTCCTGGGCATATATCCAGAAGATTCCCAAGCATGCAATAAGGATACATGCTCCAGTATGTTCACAGCAGCCTTTATAATAGCCAGAAGTTGGAAAGAACCCAGATGTCCCTCAACGGAGGAATGGATAAAAAAAATGTGGTATATATACACAATGGAGTACTATTCAGCCATTAGAAACAATGAATTCATGAAATTCTTAGAGAAATGGATGGAGCTAGAGAGCATCATGCTAAGTGAGGTAATCCAGTCTCAAAAGAATACCCATGGTATGCACTCACTGTAACCCCATATCTGAATGTAATCCTTGTTCTGTGAATCTCCTGTCTAGATGTTGTGTAAACATAACTCCTCAATTATTCCTTGATTAGTCAATAAAGAAGCTGATCATTGACTAATGATTGAGCAGAAGAAAACAGTAGGCCTGGACTTCCTCCCAACCAGGGGAGCTGACAGGAGAGAGAGAAAGTGGGGATGAGTCACTGGGAGAGTCCAAGATATACCATGAGAAAATGCTTTAAGCAGAGAGAGGCAGATAGTACTAAAATGCAAGGATCACAAGGATTTTGGCAGGAGGGTAGCCAGATTAGTTTGGAGGATTAAAATACAGTAATACTTCTCAGTTGTGTCCTTCAAGCTTGTTAAATAGATATAATAATCCAGTTTAAATTATTTGGGAGCTAGCTGGGTTTGGAGAAAAATAAAACCACTCTTTTAAAAAGTCACTAATAGCTGTCCCCATGATATTTAGTGGTAATATGAACCACAGACATTAGCACAGACCCATGCAAGGCCATCAACCCAGACATGTCCCTCACTGACAGCCTGGGCTGAGATTTCAGAGTGGTCTCAGGTGGCAAGGCTGGCTACTTAAACAGACTGTTCTCTCCACCCTTGCTTCTTGAATTCTACCTTACTTCCTAATGTTCAAAGTGTTAGATTCTCTTTTTCTCACATCTGTCCACCAAATATTTGTACATTGCTGTGGTTCCTGCTATGGGCAGGACACATGGCATGGGGAACATTTGGTGTCCTCTGCTTACCTGTTATTTGTTTTAAGATATTGTTGAGTTACTTGGGGGGAACAATCTAATGAAAACCACATAGGACTTTTAAAAATAAAAAGTTGCATAAATATGAAAATCAGTATGCTCATATAAATCAGCCTAATTAATGAAGACTGTAAAAAGAATATGTAAAATTATGAATGTGAGCAAATATAGCATGAATGAAAGATTACTAAATTGAATTCAGTACATACTTAACAAATAACTACATTAATCATATAAAATATATTCTTGAATATCTCAAAATGACATATGTGGCTATTATTATATTTATTTAATTCTATATTGTACTTTTATAATTGTTTCAATTCAAATAACACTGTGATCTCAAAGATTATAGTACAACAAATTAAAGAAAAGTTTACTCAATGTTTTATTGTATCATGACCTGATATCTACTAGGTATTAGTTAACTATGCATTTGTTAAGAATTTGTTTCACTTGAAACTGCAGCATTTTGCCGCAGTTAATATGGATGAGGAGGGATGTCATGAGCATTTGTAATCTCAGAGCAGGGTACTTACTGATGCATTTGGCAGGAGAGGACCAGCCATTCTCTGTACATGTAATCATGTCTTGACCATTTGGAAGACTATAGCCATTGTAACAATGTACTTTCACAGACTGATCTTGAATATATTTTCTTTGCCAGTATGACGATTCCCCATTCTCCACATAATGGAAAATACATTGCCCTAAGAACCAGAAAAATGATGAATTAAGAAAAGATAAAACCTTTCAGCTTTTGGCTATTATAAATAAGGCTGCTATGAACATAGTGGAGCATGTGTCTTTATTGCATGCAGGTGAATCCTCTGGGTATATGCCCAGGAGTGGTATGACAGGGTCCTCTGGAAGTGTCATGCGCAATTTTCTGAGGAATCGCCATACTGATTTCCAGAGCGGTTGTACCATCTTGCAATCCCACCAACAATGGAGGAGTGTTCCTCTTTCTCCACATCCTTTCCAGCACCTGTTGTCTCTTGAGGTTTTAATCTTAGCCATTCTGACTGGTGTGAAGTGGAATCTCAGGGTTGTTTTGATTTGCATTTCCCTGATGACTAATGATGTTGAACATCCCTTAAGGTGCTTCTCAGCCACCTGAATTTCTTCTGGTGAAAATTCCTTTTTTAGCTCTGTACCCCATTTTTAATAGGGTTATTTGGTTCTTTGGGGTCTAACTTCTTGAGTTCTTTGTATATATTGGATATTAGCCCTCTGTCGGATGTGGGGTTGGTGAAGATCTTTTCCCAATTTGTTGGTTGCCATTTTGTCCTTCTGACAGTGTCTTTTGCCTTATAGAAACTTTGTAATTTTATGAGGTCCCATTTGTCAATTCTTGATCTTAGAGCATAAGCTATTGGTGTTCTGTTCAGGAACTTTCCCCTGTGCCCATGTCCTCTAGGGTCTTCCCCACTTTCTTTTCTATTAGTTTCAGTGTGTCTGGTTTTATGTGGAGGTCCTTGCCAGAAGCTGGAAGAAGCCCAGATGTCCCTCAATGGAGGAATGGATACAGAAAATGTGGTATATTTATACAATGGAATACTACTCAGCAATTAAAAATAATGAATTTATGCAATTTCTAGGCAAATGTTTGGATCTGGAAAATATCATCCTAAGTGAGTTAACCCAATCTCAAAAGAACTCACATGAATTGCAATCACTGATAAGTGGATATTAATGAGCCCAGAAGCTCTGAATACTCAAGGCACAATTAGCTAAGCAAAAGATTCCCAAGAAAAAGGATGGAGAGGACCCTGTTCTGGAAAAAACTAAATCCAGTTTTGTAGGCGAGTACCAAAACAGAGAAATGGTGGGGATGGGGGGTGATTGGGGAATGGGCAGGGGGAAGAGGACTTATGGGACATATGGTGAGCGGGGGGATCTGGAAAGGGGAAAGCCTTTGGAATGTAAACAAAGAATATAGAAATAAAAAAAAAGAAAAAAAACCTTTCATTTTTTGAAAATAAAGTTAAAATTTGTGTTTACAGACAACCTCTTAATTAACATGCATGAAATTCAAAACTAAAATTAAAGGCAAATGTTTGAAAGTGTAGCATTTATCTTTAGTGATTATAAATAAAATGTCAAGTGATGAAGTTATCCCCATATTCCCTATGGTTTGTGTGCATTTCATGAGGAGCTGCTCACAAAGGACAGAACCTAGTCTTTTTCCTCTCAAATTCTTCTGTTGGTTTTATTTTTGCCATGAGAAATGTAAATGGAACTATGCATGTGCTCTACTCTTTGTACTCTATAAAACAATTAACCATAATTTAATATAAAGACATTGGCTTACTGAGGCATGGCACTGCAGGCTCCCAACCTTGTGCTGTGCAGCGAAGGTAGTCCCAGTATGACTCTGAAGGAGTTGAAAACCCTCTGTCACAGTAATAGCTGTACTCCTTTCCTATGGATACTGGGAAGTAGGGTCTCCGGCTTTCTTCATAATATAGACGTCCATATTTGAATTGTGGAAAATCACAAGGTTTCACTTGCAATAAACAAATAAATAAAACAAACAGGAAAACACTCATGTCAGAGATAAAACACTTGATTAGGAGATCACTTTCTATTAATTAAAATGACTACATGAGAAGGCAGTGGGCATCCATGATGAGGAAACATTATGAATTCAGAAAACTGAGGTATATGAGGAAGTCTTTCTTCCAGAAGTCATGGTATATCGTACAGCTCACCAGAGAAGTGGGTTAGAGATATTTCTAAATATCTAATATGGTAAGTGCTTCTTTACAATTTGAATTGGGACTGAAATCTAAAATGATTACATCATATTGAAATATTCTTCTCTATTCATATTGACATGCTGTATTGTTCATTGTATTATCAACTTATGTAAGGATTAGTAAGATGAGACTCTTGGCCATTCACTTTTCATTGGCTCCTTCCTTCCTTCCTTCCTTCCTTCCTTCCTTCCTTCCTTCCTTCTTTTTTTCTTCCTTCCTTCCTTTCTTTCATTTGGAGCAGGATATAAGGGTTTTAAGTTGGAGAAGTTATTTAATGAAATTGCAAAGAGACTAGTCATCTTTTTGTTATGTGGGAAAACACCAGAAATCCCACCGTGAAATAACTCAGATTCAGATATATTCTAGCTACAAAGAATCTAGATATATTTGGAAAAAGACTATGTGTAGAAACTCAACAATAATGGGGTTCGAGACCCATCATTGCTCTACACAGATTCCACACTTAAAATTGTAAATTTGTTCCAATGCCTTTGTCAGGGTGTAATTACATCTGGGGAAGGAATTTAATTCTATTACTAAGATGCATTGTAACAATGTTGAAAAAACTTCTATATATATGAATCAACATTGACAAAAGTAATCAGAGAAGCCTCTCTTTTCCAGGAAACTATGAAGGAAGTAGAGCTTTACTAATATAAAAAGTGCTGAGGAAAACAAGTAGGTTGACAGTGGATTCTTTCCTCTTTGTTTGTACATTCAGGTTCACTGTATCCAACTCCCAGTCTCCTCTGTGGCCCTGCAGCAGAAATTCTTCTTAGGTCTCCCTTTCCTCCCTTTCCTCTCTACCTCCAGTGACTCATACAAACAGAAAAGCACTGGAGATAACAGATGGAGAAGCAAATGGACCTAACAGACATTTACAGAACATTTAACCTAAACACCAAAGAATACACCTTTTCATACCCTCTGTATTGGCCATGTCCTCAGTCACAAAGCATGTCTCAACAGAAAGAAGAATATAGAAATAGCCCATTGCATTCTATCAAACTGTTCCAGATTTAACTTGGATTTCAACAACAGAAAGCCAACAAACTGATGAAAATGGAACAGCTTTCTATAGAATGACTGCTGGATCAAGGCAAATATAATGAAATAAAAAATAATATTCCTAAAATTCGATGAAAAGGAATATACAATGCACCCAAACTTATGGAACGCTGGAAAGCTGTTGTAATAGGAAAGGTCAAAGCACCAAGTGCCTACATTCACACACACACACACACACACACACACACACACCCCAAAGAAATAAACAAAAATCTCCCCTAACAGAGGTCTCCTTCTAGAAACTTAACTAGAGGACTAAAAGCTCTAGAACAAAAGAAGCAAGTCATCCAAGAATACTGGGCAGGAAAAATCAAACTGAGGGCTGAGATTAATAAAATAAATATTCAGAGAGCAATAGAAGAATCTATGAAGCAGTGAGTTGATCCTTTGAGAATGCCAACACGGTAGAGAAACCAGTATTCAAACTAACTGAAAGACAGAGGGACATATTAAAATTAGTATAAGCAGAAATGAAAAGACATTGAAGAAATCCAAAGAATCATTAGGACATGCTTTAAAACATGTACTTTATATACTTGGAAAATCTAGCAGAAATGGAAAATTTCATGATCAGATAATCAGTTAAATAGAAACATAACCCCTAGTGAAATAGAAGCCTTCTAAAGTAAAAAATCACATGGTTTTACTGCTGAATTCTACCAGACTTAAAAGAAGAGCTAATGCCAAACGTTCCCAAATTATTCCACAAAATAGAACCAGATGGAACATTGCCAAGTTCATTTTAAGTGGGCACAGTCACCCTGGTATCTAAACCACACAAGGACTTAACAAAGAAACAGAATTACAACCCAATTTCCCTCATGAAAATAGAATAAACATAATCAATAAAATACAAACGGAATTTAAAAACATATCAAAAAGATCATTCACTATGATCATGTAGGTGTCATATCAGAGATGTACAATGGTTTAACATACAATGGTTTCACAATGTAACCCACAGTATAAACAAAATGAAAGTAAAACACTACTCATTGGACATTGAAAAATTCTTTGGGAAGTCCAACAGCTCTTTATGATGAAAGTCTCAGAGAGATTAAGGATACATGGGATCTACCTTAAGATAGTAAAGATAATTTTCAGCATGCCAATACACTACCTCAAATTTAATGCACAGAAATAAAAATAAATTCTTCTAAAATAGGGAATAAGAACAGAAAAAATCCATTCTTTTCATATCTATTCAATATTGTACTTGAAGTCTCAGGTACAACAGTCATACAACTGAAGGAGATAGAGGGGATGCAATTTGGAGAGGATGTTGTATACACTTTTATTTGCAGATGACAAGAAAATATATGTAAGTGGCCTTAAGAATTCTATGAAAGGACTCCTCTAGCTGAGAAGTATAGTAGCTGGATACAGAAAAGTAGCTGGATACAAGAATAGCAACAAAAATCAGGAGCTCTCATATATATAATGAATAATAACAAATGAATAATAGTCTGAGAAAGAAATAAAGAGAACACCTTTTTTACTTGCCCCCAAATAATATAAAGCATCTACAGGTAAATCTATCCAAGCAGGTAAAAGACTTGTATAATTTAGCTTCGTCTTTGAAGAAAGAAATTGAAGAAGCTATGAGAGATGGAAAGATTCCCCATGCTCACATCAGTGGGATTAGTATGGTAAAGATAGCCATTCTACCAAGAGCAATATACAGATAATACAATCTCCATCAACATTCCAAAGCAAGTCATTACAGACCTTGAAGAACAACATTCAACTTTATATGAAACAAACAAATAAAAAAACAAAATAAGCCATAACAATTCTGTAGAATAAAAGAACTTCCAGAAGTATCACTCTCCCTGATTTGATGCTGTACTAAAGACCTATACTAATAAAAACAGGATGATACTGGCATAAAAATTGACATATTGGAGCCTGTGTGCTTCCTGGGAGGTTTGCAGTAACCAAAGATACAGGTCATAATCTCACCCAAATACCCGCTGCAGCTGGGACACCCACAGAGCCCAGCTGAGGTAGGACATACCCCACTTCCCACTCTCCATCTTCCTTTTGGTTTGCTTCTCCACATGATTCACATCAGCAAGTTAATATCCTACCATATCTTACAGCCTATTTGCCTCCCAGGAGGTCTGTAGTAAACAGGGTCACAGGAGGTTCTCAGTAACAAGGGATACAGCCTGTCTATCTTTCAGGATGTCCACAGTAACCAGGGAGACAGGTGAAAATTTTGCCCAATTACCAACTCCAGCTGGGACAACAACTGAGCCCATTTGACATGGAACCTACACACCCTGGTGAGATCCACCTCGCTTTTGGTCCTCTTCTCTACTCCGGCCAGATTAGTGGCCTAATATCCTCCCACACCCTATAGTCTGTCTGCCTCCCAGAAGGTATGCAGTAACCAGGAGCACAGGAGGTTCACAGCATCCAGGGACTCAGGAGGCCTGTTCTAACCAGAGACAGCACTGCCTGCCTCCAAGGAGCCTGGCTCCAACCAGGTTACAGAGCTCTACCAGCATCCAAGGAGGCAGACTTTAGTCAGAGACACCCAGGCCAGTTAACACCAGAGAAAACCAGATGGCAAGGGGTGAGCACAAGATAAGAGACAGAACCCAATGTAATTCAGCACCATCAGAATCTAGTTCTCGTACTACAGCAAGCCCTGGATACCCTAATATACCTGAAAAGCAAGATAATGATCTAAAATACCATCTCATGAAGATGATTGAGGCCTTTAAGGAGGATATAAACGAAATACAAGGAAACACAGGCAAGCAGGTAGAACCAACCAGTACCCTCAGAGCTCCCAGGGACTAAATCACCAACCAAAAAGTACACATGGAGGGACCCATGGCTCCAGTTGCATATATAGCAGAGAATGGCCTTGTTGTACATCAAAGGGACAAGAGGCTGTTGGTCCTGAGAAGGCTCAATGCCCCAGCATAGGGGAATGCCATGACAGGGAAGCTGAAGTGGGTGGGTTGGTAAGCAGGGGGAGGGGGGATAGGATAGGGGGTTTTGGAGAGGAAACCAGGAAAGGGGATAACATTTGAAATGTAAATAAAGAAAATATCTAATAAAAAAAGAAATTCACAAAAAAACCCTATAGAAGAAACAAATAAATCCTCTAACAAAATAGAGGTAAAAACAATCAAGCAGGTGAATAAAGTGAACAAAATCGTCCAAGAACTAAAAATATAAATAGAGAGAAAGAAGAAAACACAAATGGAGGCAACCATGGAGATGGACAACTGAGGAAAGAGAGCAGGAGCTGCAGATATAAGCATCAGCAACAGAATACAAGAAATAGAAGAGAATCTCTGGCACAGAAGATAACACAGCAAATATTGATATGTTGATCAAAGAAAATACAAACTGTAAAAATAGTCTAGCCCAAAATATCCAGGAAATTCATGACACAATGAAAAGATAAAAATCTAAGAATAATAGGAATAGAAAAGGGTAAAGATTTCTAGCTCAAAGGGCCAGAAAACATCTTTAACAAGATCATAGAAGAAAACTTCTGTAACTTAAAGGGATCCCATGAAGGTACAAGAAGATTTCAGAACACCAAATAAATTGGACCAGAAAAGAAAATCCTCTCGTTATATAATACTCAAAACACTAAATACAGAGAACAAAAAAAGAATATTAAGAGCTATAAGAGAAAAAAGGCCAAGTAATATAAAAAGGCAGACCTATAAGAATTACATGAGACTTCTTAATAGAGGCTCTAAAAGCAAGAAGACACCCGGCAGATGTCAGGCAGACAAAAATGCTAGCCCAGGCTATTATCCAGCATACATGGAGAAAACAAGATATTCCATGACAAAACCAAATTTAGACAGTATCTTTCTAATAAACCAGCCTTATAGAGGGTAATACAAGGAAATTTCCAGTGCAAAGAGGGTAACTACACTCAAGAAAACACAAGAAATTAAACATTTCACAACACATTCAAAAGAAGAGAATCATACACATATAATACCACCTCCAGCAACAAAAATAACCGGAACTAAGAATCATTTGTCTTTAATATCTTTCAACATCAATGGACTCAGTTCCTCAATAAAAAACAACCACAGGCTTCCAGCCTGAACACATAAAAAAGATACAGCATTTTTCTACATAGACGCAACATACCTAAGTGACAAAGATAGACTCTACCTCAGGGTAAAAGACTGGAAAAAAGTTTTCTGAGAAATTGGTCCCAAGGAACTAATTGGAATTGCCATTCTAATATACAATAAAATAGACTCTCAACCAAATTTATCAAATGAGTTGGGGAAGATTCATCAAAGGAAAAATTCACCAAGAAGTTTCAATTCTGAGCATCTATATGACAAATGCAAGGGCACTCAGATTTGTAAAAGAAACTTTACTAAATGAAAAAACACACATTGAACCTCATATAATAATAGTGGGAGATTTCAACACCACTCTCTCACCAATGGACAGAAACATTGAACCATTGAAACAATTGAAACAGAAACTAAACAGAGACATGGTGAAACTAACAAGTTATGAATCAAACAGATTTAACAGATATCTACAAAATATTTCACCCTAAAACAAGAGAATATATCTTCTTCTCAGCACCTCATGGAACCTTCTCCAAAATTGACCTTATAATCAGTCACAAAACAAGCCTTAACAAATGGGAGAAGATTGAAATAATCCTATGCATTCCATCAAATCACCATGGACTAAGGCTAGACTTCAATAACAACTAAAACAACAGAAAGCCCACATACTCATGGTAGCTGAACAACTCTCTACTCAATGATAACTTGGTCATGAAAAAATCAAAGACTCTGTAGAATTCAATGAAAATGAATACAGATCTTACCCAAATTTATGGTACACAATGAAAGCAGTGTTAGGAAAATTCATAGCCTGAAGGGACTTCATAAAGAAGTTGGAGAGATCCTATACAAGCAACTTGATAGCGCATCTGAAAGCTCTAGAACAGAAAGAAGAAAACATACCTAAAAGGAATAGATGGCAGGAAATAGTCAATCTCAGGACTGAAATTACCCACTTAGAAACAAAGAGAATGATAGAAAGAATCAACAAAACCAAGAGCTAGTTCTTTAAGAAAATCAAAGCAAACTGAGTAAAGGGCACCGAGACAGTAACCAATTTAACAAAATCAGAAATGTAAATGAAGACATAACAACAGAAACTGAGGAAATTCAAAAAAATCGTCAGAACCTACTACAAAATCCTATACTCTACAAAACTGGAAAATAGAAATAATGATTAACAACCTCCCAAACAAACAAACAAAAAAAGCCCAGGAACAGTAGTTTTAGTGTATAATTTTATCAAGCCCGCAAAGAAGAGCTAATACTAATAGTCCTCACACTATTCCACAAAATAGAAACAGAAGGAACACTATGTAATTCATTCTATAAAGCCACAGTTAAGCTGACTCATAAAGCACACAAATAAACAGCAAAGAAAAAGAACAGTACACCCAAACTTGGCCAAGACAATAAGTTCATTTCCACAAATTGACATCAAGATTCTATCACTGAAGACAATACCCACACAACTCGTTGAACATGGAGAGGTCGTGGTGTCTACATAAAGCCGCCATTCCTATATTCTAGTGTCTTTAGTAAAGGAAAGTACTCTACAGGTTACCAAACCAGAAATATATATATGAGGCCAGCCATAAAATCTTTGATCTACAATGCTGCCCTGCCTGAAAACTATGCTAGGTTAATAGAGGCACAGTGCTTGTGGGAATCAACAATCAATGTCTCATTTGACTGAATGTCCATTCCATGAGATGGAACCCATGACCTGCACTGCTTCAGGGACCAAAAAACCAGACACTAGATAGTCCAGAGAGCTAGGATAAACCAAAACAACTTGTCTTAAAAAGTAAGTAGAGGTAAAATGTCCTAATGATATTCTGTTATACTAATAGAACAGTGCTTTCTACAGCAACCATCAGAGTACTCCTATACCTTATTTGAAGAATTAAATAGAGGCACACAGATAGACATTATGTGGAGCGGGGGAGGGGGGGGAAGGAAAAGGGAAAATTGGGGAGAAGCTGAAGGCCCAGCTTTAAATGAGATATATCCATCATATTCCTCCCTTCAGACCTCAAAGGACCCAGAGCAAGGAGACACAGAAAGAGTGTAAGGATAAGGGTGGATGGAGGATACCAGGAGAACAAGGTCCCTTAAATCAACTGAGCAAAGCTCATAGGAAGTCACAGAGCATGAAGCAGCATGTATAGGATCTGACTGTGTCTGTATCAGGTCGTCTGCATACACATTAAAGCTCTCTTCTTATTATTTTTATGTGAATTCTTTTTGTGAATGAGTGGTTCTCTGACTTTGGTGCCAGGTCTTAGACTTTATTCTTATGTTGGTAGCCTTATCCAATGTGATATAATGTTGTTTGTTTTACCTTATTATATTTTATTTGGTTATGATTTTGTCTTTGGCTATGATGACATGTCTTCTTAGTCATAGTGAGAGAGGAAGTTGGGCACAACAAGGAAGAATAGAGGTAAGGGACACGTTAATCAATATATATTGTATAAGAAATCTATATTCAATAAAAGGGAAAGATTCAATTGTAAGATATAGATAGGTGATGATAGATAGATAGACAGACAGAAAGATAGGTAGACATACAGCAAGACTTAGAGCAAAACATCATCAAATTGGCTTCAGAGAAAAACTGCGAGAACTAGATATAGTCAGCTAGAGTTTTAAAGGGCATAGCAGTGTTCCACTGTATGAAGATTCCAAGTAAAAATCAAAACTTATGGACAGATAGCATCATTAAATTTTCTTGCAGTGATCCAGAAGAAACTGAGGAATCCTATCTAAAGCAGCCAATTGAATTTCCCATTTGGATACCCAATAAGAGTACAGAAAACAATCAAAGAGCAGCCATGGTAAGTTTATCTATGGGGAAAATCAACCAGAAATTCAAGTTTACTATTTCTATTTTTCCACTCAATTCTGGCTGGATGTTGACAGCACCCAAATTGTTCCTATGATCTCCATCTGTTGTTATTTGTTCTATTTTTTTAGAAGCATCATCAAAGGGAATCATCAAGGTGAAAGTCGAGTTATTTGCCATAAATTAGCTGTTCTAGTGGACTAACACTGGATATAGTGAGGAGCTCAAATAATGTTCTGCTGTCTGTCATTTATTTATTTACCTTTTACTTGATACTTATTCTTCTACTTTTCCTGCTACATAGTTAGTAAACTCACTCATTCAAAAGAAAAATTATGACTCTTGTGGGTCATATTCTAGACTGTACAGAATACCCATCAAATTCCATTTTCAAGTAATGCTATGCAAACTGAGCAGGACATATTTAGAGAAACATACACACACTTACATATATATGTATTCATACATATATAAAATATGTAATATGAATATATTTATACAAATATAAATATATGTGTATATACATGTACACATATATGTGTACATGTATACACATATGCATGCATGTATGTATGTATGTATATGAGATGTACAGGTACAGATGCCTACCTACAGCCAAACATTGGACAGAGGTCAAGGATACCTATGGAAGAGCTAGGGGAAGGATTGAAGTCCATGATGATGGCAACCTCACAGGAAGAGCAAGAGTATCAACTAGCCTGGACCCGTGGGAGCTCCCAGAGATTGAGCTACCAAACAAAGAGCATACAGGGGATGGTGCAAGGCCTCAGGTACATGTGCAGCAGAAGGCTGCCTAGTCTGACCTCATAGGAGAGGAGGTGCCTAATCCTGCATAGACTTGATGCACCAGGGTCAGAGGATTCCTGAGGGAGGGCACCCTCTCAGAGGCAAAGGGGAGGAGTGATGGGGGAGCAACCCTATGAGGGGAGACTGGAAAGGGGGGCAGCTTTGGTTATGTTAAAAAAATACTGCCAAAGAGGAGACCATTGTAGGATGGTTTAGTCCTGTGTTTAATTCCAAATGAATGGAGAATAAAGTATCTTCTGAGCATAAAAAACCATATATATTTATGTATTATATATTTATATTATATTTACATAATATATACTATTTATTATATAATATGATATACCATTATTTATATTATATATAATAAAATACGTAGTATCTATATTATAGTTATATTGTATGTATATACAATATAATGTATGATATATATATATATATCAAGCCTAAGAACAAGGAGAAGTATACAGGATAGTTTACAAGGTAGCAAAATGGGAGAAACATAATTATGCTGTAATCTTGCAATCTGAAAGTACAAAAAGTTGAGAGCCAAGCTTTTTCTTTGATAGGATAGAATTTTCTCTCATTGGGTAACTGTTTTCTCATGATTAAAATCAAAGTGGAGTGTCTTAGCATAATAATGTGTTTAAATGTCTGAAATAATTATTCAGAATTTCTTACAAAACTTAAAAGTAAATATTAAATATAATCAACTTACTCCTAATTTTTTTTTACTTAATTGAGAACAGAAGAGCTATTAAATAATCTAATTATTTGGAAGCATAAGTAAACACCAAATAGCAAAATAAAGACTTTCTGAAACCAGAGTCAAGCAGTGACTAAGTTCAGAAACTCTCTTTTAAAGCCTCATTTGTGATTCCATGGATATGGTGGAGTTGTGAAATACAGGGACAGATTTTAAATCCTGCCAAAGCACACAGAAGTAACACAGAGGTAACATAATCCTCCTCTGCTTTCTATATTCTATGAAGAGATCAGAAAGGAACAAATTGTTGACACTTTGTAGGCTTACATACAAAATAACAATATTTTTTGCTACCTTACTAATAGAGATTTTTATTTGGTAAACACTAAGTTGATTGAAATGGGAAAATTACTCATTTTAATGACTTTGAAATTAAAAGGTATCCAAATTGTAAAAGATTCAACCCCACACATATACGGAGATGTTAAGAGTCTATTGAGAGTTTGTTCTAGTCAGTAGCTTTGTTTAACTTAAGATGAATTTCATTTCGAAGTTTCATATTATTACATTTATTATTTACCTTTTAAAAAGAGAATTTCTTTTTTTCTCTGCAAATTATATTTAGAGTGTTTTCAAATTTTGAGGTTTAGAGGACAGAGGAGAACTCCATGAAACAATTGCTTTATATCATTAAAAATATATTCTAGTTTTTCATCAAATCCTTTTATATTTTATTTTTTATTTAACAACATTTTATAGTAAAACTAAAAATAATGCATGGAAAATGCAAATTAAAATGACCCTGAGATTCCACCTCATAACAGTCAGGATGGCTAAGATAAAAAACTCATGGGAGAGCAGATGCTGTTGAGGATATGGAGAAAGAGCAACACTCCTCCACTGCTGGTGGGATTGCAAGCTGGTACATCCACTGTGGACATCAGTCTGGCAGTTTCTCAGAAAATTGGACATAGTACTACCTGAGGACATAGCTATACCACTCCTGGACATATACCCAAAAGATGCTACAACATATAACAAGGACACATGCTCCACTATGTTCACAGCAGCCTTACTTATAATAGCCAGAAGCTGGAAAGAACCCAGATGTCCCTCAACAGAGGAATAAATACAGAAAATGCGGTACATTTACACAATGAAGTACTACTCAGCTATTAAAAACAATGAATTCATGAAATTCGTAGGCAAATGAATGGAACTAGAAAATATCATCCTGAGTGAGGTAACATAGTCACAAGAGAACACACATGGTATGTATTCACTGATAAGTGGATATTAGGCAAGAAGCTTGGAATACCCGTGATATAACACACAGACCATAGGAAGCTCAAGAAGGAAGATAAAAGTGTGGACTTTAGTCCTACTTATAAAGGAGAACAAAATAATCACAGGAGGCACAGAGAGAAGGAGAGGGAGGGGAGGGGAAAAAGAGTACAGTATCAGGTGTGGGAGTCAGTGGGAGGGGAGAGAAGTACAGAGGACTAGGAAATTAAACTGAGATGTGTAGCAGTGGGGGATGGGGAACCAGTGGTAGCCACTATAAAGTCCCAGGTGCTAGGAAAGCAATAGGCTCCCGGGACCCAACAGGAATGACATTAGCTGAAATACCCAACATAGGGGAGATCAAACCTGTAGAGACCATATCCAGAGGCCAGGCGCAGCCTCTAGTTAAGGGATGGGGCCACTCACACATCTCAAAAATATTAACACAGAGTTGTTCCTGTCTAAACAAAATGCAAAGACAAAGAGTGGAGCAGAGACTGAAGAAAAGACCATCCAGAGACTGCCCCGCCTAGGGATCCATCCCATCTGCAGACACCAAACCCAGACACTATTGCTGATGCCAAGAAGCACTTACTGACAGGACCCTGGTATGGCTGTCCCTTGAGAAGCTCTCCCAGAGCCTGACCAATGCAGATGTGGAGGCTTGGATCCAATCATCAGATTGAGCATAGTGACCCTAATGGAGGAGTTAGGGAGTGGACTGAAGGAGCTGAAAGGGATTGCAACCCATAGGAAGAACAACAGTATCAATCAACCAGACCCCTCAGAGCTTCCAAGGACTAAGTTACCAACCAAAGAGTATACATGGAGGGACCTAAGGTTCCAGCTGCTTCTGCAGCAGAGGAATGCCTTATCTTTCATTAATGGGAGGGGAGGTCCTTGGTCATGTGGAGACTGGATGCTTCATCATAGGGGAATGGTGAGGTTGGAGTGGGTGGGTGGCTGGGTGGCAGAGTTCCCTCATAGAAGCAGGGGAGGAAGGGGAATGTAATAGGGGTTTGTGGAGGGGAAACTGGGAAGGGGGATAACATTTAAAATGTAAATAAATAAAATAACCAATAAAAAATAAAATACAAGTTCTTGAAAGGTTCTAAAAATATAAAAAATAAAAAATATTCTTTTATACATACAAGAGAAAAATATATTTGATTTTAAAGTGCACTTTTCAAGTCTATTTCCTCTTACCTTCACCTTTGGCAGTTGTGAACCAGTAGGTTAGGAAGACACTGGTGAAAAGCAACAGGCTATAGAACTCCATGTTCTAAATCTTAAAGCTCCAGCAGTGGTGGTGCTTCTGGGAACCCTGTGGTCACTTTGAATTTCAGTGCATTACTAGCAGCTAATTTGGTAAATATCAAAGTTCAGAAGGGAGGAGCAAAACAAACAAAGAAGGTCCAATTAGTGTTTTCACATTAACACTCTGAGTTACATGTATCAAGTACTAAAATAGCTTTCAGTTTCTGTACAGAGCCACAATGGGGAGTCATGCCACACGGTAGGAACTTGATGTTGATCAAGGTGAACTCCCAGCCTTTGTCGTGCAGGATTCCTGTGCTATTCAGGATCCTGCTTCACCTAGGGTGGAGTGCTCAGAATGAAGGTGAAATTCATAGTTCCTCCAGGTCTATGAATTCCTGAATTTAGCAGGTGACCCGCCCAGCTGCCTGAGCAGTGGAGCCAACGCCCAACGAACAGCCAGATCAGTCTGGGTGGAGGGGCTCGCCCAAACTGTTAAATTGTCAGACCTCTATTAAACTTTGGCCTCGATCGAAAAACTATCTTCCTGGTCCTGGTTTCTTTTTGCGGCTTCCACATCTATGCCTCAGCTACTCTTCCAGGAACCAGTTCGCAGTAGCTGCAGTCAGCTACAGGTTTCCTTGTGGCAGTCTCCTAGTCAGCCAAACTGAAGTATTTGGAAAGGAAGAGGAGAGATGAAATTTGTTGTTCCCTTCTCCTAGGCATCATAGTTGGGGAGGACAGTTGCTTGCATCTCTTACTAGAAACTTGCATGGCAACATCTGGTACTATGAATGGTCCTGCTGAGAGAGGAGGCTTTCAGGACAGTTCCAGATCAGGGTCCTTTGGACCCTGTGATGAAATACCTGTTGTCTTTAGCAATATGTACTTATCATCCACCTCTTGGTGGCCAGCCAATGCAATAAAAGTAGTCTGTTATATTTTGGGTTATAAAAGACAACGTTGACCAACAACTCGAAAGAATATTTTTCTCTCCTAGCATTTATTTTATGTTAGATGTTATATCTGTGTTTCTCAAATGGCCTTTGGTTCTTGGAAATAACATTTGCAGCCTAGAAAATTTTCTTTAACAATATATATGAGCATTAGTACATAGACTTTCACCAACTCTAGTTAATTTTGTATGGTGGGGAGTTGATAAAGTAAGATTACTTATGACTTTCCTATACATCCTTACTGTTATTTACCCTTCTCCCTCTTGTATTTATATTCTCAGGACCTCTTCCCCATTTTTGTCATTTTCTCTTTCAGATCATTTGTACTGTGATAATGAAAGGATAAGGTTATAAGCTAGGAATTCCCTGTGCCTGGGCACGTGGGGGGCACCTGGATCCCCAACGCCAGTGGGGGACGGTGGGCGCGACACTGCGTGGCGGCCACGTAAGCGGAAATGACTTAACTAGTTCTTCCGGCCTCTGTGAGAGGCTGATAGGTTATCAGAGCATGAGTTCAGATGGTTTGAACTGATTGGCTTAGAAACTTGTGGTAGGCGGGTTCTGTTATAAGTCTATAAAAGGCCAAGGCAAGCCACTCCTCACCGGGCTTGCTTCTTTACCATGCTGGGGAAGCTGTAACCCCCCAGAGCTCTGGAAATTAAAATCCTCTTGCAAAATTGCATCAGGTCTGTCTCTCGTGAGTGTTTTGGGATGCCGGTTTCCGAGGCATGGGGTGCAGAAGTACCCCGTTTTTTCTTTCGGGTCTTACATTGGTGCGTTGGCCGGGAACATGCGGGCACCCCTACACACTCGAGAAACAACTTGGAGGTAAGGGGACCCCCTCTGAAGTGTGCGTGCGCTGGCCGGCCGATGTCTGATTGTCCTGAGTGTTTGAATGCAGCTCCGTGGTCTGCATGTGTGTTTACAGAGGAAGTGGATGTGGAATCCCACTTCGGGCAGCTGCCACTGTGAACCGTAAGGACACAGGGGCCGTGGGAGGGGACACCCTCGGGGCCACAGGCTGTGAGACCCCAGAGGATGCTCTGGGATGTATGTAAGTCTGCCAGGGGTGCCTAGTAGACTCCGGTGCCGGTCACTGACCGACGTCTGTGCTTGTAGGAGATGTGGATGGGTCGTAAAGGCTTGAATCTGTTGGTTTCTGTTTTGTGCGCTGCTGTTCTTGTGTGCTTTTATCTACTAAGCCTGTTTTGGTGTGGAGAGTTCGACTGGCAGTCAAAACCGCCGGGGTCCGGAGGACCCTGGAGGAGGCTCTTGTTTGTATTCGGTTTCTGCAACGAGCAGGGGCAGGAACATTCGGTATCTGAAATTGGGCCCATCTAGCAGCAGATTGTATGTTGATTTTCCTTGCTCTGGGTTCTTGAATTTAGACGCCTGATGGTGGCAGGGTCAGGTTGTCTATGTGGTGATTGTTTTTGTTTTTTATAGTCCTGTGTTCTCGTTGTTTCTGTTTTGTATAGTCTTGTGTTCTCGGACTTAGATGACTGACGCATAGGGATTTAGACCGACTGATAATTTTGTTAAGAATTTAGACCGACTGAAAGGCCCGCCATGGTGGGCTCTGGCGGCAAGATCAGGTCCCGTGACTCAGGCCCACCATGTTGAGGTTATTGGCGCCAAGATCAGGTCGCGTGACTCCAGCCCGCCATGTTGAGGTTTTGGTGCCAAGATCAGGTCCCGTGACTCAGGCCCGCTATGTTAGGGTCTGGCGGCAAGAGCAGGTCACGTGACTCAGGCCCGCCATGTTGAGATTTTTGGCGCCAAGATCGGGTCACGTGACTCAAGCCCGCCATGTTAGAACAAGAAAGAGACAAAAATATTTAAGCTGTGAGGCCCCCTCGTGGGGGAAATAATTTCTAACAAGACACTCAAAGTGGCGGATGTAGGAATTCTGAGTTTAAATTACAGATGGCTTATTTCATTTATTTTAAATTGTTTAAATTATAATAGATATAATGTTAAGCTTTGTGGTTTTATTGTTTCTCTGGGAAAGAGGTCAAAAATAAGGGGGACTTCCAGAAGACTAGATTCTGAAACATTAAGCAAAAAATCTGTCATCTGTCTTGGTGATACTAAAATCTTGTTTTGAGAATTATATTATGTTCAAGGCATAAATTCTTATTTGATACTGATTTTATTTTGATACAAAATCAAGGTTTTCACTGGTATAAATACTAAAAATGCAAAAATGCAGGATTTATACCCAGTCCTTTCTTGCTGTTATTGTTATAGATCTGAAATGTTTAAGCCTATGAGATTGGGGCCATACAAAAATATAAGGCTCTGAGTTTATTATTAGGGTGTTTTCAATGTTTTAATTAGAGTTGCTTCTGTTATGGAGAGAGAGAGAGAGAGAGAGAGAGAGAGAGAGAGAGAGAGAGAGAAAGAAAGAGAGAGAGAGAGAGCAACGAGATTGCCTCTCTTCATTTACAGACAAACTCAATGTGTCTATAGATTATTATATGACTTAATAATTCCTGATTCTTTAAGTCTGTCAGATGTTCTTGTGCCAGAAGGCTGAAGATCAATGTTTCAACATTTTGAAGTATAAACTGTTCAGGTGTTTAGCAATCTCTATCATTTGGCTAAGTCTTAAAAGGTGTGTTAAGCTTTCTATATATTTTCAGTTAATATTGGTCACTCTTGGATTTCTGAAGGGGATAAAAACTGTTAGTCTCATAGTCAGCTCAAGCTCTTTAATCTTGAAATCTGATATAGGTTTACAGAAATGATTTTCAGGTGATATAAAATTTATAGCCAAAACATGAGTCAGGTGTTAATTCTTATAGTCTTTCAAGATAGTAAAGATGACAAAGGTTCTGTTTGACAGAGATTGGGTGTTAGGCCTATTTTATAGTTTATAATTTACAAAATGATAATAGTATGCTCAATTTATATTTAGAAAAGACCACAGAATGGAGCAGAAGATCTGAAACCACCTATCCTGATTCACGGTGACACCCTCACTAAAGACATATTTCCCAAGAGACTGATTAATCTCTTTGAGACTGTTTTATTTGTAATACAGGAAGCCAGAAAAGAATACCCCCTCAGACGAAAGGTAAGAGGCACCTGAAGGACCGACACCAGACTCCATTGGCAGGTCTTGAGGGCATGATAACCCACAGATTTGGCGAAGGTATGTGAAGCAGGGACCAGAGGAGTCACTGGCAGCCTTTCTAGTGCAGCTCAGAAGCATTTTGCTATACACCCCAGACTAGAAGGACTTTAGTTTGCTGAGGCAGGTTGTTAGAAAAGTCTATAGATTTAGTATAGTTTGCTGAGACAGGGAGACAGAGGAGAAAGAAAAAAATGAGAGAAGGAAGCTACAGAAAATCCTGGCTAAAAGGCAGAAAGGAATCAATGTGCATACTATATGGAGAGGCCACTGAGCCAGAGTGTGCCCTAACAAGCTGGGAGCAAGAACTCACAGGTCTTGGGAGAAGTGGCCCCCAAATGGCAAAGGTGTTATCCCTGGATAAAGACAACGACTAGGGGAGATGGGTGTTCTGACCACCTCCCCCAACCCTGGATAACTGTGAGAGGGAAAGAGAAACCCACACAGTTCTTGATGGACACAGGGGCTTAACACACAGTCTTCCAACCCAATGGCCCTGTTTCCAAGAAAAGATCTAGGGTCCAAGAAGCCACTGGTGAGCTCAGCCAAGGTCACGCGGTGCCTTCAGCTGGGGCAGCCATCTTGCCCCAGACCCCCGTGCGCAAACAGCGGGCACACTGGACGCAGTGAGCGGCTGGAATCAGGTGCGTGGCCAGAGTTATAGCTTAGCTTAGCTCTGCAGGAGATCCGGGCACAGAAAACTCAGCTACAGGTGCAGACTACCGGCCGGGACCAGCTCTCTGAGCGGACCAGCAGCGAGGGGCCACCTGGCCGCCTCGGGGCACAGCTCGGAACTCTAGCAGCTGGAGTCAGGGGCCTGGACTCGGAGCGAGCATAGTCCAGCACAGACAAGCTGCCAGAAGGGATCAGCAGAGCCGGGTACCAGCAGCTCAGCCAAGGCCATGCGGTGCTTTCAGCAGGGGCAGCCATCTTGCCTCAGATTCCCTCGTGCAAACAGCGGGCACACTGGATGCAGTGAGCAGCTGGAATCAGGTGCGTGGCCAGAGATATAGCTTAGCTTAGTTCTGCAGGAGATCCGGGCACAGAAAGCTCAGCTGCGGCCGGGACTGGCTCTCTGAGCTGACTAGCAGCTAGGGGCCACCTTGCCGCCTCGGGGCACAGCTCGGAACTCTAGCAGCTGGAGTCAGGGGCCTGGACTCGGAGCGAGCATAGTCCAGCACAGACAAGCTGCCAGAAGGGATCTGTCGCCTGGGGACAGGCTTGCTGTGCTTTCAGCAGGGCGCCATCTACAATAAGACCAACTAACGCCAGAGATAAAGAGATGGCAAAAGGCAAACGTAGGAACGTTATTAACAGAAATCAAGGCAATATGACACCATCTGAACCCAATTCGCCAACCACAGCAAGTCCAGGATACCCCAGCACACCAGAAAAACAAGAGTTAGATATAAAAGCACAGGTCATGATGCTCCTAGAGGAACACAAAAAAGACATAAACAAATCTCTTAAAGAAATGCAGGGGAACATCAATAGGGTAGAAGCTCTTACAATCCAAACACAAAAAACACTTAAAGAACTCCAGGAGAATATGGGCCATCAGACAGAAACCAATAAAGAAGAAATGAGAAAATCAGTTAAAGAAATGCAGGAGAACTTGAAACAACAGGCAGAAGTCATGAAAGAGGGAGCACAAAAATATATTAAAGAATTACATGAAAACACAAACAAACAAATGATGGAACTGAGCAAAACCATCCAAGATCTGAACACAGAGGTAGAAACAACTAAGAAATCACAAAAGGAGGCAACCTTGGAGATAGAAAACCTTGGGAAGAAATTAGGAATCGTAGATGCAAACATAAACAACAGAATACAAGAGATAGAAATAAGAATCTCTGATGCTGAAGATAACATAGTAACCATGGACTCCACAGTCAAAGAAAACGCAAAATCCAAAAGGCTTGTAACCCAAAACATCCAGGAAATCCAGGACACAATGAGAAGACCAAATCTAAGGATTATAGGGATAGATGAGAGAGAAGATCTACAACTTAAAGGGCCAGCAAATATCTTTAACAAAATTATGGAAGAAAACTGTCCTAACTTAAAGAGAGAGATGCCCATGAATATACAAGAAGCCTACAGAACTCCAAACAGACTGGACCAGAACAGTAACACCTCCCGTCACATAATAATCAAAACCCCAAATGTACTAAACAAAGAAAGAATATTAAAGGCAGTAAGAGAAAAGGGCCAAGTAACATATAAAGGAAGACCTATCAGAATCACACCAGACTTCTCTCCAGAAACCATGAAAGCTAGAAGATCCTGGGCAGACCTCATGCAGACCCTAAGAGAAAACAAATGTCAGCCAAGACTACTACACCCAGCAAAATTCTCAATCAACATAGATGGAGAAATCAAAATATTCCATGACAGGACCAAATTTACACAATATCTTTCCACTAACCCAGCTCTACAAAGGATAATAGGAGGAAAACTCCAACACAAGGAAGGGAATGGCACCCAAGAAAAAGCAAGACAGTAAACTTATTCCATCAAACTCAAAGGAAGATAACTACTCAAAAACAAAAATAACATCAAAAATGTCAGGAAGTAATAATCTCTATTCCTTAATATCTCTTAACATCAATGGACTCAACTCCCCAATAAAAGGACATAGACTAACAGACTGGATACGGAAACAGGACCCTACATTTTGCTGCTTACAGGAAACACACCTCAGAGTCAAAGACAAACACTGCCTTAGAGTAAAAGGATGGAAGACAATTTTGCAAGCAAATGGTCACAGGAAGCAAGCTGGAGTAGCCATTTTAATATCAGATAAAATTGACTTTCAACCCAAAGTCATCAAAAGAGACACAGAAGGTCACTTCCTGCTAGTCAAAGGAAGAATCCACTAAGAAGAACTCACAATTCTAAACATCTATGCTCCAAATGTAAGGGCACCCTCATTTGTAAAAGAAACCTTACTAAAGCTCAAAGCACACATTGCACCTAACACAATGATTGTGGGGGACCTCAATACTCCACTATCCAAAGTGGACCGACCAGGAAAACAGAAACTAAACAGAGACACGAAGAAACTCATCGAAACTTTGGAGCAATTGGATTTAACAGATATATATAGAACATTTCACCCTAAAGCAAAAGACTATACCTTTTTCTCAGCCCCTCATGGTACCTTCTCCAAAATCGACCATATAATTGGACACAAGACAGATCTCAACAAATATAAAAAGATCGAACTAATCCCATGCCTCTTATCAGATCACCATGGAGTAAGAGTGTATTTCAATAGCAACAAAAACAACAGAAAATCCCCATACGCTTGGAGGCTGAACAATATTCTACTCAATGATACCTTAGTCCAGGAAGAAATAAAGAAAGAAATCAAAGAATTCTTAGAACTTAATGAAAATGAAGGCACAACATACCCAAATCTATGGGACACAATGAAAGCAGTGCTTAGAGGAAAACTCATAGCCCTGAGTGTCTCCAAAAAGAAACAGGAGAGAGCATATACTAGCATCTTAATGGCTCACTTGAAAGCTCTGGAACAAAAAGAAGCAATTTCACCCAGGAGGAGTACAAGACAGGAAATCATCAAACTCAGGGCTGAAATCAATCAAGTTGAAACAAAAAGAACCATACAAAGAATCAACAAAACCAGGAGCTGGTTCTTTGAGAAGAAGAAGATAGATAAACCCCTAGTCAGACTTACTAAAGGGCACAGAGACAGTATTCAAATTAACAAAATTAGAAATGAAAAGGGAGACATAACAACAGAAACTGAGGAAATTCAAAAAATCATCAGATCCTACTACAAAAACCTATACTCAACACAACTGGAGAATCTGGAGGAAATGGACAATTTCCTCGACAGTTACCAAATACCAAAATTAAACCAGGATCAAATAGATCATCTAAACAGACCCATAACCCCCAAAGAAATAGAAGGGGTCATAGACAGTCTTCCAACCAAAAAGAGCACAGGACCAGACGGTTTTAGTGCAGAATTCTATCAGACCTTCAAAGAAGTCCTGATACCGATACTCTTCAAATTATTCCACAAAATAGAAACAGAAGGAACACTACCCAACTCATTCTATGAAGCCACAATTACCCCGATACCAAAACCACACAAAGATCCAACTAAGAAAGAGAACTACAGACCAATTTCTCTTATGAATATCGATGCAAAAATACTAAACAAAATACTTGCCAACCGAATCCAAGAACACATCAAAACGATCATTCACCATGATCAAGTTGGCTTCATCCCAGGGATGCAGGGATGGTTCAATATACGGAAATCCATCAACGTAATCCACTGCATAAACAAACTCAAAGAAAAAAACCACATGGTCATCTCATTGGATGCTGAAAAAGCATTTGACAAAATTCAGCATCCTTTCATGCTAAAGGTCCTAGAAAGAACAGGAATTCAAGGCCCATATCTAAACATAGTAAAAGCAATATACAGCAGACCAGTAGCCAACATCAAGGTAAACGGAGAAAAACTTGAAGCAATCCCTCTAAAATCAGGGACTAGACAAGGCTGTCCCCTCTCGCCATATCTCTTCAATATAGTACTTGAGGTACTAGCTAGAGCAATTCGACAACAGAGGGAAGTCAAAGGGATACAAATCGGAAAGGAAGAAGTCAAACTATCACTATTTGCAGATGATATGATAGTTTACTTAAGTGACCCAAAAACCTCCACCAGAGAACTCCTGCAATTGATAAACAACTTCAGCAAAGTGGCTGGCTATAAAATCAACTCAAGTAAATCAGTAGCCTTCCTATACGTGAAGGATAAGCAGGCCAAGAAAGAAATTAGGGAAATGACACCCTTCACAATAGCCACAAATGATATAAAGTATCTTGGAGTGACGCTAACCAAACATGTGAAAGATTTATACGACAAAAACTTCAGGTCTCTGAAGAGGGAAATTGAAGAAGACATCAGAAAATGGGAAAATCTTCCATGCTCGTGGGTTGGCAGGACTAATATAGTCAAAATGGCAATCTTGCCCAAAGCAATATACAGATTCAATGCAATCCCCATCAAAATCCCAACTCAGTTCTTCATAGAGCTAGAAAGAGCAATTCTCAAATTCATCTGGAATAACAAAAAACCCAGGATAGCTAAAACTATCATCAACAGCAAAAGAACTTCTGGGGGAATCAATATCCCGGACCTCAAGCAATATTACAGAGCAGTGGTATTAAAAACTGCATGGTATTGGTTCAGTGACAGGGAAGCAGATCAATGGAATAGGATCGAAGACCCAGAATTGAACCCACACATCTATGGCCAATTGATCTTCGACAAAGGAGCTGAAAACATCCAGTGGAAAAAAGATAGCTTTTTCAACAGATGGTGCTGGCTCAACTGGAGGTCAACATGCAGAAGAATGAGAATTGATCCACTCTTATCTCCTTGCACTAAACTCAACTCCAAGTGGATCAAGGATCTCCACATAAAACCAGACACACTAAAACTAATGAAAAAGAAACTGGGGAAGACCCTTGAAGACATCGGCTCAGGGGAATAATTCCTGAACAGAACACCAATTGCTTATACTCTAAGAACAAGAATAGACAAATGGGACCTCATAAAACTACAAAGTTTCTGTAAGGCAAAAGACACTGTCAAAAGGATAAATCAGCAACCAACAAATTGGGAAAAAATCTTCACCAACCCCACATCCGACAGAGGGATAATCTCCAATGTATACAAAGAACTCAAGAGGTTAGACCCCAGAAAACCAAATAACCCTATCCAAAAATGGGGTACAGAGCTAAACAGAGACTTTTCACCTGAAGATATTCAGATGGCTGAGAAACACCTTAAAAAATGGTCAACATCACTAGTCATTAGGGAAATGCAAATTAAAACAACCCTGAGATTTCACCTCACACCAGTCAGAATGGCTAAGATTAAAAACTCAGAAGACATCAGGTGTTGGCGAGGATGTGGAGAAAGAGGAACACTCCTCCACTGCTGGTGGGAATGCAAGCTGGTACAACCACTCTGGAAATCAGTATGGTGGTTCCTCAGAAAACTAGGCATGATACTTCCGGAGGACCCAGCCATATCACTCCTGGGAATATACCCAGAAGATTCACCAGCATGCAATAAGGATACGTGCTCCACTATGTTCATAGCAGCCTTATATATAATAGCCAGAAGATGGAAAGAACCCAGATGTCCCTCAACAGAGGAATGGATACAAAAAATGTGGTATATATACACGGAGTACTATTCAGCCATTAGAAACAATGAATTCATGAAATTCTTAGAGAAATGGATGGAGCTGGAGAACATCATACTAAGTGAGGTGACCCAGTCTCAAAATAATACCCATGGTATACAGTCACTGATAAGTGGATATTAGCCTAGAAGCTTGGAACACCAAAGACACAAATCACATATCAAGTGATGTCTCACAAGAAGAAAGGAGTGGACACTGCTGCTAGAATGGACCAAAACATCATTGTGGGAGAGTACAAGAACAGTAAATTGGGAGGGGGTGGATGCGGGAGCAGGGGGAGGGAAAAGGACATGTGGGACCTTTGGGGGTGGGGAACCAGAAAAAGGGAAATGAATTGTAAATATAGAATATATACAATAACAAAAAGAAGCCACTGGCACCAAAATATTTTCATGGACTACCCGAAGAATAATGGACTTAGGGATGGGATGGGTAGCCCATTCATTTAAGGTCACCCCAGGATGTTCCTAACTGTTGGAGCAAGGCATACTCTCCAAAATGGTGGGGAGGACAGATATACTTACTGTCCAAAGGGCTGCAGCAACTGGCCCAAAAAGAGAGACTGACCCCTGCTGAAAGTTGCTACAGACAGGAGCAATTTTCTCCGTGAAGGACAGGGACAAGCAGGTGCTGTTATGGTGGGCAGCACAAATGGCATCTGGGTAGAATAATCTTTACCCCCTGGCATGTCAACGCAGAAAGTGGAGCTAATGGCCCTTACCAAGACCTCGGAACTTGGAGACAGCAAGAAAATCAACATCCACATGGATAATAGCTATGCCTTTGCCACAGCCCACGTCCACAGGTGTATATGCTAAAAGGACTGCTCACATCAGAGAAAACCAACAGGAAATCTTGGACATCTTAGATGCCCTAATGAAGCCAACAACCGTTGAGTATCACCCTCTGCCCAGGATGTCAAAAGGGAAAAGACTCAGTGGGCAATAGCCCGGCAGAGCAAATGGCTCCAAGGATAGATATACAGGAGCCTATACTGGTTGTGGGTCTGCGAGAGGCACCCACTGAAAAATGGGACAAAGTGAGATAGCCTCACTTAAAATATGCTGAAGAAAAAAAGGACTGAGATTGGTAGCCATCTGACCAACCATTACTGAGGAAAGGTGCACACAAGAAGGGAGAATTATACTCCCCAGAAAGTAAGCCAAGGACTCGCCAGGGCAAATGCACACATGAACTCATTTAAGGGCTCAATAAAACAGTGTAAGGTATGCCAGCAAGTGAATGCTTATGCAGCAAAGAGTAAATAGGGCAGAAGACCTAGAAGAGAACAACCTAGAGTATATAGAGGTTTTATAAAAGATAAGGCAGGAAAGTATGTTTATGAATATCTTCTAGCACTTGTAGATACGTAATCTAGATAGATTGAGACTTCCCCTAGCAGGCAGGAAACAGCAGCCAGGGTTAAAAGAAATTTCCCGAGTTTCAGAGTGCCCAAGGTAATTGGATCAGACAATAGTTCTGTTTTTGTTTCTAAGGTAAGTCAGAAATTGACAGATATTGGGGACTAATTGGAAACGTTATTGGATGTACTGTCCCCAGGGCTCAAGACAGCTAGAGAAAATAAACAAAACTCTATGAGAGACCTTAACTAAATTGACCTTGGAGACTGGTTTAGGCTGGGTGGTGCCTCTCCCCTTGTTTCTGAATAGTCCTTGCCATTTTAATCCTCTTTGTTACCCCAATTTCTTTGTCATCTACTGGGTCCTCCTGAGAGGTGTAGCACAACATGAGATTTGGCTCAAACTGTTCGCTTTAATGCTCTAGGCATGTCAGAGACTCCTCGCTGCTTCCAGACAGGTTACTGGATCTGTCAAAGAAGGCTTCAGAAACAGTTGCTGGAACCCTGGTGAAAGAGATCCTCACCAAATTGATCACAATGACTGGACCTTTGCTCTCTAGGCTCGAGGCGCTCCAATGGATAAGGCATCAAGGTCCGGGAGGCCTACTCAGGAGGAGATCCGCAAGTCCCACATCGCTTCCAAGTTGGAGATATGGTCTACATTAGATGCCACCACATGGGAAACTTTAAGACTCAGTGAAAAGACCCTTATCTTGTATTCTTGACCACCCTGTTTTCTGCCCTGATAGGACCCTAATGATAATGCTCCTGTTTCTTACAGTTAGACTTATACAGTCAATAGATTAGTTGCCTTCATCAGGGATCAGGTGAGCGCGGTCCAGATTATGTACTTAGGCAGCAGTATAAGAGCCTTCTGAGACAAGAAGACTTTAATTCTCCTAGTTCTAAGGTTAGAACTATTAACAAGACAGGAAGTGGGGAATGAAAGGTTAAGGTTATAAGCTAGGAATTCCCCGTGCCTGGGCACGTGGGGGGCACCTGGATCCCCAACGCCAGTGGGGGAGGATGGGCGTGACACTGCATGGCGGCCACGTAAGCGGAAATGACTTAACTAGTTCTTCCGGCCTCTGTGAGAGGCTGATAGGTTATCAGAGCGTGAGTTCAGATGGTTTGAACTGATTGGCTTAGAAACTTGTGGTAGGCGGGTTCTGTTATAAGTCTATAAAAGGCCAAGGCAAGCCACTCCTCGCCGGGCTTGCTTCTTTACCCTGCTGGGGAAGCTGTAACCCCCCAGAGCTCTGGAAATTAAAATCCTCTTGCAAAATTGCATCAGGTCTGTCTCTCGTGAGCATTTTGGGGTGCCGGTTTCCGAGGCATGGGGTGCAGAAGTACCCCGTTTTTTCTTTCGGGTCTTACAATATTCACCTTTCCATGGCTCACCAAGCCTGGTACTCTGGCCCTGGCCTGTGTTTACTGTACTGGATTCTGTAGTTGTTCCAGAATATGATTCACCTATGAAGATTTGGAGCAGTATCCAGTGAGGGAGCTTGAGGTCCTGTGATCTGTTTTTGTGAGTCTCAATATAACCAATATAACCTTTTTTTTAGTTCACCCATTTACCAGCCTAAATGTATTACATAGTGTATATGCCAGCCGTTTTCATATGATCCATTTTCAGCTGAAGGAATTTTAGGTTGTTTCCATTCACTGGTTATTGTCAATACAGCAGTAATGAACATAGCTGGGCAAGTATATGTGGGATAGGAAGTAAAGTCATTTTGGTATAATCTAAAACTGGTATAGCTTAGCTAGGTCATAGGTGGATTTATTTTTATTTGTTTGATAACTTTCAATGTAGCTGCAGTTAGTGATACTGTCAAAACTCAATGATGTCTCCCTTTTCTTATACCCCTCCAGCCTTTGTTGCCAATTCTTTTTTTTTTTAATGTTGTTTTTGTGGTCATTACTCCTTGCTATTCTGAGAGAATAAGGTGAAAGCTCAAAGATATTTTGATTTACATTCTTTAATTGCTAGGGTTCCAAAACCTTGCTTGAATTATTCCTTAGACATTTCTTTCTCTGTCATGAAAGTGCTCTGTTTTTATTTTGATGATTCTTTTCATTGTGGAAAAATTAAACAATTAAGATGTCTCGCCGGGCAGTGGTGGTGCACGCCTTTTTTTTTTTTTTTACAATTTTTTTTTATTTTCTATATTCTTTGTTTACATCCGAAGGCTTTCCCCGTTCCCCCCTCACCATATGTCCCATATGTCCTCTTCCACCCCACCCCACCCCCTGCCAATTCCCCAATCACCACATTTCTTTTTTCTTATTTTGTTAACTCTGTGTAGATCACAGGCCCATTTTGTGAATGGATGTTGTGGTTCTGTTTTGATATTTTTGCGTTCTTTATTCACTCTGTATATAAATCTTCTGTTACATGTATCCTCCTCCCAGTTTGTAGACTTTTTCTTCACAGCATTGTTTCTTTTTTATTTAATTTTTTTTACATATTCACTTTACATTCTGCTCAGTGCCCCTCTCCTGGTCACCCCTCCCACAATCCTTAACCTCTTCCCCTTCCACTTCTCCTGTCCCCACCCGCAGGACAGTCAACAGGGTCCCCGAACCACCTAAGAGAAGGCGAGAGACAAGAGACACGAGAGACAGATAGCAAGACAGTATTCTTATCAAGCTGTCAAATTTTATTTTTTACACAAGGCTTTTTAAAGGGGAACATGCAGGTGTGGGGAGAAGTGAAAGGGGGGAAAGTCATTGTAATGGGGCAACAATTTCGGGGGGGGTATAGTATCATTTCTCAGGAACAGTTTCTCAGAATGTCTCTCAGAATCTCAGGGAAGGTTGGCATCTACTGTAGGAACTTGGCATCAGAAATTGATCAAGGGGAGGTGAAGTGGAAAGGGGTTGCTATGGTAACCTAAACAGGTGAGCTTCGGTTGTTCCAGCCCACTCAGGTGAGCTCTGCATGTACTGACCATCTAGCTTACTTGGCTAAACTTTAAGCTAGTACTTTTCCTTCTAAAAGCAGGCTAGAAGAAGCAGGCTAGAAATAGCTGAAAGGAGGTTTTGAGATCTATGTGAAAATGGCTCCTAGCATTCTCCTTTGAGCTGGAGGGGGGGCGCTGGGTATCCCACCATCCTGACACTTCAAGTCTCTGTGAGGCTAGGCACCTCCTCTCCCACTCAGGCCAGACAGGGAAGCCAAGCTAGAAGAACATATCAAATAGATAGGCAGCAGCTTTTGGGATAGCCTCCACTCCAATTATTTGGGCCCACATGAAGACCTTGTTGAACCTCTGCTAGATATTTGTGGGGGAGGCCTACATCCAGCCAATGTATGCTCTTTGGTTGATGGTTCAGTCTCTGAGAGCCCCAAGGATCCAGGTTACTTGACTCTATGGATCTTCCTGTGAAATTCCTATCACCTTCAGGACCACAGTCCTTCCTCCCATTCTTCCATAAGTCTCTGAGCTCCTTCTACTGTTTGCCTGTGGATGTCTGCATATGTCTGAGTCTGAGAGGCTCATATGAGAGGTTGCTGGGTGGAGCCTTTCAGAGGACAGCCATGCAAGGCGCTTGTCAGCAAGCATAACAGAGTATGATTAATATTATCAGGGATTGGTGTTTGCCCATGGGATATGTCTCAAGCTGGACATTCCCCCAGTCTCTCCTCCATTTCCCTGTTCCTGCATTTATTGTAGACAGGAAAAATTTTGGGTTGAAAGTTTTGTGGGTGGGTTGGTGACTCTATAGTTTTACTGGGGTTCCTGCCAAGCTACAGGAGGTGGTCTCTTCAGGTTCCATATCTCCAAAGCTGTGAGTCACAGCTAAGGTCACTCCCATTGAATCCTGGGCACCTTTCTTATCACAGGTCTCTGTCTTGTTCTGGCCATCACTCCTGTAACTCCCCTTATGTGATCCTCAACACCCTCTACTCCATTCCCCCATTTTCCCTCCCCATCTCCTCTCCCATTGATTTCTCTCTCCTCCATCTTATGATTATTTTATTCCCCCTTCTAAGTGAGATTCAAGCAACCTTGCTTATGCCTTCCTTATTTATTAGCTTCTTTGGGTCTATGGAGTATAACTCCATTGTTTCTTTAGCTTTGTAGAAGCTTTTATGTTTTAAAAGTCCCACTTGTCAAGTGTAGGCCTTTGCCAGGGGGTCAGCTCTGCCATTTCTTCTCTCTTCTTTGTTCTTCTTGAGGCAGTGGAGGGGGAAGAGCATTGACAGAAACAAGACTTGGTCTTGTAAGATATTTAGGGCTACTGTTTAATTATAAAATGTTTACCTATCTTAAATCTAAGTCACTTTGTTACTACAGCTGACTTACCTGAATGCCTTTGAAGCCAGAAATTGCATGCAATCTCTTGTGTTTAGCACCTCATTGTAAAACAGCAGATGATTAAGTAAAGCATAGTTGCTAGAGTCTTTTCTCTCTTTGCAGATGCCTCTCACTTGTCAGGCAAGGGAGATGTTTGGAACAATAAACTTCTATTAAACTAGGAAAAGGGAGTAATACTCTCAGAAGGAAAACTTTTGCACAAGCAAATATGGATTAATTCACATAAATTCTTATACAAATTCCTGTTTACACATTAATCTATCTCTGTTCAAACTAGTTGGGTTCAGCTTATATACTTATCTCATAATTGCACACACATACACACACACACACATACACACACACACATCCATACTTACATATGTATATGGAGCAAAAGACCAAGCACTGTTGCAGAAAGATGCCTTGTAATGTCTAAGTTAGTCCACGCTGAAGAAGATTCTCCTTCTAATCTTGCTCTCTGTTCCTGCTCTGAATAATGCCCTTGCTCCCAATGTCTTACTCCCAACACTATGTTCCCAAATGCTATCTCTCCAATGTCATTCCATCCAATGCAGTGTTTCCTAGTCTTTTTTACCTTTCCTAGGAGAATAGATCACATGCTTTTTCCAACCATTCTCTCCACTTTTTATTTTACAGAAGTTCATTAGAATTTCAAACATAAATTCAAGTCATAAATTGAATAAGACATTTACAACAGAAAATGTTTACATGCATCTCCATTAAGAGTAATTATTTGGCTAAATCTTCATCATCTGTCATTATCTCTACAGGTTCATGGAGAGTTCAAGACTATAATTATGTTACCATTGAAGTTTTCTATAGATAAACCTGATCAATATTTTATCCTCTGTTCTAGCACGTTAATTCCCTTTTTTTTGACCTTTTGTTGATTGTTTCACAATCTCTTTGAATATGCTCTAAATTGTAGATGTCTGCTTGCTATCTCAGAAGTAATTAACTCAACTCATGATACTTGAAGACTGGCAGAGTTCCCAGTGCAATTTGGACATCAGAAAGGACTTAATAGCACTCGCATTATAAAAGAGCTTAATAATTACTAATGTGATTTTAGGAATTATTATAGAATCATTAAATATTTAAGAAATCATCTGTCTATATGGCATCATTGTAAGACAATACATCTTCATTGATCTGCAGAGATCTGCTCAAAAGGGTGCAGTAATAACTAGCAATTGTTATACATATTTGATAACAGGAAAAGCATATTTATAGCAGGAATCATTCCTAAAATGAAATCTCCCTGGTCTTCCTTAAAAAAAAATCCTGTCATTAACTTTAACAGTCCATGGTGGAACCATTTCAGGAAGATCACCTGTTAGGTTTTAGTTTCTCCTTGTTTGCTTCTAGCAGGCCTTAATTACTGTGCAAATGGACTCCAATTTAGAAAGTCATTTTCTACACATAGACCAGGCAGGATATTGCCTATATGTTGTCCTCCAGCCATTTCACTGGTTCGAAACATAGGTTTAGGTCTTTGATGAACTTGGAGTTACTTTTTAAATAAGGTGGTAGGTATAGCTTTGGTTTAGTTCTTCTGCATGTGGATATCTAGTTTTCTTTCCCTTGGTTGAAGATGCTTTCTTTTTTACTAGGATGTGTTTCTTAATCTTTTTATATATTAATGGGCTGATATTAAGTTTACTTATGTTTGGGTCTTTGATTTTATTCCATAAGGCTATGTGTCTGCTTTGTGCCTATAACATAATCTTTTTATTTCTATGACTCTATGACACATTTTAAGATCTTGAATAGTAATCCCTCCAAAATTGTTGCTTTTGCTGAAGAATATTTGGTATTTAGGTTCTTTTGTGAAGTACAGGATAGTTTTGTTTTCTGTAAAGAATAACACTGAGATTTTGAATGGGACTTAATTGAGTGTCTAAATGATTATTTTAAAAGTGTTATTTCTACCAATTCAAGAGCATGAATGACTTTCCCCTTTCTAGGGTGTTGAAAAATTAATAATTAATAAGTCCTGGTGGCAGGGTTTGCTATCTGCCTCAATGGTTTACGTTCCTGAATGACACCACACACACACACACACACACACACACACACACACACACACGCACACTACACAGCCTTTATATATTTTAATCTGTCTTAAACAGCAAGATAGCTGGGCCACAGCTGTCATCCCTACATTATTACTTACTAATTCCATGTTCCATCTTGACTGCTCTGGGTCCACTTATGGCACCATCTTGGCTTTTTTATCCAAGAATCCAGAGCACTCTCCTTGCTCTCTAGCCCATCACAGCCTCTGTATCTCTCCTCTGTCCAAACCTTCCACCAAGCATGGTGGCTCTCCTCCTTCACCTCCTGCTCCAGTCCCATGTCAAGTCTGTCTGTCCTACCCAGATATTTGCTGTTGGTATCTTTATTTACCAATCAGAACCAACTGGAGGCAAGTTTCCAGAAGCCATGTGCAGACACTTGTGCAAGCAGAATTTTGGGGAGCACAATTAGAATTCATAATTCAAGCAGCTACACTAATGTTTTTCTCTGTTACTTTGTTAGCGGTTTAAAAATTTTATAGTAGAGATTCTTTACTACATTGACTAAGTTTATTCCTAGATATTTTGTTTTCTTTGAAGCTACTGTGATAGAGAGAACGTTCATGATCTCTCTCTTTTCTTTCTTTGATTGTTTGCTATTGCATACCCCCATTTTTAATAGTCATTTTTTCCCATTCAATAGGTTTGGACTGTGTCTTTTGCTGTTAGCTGTAGGAGATTACAATTCCCTAATCACTAATCTTAAACCCTGTGCTAATATCTTGGTCAGAGAGAATTTTCCAGTATCAATGAGTACAAGTTAATTCCCATCTTTTTCTTCAGGGTACCTGGTTTTTGTTGAGGTCCACAATCCATTTTGAGTTGAATTTTATTCAGGATGATGTATATAGTTGTATTAGTGTTCTACATAGGGGCATTCACTCTGACCATCACCTTTAGCTGAAGATACCGTCCCTTTTTCCAGTGGGAATTTTTGTTGTTTTTGTCAAAAATTTTGTAAAATTATGTATGAGTTTTGAATTCATTGACAAATGAATCTGTTCATATGCCAATACCATGTCAAATTTATTACTATCATTCTATAGTACAACTTGAAATCTGGGACAGAGATAACCCTAACAATTCTTTTATCATTTAGAATTGTTTTAGCTATCCTGAGATCATTGTGTTAACACATGAAGTTAGACTGTTCTTTATACTTCTCTAAAGTATTTGATTGGAGTTCTGGAGAAATGGCTCCATGGGAATGAACACTGATTGTTCTGTCAAAGGACCCAGCTTCAATTCCTAGCATACACATGATAGCTCACAACTGTCTGTAACTCCAGTACCAGAGGTTCTGACATCCTTATACATACAAATAAAACACTGATGCACATTAAATAAATAAATACATCTTTAAAAAATAATCATGCTGGAATATTAATTGCATTAAATCTGAATATTGACTTTGATAGCATGGCCATTTTTACAATATTTATCCTACTAATAAATAAATGTTGGAAGTTATTCAATCTTCTGGTACATTCTATATGTTAGGCACAATGCCCAGTTGAGGAAGGGGGCCACCCATCCATCTCAAAAATATTAACCCAGTTTTGCTCCTGTCTAAAGGAAACACAGTGACAAAGAGTGGAATTAGAGACTGAAGAAAAGGCTACCCAGAGACTGCTCCACCTAGGGATCCATCCCATATGAAGACACCAAACACAGACACTATTACTAGTGCCAAGAATCATTTGCTGACAGGAGCCTGGTATAGCTGTCCCCTGAGAGGCTCTGCCAGAGCCTGACCAATACAGATGTGAATGCTTGCAGCCAACCATCAGACTAAGCACTGTGGCCCCAATAGAGGAGTTAGGGGAAGAACTGAAGGAGCTGAAGAGGCTTGCAAACCCATAGGAAGAATAACAATATCAGCCAATGTGAGAACCCCCCCCCAGTACCCAGGGACTAAAACACCAACCAAAGAGTATACATGGAGGGACCCATGACTCCAGCTGCTCATGTAGCAAGGATTGCCTTATCTGGAATCAATGGGCTGGGAGGCTCTTAGTCCTGTGGAAACTTGATGCCCATCAGCTTTCAGGAAGTACAGAACTGAGCACTTAGCAGTCTGATGATAATACCCGGATGTAGTTTGTCAGCCAAATGGAAATCTACTAAAACAAATATAGAATAGAGACAGTATTAAAATTTCCTAGTCATTGGAGAAGGTGAGGAATCTCAAGATCAGGGGAAATTACCCATTTTCAGGAACAGGTAGGTATACTTATGTGGAGTTCATTTGACCTGTGACATATGGCTCATAAAGATTACAATAATTTTTTTAAGTTCCAACAAAGATTATAGGGAGGGCTTTGCTCTCTGAAGTACATCCATCACAGATAAGCAAAAATTTGGGCCAGGCAGTGGTGGAGCATGTCTTTAATCCCAGCACTTGGGAGGCAGAGGCAGGCAGATTTCAGAGTTTGAGGCCAGCCTGGTCTACAGAGTGAGTTTCAGGACAGCCAGGGATACACAGAGAAACCCTGTCATGGGAAAACAAAAACAAAAACAAAAACAAAACAAAACAAAAACAAAAAAAGAAAGAAAAAGGAAAAAAAGTTGGACCATCTCCAGAAAGTTCACTTGTCCATCTCCGTTCCTAGTGCATGACACCTGCCGGGAGTCTAGCTGGAGCAGTGCTGGAGAGCCAGTTCTCGTGGTGTGGAAAAGGGAGAGCCTGAGGGCTGATCAGTTCAGTTACAACCCAGGCCCCTATCCAAGATTCTGAATTGGCCCTATCCAAAATCTGTATCATCTGTGAATGGTTGGGACATGTGAAAAGGTCACTCCTGCTCTTCCAAACATGCAGGATCTCCACGACACAGTATAACATTAGGATAACATGGAGGACTTCTGGGCTAATATCCACTTATCAGTGAGGGTGTACCATGTGTGTTCTTTTGTGATTGGGTTACCTCACATAGGATGATATTCAGTTGGAACTGGAAAATATCATCCTATGTGAGGGAGCCCAGAAGATCAGAATACTCAAGACACAATTCACATATCAAATGATGGCCAAGAAGCAGGAAGGAGAGGCCCCTGTCCTGGAAAGGCTCAATGCAGCAGTGTAGGGGATTACCAGGACAGGGAAGCAGGAATGGGTTGATTAGGTAACAGGGGGAGGGAAGAGGGCTTATGGGACTTTTGGGGAGGGGGGAAGCAGGAAAAAGGAAATCATTTGAAATTTAAATAATGACTATATCTGATAAAAAAAGCCAAATAAATAAAAATAATTAAATTAATGGCTTCTAATGAACCTGGTATGGGGGAATTTTACAGAAAACAATATAGTGCAAAAGATCCTAACCAGAAAAATTGGGTATTTTACAGAACTGAAGCAAAACTAGTCACGGTTCTGAAAGAGATTGGAGTTACTGGGACCCCTGACATGGAAAAGCGTGGGAGAGAAAATGTGGAAGAGTACACATAGAGGGACCCATGGCCCCAGCTGTATATGTAATAGAGTATGACCTTATCTGGCATCAGTGGGAGGGGCGGCCCTTGCTTCTGTGAAGGCTTGATGCCCCACTGTAGAGGGATGCTAGGGCAGTGAGGCTGGTGTGGGTAATGGATGAGGGAGCACCCACATAGAAGCAGGATGAGGGGGGATGCAATAGGGGTTTGTAGAAGGGAAACTGGGAAAGGGACAAAAAATGCACAAGGCCAGAGCCATCCTTTATCTTCTGTATGCAGATGTCAGCACATATATCGAAGGACAAAATTATGTGATATAGAAGATCACAAGTATGCAGACTACCCGAAATAGTTAGGTAAAAGGTTCCCAGTACACCAACAATGTGAGTTATTCAAATTAGAAGAATGGAAAGATTCCTCAAGATATTAAGTCATTTGTATTTATTAATGAAACCTGTAATGTTGGTGAATGTAGAGACACACAAAGCAGTAAAAGAGAACAAGAAGTCGATAACCGATCTCCGCCCTCTGGTGAGCACCTAAGCTGCGTTCTGCAACCAGCTCGCCAGCCCCTAGACCAGCGGTGTAGCGGCGGGCCTCCATATTGCAACCAGGACACAGCTGGAAAGGCCCAGGTAAACACCCCTTCCAGGGCTACACTCACGGGGGTATCTGCTAGGGTCTCGGAGCCAAGCAGGCGGAGTCCCGCCTAGGCTCTGTGAGACATCCCCGAGCCCTCTGGTGAGCACCAAGGCTGCTTCTGCAACCAGCTCGCCGGCCCCTGGACCAGCGGTGTAGCGGCGGGCCTCCATATTGCAACCAGGACACAGCTGGAAAGGCCCAGGCTCTGTGGGACATCCCCGCCCTCTGGTGAGCACCTAGGCTGCGTTCTGCAACCAGCTCGCCGGCCCCTAGACCAGCGGTGTAGCGGCGGGCCTCCATATCACAACCAGGACACAGCTGGAAAGGCCCAGGCTCTGTGGGACATCCCCGCCCTCGGGTGAGCACCTAAGCTGCGTTCTGCAACCAGCTCGCCGGCCCCTAGACCAGCGGTGTAGCGGCGGGCCTCCATATTGCAACCAGGACACAGCTGGAAAGGCCCAGGTAAACACCCCTTCCAGGGCTACCCTCACGGGAGATCTGCTAGGCTCTCGGAGTTCCTTGCAACCAGGACACAGCTGGAGAAGCCCAGGTAGACAGACTCCAACAGGGGCTACAATCGCATGGGTGGCAGCCAGCTTATGATCCCTTAAAGCAGCAGTCACACATATTCACCAATAGAGAAACAAAAGGTGAGCCCAGCCTCACAGGAGATTCAAACACTAGCCACTGACAACAAGGCCAACTAAAACCAGAAATAACCAGATGGCAAAAGGAAAACGAAGGAACGTTACTAACAAAAATCAAGGCAACATGACAGCATCTGAACCCAGTTCTCCAACAACAGGAATCCCTGGATACCCTAAAACACCAGAAAAACAAGACTTGGATATAAAATCACTGGTCAGGATGCTGGTAGCTGAACACATAGAAAAATCTCGTAAAGAAATAGAGGAGAAAATGGATCAAAAGTTAGAAGCCTTTACGAGGCAAATACAAAAATCACTTCAAGAAATGCAGGAGAAGATGGATCAAAGAGAAGAAGACAATAAGGAAGAAAGACAAAAGTCACTTAAAGAACTACAGAAGAACGTGGGCCAACAAGTAGAAGCTATGAAAGAGGAAGCACAAAAATCTATTAAAGAAATACATGAAAACACAATCAAGCAAGCGAAAGATCTGAGCACATCCATCCAGATACTAAAAACAGAAGTAGAAACAACTAAGAAATCACAGAGGGAGACAACATTGGAGATAGAAAACCTGGGGAAGAAATCAGGGGCCATAGACGCAAGTATCAACAATAGAATACAAGAGATAGAAGACAGAATCTCAGAAGCCGAAGATAACATAGGAACCATTGATTCAACAGTCAAAGAAAATACTAAATGCAAAAAGGTGGTAACCCAAAACATCCAGGAAATCCAAGACACTATGAGAAGACCAAACCTAAGGATTATAGGTATAGACGAGAGTGAAGATTTACAAGTTAAAGGGCCAGCTAATATCGTCTATAAAATTATGGAAGAAAACTTCCCCAACCTAAGGAGAGAGATGCCCATGAATATACAAGAAGCCTATAGAACCCCAAACAGACTGGACCAGAACAGAAATACATCCCGTCACATAATAATCAAAACTCCAAATGTAATAAACAAAGAAAGAATACTAAAGGCAGCAAGAGAAAAAGGCCAAGTAACATATAAAGGAAAACCTATCAGAATAACACCAGACTTCTCACCTGAGACCATGAAAGCTAGAAGATCCTGGGCAGATATCATGCAAACTCTAAGAGAACACAAACTTCAGCCAAAACTACTTTACCCAGCAAAACTCTCAATTGCCATTGATGGAGACAACAAGGTATTCCATGACAAAACCAAATTTGCAAGATATCTCTCCACAAATCCAGCCCTACAAAGGATAATAGGGGGAAAACACCAAGACAAGGACGGAAACTACACCCGGGAAGAAGCAAGATAGAAACCTCCTCTCATCAAACCCAAAAGAAGATAACCTCTAGAATATAAAAAATAAATAAGATAAATAAATATAATTTCAAAAATGTCTGGAGGTAATAATTACTATTCCTTAATATCTCTTAACGTCAATGGACTCAATTCCCCAATAAAAAGACATAGATTAACAGACTGGATACGGAAACAGGACCCTACATTTTGCTGCATACAGGAAACACATCTCATTGTTAAAGACAAACACTACCTTAGAGTAAAAGGCTGGAGGACAATTTTACAAGCAAATGGTCTCAGGAAACAAGCTGGAGTAGCCATTCTAATATCAGATAAAATTGACTTTCAACCTAAAATCATCCAAAGAGACTCAGAAGGTCACTTCTTGCTGGCCAAAGGGAAAATCCACCAGGAAGAGCTCTCAATACTGAACATCTATGCTCCAAATGCAAGGGCACCCTCCTTCGTAAAAGAAACCTTACTAAAGCTTAAAGCACACATTACACCTAACACAATAATTGTGGGTGACTTCAACACCCCACTCTCCTCAATGGACCGATCAGGAAAGCAGAAACTAAACAGGGACACAGTGAAACTAATTGAAACTCTGGACCAATTGGATTTAACAGATATATATAGAACATTTCATCCTAAAGCTAAAGAATATACCTTTTTCTCAGCACCGCATGGTACCTTCTCCAAAATAGACCATATAATCGGTCACAAGACAGATGTCAACAAATACAAGAAGATCGAGCTAATCCCATGCCTCTTATCAGATCACCATGGAGTAAGAGTGGTCTTCAATAGCAACAAAAACAACAGAAAGCCCACATACACATGGAAACTGAACAATACTCTACTCAATGACACCTTGGTCAAGGAAGAAATAAAAAAAGAAATCAAAGACTTTTTAGAATTCAATGAAAATGAAGGTACAACCTACCCAAATCTATGGGACACAATGAAAGCAGTGCTAAGAGGAAAACTCATAGCTCTAAGTGCATCCAAAAAGAAACTGGAGAGAGCATACACTAGCAGCTTAATGGCACACCTTAAAGCCCTGGAAGAAAAACAAGTTAATTCACCCAGGAGGAGTAGAAGACAAGAAATCATCAAACTCAGGGCTGAAATCAATCAAATAGAAACAAAGAGAACCATACAAAGAATCAACAAGACCAGGAGCTGGTTCTTTGAGAAAATCAACAAGATAGATAAACCCTTAGCCAGACTAACCAAAGGACACAGAGACAGTATACAAATTAACAAAATTAGAAATGAAAAGGGAGACATAACAACAGAAACTGAGGAAATTCAAAAGATCATCAGATCCTACTACAAAGGTCTATACTCAAAACAACTGGAGAATCTGGAGGAAATGGACGATTTCCTAGACAGATATCAAATACCAAAATTAAATCAGCATCAAGTAGACCAGCTAAATAGTCCCATAACCCCTAAAGAAATAGAAGGGGTTATAGAAAGCCTCCCAACCAAAAAAAGTACGGGACCAGATGGTTTTAGTGCAGAATTCTACCAGACCTTCAAAGAAGACTTAACACCAATACTCTCCAAACTATTCCACAAAATAGAGACAGAAGGGACACTGCCCAACTCATTCTTCGAAGCCACAATTACGCTAATACCTAAACCACAAAAAGATCCAACAAAGAAAGAGAACTTCAGGCCAATTTCTCTGATGAATATAGATGCAAAAATACTAAATAAAATTCTTGCTAACCGAATCCAAGAGCACATCAAAACGATCATCCACCATGATCAAGTAGGCTTCATCCCAGGGATGCAGGGATGGTTCAATATACGGAAATCCATCAATGTAATCCACTACATAAACAAACTGAAAGAAAAAAACCACATGGTCATCTCATTAGATGCTGAAAAAGCATTCGACAAAATTCAGCATCCTTTCATGCTAAAAGTCTTGGAAAGAGCAGGAATTCAAGGCCCATACCTAAACATAGTAAAAGCAATCTACAGCAAACCAGTAGCCAACATCAAACTAAATGGAGAGAAACTTGAAGCATTCCCACTAAAATCAGGGACTAGACAAGGCTGCCCTCTCTCTCCATATCTTTTCAATATAGTACTTGAAGTTCTAGCAAGAGCAATTAGACAACATAAGGAAGTCAAAGGGATACAAATTGGAAAGGAAGAAGTGAAACTATCATTATTTGCAGACGATATGATAGTTTACCTAAGCGACCCAAAAAACTCCACCAGAGAACTTCTACAGCTGATAAACAACTTCAGCAAAGTGGCAGGTTATAAAATTAACTCAAGCAAGTCAGTGGCCTTCTTGTACTCAAAGGACAAGCAGGCAGAGAAAGAAATTAGGGAAATAACACCCTTCACAATAGCCACAAACAACATAAAGTATCTTGGCGTAACTCTAACCAAACAAGCGAAAGATCTGTACAACAGGAACTTCAAGTCCTTGAAGAAAGAAATCGAAGAAGACCTCAGAAGATGGAAAAATATTTCTTGCTCCTGGATTGGCAGGATCAATATAGTAAAAATGGCCATCTTGCCAAAAGCAATATACAGATTCAATGCAATCCCCATCAAAATCCCAACTCAATTCTTCATAGATCTAGAAAGAGCAATTCTCAAATTCATCTGGAGCAACAAAAAACCCAGGATAGCTAAAACTATTCTCAACAATAAAAGGACTTCTGGGGGAATCAATATCCCTGACTTCAAGCAGTACTACAGAGCAATTGTGTTAAAAACTGCATGGTATTGGTATAGCAACAGGCAAACAGATCAATGGAACAGGATTGAAGACCCTGAAATTAACCCACAGACTTATGGTCACTTGATCTTTGATAAAGGAGCCACAACCATCCGATGGAATAAAGATAGCCTTTTCAACAAATGGTGCTGGTTCAACTGGAGGTCAACATGCAGAAGAATGCGACTTGACCCACTCTTATCTCTTTGCTCTAAGATCAACTCCAAGTGGATCAAGGACCTCCACAGAAAACCAGACACACTGAAACTATTAGAAAAGAAACTTGGGAAGACCCTGGAGGACTTGGGCACAGGGGAAAAGTTCCTGAACAGAACACCAATAGCGTACGCACTAAGATCAAGGATCGACAAATGGGACCTCATAAAATTACAAAGTTTCTGCAAAGCAAAGGACACTGTCCGAAGGACAAAACGGCAACCAACAAAGTGGGAAAAGATCTTTACCAACCCCACATCCGACAGAGGGCTAATATCCAATATATACAAAGAACTCAAGAAGTTAGACCGCAAAGAACCAAATAACCCTATCAAAAAATGGGGCACAGAGCTAAACAAAGAATTTTCACCAGAAGAAATTCGGATGGCCGAGAAACACCTTAAGAGATGTTCAACATCATTAGTCATCAGGGAAATGCAAATCAAAACAACCCTGAGATTCCACCTCACACCAGTCAGAATGGCTAAGATTAAAACTCAAGAGACAGCAAGTGCTGGCGAGGATGTGGAGAAAGAGGAACACTCCTCCACTGTTGGTGGGATTGCAAAATGGTAAAACCACTCTGGAAATCAGTTTGGCGGTTCCTCAGAAAATTGGGCATGGCACTTCCAGAGGACCCTGGCATACCACTCCTGGGCATATACCCAGAGGATTCCCCTGCATGCAATAAAGACACATGCTCCACTATGTTTATAGCAGCCTTGTTTATAATAGCCAGAAATTGGAAGGAGCCCAAATATCCCTCAAAGGAGGAATGGATACAGAAAATGTGGTATATTTATACAATGGAATACTACTCAGCAATTAAAAATAATGAATTCATGCAATTTGTAGGTAAATGGTTAGACCTGGAAAATATCATCCTGAGTGAGCTAACCCAATCACAAAAGAATGCACATGAAATGCAATCACTGATAAGTGGATATTAATGAGCCCAGAAGCACTAAATACTCAAGACACAAATAGCAAGTCAAATGATTCCCAAGAAGAAGAAAGGAGAGGACCCTGGGCATGTAAAGATTGCATCCAGTTTAGTAAAGAAACCGAGGGGGGAGGGGGAATGATTGGGGAATAGTTGGGGGGGAGAAGAACTATGGGAACTATGGTGGGTGGGAACTGGGAAAGGGGAAAGCCTTTGAAATGTAAACATAGAATATAGAAAATAAAAATAACTAAAAAAAAAAAAAAAGAAGTCGATAACCAAATACAAGTAGGACCAGAATATATCTAGAAAAAAAAACAATAGAAAAAAACAATAGAAAAAAACAGTTTCATAATCAAAGATGGGTTTTGTTTTGCTTTCAAATAGAACATCAACAGTAGATGTTTAAATGGGAAATAAGAAGGTTGATCTTCTTTCTAACACTCATATAAAAATTTATCCAATACTGATCAAAAATTTGCTTTTGGCTTAGGCAATGCCATTTTAGATGACACAAAAATGACCAAAGGGGAGGCCACTCACCAGCCAAACTCTTTTCCTAATTTGGTTTGTTCACCACAGTCCCAATCCTTCACCCCTATATCCACTCACTGCCATGTCACAGCTTCCAACTTGCATGAACATCACTTGTTCAAGTGTATCAAGCCAGTCAGAAGACCAGGTATGCTCTCCACCCAAGGAACTCTTCCACTTCTACTCCCTAGGTTCAGTTTACAAAGACCCAACCTGCCACCATCCCTTCCTTCCTACTACTCACCTTCTTTGTTGTGTCTGAGTCTCCAATTCAGGCAGATAAACCTTGCGCAAGGGCAGGCCATACCAGTAAGAATAATAGGTAGAATTTTCCTACATCCTTGATTCTCAAGGACACAGTCTGCAGTTATCCCTCTACCTCTAGCTTTCTTGTGTACTGTCCACACCCCCAACCCCAGTGAAAATCTTCTGCTACAGTATATTCCTCACTAGGGAGACAAGAAAGAATGCAAACTCAGGGAGATATGCCCTACCAGAGGTCATGCCAGCCTCCAGAATTCTAGGTGTTTCTCTTGCCCAATGACAACTACCACTTATTCTGTAAACCTCACACACTATCACCTATCTCTTTCTACTCTCTGTGTCCTGCCCCCAACACTGATGGAGAACTTCTGTTAACTACAGGCCTTGCCAGGAGTCCAGGTAGGCTGCTGGTCTGGAGATCTTCCCAACTCTCATGCCCTCTCACTCATGTCTTTCTTATCCTCAAGCCACTCTCCCTTCCTCAATGCCTTGTCCTAGCCCCCAACTTGTGTCAAGAACCCTGCGAAACCAAAAGCCACACTGACCAGAAGAATGGACAGGAAACAGAAACCCAGAAAAATAAACACATGTCCAGCAAATACATAATGAGAAATCAGCAAATAGAATTATAGGCACTCAAATCCTAGATGCCTTGATGCCTGTTTAAGAGCATAATCAATAATAGCCAGGGCAAAATATCATCACTGGGGTCTAGCTGTCCTATAGCAATCCCTGAATATGAGGTTTACATAGCTGAAGCACAAGGTAAGGATCTTTATAATGATAGTGGTCTTTAAAGATGAAGTGAACAAATCCCTTTAAAAGTAAGGAAAAGACAAAATATGGAGGATACAAGAAGTTCCTTTTAAAAAAACCAAGAAGTAAAAAGCAAGCAAGCAAACAGACAAACAAACATACAGTTTAAAGAAGCGAGTAAAATTGTTTAAGACCCGAGAATGGGAATAGAAGCAATAAAGAAAGCACAAATAGAGAAAATTCTGGAAATGAAAAATATAAATAAGCAAGCAGCAATCACACGCATCTCTTGATCACCGTAATTTCACGCAGCCAAGCTGCAATCCAGGCAGAGGCTGTGTGATATTTACTGGGGAACGCCTTGTTTGGCAGGGCTGTTCAAGAAATGCCGCTGTGGGCCTCCTTGGCTGCAGATAGAGCTGAGCTGAAATTTCTCATGGCAAGCTGTGTGACCCTTTCTCTAACCTGTTCTTTTACTTACAAGATGTCCCTGCCAGCCGGAGGTACGAGCATCCAGGCGTGATGGTTCACTAGAGTTCATTCTTTGAGCTACAGCACTGGCCATGATTTATTTTCTAGAGATCCATTGCTTTGCTTTTAATCAGCTGTACAGTTATTACCTAGATACATTAAAGAATTAACCTCCCAACAATATCTATTATTTGTGTAGTTAGCTGGCTTTGGCACTCTGACATGGAAACCATCTGTTAAGTAAAGTTTCAAGGTAAACCTGAGGGGGTCTTACAAGAAGGAAGCAAGATATTAAACATCAAACTGCACTAACAATACCTAGCCCTGTAACATAGTGGTTTCCAAGGACTCTTGAACTACTAGCTTATCATTAACTACAGAGGGACGCGATGACTTTGTGTGTATTCTCTAACGTTCATACCTGATTGATTTTGTATTTCCTTGTGCCAGATACTCATGGTAACCATTCTTTGTATACATTTCCCTGGATACATTTTCTCTTCAGTAATGTAATACCAACTTATGAGTATAAAAATTCCCTCCTCAGAAAAGTAAAGTGCATTCAGATGCATTCAGATCTTGTGTGTGTCTGTCTGTCATTCGCCGGACCTGTACCTTCCTGCATACCAAAGACCCTGATTCCCCACGGGAGTGTGTGTTCCGACTGAGTCGGTCCGTGGCAAGCAGCAACTATAGATGCAAGCTTCACCAACAGAATGTAAGAGATTAAAGAGGGAATCTTGGGTGTTGAAGATATGATTGAAGAAAAAGATATATCAGTCAAAGAAAATAAATATTAAATCTAAAATATTTCTGACCCAAAACATCTTGAAATCTGGGACACTATGAAAAGACAAACTATGAGTAAGAGCAATAGAATGGGATGATTCCAAGCTTATAGGCCCACAAATATTTTCAACAAAATCTTACATGAATTATTTTTTAACCAAAAGAAGAAAGTGTGCATAAACATAAAAGAATCATACAGAAGACCAAATAGGTTGAACCAGAAAAGAGAGTATCCTTGCCACCAAGTAGGAGGAAAAGTGTTCCAAGAGCAGGCAAAAGAGTCAAAGACACTGTGATGTTTTGTATATGCTTGGCCCATGGAGTGGCACTATTAGAAGGTGTGGCCCTGTTGGAGTAGGTATAGCTTTGTTGTGGTAGGTGTGTCACTGTGGGTGTGGGCTTTAAGACCCTCATCCTAGCTGCCTGGAAGTCAGTATGCTTCAGATGAAAGTGTAGAACTTTCAGCTTCTCCTACATCATGCCTGCAAGGATGCTGCATGCTTCTGCCTTGATGATAAAGGACTGACTCTCTGAACCTGTAAGCCAGCCCCAATTAAATATGCTTGTAAGAGTTGTCTTTGTCATGATGTGCTTTTCACAGCAGTAAAGCCCTAACTAAGATAGATTCCCTCACTTCCTGTGTTAGGAGTCCCACAAAACCCCAAGGTACACAATCAAAACATACGTTCTGCTAGAAGTTTAAAGACGAGCTAGCACAAGTACTACTCAAACTATTCCTCAAATTAGAAACAAAAGGAACACTACAAAATTCATTTAATGAAGTCACCGTCAGCCTGATATGCAAAAACACAGATATTCAGCAAAGAAGGACAATTACAGAACAATTTTCCTTTGCAACAATAAGATACATGCAAACCTAATTCAAGAACATATCAAAAAGACCATCCACAATGATCAAATAGGCTTCATCCCAGAGATGACTAAATTTATGAAAATAAGCCAATGTAGTTCACCCTATAAACAAACTGAAAGAAAAAATCTCGACATGATTATCTCATTCGATGACTGAAAATCCTTTGAAAACCTCAAATATTGCTTGATGATACAAGTCTTGGAGAGATCAGGGATGCAAGGGACTTACCTAATAAATAATAAGTGCAATTACAGTAAGCCTAAATCTGACATAAAATTAAACTAAAAAGGATTCAAAGCAATTTTAGTACAATCTGAAACAAGACAAGGCTATCTACTCCCTTCATATTTACTCATTATAGATCTAGTTAAAACAATAAGGCAATTGAATGAAGTAAAAAGATCAAATTGGAAAAAAGTAAAAATATTGTTATTTGCAGATGATATTATAATTTATGACAAGGTAATTATTTCCATTAAAATTCTAAGATAAACAAACAAATAAATAAGTAAATAAAAATGGGGTACAGATCTAAACAGAGACTTTTCAACAGAAGAATCTCACTGATGTACTTCAAGCAAATCTCTCCAAAGAGATTAAATATTTTATGCAACAGAAACTTCTTAATGTGAATGTGTGTTTCTCTGATTTTTGTGCTATTTCTTAAATTTTTCCTTGTGCTTGTTTGCCTCATGCAGTGTGCTGTGATGTTTTAACCTCATATTTTATTTGGTTATGGTTTGTTTTTATCTTTTATAAACTTGGTTGTTTCTAACAAGAGAGGAGATGAGCACGAACAAGGAGGAAAGAGGTAAAGGAAACTGTAATCAAGATATATTGCATAAGAAATGAATTTATTTTCAATAAAAAGGAAAAATAATCAATTGCAAGATATAGATAGGTAATAGATGATGATAGATAGGTAGATAGATGATAGATAGAAAGATAGGCAGAGTGAAAGATAGCTAGACAGACAGCAAAACTGGTAGAAAAACATTATCAAATGGGCTTCAGAGAATAACCTCAACTAATAGATGAGGTAAGCTGTTTGATTTCAGTCAGCTGGAGTTCCAGAGGGAACAGCAGTGTTTCATTACACAAAGAGTCCAAGTAAAAATTAAAACTAATGGAAAGGTAGCACTATCAAAATTTCTTGAAGGGATCCAGTAGAGGCTGAGGAAGAGTGAGTGAACAGCTACCTGGATTTCTGATTTGGATTCCTGAAACTTGACTGTTTGTAAGAGCAAACAGTCAAAGAGCAGTCATGGCAAGTTCATCCATGGAGAAAATCAATCAGAAATTCAAATTTGATCTTTTGACTTTTCCAGTCAGTTCCTGCTGCATGTTAAGAACAGCTGATATGTTCATGTGATCTCTATCTGTTACTACTTGTTCTATATTTTAGAAATCTCATTCAAGAGGACTGACAAAGTAGAAATCCAGATATTTGCCATAAATTTACTGTCCTAATGGATCAATGCTTGATATATTGAGGGCCACAACTAACACTCTGCTATATGTCTTTCTGTTTGTGTGCGCCTGTCTGCCATCAATGTATCTATCTCATGCTTGCTACTTATTCTTCTACTTTTATTCTTATATACTCAGTAAACTCATTCATTCCAAAGGAAAATTATGACTACCATGGATCATTCTTCAGACTGTACAGAATGAGGAAAACTCTATTTACAAATAATATTGTACAGACAGAGCAAGATATATTTAGGGATACATACTTATGTAAATATATATTTATATGTAATATTTTATATTACATTTATATCATTTTATATTGTTATAATATTTATATAACATTTATTTTATATAAGATAGTACATATCTATATAACATAATATATAAATTAATAAAATATATAATAATGTGTAATACCTAATGTGTAATTCATAATGTATAATGTGTAATATAAAATATAACAGAATATTAAATATAAAGTAAAATATATAGTATATAAATTATAACATAGAGAATATAACATGAAACATAACATATAATATGAAATATGTATTATACAATAGGTAATATGAAATATATTATGGAATGTGTAGTAAGCAGTATGTAATTTGTAATCTCTAATCTGTAATATATAATATGCAAATATATGCTATATATTGTATAATATGATATACAATATATGACATATAATATATAGTACATAATACATAATATGTGGTATATGACATGATATGCAGCATACAAATATGATATATTGCACATAATATGTCATGTGCAATATATGATTGCATAGCATATAATACTGTAGTGGCTATTCCTGGTTGTCAACTTGACTATATGTGGAATGAACTACAATCTAGAATTGGAAGGCTCACCTATGATCCTAACCTGGAGGCTCAGAGATATAAGTTTCTGGCCTGGACTTAGCATGGAGATCTTAAAGCATGGATTCCAGTTCAAGGTCATCTGGGATTAAAGGTGTGGAGACATACACCGTTCATCTGGGCTACACCTTCTACTGGAGACATATATAAGGACATTGGAAGAAGGAAGACTGCTTCTCCCTTGCTGGCTTGCTTCGTGGGACTGAGCAACTGCAAGATCCTTGGACTTCCACTCACCAAGGCTGACCTGGCTACAGCTGCTGCTGAATGCCAGATCTGTCAACAGCAGTAAAACCCTAACTAAGACCAGGGACTGGGGTATTGCTGTGATAGGCCTGACCATGCTTTTGTTTGGAAGAATGTGGATTTTGGGACTTTGCATTTGGAAAGCCACGGAATGCTTTAAGTGGGGCTTATAGACTAAAGGGACTTTTGAAGTTGGACTAAATGTATTTTGCATTATTCTATGTTTAAGTATGGCCCCCATAGACTAATGTTTGAACAAGCCTATGGGGGCCAGGGAGTGGAATGTGATGGTTTGTATATCATTGGCCCAGGAAGTGACCTCATTAGGAGGTGTGGCCTTGTTGGAGTAGGTGTGTCAATGTGGGTGTGGGCTTAAAACCCTCACCCTGGGTGCCTGGAAGTCAGTCTTCTACTAGCAGCCTTCAGATGAAGATGTAGAACTCTCAGTTCCTCCTGCACCAAGCCTGCCTGGATGCTGCCATGTTTCTGCCTTGATGACAATGGACTGAACCTCTGAGTCTGTAAGCCAACCCCAATTAAATGTTGTCTCATATAAAACTTGCATTGGTCATGATGTCTGTTCACAGCAGTGAAAACCTAACTAAGACAAATACACAGTATATTGTGTACACTATATGGTATATAGTGTATAATATATAGTATAAAATGATATATAATATATGATATGATACAGCATATATAACAAATATGATATATGATACATAATATGGAATATATAATAATATGTAATGCATAATATATAACATATAATATAACATATGACATGTAGTACGTTATATATACTACATGTGGGTGGGTTGGTGGGCCGGAGAAGGAAGGATGGGATAGGGGGTTTTTGGATGGGAAATCAGGAAAGGGATATCACTTGAAATGCAAATAAAGAAAAAATCTAATAAAAAAATAAGACAAGAATAAGAAATTCAGTCTGTGGACTAGAGGAATGGCTCAGAGGTTAAGAGCACTTGAATTCAATTCCCAGCAACTAAATGGTGGCTCACAATAATCTGTAATGGGATCTGATGTACTCTTCTAGTGTGTGTCTGAAGACAGTTGCACTGTACTCATATAAATAAAAAATAAATTAAACATTTTTTATTTTTTCCTTTTTTATTATTTTCTATATTCTTTGTTTACATTCCAAGGTCTTTCCCCTTTCCAGTTACCCCCTCACCATATGTCCCATAAGTCCTCTTCTCCCCCATTCCCCAATCACTCCCCCTCCCCACCATTTCTTTGTTCTGGTACTCTCCTACAAAACTGGATTTAGTCTTTTCAGGACGGGGGTCATCTCCATCATTTTTCTTGGGAATCTTTTGCTTACCTAATTGTGTCTTGAGAATTCAGAGCTTCTGGGCTCATTAATATCCACTTATCAGTGATTGGAATTCATGTGTATTCTTTTGTGATTGGGTTGACTCACTTAGGATGATATTTTCCAGATCCAACCATTTGCTTACAAATTGCATGAATTCATTCTTTTTAATTGCTGAGTAGTATTTCATTGTATAAATATACCACATTTTCTGTATCCATTCCTCCATTGAGGGACATCTGGGCTCTTTCCAGCTTCTGGCTATTCTAAATAAGGTTGCTATGAACATAGTGGAACATGTGTCTTTATTGCATGCAGGGGAATCCTCTGGGTATATGCCCAGGAGTGGTATGACAGGGTCCTCTGGAAGTGTCATGCCCAATTTTCTGAGGAACTGCCAGAATGATTTCCAGAGTGGTTGTACCATCTTGCAATCCACCAACAATGGAGGAGTGATCCTTTTTCTCCACAACCTCTCCAGCACCTGTTGTCTCTTGAGTTTTTAATCTTAGCCATTCTGACTGGTGTGAGGTGGAATCTCAGGGTTGTTTTGATTTGCATTTCCCTGATGATTAATGATGTTAAACATCTCTTAAGGTGCTTCTCAGCCATCTGAATTTCTTCTGGTGAAAATTCCTTATTTAGCTCTGTACCCCATTTTTTAATAGGGTTATTTGGTTCTTTGGGGTCTAACTTCTTGAGTTCTTTGTATATATTGGATATTAGCCCTCTGTCGGATGTGGGGTTGGTGAAGATCTTTTCCCAATTTGTTGGTTGCTGTTTTGTCCTTCTGACAGTGTCTTTTGCCTTATAGAAACTTTGTAATTTAAGAGGTCCCATTTGTCAATTCTTGATCTTAGAGCATAAGCTATCAGTGTTCTCTTCAGGAACTTTCCCCCTGTGCCCATGTCCTTCAGGGTCTTCCCCAGTTTCTTTTCTATTAGTTTCAGTGTGTCTGGTTTTATGTGGAGGTCCTTAATCCACTTGGAGTTGATCTTGGTACAAGGAGATAAGAGTGGGTTAATTTGCATTCTTCTGCATGTTGACCTCCAGTTGAACCAGCACCATTTGTTGAAAAGGCTATCTTTTTCCCACTGGATGGTTTTAGCTCCTTTATCAAAGATCAAGTGACCATAACTCTGTTGGTTCATTTTTGGATCTTCAGTTCTCTTCCATTGATCTACTTGCCTGTCGCTGTAGCAATACCATGCAGTTTTTAACACAATTGCTCTGTAGTAATGCTTGAGTTCAGGAATATTGATTCCCCCAGAAGTCCTTTTATTGTTGAGAATAGTTTTAGCTATCCTGGGTTTTTTGTTACTCCATATGAATTTGAGAATTACTCGTTCTAGATCTATGAAGAACTGATTTGGGATTTTGATGGGGAATGCATTGAATCTGTAGATTGCTTTTGGCAAGATGGCCATTTTTACTATATTGACCCTGCCAATCCAAGAGCATTAAATATTTTTCCATTTCCTGAGGTCTTCTTCGATTTCTTTCTTCAAGGACTTGAAGTTCCTGTCATACAGATTGGTTAGAGTCACACCAAGATACTTTATATTGTTTGTGGCTATTGTGAAGGGTGTTATTTCCCTAACTTCTTTCTCAGCTTGCTTGTCCTTTGAGTACAGGAAGGCTACTGATTTGATTGAGTTGATTTTATAACCAGCCACTTTGCTGAAGTTGTTTATCAGCTGTAGGAGTTCTCTGGTGGAGATTTTTGTGTCGCTTAATATACTATCATATCATCTGCAAATAATGATAGTTTGAGTTCTTCCTTTCCAATTTGTATCCCTTTGACTTCCTTATGTTGTCTAATTGCTCTCGCTAGAACTTCAAGTACTATATTAAAAAGATATGGAGAGAGAGGGCAGCCTTGTCTAGTCCCTGATTTTAGTGTGATTGCTTCAAGTTTCTCTCCATTTATTTTGATGTTGTCTACTGGTTTGCTGTAGATTGCTTTTACTATGTTTAGGTATGGGCCTTGAATTCCTGTTCTTTCCAGGACTTTTAACATGAAAGAAAGATGAATTTTGTCAAATGATTTTTGTGCATCTAATGAGATGACCATGTAGTTTTTTTCTTTTATTTTTTTTTATTGGATATATTCTATATTTACAATTCATTTCCCTTTTTCTGGTTCCCCACCCCGTAAAGGTCCCACATGCCCCTTTCCCTCCCCCTGCTCCATCTTCCACCCCTTCCCTCTTCCCTGTTCTTGTATTCCCCTACACTGATGCTTTGATCCTTTCCAGCACCAGTGTCCACTCCTTTCTTCTTGTCAGACATCATTTGGCATGTGAATTATGTCTTTGGTATTAGGTTTTCTTTGAAGGCCTGATAGAATTCTGCACAAAAACCATCTGGTCCCATACTTTTTTTTGGTTGGGAGACTTGATATAATGCCTTCTATTTCCCTAGGGGTTATGGGACTGTTTAGCTGATCTAATTGATCCTGATTTAATTTTGTTATTTGGTATCTGTCTAGGAAATTATCCATTTCCTCCAGATTCTCCAGTTTTGTTGAGTATAGACTTTTGTAGTAGGATCTGATGATCTTTTGAATTTCCTCAGTCTCTGTTGTTATATCCCCCTTTTCATTTCTAATTTTATTATTTTGAGTACTGTGTCTGTGCTTTTTGGTTAGTCTGGCTAACGGTTTATCTATCTTGTTGATTTTCTCAAAGAACCAGCTCCTGGTTTTGTTGATTCTTTGTATGGTTCTCTTTGTTTCTATTTGATTGATTTCAGCCCTGAGTTTGATAATTTCCTGTCTTCTACTCCTCCTGGGTGAATTAGCTTCTTTTTGTACCAGGGCTTTCAGGTGTGCCCTTAATCTGCTATTGTATGCTCTCTCCTGTTTCTTTTTGGAGGCACTCAGGGCTATGAGTTTTCCTCTTAGCACTGCTTTCATTGTGTCCCAAAGATTTGTGTATGTAATATCTTCATTTTCATTGAATTCTAAAAAGTCTTTGATTTATTTCTTTATTTCTTTCTTGACCCAGGTGTCATTGAGTAGAGTATTGTTCAGTTTTCATGTGTATGTGGGCTTTCTGTTGTTTTTCTTGCTGTTGAAGACCACTTTTACTCCATAGTGATCTGATATTAGGCATGGGATTAGTTCGATCTTCTTGTATTTGTTGACATCTGTCTTGTGACCAACTATATGATCGATTTTGGAGAAGGTACCATGCGGTGCTGAGAAAAAGGTATATTCTTTTGCTTTAGGATGAAATGTTCTATATATATCTGTTAAATCCAGTTGGTCCAAAGCTTCAATTAGTTTCACTGTGTCCCTGTTTAGTTTCTGGTTTCCTGATTGGTCCATTTAGGAGAGTGGAGTGTTGAAGTCCCCCACAATTATTGTGTTAGGTGCAATGTGTACTTTAAGCTTTAGTAAAATTTCTTTCATGAATGAGGGTGCCCTTGCATTTGGAGCATAGATGTTCAGTATTGAGAGTTCTTCTTGGTGGATTTTCCCTTTGACCAGCACGTAGTGACCTTCAGTGTCTCTTTTGATGTTTAGGTTGAAAGTCAATTTTATCCGATATTCGAGTGGCTACTCCGGCTTGTGTCCTGAGACCATTTGCTTGTAAAATTGTCTTCCAGCCTTTTACTCTAAGGTATTGTTTGTCTTTGACACTGAAATGTGTTTCCTATATGCAGCAAATTGTAGGGTCCTGTTTCCGTATCCAGTCTGTTAGTCTATGTCTTTTTATTGGGGAATTGAGTCCATTGATGTTATGAGATATTAAGGAATAGTAACTATTACTTCCTGATATTTTTGAAATTGTATTTTATATTTGAGTGGTTATCTTCTTTTGTGTTTGATGAGAGGAGGTTTCTATCTTGCTTCTTCTGGGGTATAGTTTTCCTCCTTGTGTTGGTGTTTTCCCCCTATTATCTTTTGTAGGGCTGGGTTTGTGGAAAGATATCATGCAAATTTCGTTTTGTCATGGAATACCTTGGTTTCTTCATCTATGGTGATTGAGAGTTTTGCTGGGTATAGTAGTTTTGGCTGAAATTTGTGTTCTCTTAGAGTCTGCATGATATCTGCCGAGGATCTTCTAGCTTTTATGGGCTCTGGTGAGAAGTCTGCTGTAATTCTGATAGGTCTTCCTTTATATGTTTTCTTGGCCTTTTTCTCGTACTGCTTTTAATATTCTTTCTTTGTTTAGTACGTTTGGGGTTTTGATTATTATGTGATGGGAGGTATTTCTGTTCTGGTCCAGTCTGTTTGGAGTTCTGTAGGCTTCTTGTATATTCATGGGCATTTCTCTCTTTAAGTTATGGAAGTTTTCTTCCATAATTTTGTAGAAGATATTTGTTGGCCCTTTAAGTTGTAAATCTTTCCTCTCATCTATACCTATAATCCTTAGGTTTGGTCTTCTCATTGTGTCCTGTATTTCTTGAATGTTTTGGCTTACAAGCTTTTTGCATTTTGCATTATCTTTGATTGTTGAGTCCATGGTTCCTATGGTATCTTCGGCATCTTAGATTCTTTCTTCTATCACTTGTATTCTATTGTTGATACTTGCATCTATGGACCCTGATTTCTTCCCAAGGTTTTCTCTCTCCAAAGTTGTCTCCCTTTGAGATTTCTTAGTTTTTTCTACTTCTCTTTTTAGATCCTGGATGGTTTTGCTCAGATCTTTCGCTTGCTTGTTTGTGTTTTCATGTAATTCTTTAAGAGATATTTGTGTTTCCTCTTTCATGACTACTACTTGTTGACCCATGTTCTCCTGTATTTATTTAAGTGATTTTTGTATTTCCCCCTTATTGGCTTCTGCTTTTTGATCCATATTCTCCTGAATTTCTTTAAGTGATTTTTGTGTTTGCCTTGTAAGGGCTTCGAACTTTTGATCAATTTTCTCCTGTATTTCTTTGAGATTTATCCATGTGTTCTCCTATCAGCATCCTCACCAATGATTTTAGATCTCTATCTTGATTTTCTGGTGTGTTGGCGTATCCGGGGCTTTCTGCTTTCGGGGAACTTGTTTAGGATACTGCCATATTGCCTTGATTTCCTACATTTGCCTTTTGCCATTTGTTTATTTCCAGACTTAGTTGGTCTTGTTATTACTGGTTTGTGTTTAAAGCTCCTGAGAGCCTGGTGTTTGGTGCTGCTGTCTCAGAGGCCATCTGTGCTCCCGAGGTGGAAACTGGAAGGTTTTCACCACTGGGTTCAGAATTACCTCCTCAGCTCTGCTGGGCTGGATTCAAGTCTCCTCCCTGCTTGCCTCTGGATACTTAACTGGCTTTCAGTGGTCTCCTCCTGGTTTGCCTGGTTAGTCTACTAGCTCCAAGATCATGGTGGGTCTCAGGGCTCTGTCTAACCGCAGGATTTCCTGTAGGCCTGGGGCTTCCTGGCTGGGCTGCTGAAAGCCTAGGCAGTGGCTCTCCCAGTCGGCAGGGCTCTGTCTGGTTGAGCTGTTCTCCCCAGGATAGTGACCGACTGCGGAGCTCTGTCTAACCACAGGCTCTCTGTAGATCCGGAGCTCCCCCGACCCTGTTGGGTTGCAGGGTCCAAGATTGTGTGGATCCTGGTCCTTGGGTCTCCATCTATCTACGTGACCTTCTGCAGGTCAGACGTTCTCCAGCCTGCCCAGGCAGCTGTAATGCTGCCCAGCTCCCCGGTGTGGAAGGCACCCAGGCAGGCTATACCCTGGGAAATCCTTCACTCTGGTGCCCATTGTACCTTGTTCGGTTACCCGCTCCAAGATGGTGGCCAGTCTCAGGGCTCTGTCTAACCGCAGGATTCCCTGCAGGCCCGGGACTTCCTGGTTGGGCTGCTGAAGCCTAGGCAGTCAAATTATACATTTTTTTAAAATTATGTAGAAGATATAAGATAATACATAATATAATATAATATGGTACATGATGTATAGTATATAGCATATAATTTATAATACATAATACATGATATATGATACATGACACATGAGATATGATATATGATTAATAAATGATATATGATACATGATATATGATACATAATATACCATATACAATTTATGATATGACATATAACTAACATATATAGCACATAACTATAGCACATAATACATAAAACATAAGATATAAGATATGTGATATATAGTGTATAAGATGTAAGATGTAGTATGTCATATATATATTATGCAATGCATAATATATAACATGCACTATATGGTATACAACATACAATATATGATATATAATATATAATCCATGATATATGCTCCATGATGCATGAATATGACATACTATGTGGTACAGTAAATATAAGGATTATGATATATTACATATATCAGATAACAGATAGCACATAACATCAAGCATAAGACATCAGATATAGGATATAGGTTCTAGAATATAATATAGAATATAAAATATACAATATGAAATATGTAACATGTAATGTGCAATATGCAACATGCATCATGTAACATATTATATGATATATGAGAAATGGTATATGATATATGATGCATGTTGTATGTTGTATGATGTATGATGTATTATATATGATATGAAATATAATATATATTATATATAATTGTGTGATATTTATATATATGTTTATATACAATATATATTTATGTACATGGAGATATATTTAGGAGAATAATATTGTTATATTATATATGATATATAAGAGTATAAAATATACAAATATATAAACATAAAACTAATATAATAGAGAATCAGTGGGAAAGAAAGCAATAAGTCAGAGAATAAGAAGGGGTACTTGGAACAATTTGGGAAGAAGTTAAAAAGTGAGAAATGTAATTATATTATAATTTCAAAAATTACTGAAAAATATTGAGAGTAAACATTTTTTTCTATGACAGGATGACCTTTTCTCTCATTAGGTGACTGCTTTCCCATGATTACAATCAAAGTGAAATATTATAGCAAAATAAAATGTGTTTAAATTTCTGTAATTATAGTACAACATTTCTTACAAAATTTGAGAGTGTGAATCTTATTCCTATGTTTTTCACTTATTTGAGGACAGAAGATCTACATAAATCATCCCTAACTGTATGGAAACACATTGTAGACAACAAATGGCAAATTAAAGACTTCCTGACATGTGGGGCGGTGGTGGCACACACCTTTAATCCCAGCACCTGGGAGGCAGAGGCAGGTAGATTTCTGAGTTCAAAGCCAGAATGGTCTACAGAGTTCCAGGACAGCCAGAGCTACACAGAGAAACCCTGTCTCGAAAAACAAAAACAAAAACAAACAAAAAGACTTCCTGACACCAAAGTCAAGCATAGGAACTAAATTCCAGAACACTACTCCTTGTTTAAAGCATTGTTTGTGATTTCATGGACACAGTAGAGTTGTCAAACACTGAGGGACAGATTCCTTACTTTTAAACTTGCATCCTCTTAGGCTCTGATAAGGCTAAATGTGAGTATGTGACCCCAATCATGCGTTTTGTTATTTTTTTCTTTTTTTCTTTAGTATTTCTTTTATTAGATATTTTCTTTATTTACATTTCAAAATCCTGGCAAAACACACAGCGGTAACACAGAGGTAACAATCCTCCTCTGCTTTCTACATTCATTGAAGAGATCAGAAAACGGCAAACTGTTGACATTTTGTCAGCTTACATACAAAATAACAATTTTCTTTGTTGGCATATTAAAAGAGATTTTTATATGATGAGTGATAATTTGATTGTAATGAGAAAATTACTCATTTTAGTGACTTTGAAATTAATGTTATATAATCTGCAAAAATAAAATCAGACTCACACAGACTCAGATATAGTGTGTGTTGAGAGTTTTGTCATGGTTTGTGTCATTGTTTAATTTATAATAAAATTATTTTGGAATTTCATCTTATTACATTTATTATTTACACATTTGAAAAGAGAATCTCTTTTTTTCTCTCCAAATTGTATATAGAAGATAATGAGATTTTGAGTTTAGAGAACAGAGAAAATTCCATTTTATTCAATTTTTCTCTTTAATTGCTTATCAGTAAATAAAGCAATTGTTTTTCATCATTCAAAAATGTTTTCTATATTTTCATTTAAAACATTGTTCTCTTTTATTTTCTATTTCAAGTGTTTTATAATTAAATTAAAATAAATTAAAAATATCCTTAAATACAAAACAGGATGTGGATGTTTTATATCTGTCTCTGCTTACCTTCACCTTTGGCAGTAGAGAGCCATGAGGTTAGGAGGACATTGGCTAAGAGCAACAGGGACAGAACCCCATCTTCTAAAGCCTAGAGCACTCCACCTGTGGTGGTGCTTCTGGGAACCCGGTCATTAACAGTGCATGATGCTGAATTTCAGTGTATTACAGGCAGCCATTTGGTAAATTTCAAAGGTCACAAGGGATGGGCAAAACAAATCTCCAGTGTGGTTGCACAGTTGGCAATTCTGGTAAAACTGAATGATGCTCCCCTCTTCTCATACCCCCCCCCAGCCTTTGTTTATTTATTGTTGTTCTTGTGGTCATTACTCCTTGCTGTTCTGACAGAACGTGACAGAAGCTCAAAGTTATTTTGACTTACATTCTCTGGTTGCTAGGGTTCACAAAGTTTGCTTGAGATATTCTTGTTATTACATACCCCAGTTTTAATAAGCAATTTTTTTCCACTCCATAGGTTGGGACTGTGCTTAAATGATTATGTCCTTTGCTGTACAAAAGGCTGTTAGCTTTAGGAGATTACAATTTGCTACTCACAGGTCTTAAAGCCTGTGCTACAGATGTCCTGTTTAGACAGTAATTTTCTGTGCCAATGAGTTCATGTGAATTCCCCACTTTTTCTCACTCCAGATTCAGGGTATATGTTCTTCTGTTGAGGTCCATGATGCAGTTGGGGTGGAGATTTATGCAGGATGATATATATATATATATATATATATATATATATATATATATACACACACACACACACACACACACACATATACATATATATACATACATATATGTATATATATATGTATGTATACATATACATATATATGAAACATTTCAATTTCAGTATAGATACATATATTTGAATTCTCCTACATAAGGACATCCACGTTGACCAGCACCTTTTGCTGAAGATATTGTCTTTTTTTCATGGTGCGGTTGTTGCCTTTGTCACAAATTTTGTCAAATTATGTCTGGGTTTTGAATTATAATCCAGGAATTTGTTCATATGACAATAACATGTCATTTTATTACTATCAGTCTATAGTACAACTTGAAATGTAGGAAAGTGATATCCTCACCATGTGTTTCTGTGTTTACACATGAAGTTGAAGATTCTTCTCTTTACTTCTTTAAAGAATCTTGTTGGAGGACTCGAGAGATAGCTCTATAGTTAAGAGCACTGTTTGCTTTTCCAAAGTATCCAGGTTCAATTCCCAGCATCCACATGGTAGCTTACAGTTGTCTGTAACTTCAGTACCAGGGCATCTGACATCCTTATACAGATACACACACACACACACACACACACACACACACACAGGAAAAAACTGAAGCACACTAAATAAATAAATAAATAAATAAATCCTTAAAAAGTAGTTATGTTGGAATATCGATGGAGATTGCACTAAATCTGTACATTGATTTTGGTAGCATGGCCATTTTTACAGTATTCATTGTACCAACTAATGATTGTGGGGGAGGTGTCTTTCAATCTTCTAGTATATTGTCTTATTTTCTAATTACCAAGTTTGGCATCCATGTGGTAGATAAACTGAGGCAGGCAGCCATTGGGGTCAGTACTTAGAACTGCTGATGGTTTTGGATCCAGATGCCTACAGGGGCTGCTGGCCATGGCAGCCATTGGATATAAGTTTGTCAGCAGATTTCTGTGAGGGAACAAAGTTTGAGTTACTGGGACCTGTACTGCCTGTGGCCAGTGGAAAAAAAACTATAAGCTCTTTTAACTCCTTGAGGTTGTCAAGAAAGAGAAGAAAAGAGAAAATTCCCACACATACATATCACACACACACATACACCCTCGGTGAACAAAACAAAAGGTAGAGTCCAATAACATACAGACAAATACATACATACATACATACATACATACATAATGCATACATAATGCATACATGCCTACAGGCAAATATATACACATTCACACATAGAATGGTTACAGCAAAGCTCCAGCAAACAGGCTCCAATCATTTTACATATACACAAACATACATATATACACACTTTGAAGATGAGCCAAGCTTCAACACACACACAAACTACATATATACACATGCATATAGTTTTCTTCTAGTGAATGACTGTGAAAAAGCAGCATGTTCCTCAGTGCCTTTACAAGAAATAACATTACATAGTACAAGTAAAGAAAACAAAGTATTCCCAACAACCACATACATGTGTAACTTAACAGCTTGTTATAGATTAACAAAATTAAGCAGAACGGGTAGTTTCTTCTGCCAGTTTCTCTTACTCGATGTGCATCTACAAAGAAAGGAGTAATTATTTTATTATTTATCTTTAAAGGTAATCTAGTAAGAATTTTAAAAGAATCACAAATTTAAACTTTTATATAAAAATATCTACCTTAAGTCCTTAGAATGCATATCTACACATCAGATATTTTTAATGAATCATATCAGGAAGCCGAGGGTAAAAATGGGCATAAGAAATCAATCTTCACCAGTCCAGCCTCAGAGAGAGCCACATCACATCAGCCAGTGTTACCCTTGTTCTTGTTCCCTGACCATAAAGGGTCCCTAGCTTAACTAATAAGAGTGTGCCTTTCTGAACTTCAAATTGTTCCCTAAGATTTTCCACATCACAGCCAATAGTAAAAACATCTCAGTCTAGCTTCACTAACAATTTTATTTTTCCTAGTGTCTTCTAAGTGTCTTCTTCTATTGTCACTGCTGACAATCTACATCTCTAAGTTCTTTCCAAGGGTGGTGACTGAAATAATCTGCTCCAGGACAGTGCCTGAAAGATATCAAGCAAGTTCATTGTGAGTTCCAGAGATATGGACCAGTGAAGGACTGGAAGCCCCTTAAAGTTTTCATATAATTCTTAGATTACAAGGGATGTGAGGGCTGCAAGTAGAACAAAACTCCATGACATCGTGAAGTTCTCAGTGCACATGATCCTCAGGGTTGTGCCACCCAGAGGCTCACCCATTTTAACTAAAAATGGTGGGCCACATTCCATGAGTTCTAAAGCCATTTGTTGTTTTTTTCTGCATGGCCCTTGACACTTAATATTCTAACTATTCTAATCTTTCACTTGCTTGATTAACATTCTACCAAGAGTAGGCTTCCTTTCCTTTCCTTTCCTTTCCTTTCCTTTCCTTTCCTTTCCTTTCCTTTCCCTTCCTTTCTCCTTCTTTCTTTTTCCTTCCTTCCTTCCTTCCTTCCTTCCTTCCTTCCTTCCTTCCTTCCTTCCTTCCTTCCTTCTGTTCCTTTCTCTGTCCTTTCCTTCCTTCCTTCTTTCTTTCTTTCTTTCTTTCTTTCTTTCTTTCTTTCTTCCTTCCTTCCTTCCTTCCTTCCTTCCTTCCTTCCTTCCTTTCTTCCTTCCTGCTGTTCCTTTCTCTCTCTTCCTTCCCTCTTTCTCTCTCTCTCTCTCTCTCTCTCTCTCTCTCTCTCTCTCTCTCCTTCCTCTCCTTGCTCCCTTCATTTCTTTCTTCCTTCTTCCCTACTTCTTTCTGAAGCTACTGTTAAAGCACTGCTTCTCCGAAAAATTTCCGAGTATGCATCTCATTTGTATATGCTAAAGCTACTCATTTTTGTTTGTAAATTTAATTTTCTGATACAAAAGTGTATTTATAAGATGTAGAATTTGCCTAATGAGTTTTTGTGTCTTTTATATTTAAAAACATATCTTTTACAAATAAAGATCTATTAACTTCTATTCCCATTTTATCTCTTTGATCTTCTTAAGTTATAATATTGTTCTAGATAAGGCTCAAGAACCTTATTGACTATATACGTAGAAAGTGGGCCTCCTTGTCTTTTTCCTAATTTCAGTAGAATTCTAAGAAAATCTCCCTATGATTGCTGTAAATTGCTTTTATATGTTAATGTACATCCCACATATGTGTCTGTGCATGATTTTGTATCAAGATAGAGACTTCATATTTTATTTTCTTGTTTTTTTTCTTTTTTTATTCTATATTCTTTGTTTACATTCCAAAGGCTTTCCACTTTCCCAGTTTCCCCCACCATACGTCCCATAAGTCCTCTCCCCCCCACTATTCCCCAATCCCCCCCTACCATTTCCCTGTTCTGGTACTCTCCTACAAAACTGGATCCAATCTTTTCAGGCCCAAGGTTCTCTCCTTTCTTCTTCTTGGGAATCATTTGACTTGCTAATTGTGCCTTGAGTATTTAGGGCTTCTGGGCTCATTAATATCCACTTATCAGTGATTGCATTTCATGTGTATTCTTTTGTGATTGGGTTAACTTGCTTAGGATGATATTTTCTAGATCTAACCATTTGCCTACAAATTGCATAAATTCATTATTTTTAATTGCTGAGTAATATTCCATTGTATATATACCACATTTTCTGTATCCATTCCTCCTTTGAGGGATATCTGGGCTCCTTCCAACTTCTGGCTATTATATAAACAAGGCTGCTATGAACATAGTGGAGCATGTGTCTTTTATGTATACAGGGGAATCCTCTGGGTATATGCCCAGGAGTGGTATGGCAGGGTCCTCTGGAAGTGATATGCCCAATTTTCTGAGGAACCGCCAGACTGATTTCCAGAGCAGTTGTACCAACTTGCAATTCCGCCAACAGTGGAGGCGTGTTCCTCTTTCTCCACATCCTTGCCAGCACCTGTTGTCTCTTGAGTTTTTAATCTTAGCCATTCTGACTGGTGTGAGGTAGAATCTCAGGGTTGTTTTGATTTGCATTTCCCTGATGACTAATGATGTTGAACATCTCTTAAAATGTTTCTCGGCCATCCGAATTTCTTCTGGTGAAAATTCTTTGTTTAGCTCTGTATCCCATTTTTTGATAGGGTTATTTGGTTCTTTGGGGTCTAACTTCTTGAGTTCTTTGTATATATTGGATATTAGCCCCCTGTCGGATGTGGGGTTGATGAAGATCTTTTGCCACTTTCTTGGTTGCTGTTTTGTCCTTCTGACAGTGTCCTTTGCCTTACAGAAACTTTGTAATTTTATGAGGTCCCATTTTTCAATTCTTGATCGTAGAGCATAAGTTATTGGGAAATAGACTTCATATTTTAATTCGATATATTCTTTATTTACATTTCAAATGATTTCCCCTTTCCTGGATCACCCCTCCCCCAAAGTCCCATAAGCCCTCTTCCCCCCCATCCCCCGTTCCCCAATCAACCCCTTCCCATTTCCCTGTCCTGGTATTCCCCTATACTGCTGCATTGAGCCTTTCCTGGGCCAGGGCTCTCTCCTTCCTTCTTCTTGGGCATCATTTGATATGTGAATTGTTTCTTGGGTATTCTGAGCTTCTGGGCTAATATCTGCTTATCAGTGAGTGCATACCATCTGTGTTCTTTTGTGATTGGGTCACCTCACTCAGGATGACATTCTCCAATTCTACCCACTTGCCTAAGAATTTCATGAATTATTGCTTATAATAGCCAGAATCTGGAAAGAACCCATATGTCCCTCAACAGAGAAATGGATACATAAAATGTGTTATATTTACACTATGGAATACTACTCAGCTATTAAAAACAATGAGCCTTCATATTTTAGAATGTCTTCTTTTTATATGCTGAGGAGTAATTTAAGGAGAATTGCTCTCAGGTCTCTTTTGGAAGTATAGTTGTATTCTGTCCTCAATCATATCTGTCACAGGCTTTTCTCCATTTTTCTGCTCCACTTCAGAAAAGCGCAGGCTTGCCGTGTATATCAAGTTCCAGTAAAACTAGGTACCTTCTATCCTATTAAGGTTATACTAGGCAAATGAGTATCAGGAAAGGATTACAAAGGCAGGCAACAATCAGAGACAGACTCTCCTCCAACTGTTATGAGTCCCACAAAAGACCAAGCTGCACAACTGAAATATGTGTGACGGTCCTAGATTAGTCCTGTGCATACTTCCTGATTGGTGTTTAGTCTCTGTGAGCCCTCATGCTCCCAAGTAGTTAGGTGACTCTGTAGGTTTTCTTGTGATGTTTTTGATCTCTTTGGTCCTATACTTCTTCATCTTCTCTTCCTCAGGTTTCCCCAGGTTTTGCCTAATGTTTGGATGAGAGTCTCTGCATCTATTTTCATCAGTTGCTGGGCGAAATCTATCTGATGACAATTGGCCTAAGATCCAAACTATGAGTATAGCAGGATATCATAAGGAATCATTTCACTGATTTTTTTGCCATTGATTTTAGGTTCTGTTCTAGGGGTCTTGGCTATGCAGCCTCTTATTCCTGGCCCCCATGCAGTGTCAGGCATGGGCTTTCTCTCACGGCATAGGTGTCAAGGAGGATTAGTCATGAGTTGGATTCACCTACAATTTCTTTGCCACATTTAGCCCAGTACATCATATTGACAGGACAAAATGTAAGTTGAAGGTTTTATGGTTAGGTTGGCCAATTCCTTTAAGAAGAAATCTTGCCTAGTTATAGGACATGGATGGTTCAGGATCCTTATCCCCCTTGGCTAGTTGTTTTTAGCTAGAGTCACCTTCATAGATATCTGGTCGCTTCCATTCCACTAGGTTTCTAACTCATCCCAGAGATTCCTCCAGATTACAGGTGTCTCTCCCAGTACTGTCTCCATTGTCTATCTATCTCTCATTGAGCCATCCTGTTCCTATCTCCAACCCTGAATCCAGACCTCTTCATTATGCACTGTTCTATTTCTCCACTCTATTCTATTTCTCCATTCTATTCTATTTCTCCATTCACAGTGAGATTTGTGCATACTCCCACCCCCAAGCCCTACTTGGTACTTAGGTTCTCTATGTCTTTGTATTATAGCGTGCTATCCCTGACTTTAGGGCTACTGTCTATTTATAAGCAATAAGAATCAGAATCAGAGTCACCTAAGGATGATATTTTTCTAGTTCAATCCATTTTCCTGAAAATATCATGATATTATTGCTTTTTAACAGCCAAATATTACTCCATTGTGTAAATATACTACAGATTATTTTTCACTTGAGGGACATCTAGGTCGTTTCCAATTTCTGACTAGTATGAATAAAGCTATTATGAACATAGTTGAGAAAGTGCCCTTGTGGTATGGTAGAGTGTCCTTTGGGTATATGCTCTGGGGTAGTATATCTGTGTTTTAAGACAAACTGATTTCAAATTTTCTAATGAACAGCCATATAGATTTTCATAGTGGCTGTACTAGTTTGCATTTCCATCAGCAATGGAAGTGTGTTTCCCTCACTCCACATTCTCACCTGTGTGAGCTGTAACTTGTGTTTTCATCTTAGCTATTCTGACAGGTGTAAAATGGAATCTCAAAGCCATTTTAATTTGAATTTTCCTGATGATTTAGGATGTTGAACTTTTCTTTAAGTGCTTCTTGGATACTAGAGAGCCCTTTGTCAAGAATTCTCTGCTTAGACATGTGCCCCAGTTTTAATTGGTTTATTTGATTTGTTGATGTCTAGTTTCTCAAGTTTCAGAAATATCACCCCTCCAGAGGACATTCATTGTAGTCAGATATAGGATTGATGAAGATCTTTCCCATTTGATAGGCTACTGACCTTTAGATGAAGTCCTTTGCCTGCAGAAGCCTTTTGATTTCATAAGGTCCCTGTAGTGTGTGGTTTTTAAAAACAAAATGATCCATGCTAAACTGGCTAAGCACCACTATCAAAGGTCTTGCCAACCCCATGGTTCCCATGGCTAGCTTGCTGCTAAGCCAGCTAGTGCTGGCTTAGTTCCTTAGACCAGTAAAATGATAACATTAGATTTATGTAATAAACCAGCCAGATTTATATCAGTAAATCTTCAGTGCCAAAATGCCCACATGATGAACATAAAACTCAATCGATATAAATGCAGTCTACACACATAGATTGGACAAATGAACCCAATATTATTTTATTGCCCATGTATGAAATCTGTAGCTACTTGCAGCTTTCTCCAGACCAAAAACATCAAGGTTCATGTATTTTGTAATAGTAGATTTGGTATTCTGTAACACTAGAGTTGGTATTCTAGGTAAAATCTAACCCTCTATAATTGGAATGCTCAGAAGATATTCCATTCATGAATCCTATGACATACAAAATGGTGAGGGGACACAAACACATTAAAAGAGTTTTGGTGTCAATGTTTTTATTGTGGCAGACTTTAGGGTTGGAGACATTATTGCTCAGTTGTCTGAATTAAAATAATGGGTTTCATTGTGTCCAGAAATACTAGATGCCAGAAGTAGGACTGACTTAACAAAGGCACAATTTTAGTAGTTATTGCACTGGGAAGAATAGACAAATCAATGTACATAATGGCCTAATCATGGTCAGCATAGGCAAAACACATTTGATGGTGGCATGAATATGGACCTTTGATACTGGATTATCAGTCATGGTATTTTCAGGCATGCTTTAGATAAGAGATCAATGAATATTTGTAATATTTGTTTGATATCTATAAGCAGAAAAATTCTCAAACAAATGAAAGATTCCATTGGAACCTGGTAAAAGGCAATGTCAATCAATAAATCAATTTGCAGACTTGAGTCAGTTTGTAGACCCAGAATGCCTTGAATGAAGAGACAGACAGATTCCTCTGAGTAATTCTAGTGGGAGAAAGGAAATGGTCAGACTTTCAAGGATCTATTCTATGCTAGTTCTGAATTGATGCTTAGGGAAGATCCTAAGAAACATAGTGACTTAAAATAGGGACTAATGAAGATCAGATGATTAATGGAGTCTGAATTAATTGACTTGGCTGAAGTCTGACTTTCAGTATGTCTAGTGGGTCACTGAACTCATTTAGAAGTTATCTCAATGTCAGAATGTGTTAATGAGATTGATATACCTAAATGTTCACAGACTTTTTACATTGGATCCTTGACCTGAGGAGGGAAGGCTACTGTGGTTGGAAAGGCTAAACAGACTTTAGGGTTGTCTCTGTCAAAATTAGTGAATCAATAACAGTTTAATATCCCTGGAAAATGTTAGTGCCACCAAAAATGATGTAGAAGATGTATGGGTGGTGGTTGCTATCATATCTCCTTTTAATTCTCCTACTTTCCCAGTGCAGAAAACACATGGATCATTAAGGGCAATAATTGATTATTGACAACTACATCAGGTAAGGAATCCAAATATAGCTACTATTCTAGATATATTGTCTTTACTTGAGCAAATTAATGCATCTCCTGGTACATGTTGTGCAGCTATTTATCTAGAAAATAATTGTTTGTTGCCACCAGTTTATAAGGATCACCAGAAACAATTTTCTTTCAGTTTTCAAGGGTTCTCCTCAAGGACATAATAATGCTATGGATGAGTGTCAAAACTGAGTTAGATGGTACAGTGTTTTGAATAAGAACACCTCCCACATAGGCTCATAGACTTGAATGCTTGATCACCAGGGAGTGTAGCCTTATTGGAGCAAGCAAGTCCTTGTTGGAGGAAGTGTGACACTGGAGGTGGGTTTTGGGGTTTTAAATGCTCAAACAAATCCTAATATTATTATTTTCTTGTTGTCTGCTGATATACATGAAAGACTTTTAGTGACCTCCCCAGCATGATAACTGCCTGCATGCTGCCATGCATCAAGACAATAATGGACTAAAACTCTGAATATAAGCAAGCCTCCACTGTATATATTTTTTAAAAGAATATAATGGTCATGCTATTTCTTCACTTAAAGAGAACACTCTCAGGGAGAAGGTATCTTGATCATCTATACATTATTTAAAGTATCATATTAATGAACTATAATGATGGCATGCTGATTGGACCTGGTAAGCAGCAGGTACCATCCATTTTGAACTCACTGGTAACACATATGAGTAGCAGAGGATGGATTTTTAAAAATTGCATCTGGTCTCTTGCACCAACAAAATGAAGTATAACTTTTAGTGGGACTAGTTAGATTCTGGAGAAATCACATTCTTCACTCAGGTGTGTTACTCTGGTGTATATACTAAGTGACTGCTAGCTTTGGGTCAGGCCTAAAACAGGAGAAATCTCTTCCAAATGTCAAGACTGATGTTCAGGGTGATCTACTAATTAGACCATATGACCCAGAAGACTGGATGGTGCTTGAGCTGTCAGAGAGCAGAAACAAATGCTCTTAGGAGCCTGTGGCAGTCCTCTATTACAGAATAGGCCTTTGGGGTTTTCAAGCAAAGCTCTACCATCAGCTGCAAACATGCTACTCTCCATTTGAAAGAAAGATCTTACTTCACAGCAGCGCCACCAGGCTCCTCCTCCTAAAGTGAATAAATGGCATTTTCCCACCACACACAAGCCATCCAGCTTTGTCCCACAAGGTATGAAGCAGCAAAGGTGAAGGAGAGAAATGGCTATGTGGACAAGAATTGCTTTGCATGGTCTCATCTGAGATGGTTGCATTCGAACTGTTGTAACAATTGTAAGAATCTCAACTTTCTTTTTTACATTTGGAAACATCAAATAAGAATGGAAACATAAAAAAAGAAAAATCTTGCTTTGCTATTGGGCTCTAGTTATCATATGAACTTGGAAGCCCAGAAGAGATAAATGTTATCTGACCCACCAAGTCATAAAGTAGGATATACATAGCAGCAATGTATTCTCAATGGAAGGTGATGAATATAAGATTGGGGTCCTGCTCCTGGGGTCAGGTGCATGGACAGAGACCTAGCCTAGCATCGACTACCCTGTCAGGCTCTTGCCTTTGCCCAGAACCAGAGCAGCTCGGCAATAGGTCTGTGCACTAACAGCTTGGTGGTGCACCCAGAGCCAGATCAGCTTGGCAGGCAGACTCTGCACAGACCAGCATGGGCACCAACCTGCTCATGGTTCTGTGCCTGGAGTACAGCCAGAAGTCAACATCTTGCCTCAGGACACCATAGACAGCTAACCAGACAGAGCCCTATGGACTGAGAGCACCACCATCTAGGTTCCTGCAGTCCAACCAGGGAACCTCTGGTCCTGCAGGGAATCCCATGGTTAGACAGATCACTGAGACCCACCACCATCTTGTAGCTGGTGGCCTGAATAGGACCCCATAGAGAACCAACAGAGGAGCCCAGGTCACCATAAAGATCTAACAGACGAGCCCAGATTGGTGAAAAAAAAAGATCTGATTCTTAAGAGCTGGCAACTAGAAAGGCCAGGAGGAGACCATGGGAGGCCAATTGCAGATCCAGCAGCAAGCCTGGGGAAGACTTGGGTCCAGCCCAGCAGAGCTAAGGAGGTAATTCGGAGCCCAGTAGCGGAAACATCCCGGTCTCCACCTTGGGAGCACGGATGCCCTCTACAACAGCAGCGCCAAAGGCCAGGCTCACAGGAGCTTCAAACTCCAACCAGTAACAATAAGACCAACTAACTCCACAGATAAACAGATGGCAAAAGGCAAACGTAGGAACGTTACAACTAACAGAAATCAAGGCAATATGGCAGCATCTGAACCCAATACGCCAACCACAACAAGTCCTAGATACCCCAACACACCAGAAAAACAAGAGTTGGATTTAAAAGCACTGGTCATGATGTTGCTAGAGGAACACAAAAAAAGACATAAACAAATCTCTTAAAGAAATGCAGGGGAACATAAATAGGGTAGAAGCCCTTACAATGCAAATACAAAAATCACTTAAAGAATTCCAGGGGAATATGAATCAACAGACACAAGCCAGTAAAGAGGAAATGAGAAAATCACTTAAAGATATGCAGGAGAAATTTACTAAACAGGCAGAAGTCGTGAAGAGGAAACACAAAAATCTCTTAAAGAATTACAAGAAAACACAAACAAACAAGTGAAGGAACTGAGCAAAATGATCCAAGATCTGAACACAGAGGTAGAAACAACTAAGAAATCTTTAGTTGTTTCTACCTCTGTGTTCAGAGTTTAAAGTTGTTTAGACAAGTTTACAGATAGAAAAACTTGGGAAGAAATCAGGGGTCATAGATGCAAATATCAACAACAGAATACAAGAGATAGAGGTAAGAATCTCAGATGCTGAAGATACCATAGTAACCATTGACTCCACAGTCAAAGAAAATGCAAAATGCAAAAGGCTTGTAACCCAAAACATCCAGGAAATCTAGGACACAATGAGAAGACCAAACCTAAGGTTTATTGGGATAGATGAGAGTGAAGATCAATAATTTAAAGGGCCAGCAAGTATCTTCTACAAAATTATGGAAGAAAACTTCCCTAACCTAAAGACAGAGATGCCCATGAATATACAAGAAGCTTATAGAACTCCAAACAGACTGGACCAGAACAGAAATACCCCCGTCACAAAATAATCAAAACCCCAAACATACTAAACAAAGAAAGAATATTAAAGGCAGTAAGAGAAAAAGGCCAAGTAACATATAAAGGAAGACCTATCAGAATCACACCAGACTTCTCTCCAGAGACCATGAAAGTTAGAAGATGCTGGGCAGATCTCATGCAGACTCTAAGAGAACACAATTGTCAGCCAAGACTACTATACACAGCAAAACTCTCAATCAACGTAGATGGAGACATCAAAATATTCTATGACAAGACAAAATTTACACAATATCTTGCAACTAACCCAGCTCTACAAAGGATAATAGGAGAAAAACTCCAATCAAGAAGGGAAACTGCACCCTAGAAAATGAAAGATAGTAACCTTCTTCCAGCAAACTCAAAAGAAGATAACCACTAAAAAACAAAAATAACATCAAAAATGACAGGAAGAAATAATCACTATTCCTTAATATCTCTTAACATAAATGGACTCAATTCCCCAATAAAAAGACATAGAATAACAGACTGGATACGGAAACAGGAACCTACAGTTTGCTGCATACAGGAAACACACCTCGGGGTCAAAGACAAACACTACCTTAGAGTAAAAGGTTGGAAGATAATTTTGCAAGCAAATGGTCGCAGGAAGCGAGCTGGAATAGCCATGCTATTATCAGATAAAATTGACTTTCAACCTAAAGTCATCAAAAGAGACACAGAAGGTCACTTCTTGCTGGTCAAAGGAAAAATCCACCAAGAAGAACTCACAATTCTAAACATCTATGCTCCAAATGCAAGGGCAACCTCATTCATAAAAGAAACTTTATTAAAGCTCAAAGCACACATTGCACCTAACACAATAATTGTGGGGGACCTCAACATTCCACTATACTCAATGGACCAATCAGGGAAACAGAAACTAAACAGGGACACAAGGAAACTCATTGAAACTTCGGACCAATTGGACTTAACATATATATATAACATTTCATCCTAAAGAAAAGACTATACCTTTGTCTCATCACCTCATGGTACCTTCTCCAAAATCGGCCATATAATTGGTCACAAGACAGACCTCAACAAATATAAAAAGATTGAACTAATCCCATGCCTCCTATCAGATCACCATAGAGTAAGAGTGTTCTTTAATTGCAACAAAAAACAAACAAACAAAAAAACCAGAAAATCCTCATATACATGGAGACTGAACAATATTCTACTCAATGATACTTTAGTCAAGGAAGAAATAAAGAAAGAAATCAAAGACTTTTTAGAATTTAATGAAAATGAAGGCGCAACATACCCAAATCTATGGGACACAATGAAAGCAGTGCTAAGAGGAAAACTCATAGCCCTGAGTGCCTCCAAAAAGAAACAGGAGAGAGCATATACTAGCAACTTAACGGCACACCTGAAAGCTCTGGAACAAAAAGAAGCTATTTCACCCAGGAGGAGTAGACGACAGGAAATTATCAAACTCAGGGCTGAAATCAATCAAGTTGAAACAAAGAGAACCATACAAAGAATCAACAAAACCTGGAGCTAGTTCTTTGAGAAAATCAATAAGATAGATAAATCCCTAGACAGACTTACCAAAGGGCACAGAGACAGTATTCAAATCAACACAATTAGAAATGAAAAGGGAGATATAACAACAGAAACTGAGGAAATTCAAAAGATCATCAGATCCTACTACAAAAGCCTATATTCAACACAACTGGAGAATCTGGAGGAAATGGACAATTTCCTAGACAGTTACCAAATACCAAAATTAAATCAGGATCAAATAGATCATCTAAACAGTCCCATAACCCCCAAAGAAATAGAAGGGGTCATAGAAAGCCTTCCAACCAAACAAAGCACAGGACCAGATGGTTTTAGTGCAGAATTCTATCAGAACGTCAAAGAAGACCTATTACCAATACTCCTCAAACTATTCCACAAAATAGAAACAGAAGGAACACTACCCAACTCATTTTACGAAGCCACAATTACCCTGATACAAAAACCACACAAAGATCCAACTAAAAAATAGAACTCAGACCAATCTCCCTTATGAATATCAATGCAAAAATACTCAATAAAATTCTTGCCAACCGAATCCAAGAACACATCAAAATGACCATTCACTATGATCAAGTTGGCTTCATCCCAGGGATGCAGGGATGGTTCAATATACGGAAATCCATCAATGTAATCCACAAACTCAAAACATAAACAAACTCAAAGAAAAAAAAACACATGGTCATCTCATTGGACACTGAAAAATCATTTGACAAAATTCATCATCCTTTCATGCTAAAACTCTTGGAAAGAGCAGGAATTCAAGGCCCATACCTAAACATAGTAAAAGCAATTTACAGCAGACTGGTAGCCAACATCAAAGTAAATGGAGAGAAACTTGAAGTAATCCCACTAAAATAGGGACTAGACAAGGCTGCCATTCTTACCATATCTCTTCAATATAGTACTTGGGGTACTAGGTAGATCAATTCGATAACATAAGGAAGTCAAAGGGATACAAATTGGAAAGGAAGAAGTCAAACTATCACTATTCACAGATGATATGATAGTATACTTAAGTGACTCAAAAAACTCCACCAGAGAACTCCTACATCTGATAAAGAACTTCAGCAAAGTGGCTGGTTATAAAATCAACTCAAGCAAATCAGTAGCCTTCTTATACTCAAAGGACAAGCAGGCTGAGAAAGAAATTAGGGAAATGACACCCTTCACAATAGCCACAAACAATATAAATTATCTTGATGTGACTCTAACCAAACAAGTGAAAGGTTTGTATGACAAAAACTCCAGGTCTCTAAAGAAGGAAATGTAAGAAGACCTCAGAAAATGGAAAAATCTTCCTTGCTCGGTGGTTGGCAGGATTAATATAGTTAAAATGACAATCTTGCCAAAAAGCAATCTACAGATTCAATGCAATCCCCATCAAAATCCCAACTCAGCTCTTCATAGAATTAGAAAGAGCAATTCTCAAATTCATCAGGAATAACAAAAAACCCAGGATAGCTAAAACTATCATTAACAGTAAAAGAACTTCTGGGAATCAATATCCCAGACCTCAAGCAATACTACAGAGCAGTAGTGTTAAAAAACTGCATGGTATTGGTACAGTGACAGGGAGGTGGATCAATGGAATAGAATCGAAGACCCAGAAGTGAACCCACACATATATGGCCAATTGATCTTCGACAAAGGAGCCAAAAACATCCAGTGGAAAAAAGATAGCCTTTTCAACAAATGGTGCTGGCTCAATTGGAAGTCAACATGCAGAAGAATGATAATTGATCCACTCTTATCTCCTTGTACTAAACTCAAGTCCAAGTGGATCAAGGACCTCCACATAAAACCAGACACACTAAAATTAATAGAAAATAAACTGGGGAAGATCCTTGAGGACATTGGCTCAGGGGGAATGTTCCTGAACATAACACCAATTGCTTATGCTCTAAGATAAAGAATAGACAAATGGGACCTCATAAAATTACAAAGTTTCTATAAGGCAAAAGACACCGTCAAAAGGACAAATCAGCAACCAACTATTTGGGAAAAGATCTTCACCAACCCTACATCTGACAGAGGGCTAATATCCAATGTATACAAAAAACACAAGAAGTTTGACCCCAGAACACCAAATAACCCCATCCAAAAATGGGGTACAGAGCTTAACAAAGACTTTTCATCTGAAGAAATTCGGATGGCTGAGAAACACCTTAAAAATATTCAACATCATTAGTCATTAGAGAAATGCAAATCAAAACAACCCTGAGATTTCACCTCACACCAGTCAGAATGGCTAAGATTAAGAACTCAGGAGACATCAGGTGTTGGCGAGGATGTGGAGAAAGAGGAACACTCCTATACTTCTGGTGGTACTGCAAGCTGGTACAACCAGTCTGGAAATCAGTCTGGCAATTCCTCAGAAAACTGGACATGATACTTCAGGAGGACCCAGTCATACCACTCCTGGGAATATACCCAGAATATTCCTCAGCATGAAATAAGGATACATGCTCCACTATGTTCATAGCAGCCTTATTTATAATAGCCAGAAGCTGGAAAGAACCCAGATGTCCCTCAATGGACGAATGGATAAAAAAATGTGGTATATATACACAATGGCGTACTATTCAGCCATTAGAAACAATGAATTCATGAAATTCTTAGAGAAAAGGATAGAGCTAGAGAGCATCATACTAAGTGAGGTAACCCAGTCTCAAAAGAATACCCATGGTATGCAGTCACTGATAAGTGGATATTAGCCTAGAACCTTGGAACACCAAAGACACAATCTACATACCAAATGATGTCTGACAAGAAGAAAGGAGTGGACACTGGGCCTGGAAATGGTCAAAGCATCAGTGTAGGGGAATACCAGAACAGGGAAGTGGGAAGGGGTGGATGGGGGAATAAGGGGAGGGAAAAGGGCATGTGGGACCTTTGGGGATGGGGAAGCAGAAAAAGGGAAATGAAATGTAAATAGATAATATATCCAATAAAAAAAATTTTAAAAAATGATTGGGGTCCTGAAGGCTGGAACAAGTAAATTTCATGAAGTTGGTCAAATTTTTTTACTCATGTTAAAATGCTGTCTGCTGAAAAGTGTGTACCTAGAGCCTCATGCTGTGTTCCTTATGACTGATTGACCGAGAAGGAGAAGACTAGGGTCTGATTTAATAGTGATTTTGCATGTTATACAGGCACAACCCAGAAGTTGATAGCTGCTGTGTTATAAAGCCTTTTAGCAATGCTGCAAGTCACATGTTAGGGGAAATCTTCACAGAACGCAAAACTTCATAGAGTAAAAATGGCTGTAAATCTGTTTAAAAAGAGAAATGGCCAGATATGCAGTTGTTCACTGAATCATGGGCTGTAGCTAATTTTTTGGTTGAATGGGGCTTGAGGAAGATCACGATTGGAAATTTGATGCTAAAGACATCTTGGTAAGAAGATCTATCTAGATAGATCTCTCCAAATTGTCAGAAGTTGTGAAGAAACTTGTGTTTCATGGAAATATTCATCAATTGGTGAATTTAGCTTCAGAGTAGGTCCATAATTAAGTAGCCTTAATGCCTCATTCTGTGAAAGTCAGCTTCTTTTCATGGGCATCCTTATCATTGTCCAGTGGTCCCATGAACAAAGTGGAGATGGTGAAAGGATGAGGTATATACATGGCCTTGACCACATCAACTTCCACTCACCAAGGCTGCCATGGCTACAACTTTATTCTGAGTGTGAAATCTTCCTACATACTTCCTAATACTGAGCTCCTGATGTGGCACCATTCTCTGTGGAGACTCGCCAGTAAGAGGTTACAGGATGACTGATATTGTACCCCTACTTCTTTGGAAAGTTCACATTTTGTCCTCCTGGAGTGGATACTTATTCTGGTCATATATTTCCTTTCCTGAAAACAATGCCTCTGGCAAAATGACCACCTGTGTATTTAAAGAATTTATCACTATGGTAGTCTAAACAGTATTGCATCTGATCAAAGCCCATCATCACAGAATCTACTGGTCTTGTCATGTTCTCCATTATTCTGTAGCAACTAACCTAATGGTGAGATAATTAGGCCTTTTGTAGACACAGGTATAGAATAATATTACATGGCAACAACTGGGAGAGCTGTTGCAGTGTTCTCCAGAGGGAAGAATCTATGTTTAATATCCACATTGTGTACAGTATGGTTTCTCTTGTTGTCAGGATCCATGTCAAGGATCAAAGGTAAGGAAACAGAAACATACTATCACCCCTATTTATGCACTTAGAAAACATTTGCTTCATGTTCCCGAGACCTTAATTTCTGCTCTTCTAGAACTTTTGATTCCAGAGTAGAGAATGCTCCTGCAAGGAGCCACAGCAAATGCTCTATTGATCCAAAAGTTCAGACTTCCATCTGGCCACTTTGAGCTTCTAATGTCCTTTAACCAACAGGCTAAGAAAAGAATAACAGTGTTAAGAGGAGTGGTTGAGCCAGGTGGTCATGGCGCACGCCTGTAATTCCAGCACTCTGGGAGGCAGGCAGGCAGATTTCTGAGTTTGAGGCCAGCCTGGTCTACAGAGTGAGTTCCAGGACTGCCAGGGCTATACGGAGAAACCCTGTCTCAAAAAAACCAAATCCAAAAAAAAAAAAAAGAGGAGTGATTGAGCCAATTTATCATGGAGAAATTTGATTGTGATTCTACAATGGAGGTAAGAAAGATTAAATCTGGCATGCAGAGAATACTTTAGGTTGTCATTTGGTGCTATAGTGTCCTGTGATTAAGGTCAACGGGAACTTACCATGGCCTAATCCATGAAAAATGACAAAGTGCACAGGCATTTCTGGAATGAAAATATGATTCATTCCTTTAGAAAAAAAGCCAAAACCTGCCGAGGTGCTTGCAGATGGTGAGGAAGTATAAAATGTGTAGTAAAGGAATATATTTATAAATACAAATTATGGTGATTAAATAGTAATGGCCCAAATAGACTATGTTCTAAAATGCCTGGCACATTAGGTGTTGTAGTATTAGGAGATATGGCCATTTTGAACTAGGTGTCGTCTTGCTGGAAAAAGTGTGTCCCTGTGGGAGCAGGCTTTGAGGGCTATGCTCAAAATATGTCCAGTGTGATGCAGTTTTCTTCTGATGCCCAAGGATCAAGATGTAAATACACTCAGCTCCAGCATCATCTCTGTTAGCTGCCATGCTTCATATCATGATGATAATAGACAAACCTTCTAAAACATTAATCCAGACCCAATTAAATGTTTTCCTTTGTAAGAGATTGATGGTCATGGTGTCTCTTTACAGCAATAGCACCCTAACTAAGACATCAACTAAGGCCACATAACCAATTTGAGAACCAAGGATTATTATTGAAAGGAATGCTTTAGTTGTGTTTTTTAAGAATGCATTTGTATGCATATTTCTGTTTTCTATTTCCTCTATTTTCTAATCTTGTGCTGTAACATAAATTAAGAGAATATCAATGTTCTTTAAGTTTGAAATAATAAAAGAATGACATCAAATGTTCTATTCTATTCTTAATTTATAATACAGGTGCAATTATAGGTAGAACAGTTATCTTTAGGTGTGACTATGACTTGGATGTTGTTTTCAATTAAAAATTGATAGTTAAATGAGGAGATATGGTTTTGTGTCGACTTAAAAAGGGTTGGTTTTGTGATGGCTAATCTTGATTGTCAACTTGATTATATCTAGAATGAAGTACAACAAGTAATGGAGTCCAATACTTTGAGAGATTTTCTTATTTGGTTTAAAATAAGCAAATCCAATTTTCTAGTCTGGACCTTTGAGGTAGTAAGTCAAACATCTCTAATTTGGAATTTGAAATAGGAAGACATATGTATTTCATAGAGAATTTGAGGAGGGAAGACACACCTTTAATCACCTTTAATCTGGGCCACATCTTTTGCTGGAAGTGAATATGTAAGGACACAGAAGACGGTGGTTTTGCTCTTTAGATATTTCCCTCCTTGCCTTCACCTTGCTAGCACATCCATTTTTTCACTGGAATTAGAAAGTATGTTTGTGAGGTTACTGAGTCCTGAAGCCTAAAGGATTGAGCAACTACTGGATTCTTGGACTTTTCATTCCTTTACAGTCATTGTTAGCCAAGAAGGCATGTATCCTGCAAATCATCCTAATATATTTTATCAAATATGTGTAAGATTACATATGTGTGTGTGTGTGTGTGTGTGTGTGTGTGTGTGTGTGGTGAGGGAGACAAAGAGAGAGGTATATTCATTCCATATGTTCTGTTACTCTAGAGAAACCTGATTAATACCAAGGTACACTGAAAATAGTGTTGGTTTAAATCTATTTTAAATATCTAAAGTTTTATTAATTACATTCAGTAACATGGGGATTTTCAAATGTTTACTGTTCACCTTAGTCTAACAGGAACTATGGTGAAGTATTTCTCCTCATTCTCATAGTGTCATGTTATATATACACATGTATATATACACATATATCTGTGTATATAAAATATATATTTTATAATGTATTATGTAAATAATATATAATGCATATATGGATATAACATATATATAATATATGTGTACATATGCAAATGTATTTGAACAAAGATATATATATATATATATATGTATATAACCAGAAAAATTAAAAACTCATTAGTATTCACTGAATAAATATCACTTTTTCACTATCAAAAAATTAACAAGACAAGTCCATTCACTGTGAATTAGAAACTCTTTAAAGATAATGAATAGCAACATTTTACTTTATTAATTCTAAGATAACTACAGTTTTTATAAATTTGATTATATTTATTGTTATTTAATTTGTTAATTTGGGTACAGAATATATATGTGCAAGTTTTAGTAGCTATGGCTCACAAAGACTCATGTACTTGAATGCTTGTCTACAGAAAGTGACACTATAAGGCACATAGCTTAGTTAATATAGGTATGGTATTGCTGGTTGAAGTGTGTCACTGTGGGAGCAGGTTTGTAGGTTTCCTATGTACAAACCATGTTCAGTGTGGCACATGGCTTTCTGCTGCTTGTGGATCAAGATGTAGGTCTTTCAGTTCCTTTACCAGCATCATGTCTGCCTGGACACTGCCATACTTTCCGCCAAGATGATAATGAACTAAATATGTTAACTTGTAAGCCAACCACAGTTAAATCTCATTCTGTGTTTGAGTTTCCTTGCTAAATATGTCTCTTCACACCAAAAAACCCTGCTTAAGAGAATGCTCATTGCCTGCTTATAAGTGATACCAAATATTAATAGTTGTTAATGTCAATATTATTATTGTGATAGAATCATACACCTAGTGAAAATTTTAATTTCTTTGTATAATTGTTTGAATACTTTATTATTTCAGTGTATAATATATTAGATGTTCATATGTAAGAACTTCCTTAGATTTCTTTATTGATACAAAAGTAGTATATAGCAATTAAGTATATGCATTAGTTATATTATATATGATAGTGTGATTGTTATGGGTGTAGGAATTAATACTCATTTGAAGATTGACTCAATAATTCTTCTAATCACTATGCATCAGAACCTAACATCAAATGTTTTCCAGGAAAATCTAAAAAGTTCTAAATAGTAACAGACATTGAAGAATTTACATTTATTTTCTTGTTTGGACAGAGTTTGTTCATTTACATATCATATATTAGAATAGAAGTTTTGAATGCAGTGCTCTTACATTATGACTATAGTCTTTAAGGTTACAAATTAATTACCATATAACAAAAATGTTTATACTTATTAGAAAAAGTGAGATAAACTATACTGCAAATATAAATTGCAAATGTATTAGCAATATGCACGTGCATTTGTAAAAATGTTTCCTCCATAATATTTACTAAAAATTGTGTTGTGATTTTATTCACAAGTGGGATAATTGATGTGACCATTAATGCACTTTGCATGAAATAGCAATGATCCTCTTGCTTTTCTATATGTGGGTTTACACATAAATTCAATATTCTCCCCTGATTGGGTATGAATCTTAATGTTTTCTCTCCATCTGATAATTATGCTATGTCTTTCCATATTTTTTCTGATATTACACATGCAACTGAAAGAAAAATTGCCAAAGTTCAATAAGTAATACATAAACCTAAAGAAATCACCAGCTTTCTATAGACCAATTCCATTTTTAAAGAAAAATTTAGCTATAAATGCTATGTCATTATCAGTAGCTTCAAATGTAATTCAGCTATTAATTTAACAACAGAAGTAAAAATTTAAATCATACATATTAGGTAACTGGTAAAAGAATCTGAAAAGATAAAAGTGGAGAAATTTTCTATATTAATGAGTTGTCAGAATTAATATTGATAAAAAAATGTCCACATCTCTATGGTTTCTAGCAGATTCTATGAGCCCACACTAAAATAACACTAACATTTTTCATACTTATATGGGTAAAAATCTAAACTTTGTATGGAAGTACAATAGAATGAGTTGACACCTGGAACTGGAGTAGAAAGGAAAATCTGGAGATACCATAATACCTGATTTCAACATACATCAAGAGAACCATGGTAACCAGAACACTATGAACATTCCAATCAATGAGAAAAGTGATTTGGAAATTTATCTATGCATTTACAGTTAACTGATCTTAATAGACTTTCCAAAATCTTATGTTAAGAGAACTGATATCATATTCAATAAATGTTGTAGGGAAAACTGATATCCATATGGAGAAGATTAAATTTGATAGTGTCTATCATTCTGGCAAAGACAGATTTCACCAAAGAAAGTTGGTGAAAGCCATTGATGTAAGAACAAACCACTGAAAGTAAAAGGAAGCACATCAGAGAAACATTTCATTGGTTTTGGACAGAGTATTTGAAATGGACTCCAAATCACAAAGCAAAAAGGAAACTTTGACCCATGGTTTGACCCAATAACGTACTGGTGCATAGCACAGAGCATAATCAATACAACTCAAAATTGGCAGCCAGATGAATAGGAGTAAATGGTTATCAATTACTCATTTGCAGGTATTTGTATATCTTTTGCAGGGTTGCCCAATATCAAGATAACATAAAGAAGTAAAAATACATTTACTCGGCTTTGTTTTGCTTTGCTTTTTGTTATTATTTTGTTTTGTTTTTATTTGATTTGATGTGATTGCTTTAGGCTGGTTGATCTGTTGGAAGATACAATACCATTTTCAGTAAATTGATTGTTTCTTGTTTGAAAAGGCTTTGCTCTATATATGTCTTAAATTATACTTAAATAATTGATCAGGATTTCAGTTAGTTGATAATCTATAACTGAACTGTCAGTATGTGTTAAAATGCATTTTGAAAGAAAAATAGGTCAACCAAAATTGGATATATGAATATATACTTCTCAAAAAAAATCCCCAGAAAATAAAAAGAAACAACAAAAATACAAACCTAAGTAGGAGAACAAAAGAAAAACAAACAAACAAAAAAACCTGTCATTTCACTGCCAAAAGCCATAATAAGATACCTCATCTCTCAGTTAAAATAGCATTAGAGAAATGAACCATTAAAGTTACAGATGCTCCCATGAACGCTGGATGCCCTAGTGTAGAGGAATGCCAGGGCATGGAGGTGGGATTGGCTGAGTGGGTGGGGGAACACCCTCATAGAATAAGGGGAGGGGGCATGGGGTAGGGAGTTTCTGGGGAGAAAACCAGGAACAGGAATAACATTGGAAATGTAAATAAAGAGCATATTCAATAATAAAAATAAATAAAAATTACAAATTCTCGAGTATGTGGTGAAAAACTCATAAGCCGTTGATGGGAATATAACTTCGAGAAGTTATAATAGATAATAATTGAGATTTAGTTAAAATTTAAAAATAGATTTTACATATATTGTTCTATATACATCTTTTTGTATGACCCAAAGGAAATAAAAAAAAACCTAACACAACCTGCATGTATATATTTACTGTAAAATGCTACATAAATGTAGCTAAGATGAAAAACTGTCTGAAGTAATATCAATTGGTGAATTTATAAAGACAATGTGGTCTACTTAAATCTGAAATATTGTTCAGACATTGAAGATACAATTTATTATTTTAGTTAGAAAATGGCATTGGAGGATATTAAGTGCCATCAACCAAACAAGGAAGACAAGTACTTTGTGTTCTTACTCATAGAGTATAATGAAAGACTAGAATTTCTCTAGGATTCATGGTAGTGATTAGTAGAAGTTAGTTGTCTTATCTAAGGGAAGAGGATATTGTATAAATTTAAAAAATGCAAGATGTATACAGGTGTCATAATGTGAAATAGAATGGCCTCCATAGACTCACATTTTGGGGACTCGTGGTACTCAAAAAGGATTAGGTGCTATGTCCTTGTTGGAATTGGAGTAGCCTTGTTAGAAGAAGTTTGTCTATCTCTTCCTGCTGCCTTAGAGCCAGATGCTGAATGCTCAGCTACTTCTCCACCATCATGTTAACCCCTGCTCCCAAACATGAAGATAGCAGACTAAATCTCTGCAATTGTAAGCAATCCACAACAAATGGTTTCTTTTAAAAGATTTTGTCATAATGTCTCTTCACAGCAATAGAACACTGACCGAGACAACAGGTTTAGAATATCCTGCTGGCTCCAAGTTTTGTAGACATTAATACATGTTAGTAAAAATTATAAAGAATAACATGCACAATTTTATTTGAAAGGCGGTTTTTTTTAGAAAGAATCTAATAATCGTGTTTTGCTCACATGCTGATGTTTGGCACTGAAGCATTAAGCAAAACAGTTCCTTTAATTTGTGAATGTTACGTTATTAATAGAAAAATATCCATGTTGTAAAACTGACTCTCCTATAATCTATGAGAATAAGGTACTTACATAAACAGATTGGTGGCTCAGACCACGTTCCATTTCTACATGTTACTATTTTCTTTCCTTTAAGTACATAATATTTCTGGCACTGATATTCAACTGATGATAAATGTTCGTATACTGGTAATGACAAGGAGGTGATGTCTCCATTGTCAATAGGAGGAGGAGGCCCACGTTTCCCTGTTGGGTCTAAGAAAACAAATTTGAATGTTTGAGAATCAAGTCAAATTACTGACTTTCAGAACAGTCCAGCCTGGGATGCTCTAGGTCCTACGATGAAGTACATTGTGCCTTCAGCAATTTATCTTCCATAAAATACAATACAAGTAGTCTGTAATGTTTTGGGTTGTATAAGACAACCCTGACCAACAACTCACAAGAGTATGTCTCTTGCCTAGCATTACTGTATTTATCAGACGGTCTTTGGCACTTGGAAGGTATACTGTCAGCCTAGGCTAGAAAATTTTATTTAATAATATGATAACATTAATATCTATGTACATAATAATATCTATGTGTATGATATATGCATATATAGACTTACACAAATTAGAGTTCATTTGGAATGATCGGGAGTTGATAGTATGATTTGTTAACACTTTCCCAAACATCCTTACTGTCATTCTACCCTTTTTCCTCATATATTTAATTTCTTTCACCTATCCCTCATCAGGAACACTTTACTTATTTCCCTTTACCCTGTCAGATCATTTTTATCCTGCTTTGCATCTTTCCATTGCTCACTCACCTTACTACTCTGACAATGGTCTGTCTTTACTTTCCTGCATTCTGTAGTTACTTCAGGATGTAAACTCACATGTGAAGATTTAGAAGCAGGAGTCTTCAGTGCAAGTGAACATGTTTTAAAGTTGAAATCTCAAGTCATTAGCTCATTATTTGAGTGAAATTTTTGTTGTTTTTATGGCTAATTTTGAAAACCCATTGTATACTCTGTACATTATCCCCCTATCCTATGAACAGTTAGAAAATATTTTCTTCTATTCTATAGGTTGGCTGTGCTTTTTGCTGATGGTTTCCTCCTTTGCATTGAAAAAAACATTTACTATAATCCAATCTTTTATTGATTATCAATATTATTTTCTTTACTATTGGAATGCTATCAGAAATCTATGGGTTAGAGTTACTTCTTCGATGAATCTACATTTACTTTCAAAAGTATGAACGTTTCAGTCCTATGTTAAAGCCTTTGATGCTATTATCTATAGGATGAGAGGTAGCTTGGGAATTCTGTATAGATATCAAGTTTTCCCAGCACTATTTGTTGTAGATGTTATTTTTCCTGCAAATGCTGCTTTTTCTTCTCTATCTCCATGAATAATCAGCTGGCAATAGTCTCATGGGCTACCTTACATCACATTCATTGTGTAATGCATGTGACCAGTAGGGCAGAAAGACTCTCAGACAGCATAGGATATCAGATGACAAGGGGAGGAGATCAGAGGACTCCTTTTTCATATTCCAGGGACTCAGATGCAGGTCATCAAACAGCCAGAATTTGGAATTCCAGGATTGTGTAAAGTACTTTTGCATCGCTTCTTAGCCTTTTGGCTAAGATCAAGTGTTGTAAAGTACTTTTACTACTAACAGTAAACATTTCATTAAAGTTTTGATAATTTGCATTTTAACTATCCAATTTCATATATTAAATGGAATATCTACCCAATTTGATTCCCTCATTTATACCTGTAGTTTTATCATAAACAATTTTCTACATTGAAAAGCTTAATAACTTTAGACATCTTTCCTTCAAAACAATTATTATTTTAGAATTTCATACACAAAATGCTTCTTAGATTTATTTATTACTATGAAAGAATTGTGTAATGCTTACTTATATTCATTATTAATGTAAAGTATGACAGTTTTGTTGTTACATGTTTGTGAAATAGTACTAATTAGAGGACTGAGACAATACATTTTCCATTCACTGCAAAACAGAGATTGAGATACAAAGGTATGCAAATAATTGGAGCAACTTCAGGAAGTGCTGGATTAAAACAGACACTGAAGAAGTTGCTTCTATTTTCTTGCCATTGATTTTGTGGTAGGGCACATCCCATTTGGATTAAGAGTTTTAAATTCACTGCTTTTGCATTTTTGACAACTGTCTCTCATGTCCAAATTAATCTCCATTTGTCAACAGAAGCTTGTACTTATGGAAGAAATGAGTTAATGCTTCAAATGTAATGTGAAACTTGCAATGTCAATACACCTTTCAAAACAAAGAATCATTTATAAAGTCTACTAATAGTTGTAACTTATTTTGAGCAAGTGGGATAGTTGATGTGGCCATCAGTGCATTTTGTACGAAGGTCAGGTGATCCTTGTGCCTTTTGATATCCAGTTTTACACACAAATTCAACATAATCCCCTGACGGGACATAAATCTTTCTATTTTCCATCCACTTGAGAATTATGTTCTGTCTTTCCATAATTTCTTTTTTTAATACACATGCATCTGAAAGAAAATTTATGAGAAGTGTTAATTAAATGATAATAAATCTATATAAAATCAACTTTCAAGCATTGTTTCCTCAAGTATTTTAAATACCTATATAAAATAGGTACATGGAATCAGTAAATATTGAGTAGCAAATGGCATCAAAATAATGTTTAATGTATTAATTAAATCTCATCAGATATTACTAATATCTTTGAAATAAAAAAGTTGTATTTCATGATATTCATGGTTTACATTGATTTAGGTATTGATAAAAGGGAGAGAATTTAACACATATATGATATTCAGATCTAATGTTCAGTGTGTTAACTACATTTAAAAATACTGCTATTAACAACAAATATAATCACTTTCACAAAATTCTTCATTTACTCTTACTGATAGATATTAATAGTGATTACTGTTTTATGAATTCTATTTGATAGTTTTCAAATGAAAGTCTATCAAATTATCACTCTGGACAAGAAAAAAGCCTGGTTTAAAGCATCTTCACAAATCACCACTCTGGTACTTGGGCTTATATTGCTAGAAAATTGGAAAGATGGAATGTATTGGCTCATGCTGTCCCCCATCAATGTATCCACTGCCGCTATCCTACCCTGTAGCACAGCTGATTGTGCATTACAGTAAAGCCTAGGACTACATGCTACAGAGTCCCATAACCACATTTCCCACTGCAGCATCTGGTCTCCTGCCACTGTCTTGTCACAGGAACAGGGTTACTGACCTTTTTCTGCTGAGGGTTCCAGGAACAGCAACACATGATAGTACATAATTCCATTAACTGTTTCAGAGAAAACCTGAACCACCTATTTTGAGCTACAACATCCACTGTAGCAGTCTTTACACAATGAGTACCTCATACTCTGTGCTGTGTCTACCTCAGTCTCAGCATGATTCATACAAACAGTGGTTTACATGTGCTTAAAGGTATAAATTATAGGCATAGAAGCCAGTGGTGCTACCTGGAAGTAACTCCTACATTGCAGTCCAAGACATATCTAGAGAAGACAGCTTCCCTCTAAAAATTTTTCCATAAATATAGTTTAGAAAAACTGATCCATCATATGTCCAAAACCCCAGTAGTATTTAAAAATTGGAAGGCAGCAAGACTCCTTCCTAGGTCTAATACAGTCTCAGTTAGAGACTCCCAATATATTGACATAGATACAATGTTAAATGAAGGGTTTAAAAGAATCATTCTGGAAACTCAATGATTTCCAAGAGAACACACACTAATTAAAGGAAGTCAGGAAGACAACATGCAATATGAATGAAGAAAATTTATGGAGAATATACAGTTTGAAACAGATTCAGTCATAAAACTTGGAAATTAACAGCTGTACAAATTAAATGAAAATAGGTCTGAAAATATCAATAGCAGAAAAGTCCCGATGATTCCAAATGGCAATTCTATTTAGAAATCTATTGACAAATATTGTTTTTGAGTTTGCTTACTTGTCATATGTGATTTTTTTAATTTGCATGTTATTTGCAATGACATTCATAAAACTAAGGATCAAAAGTATATAATAATATAAATATGAGACAAATAGAAGGTAACCAGACAACCAAAGGCCAAAAGAAATGGAAAACAGAATAAATGCATCTCTGACATAGCAACCTAGCAAAGTATGCTCTAAGGAGAGCAACATTAAAAAATGAAACATAGCTACCAACTTCCTACATCAAGAATAGATAAATCCCATTAGAACAAAAGATGTATAAACCAAATGTAGAGAAGAAATTAATGAAGGTGCATAAAATCTCTTTAAATATCAATTTCAACTTTTCAAAATTAATGTTCAGAAAATGACTGTACTATAAAATTCATTTACAGTTTTGAAGCAAAACTTTTCAAAATACTGTTATCTTTCATTACATAGGTTTATAAAAATAATACCAGAAAATGTAAACAAGTACAAAAATACATAAGTAATAACAAGCAATGCTAAGAAGTATGAATGCTGCTAGAAAGACTACAAGATCTGAACTTAATTTATAATTCAGATCTGTAGTAATAAGCCCAGCCTAGTATTGGCAATACTATAGACAGGCCAATTAATGGGCAGTAAAAGAGGGGCAGTTATTTCTTATTGGAGAAATAAAGGAAAATCAAGCACAGTAAAAGAGCCCACTTACATGTGGTGCTGGTAAAACTGGATTTCTACCCACACACACACAAAATTAAATCCTTTCACCTTATACAAAAATCCACTGAGCTTGGATCAATAACCTTAATATAATGCCTGAAACAATGAAACTTTCAGAAGAAAATATTAGGAATTCACTTCAAGGTACTGGGTAGGCATGAACTGTTTTCATAGAACACTAACAGAACAGAATCTAACACCAGGTATCATTAGATGCAATTACTCAAAATACAATTATGTTTTTATACAGCAGAGGAAACATTCAGCTGAGCAAACCCAGATGTCATATGAAAGAAACTCTTGCTGTCTACACCTCAGACAAGGAGTTCATACCTAGAATTTATAAAGTTTTAAAAACTTTAAATCCAAGTAACCACATTTATCAATCTACAGATATCTAATGAATGGAATAGGCAATTTATTTGTAAGCATCTTATAATAAAGTTTATTTAATTTTTAAAAGAAGTTTTTATGAGAATTTTAAAATATGATCCATCATAATCAACTTCCTCCCAGGAAATTAAGGATAGTTCCTCCATATATCTGAATGATATCCTGCATTACATCAATGGAATAAATGATAAGCAAAATAATGACTTTGATATAGTGAACACATCCGATAAAACTCTATGTATATTCAGGACAAAATGTCTGAAAATTTGAGGATTAAAAAAGATAGTAGATAAAAATGATCAACAGCCTTGATGTATATGATATAACATATGATAAACCTAGTGCCATTTTCATTTTGGATGTACAGTGCCAGAAATTATTGACTTTATATAATAAGTTAAAAACATATATAAGTTTAAGATATCCAATCTTTTTTTACTGTAGCATCAGCATTAGAATCTGATTTATAACAACAAGAAGATAAAGTATAATTATTGAAGGGGATCAAATCAATCACATTATTATACATGTTAAATCTTTAAGACTCACCAAATTATAAGAACTGAAAACAAAACAGATTACCTATATGATTACCAGTATACAAAAATCCATTTTTCTATAGAGTAGTTCTATGTTTTTGAATAATTAACAAAAGAAGAAATCTCATTCATAGTAACTTCAAAAAATAAAATAGTAAATGAATTTAACAACACAAGTTAAAGACTTTAACCATGACTATCAGATTACTGGAGAAAGAATTTAAAAAGACAGAGATGTAGAAAGCTTGTATATTAATAACTAGAAAGAGTGAATATTTATTTAAAATATCCATGTATTTTAGCAAGTAGCAGACTATATGAAACTTCATTAAATTACAAATAACATTTTATATTTAAAAAGAGAAAAAATCTAAAATTTGTAAAGAAGTACAACAGAATGAGTAAACAAATGAACTCATAATAAAAAAATCTGGAGATATTATACACATACACATACATACACAAACACCACACACACACACACACACACACACACACACAATACACACTTTGAAAAAGAAAAGTAAGCCAACCAAAACTGGGTAAAATGAGCAAGTACTCCTCAAAGAACAAACAAATAGCAACAAAAGAACCCCCACATGTCAGTAAGGAATAGAAGATGCTTCCAAATGAGATAACTTATCCCCAGTTAGAATGGCAATACAGAGAGGTATGTTAAAGAGCAGCAAATATTCATGTGTATATAGGGTAAAAGAAACCCATACGTTGTCCATGGGTTATGGGTATATTCAGTTACTATGAAGAACAACATGGAGAAAAACTAACAACCATTTTTCTCTAATTCTACAGGCTATCATATTTTTAATAGTATTGATTATGTTCTCGGCTATACACAAATATTTTGTTGTGATTAACTTCACTGGTCAAGATGTGCTTTCTCTCTCATGGTTTGACATTCTATCCAAACTTTCAAACCATAATTCTCCAATCTCAGTGAAGTGCTTCCTTGTTTGTCTGTTTTATAAAATCCTTGTTTGCTTAATAAAATCCTGAAAATAGATCCACCAGATATCATTGCTGTGTCTCTTTTTTGGTATTTACGCAAAGAATTTGGAATCTACCAACCCTATTTACATGTATATATTATTGTCCATTGCTATGCCACAGTAGTTTTAAGATGAAAAAGTTATCTGGACTTCCATATGATGAATGCAAAAGGAGAATATGATATATATATATATATATATATATATATATATATATATATATACATATATATATATATACACACACACATACATACATATATATATGTATGTATATATATATATATATATATGTGTGTGTGTGTGTGTGTGTGTGTGTGTGTATGTATGTGTGTGTGTGTGTTTTCAGATATAATACATATTAGTGAGAAAACCATAGTGTTGGGCATTAAATAAAATGATCCAATACAGGAATGCAAATCCTTTGTGTTCTTTCTCAAACAGTGGAAAGTAAAAATAAAATATCTTGAATGAGAAGCAGTAGTTAGTAGAATTAGGTGGTATATTGTGAAAATGCCAGGGTTTATCTGTGAAGCTAGATCTGATTCCTGTAAGGTGTGGTGGATTGGAAAAGAATATTCCCAAAGGCTCATAAGTTTGATTACTCAATCACCAGGAAGTGAAGTGCCTACATAAGGATTAGGGGTGTGGCCTTGGTGGAGTAGGTGTGGCCTCATTGAGGTATGTGTTTTGAGGCATAGGCTTTGAGGTTTCCAAAGTCCCAGCTTTGTGTCTTTCTCTTTTTGCTGCCTGTAGATCTGGATGTAGAATTATCAGCTACTTCTCCAAAATGTCTGCCAGCATGACACTGTGCTCCATCCATAATGATAATGAATTAAACCTATGGAACTGTAAATAAGCTTCAATTAAGTTCTGCCTTTTATAAAAGATGATATGACCATGATGTCTCCTCACAGAAATAGCAAGGTGACTAAGACAGTTTAATGGATAGCTATGCAAAAGAAAAACTCAATAATAAAGAATGAATATGTAACAGCAGTTTTGACCTGTGAGTTGTGACCTTTCACAAGGGTAACACCATCGAAACCACAGATATTCACATTCCAATTCATGGAAGGAGCAAAATTACAGATATGTGATCGTAACAAAAAGAAATTTATGGTTGATAGTCCTCAAAACATGAGGGTTGCAGCCTAGGAAGTTTGTGAACCACTGACATATTAATTTTATTTTCTACTATATTATATATAGAAATCTTGATTTCCAAACATGCTTATATTTGGAAGTCAAACAATCATCTAAATAGTACTTTTAACCACTGAATATTCTCTTTTAGCCTGAAAATTATCCCAATCATGAAAGTGACATTTTCACAATCCATGAGGTACTTACGTAAACATTTTGGTGCCTCTGACCACTCTCCATTTCTGCAGGTTATATTCTTGCTGCCCTGCATTTTATAGAAGGATTGGCACTGATATTCAACTGATGATAATGGTGCATATACTGGTAATGGGAAGGAGGTGATGTCTCCATTGTCAATAGTTGGAGGAGGCCCACATTTGCCTGTTGAATCTAAGAAGACAATATTTGAGTAGTTGAGAGTTCAAGTCAAAGTACAAACCAAAGCAGAATGAGCAAATCAGTAGCCTTTCTATACTCAAAGGATAAACAGGCTGAGAAATAAATAAGGAGAATGATACCCTCCACAATAGCCACAAACAATATAAAGTATCTTTGTGTGACTCTAACCAAATAAGTGAAAGTTATATATTACAGGAACATCAAGTCTTTGAAGAAAGAAATAGAAGAAGTTCTCAGAAGATGGAAAAATCTTCCATGCTTGTGGGTTGGCAGGATTAATATAGTAAAAATGGCCATCTTGCCAAAAGCAATATACAGATTCAGTGCAATCCCCATCAAAATTTGAACTCAATTCTTTATAGAGTTAGAAAGAGCAATTCTCAAAATCATCAGGAATAACAAAAATCCCAGGATAGCTAAAACTATCCTCAACAGTAAAAGATCTTGGGGAATCAGTATCCTGGACCTGAAGCAGTACTACAGAGCAATTGAGTTAAAAACTGCATGGTATTGGTACAGTGACAGGCAAGTAGATCATTGGAATAGGATTGAAGACCTGTAAATGAACCCACACACCTATGGTCACTTGATCTTTGACAAAGGAGCTTCAACCACCCAGTAGAAAAAAGATAGCCTTTTCAACAAATGATGCTGGTTCAACTGGAGGTCAGCATTCAGAAGAATGCAAATTGATCCATTCTTATCTCCTTGTACTAAGCTTAAGTCCAAGTGGATCAAGGACCTCCACATAAAACCAGACACACTGAAACTAATAGAAAAGAACCAGGGGAAGATCCTTGAGGACAAGGGCACAGGGTAAAATTTCATGAACAGGACACCAATAGCTTATGCTCTAAGATCAAGAATTGACAAATGGGACCTCATAAAATTACTGTTTCTGTATGGCAAAGGACATTGTCAAAAGGACAAAACGGCAACCAACAAATCAGGAAAAGATCTTTACCAACCCTACATCCAACAGAGGGCTTATATACAAGATATGCAAAGAGCCCAAGAAGTTAGACTCCAGAGAGCCAAATAACCCCATTAAAAATGGGGTACAGAGCTAAACCAAGAATTTCCACCTGAGGGATATCGAATGGCTGAGAAAACCTTAAGAAATGTTCAACATCCATAGTCATCAGGGAAATGCAAATCAAAACAACCCTGAGAAAATTTATTTCTAAACAATGAGAGCTACATTGTAAGTGCTTCCTTCTTATTGAAAGCAGTTACTAAATAAGAGCAAACATGCCTGCTCTGAATCCTTTCACTGCTAGTCTTCAAAACTGCTGAACAAACAGATGTTAATGCAGGCTGGCAGTCTTTCTTTTTTTTTTTCAGGACACTAGCTATTTACTGCTTCTCTAACCACATATTTTTGATTTGCATTATCATTTTTTGTAGAAATGCACATTTTTTGATAAAAGCCTGAAGTTTATAAGCACACAGAAGGCAAATGAGGTTTCTTGAAGGGTCAAGGTAAGTATTGGATCTATATGTAATAATTTTGCGCAGTACAACTGATTTCTTAGATATAGAAAAGAGTGGAGAAAATGTGAATTCTTGTGTAAGAACTTCAGGCCCCAGCTAACTGCGTGATGCTGTGCTAATTCATTCTCTTTGGGACTGCTAATTGTACTGACAAGGCTGCTGGGGATGATGATTGTGTAATGACATTTATCATGTGTGAGGTAATGTAGACCCAGGAAGACAAACATGGTATGTAGTCACTTATATATGTGGATATTAACTGTTGAGTCAATTGTAGCTAAGCTATCATTTTAGAAACATATTTATAGAACCATGCAGACTAGGTACAGAGTAAAGACTGGAGATTCTCTTCCTAGGAAAGGGAAGTAGAATAGATAACAATGGCTGGGTAGGGTGCCAAATTAAGGGGAAGGGGGAGAGAAGACTGAGACAAGGAACAGAATACTGGGTGAAACAGCTAAAATTAAGACCCATTTGTGGAACAGGACGTGAATCAAATATAGTTGAAACTTCAAACACACACACACACACACACACACACACACACACACAATCTAAGTGAAATCTAAATAATTAGGTGGGGAGACAGAGCCTCAACTGCACATCTATTATCACTAATTGAAGCTTCCAATATGAAGGATTTGGTTACACATAACTGAATTGTTGGCCAAATGGTTCCCACGTGAACTCTCAAGCAACCCAGGCTATTGCCAAGACAATATTTTCTCCTCCACAAATTGGCATCATACAAGATGAAAGACAACATGGATGCATTTCACTGAATATATAAAAGTTGAACTTGTGCCTATGTAGAGACATAAAGATCCCTACAGGCTTGCATCTTTGATACAATGTCTCTATTCCATGCTACCAAAAGAAACCTAATCACCAGTCAAGCCACAAACTCTTTGATGTACAATGGTATTCTCCTTGCAAACTATGGTTGGAAAATGGTGATACAAACTTGTGTAAGTAACCAAAGAAAATCTGACTTGACTTAAGGTCTATTCCATGAGCACACCTATACCATACCCATACCCAGTACTGCTTGGGTGACAAAGATCTTATGAGTAGATATACCAGGAACTAGGAAAAATACTACTATTCTAAGCAAGTAAGTAAGTAATCAAGCAAGCAAGCAAGCAAGCAAACAAACAAACAAACATACAAACAAATTGACTGATAACAGTGAAATGACTCCTGGTATTCTTTTAGAATACCATACATAGATCAGTGCTTTTCTTAGTGAGTATCATAGAAGCTTCCTCTTGCAGCAGATGGAAACAAATACAAAGACCCATAGCCAGACATTATGTAGAAACCATTGAACTATCAGACATAATGATAAGTCTCCATCACATCCCCCTCTAGAAGGATCAGCGAAAAATGCAGAAGAGGAGGAGAAAGAGTGTAAAACTAGAGAGGATTGAGGGCACCAAGAAAACAATGCCCTCTAAATCAAAATGATTAGGATCATATGAGCTTACAGAGACTGAGATAGCCTGCACAAGTCTGCATCATTTGGGATTGTAGAGTTGAAAGTTGAAATGGGCAGATGTCCTCATCACTAACTTAAAAGAAAACTCTAATTGATAACACCTTGTAGATGAAAATTCAATTTTATTCAAAGGAAACTTAATTGGGAAAGAAACTAATCTTTTTTATTACTGGATATTTTATTTATTTACATTTCAAATGGTATCTCTTTCCTGGCTTCCCCTCCGAAATCCCCTATCCCATGCCCCTTCTCCCTGCTTTTATGAAGGTGCTTAACCACCCACCCACTCCTGCATCCCCACCTTGACAATCACCTATACTAGGGTATCAAGCCTTCACAGGAACAAGGGTCTCTCCTCCCATTGATACCCAACAAGGCCATCCTCTGCTACATATGTGACTGGAGCCATGGGTCTCTCCACGTGTACTCTTTGGTTGCTGTTTTAGTGCCTGGGAGCTCTGGGGTGTCTGGTTGGTTGATATTTTTGTTCTTCCTAGAAAGTAGTATTAAGGGTAGGCTAAATGCTCAGAAGCAGGTGGCCAACAGAAATGAATCCAAAGGCATCGTTGGGTTCCTTATCTCCTTATACCATATAATGGCTTCTCATTTCTTTTTTCTTTTTAAAATTTCATGTTATTTTGAACTTTATATTATTCACATTTTTCTATATTTTTCCCTACAGATTTGTCATGTACGTACTATAGATTCCAGTATAGTGTTTTTTAATGGAGTTCTTGAGTGTGCAAACAAATAGGTCTTTGTGCTCATAACAGTTTCTTATGCTTTTCTAGGTGTTTTCTTGTTTGTTTTCTTCTATTCTAATATGTTAGATTTTATTTTATTATTATTCCTTAGAATGCTGTTTACTTTCTAATGAGAGACAGACATGGGTGGATCCAGATGAGACAGGAGGTAGGGAGAAACTTGGATGGCAGAAGGTAAAACCATAATCAGGATATATTATGAGAGACAAAAATATATTTTCAATAAAAGGGGAAAATACTTTGACAAGAATAGTATAGTTATAAGAAAATTATTATAAAACAAAATATCTTAAATCTTAATAGATTTGAGAAAACAAGATATAAACAAGACCTCAATGGACAGGTTATTCTTTATCAATATATCTAAAAATGTTAAGATCCTACAGTGCTTTGCAATCTGAGTCATACTCTATCAAATGTTATAGATGACTGAAGGACTCACCGCTAGATATTTTCCAATTTGGCATCTCTAGCATGAGCTCCTCAGGGTTAATTTACATTTACAAAATGGTCCAAAGATAATGAAGATGGTGGCCATGGAATCAAACTCAGAACACCATTACTCTATCAACTTAAGCATTGTGTTTTCTAATTCAATGCTTTTATTTTAACATAAACCAACTTCATCTCCCTTTAAAATCTAATCTATGCTCACTTTTAAATTATGCTACACCTTTTTTAACCATCTCTGAAACTAAAGTAAAAAAAAAAAGCACACTAAATTACCTTTGCATACTGGCTTTCCAATCCACTTGCGCTGAATACATGTCACAATGTTGGACCCATCCATTTTATGATCAGGTAAACATTTGAATGTCACTTGTTCTCCTGACCTATATGAGTTTTTTTCCTCTTCTATGAGTATGGCATTTTCAAACTTGGGTAAATTGTCACAATCAGTTCCTAAAAGAAAAATAATAAGCAGGCATTTCCTTTGAGAAAATTGTAGACTGTACAGTATATGAACAATATATGAACTAATAGGTTCATAGAGAACAATGACTAATGTAAGACTTTGCTACACTGCATAGTTCCAAAGTTATGAAAATGAAGTGGGAAGAACACTAGCTACAGAGTTATGGGGGCTATAATTCTTGATATTATACATTCAATGTCTTTCCTCATACTTTCCACACATGATATATATCTACATTTTTATTTCATCAAATGTAAATTACTTATAATGATCACTTTAAATTTTAGAGCATATATTTTACACTGGCATTGCTTTTAAAATTGCTATTGCAATGATAAACCTGTTGAGCAGAGCCAGTGTGCTCTCAGAGAAATCTGTGGTTGCTGATTGTTCTCAAATTGTCGTTATATTTTTAATAAAATTTTGTTTACCTTCCATCATTTAGAACTGTCATCTACCATTGCTGATTGATATGTTAGAATTATAGATTGCTTTCTTATTTTTACTACATATATCTTGAGTTATATATTACACAAATAATGAAAATAAAACTATACTTATGCAATCTGGTGGCTTGGACCACTTTCCTCCTACACATTTAGTAAATGCTGGTCCATCAATTCCAAAGCCTTCAGAACAATTGTATGTAACCTCTTCTCCATACTGGTAACTGTCTCGTACATGAGACACAATGCCATGATGAACTGAAGGTGGAGGGCCACAAGGAATTCCTGAAAAAGACAGAATGAGACTAACATAGTGAAATGATTTCACATTGCACAGAAATTCACTTGATTATGTCACTTCTGTATGTAACAGTACTAGAAGGAAATGTTAATAAGAAAGGTGTACCATCATAAAGAAGGTGGGCTGTGCTTCCTAATACCATATTTGGTTATCTTGCATTTGATAAACAGCTTTAAAACTGAGCTAAAACTTTGACACCCATGTGTTCCAAATCATGAGTGACAAAAGGAAGAAAAATAAAACCAAAGAATTAATAATGTTAGAAAAATACCATATATTGTGGGAAAAATACACTTAGGGGTTTAATATATAGTGGCAAATTAGATACTACAACTTACATAGGTAGATGAAATCTGTAGACTATACATTATATTTAAAAACAGAAATGCAAGAGTAAAAGTAGATTTCTGCTAGGAGCAATCTAGGAGAAGCTAAAAACTAGCAGGTGATCTTCCTGAGATTGTTTCACCATGGACTGTAAAGCATGATGGATTTATTCTTTTAGGTAAGGCTAGAGGGATTACATTTTTAGGAAAGATTCCTGCTATCAATATGCTTTTCTTGTTATTATTGAATATATATGATACCTATTATATATAAATAGGTATATATATTATTTATATATAATACCTATTATATATAAATAGGTATTAGCCCACCCATTTGTGCAGATTTCTGTAGAACAACGAAGATGCACTGTCTTATAGTGATGCTATATAGGCAAATAGATGATTTCTTAATTCTTAATGATGGTTTTATAATTCCTAAAATTATACTAGTAGTTATTAAGCCTTTTATAATAGAAATGTTATTAAGTCCTTTATGATATTAAAAGTGAAATGAGAACTATGCCAGTCTTCAAGTGTCATGAGTTCATTGCTTCTGAGATAGAAAGATGTTATTTACAATTTAGAACACATTCCAAGACATTGTAAAACAATTAACGAAAGGTCATAAAAAGGGAGCTAATGATTTATTGTAATGCAAGGTAAGAAGATAAAATATTGACCAAGTTTATCTATACAAATCTTCTATGATAACTTATAGTCTTTACCTCTCTGTGAAAATGTACAGTTAGATAATGAATGTCTAGTCTTAATGGATACATATGTAAGCATTCTCCATTGTAAACTTCTTTTTCAATTTATGAATGGAATTTGTGTTTGAACTTTTAGTGAACATATGTAAAAAAATAAAAAGGAGGCTTAGAGAAACTACATTATCTGTTCCCCTAGAAAAGGTACAAAAACTTGGAATGATTACATTGTACAGCATTTTACATCAGAGCAGGAGAGTGCAAGCTTAGGCATCAAAAGAGAGAGGAGGTTAGAGAGAGGAAGGAGAAGGACAACAGAGTAGAATAACTTAGAAATTAAAAGGAAACTTGGAAATTAAAAGAGCAATGCACTGAATGCAGAGGGAAAGAGAGACAAAGAGGATGTTTCAGAGAGAGTGGAAAGATAAGGCAGGCTTCTCCTTGTCATTGAACTGAACAGGTCTTCTCTTAACATCAAGGCATGCTTAGTCTTACTAAAGAGGACAGAGCTTTTTTTCTTGTAGTAAAGGGTTCAATTCACTTAGCAATAAAAGATTAGAAGCTTTTGCTTTCTCTATGCAATAAAGATGGCAGCTCATTTTCCATCCAGAATGAGTGAGTTCTTCCTGTGCTGGCATTTGGCTTCATATGCATATGTAAGTATGAATGTACATTTGTAAGTATGTAATTATGAATGTATAGCTGAGCCCAACTAGTTTGCCTGAAGATATATGAATATGCATGTATGAGTTTGTATATAAATGTATGTAAGTTTAGGCATAATTGCTTGTGTAAAAAAGTTTTTTCTTCTGCGAATGTGATTCTCTTTTCCTGGTTCAATAAAAATTTATTCTCCAAACCTCCCACCAGCCTGACAAAGGGGCAAGGCTTATTGGCAGGAGAGAAAAAATCCCTATCAATTAATCCTTTATTTTATCCCCTACTTAGGCTACAAGTGTTAATCACCCAAGCCAGCAGTTTTTAATCCTCAGAATGAGCAGGAAAGGTTTTAGAATTCTTTTAGAAGTTATCAACAAGCATTTAGTTTTGTATATTTGGTCTAACACTACTGAAGTTAGTTAGGTCCCTAAAAGTACACAGGAATCTGCAAATCTTCACTTAAGAGGTCGAAGGACCCTGCCCCCAGTTGGTTTTGATTAGTAAAAGAAAGTTATTGGTGGCCAATGACTAGGCAGGAAGACAGAGGTGGAACTTTAGGATTCCCAGGCAAGGGACTGAGGACAGGAAGGATAGAACTTTCATACCTAGAAAGGAGTAAAGACCAGGCCAGAGAAGGCACAAGAGACAGCCAACATGTAAGAGGTGGGAAAGAGTGGCTCAGCACCCCCATCCCTACAGCATCTTGATCAATAAAGATGGAATACAGATTTTAGTAAGTGATAACTCAGGAATATCAGAGGGGAGAGTGTAAGTTGTTTATAGCTTTTGGAGTGCCCCAGTCATTGAGCTGTTCAAGGCATACTAAAATATAAGGTTCTCTCTCTCTCTCTCTCTCTCTCTCTCTCTCTCTCTCTCTCTCTCTCTCTCTCTCTCTCTCTCTCTGTGTGTGTGTGTGTGTGTGTGTGTGTGTGTGTGTGTTTCATTTGTGAACCCAAACACTGGGGTGAGAAGCAAGAAACTCCTGCCACCACAGGTGGGGACATTTGAGTAGGATCAATTGGCAATTGCAACAATTTAGTATAGTTAGAAAATTGTAAGGCCAGAGACCATCATTCTTTAAAGCTACCTCTGACACCATCAGTCTTCAAAACTACTTCCAGGGACCATTAGTCCTTAAAGCTATCTCTATGTCTAACTCTTGAGACCAGCTTTAACACATTCCAGGCTTGGCAGACTCCTGGTAAATTTCAATGTAAACAATCCTATTAACTAAAGCTGCAAATATTGCATTATGCAAGTAGAAATGTATGGTTAAAATATCTAAATGAGTATATGTGCCAATCTACATCATTCTTTCTTTTAGTTTGATTGAAAGTAGATTATTGGTAATGACTTGTTTCAAACCAGAATTGAATTTTCTTATCAGTCTTACCGACACAACGAGGTGGAGTGCTCCATTTTCCCATGTGGCAGGTCACCTCATTCTCTTCAGTTATCCTGAAGCCGTCATCACAGACATAGCTGAATGTAGTGCCGTGTTCATGACTGCTGGGCTCAACAGCATCTCTCCTTTCTTCTGACAATCTGGGTAATTTAATAGATCCATGTTCTATTTTAGGGGGCTGGGTACATGGGGTTTTTGCTATATGAAGAACAAAAATGAAATAGTCAACAGAAAGAAAATGTTTACATTAGAAAATAAAATAAAAACAATCCATTAGAATAATCTCTCCACCATATTTATATTAATATTGTTTTTCTTTTTCTTTTTCTTTTTCTTTGTGTTCTTCTTTTTCTTTTGGTTTTTCAAGACAGAGTTTTCCTTGCTGTCCTGGAACTCACTCTACACATCAGGTTAGCCTCAAACTCAGGAATCTGCCTGCCTCTGCCTCCCAAGTGCTGGGATCAAAGGCACACACCACTACTGCCCATTATGTTCTTGTTTTCAATACCCACCCCTTCATCCAAGTTCTAATGTTGTAGAGTTATAGCTACTGACCAATGCAGTGTGGTAATGACTGCCATCTTCCATCTTTGCACACCATTTCTTCTGAGTCCTGAGTTAGGTAATTGTCTTGGCAAAGAACAGATACTTTTTCTCCATCTAAGTATTTCACTGTGGTTTCAATCACTTGGGCATTTGGAATCTGTGGTGGTGGAGGGCAAGATGTTTTCTCTATTCCTAGAAAACATAAAAAAATCAAGTAAATTAAATTATTGAAGTAATGATTTTCATTAAGTAGTAAATTAATTGTGGCCATGTAATGGCAAATGTAGTAATTGTGTCCATATATATATGTATATATATGTATGTATAAATATATGTATATATTTTCATTTGTTTACATCTCAAATGATATCCCACTTCCCAGTTACCCCTCTACCAACCCTCCATCTCACATCTGCCCTCCACCCTCCCCCTTTCTTCTTTGAGTGTGTTCTCCCATTCACCCATGCTCTCTCACCGCACTGCTCCAGCATCCACCTATGTTAGGGCATCAAACCTCCCCTGGACTAACACTTGTATTTTATATATTTCACTTGTATAGAAATTTAGTACAGCAATTCTTGTTCTTTTTTTTTTAATTTTTCTCATTCATTTTAAATGCAGTTTTACATTATTTTGTAAAACTTATTTCAATTATTTCCAGCAATTATAATATTTTAGCTGAGTTTTACACTTAAATACATTAAGATTAATGTTACATGAACATTTCTCTAGAGCTGTCTATGGATATTTATGACTAATATGTTGAATTACATTGAAAATTTTCATGGGATAGCTTACCAATATAAGTTGATTTACAAAAGTGGTACCTGCTTTTAGTTATTATACTAGTGAATTTTCTCATTGCTTTGACAAAATTCCCAATAATAGCACCTTGGGAAGGAAAGAAGAAAGGAAGGAAGGAAGGAAGGAAGGAAGGAAGGAAGGAAGGAAGGACTTAATATAGCTTACTATGCAGCACAGCCATGCCAGCAGAAATGTGAGGGATATTGTATTCATAGTCAGGAAGCACAGAGAAATTAATGCTAATATTCATGTCACCTTTCTCTTTTCATTTACTCCAGGATCTTTACTCATAAAGTGTTATCTACTCTTTTAGTAGATCAACACATCTCATTTAACCCAAATTAGAAATGTCCTCTCAGTCATGTTCATAGATGATTTTCCTAGGGAATTGTAGGTTATGCCAGTAAACAATAAGAATTAATCCTCACAATGATAATGAATTTGACATTGGATCTTGGTCAATAAGAGTGTGGAATAGGTTCACAAATGGTTTGTAGTATGATATTCAAAATTTCATCTATCCTGGACATTCTATTTAACATGAACTTGCTAGAGATGTGAAAACTGAGGGTTCATATCCAGGGATAATGTAGTGATGGTATTAAGTCCCTTCTGACATGTTTTATCAAAATCACTACAAAATTTAGGCACTTCAGATTCATTGTACAAATAAATATGAAACTGTGTTTTCTATGTGTTCATTAATAACTAAGTTTTTCTATTTCTCCTGAAGTAGGGTATACTGTACAGAAAGAAACTAACACTCTGTAGTAAATTCATTTTCCATATTCTTTGAACAACTAGCTAGCCACACAGGAAAGAAAAACAGGTACCCCAAAATTTCATACTATAATCAAAAGGATATTAGACACGATAAGACTAGAGGTAACTATAGAACATGTGAATTTCATGAACATGTATGTAATAGGTTGATTTTTGGAATGGCATGAAATATTTTTCTGTAAATTTTAGTCTTTAAGAAATAGTTTAAAATATCAAGTTAGGCAGGCCCTCCAAAATGACAGTTATAAATAGGGATAGGGAATCAAAACCAGTGGAATAAACTCATTGCTATTTACCTGGAATAAGAGATATCATATGAGTCAATTTTCTAGACAAACAGATGAATCCTTACAAGAATTAATAGATTATTAGACTGACAGCACACACGTCTTTTCTACAGAAACACGCGATGGTTAAGCATAGGCATCAAAATGGCACAGTATATATTTTTTGTGATAAAAGAATTAGAAGTAATAGGACTCTAAGAGTAAGAGACCATTAGGACAAAGAGGTGAATTCTTGTAGTTCAAGCTTGCTTGTGTGTTTTACATTACAGGTTAGTAACAAATGTAATATATTAGTTTTTAAACCATTTTCCATATTAAAAATTATTTTTACAATATATAAAATACTATAAGATTTTCTTCATATATGAAGAAATATCTGCCCCCATGAAATCTCAAATTCATGCTCTCCTAAAGAAGACATGCAGGATGCAAATCCAGTTGATATGTCAATATAGATAGGGAAAATATTACAAGGCCCTTTCTTTAGATGAAAAGATACAGTTAATTAATGGCTATCTAGATGGGGGAGACTCAATCTTCTTGAGGCATGAATGAGACAATAAATAGGTTGTCCAATCTCAAGAATTTAGCCTTAAACACAAACACACACATTGAAGAAACAGTAAATGGATTAATGAAGCTATATCTATATCTATATCTATATCTATATCTATATCTATATCTATATCTATATCTATATCCATATCCATATCCATATCCATATCCATATCTATCATCTATATCTATATCCATATCCATATCTATATCTATATCTATATCTATCTATCTATTTATTGAATTCACATAAGAAATTCTCAAAAACATAAATCTGCTTTAAGAACTCAAAGATCCTATAATTGCAGGTGAGAAAAGACCAAAATATTCACTACAAGACAGAACAAATGAGGGCTTACTTGTACAGTTAGGTTCAGGATCCCATCTTCCATTAATGCAGATTGAGTATCCATACTTCTGCTTTCCTCTACATTTGTAACTGATGCTAGAGCTATGATTAAATTCACCACTTTCAGGTTTGTTTGCCACTATTACAGCTAGTCCTGGTGCTTGGCACCTCACAAGTTGGTCTGTTGCTATATAAAAATATTTCCATGGAAAATAAAAACAATTACCAGAGTGAGTGAGCTGCTACATTTAAAATAGATATATAGTAAAAGAACAATGAAACTATGATTTATACTTATAAATTCTGCCAACAAAATACTGAGAGGCACAATACAGAAGTAGTTTATCTTGTGAGAACTAGGTCTCCTGTCCAGTCTTTTACATCTTAGTATTTGTGTCATTCAGGGATTTGGGTACTTGTCAAGAAGTACATAGGAAACAACTGTCTCAGATGCTTTACATAGCGAATGGTTATGACATTACCAGCTTTGGTCCCATACTTGAAGCTATGAAAACTTTAACATTTGTTGCTCTTCCATTGTATGATCGTTAGTTCATAATTAAAAATATTAAAATAAAAATGCGTGTGGATAGGATATTAGATGTTTCTAGTTGAAATTCTATTTTGTGATATATAGGATATGAGAAAAAAGATCCAAGATATATTGTACTAAAAAGAAATGTTTCAAAAATATTTTATGAGAGAGAGAATTGGTATAAGAAATTAGATGTTCAGATTCACCATCTATTTCTTTTATATTCCTGCCATAAAAGGAATATAAAGGAAATAGGAAATATAAAGGAATAAAGTAAGACTTCATAAGAGTCTATAAAAAGCTGTTTCATATGTCAGATCATCTGAAAAATATAATAATATGTCACAATAATAAAAAGTGTTTCCTTTCTAGCTTGCACAATTCACTGGGGTAGATCATCAACATGTCTGCTCCTCTGATGACCTCACAGTCTTAAGGACTCCCAAACAACTGCTGCAGCTGGGACCTCTAAGGAGTCCAGAAGTCTAAGGACACATCCCCTCTGCTCAAACTACACTTCCCTCCTTGCTGGGGCAGATCATCAGCTTGTCTGTTCATGTCAAGACCCCATAGTTTGAAGGTCTCCCATGAGATATGCTCCACTTAGGGCAACAGACCCCACAGTCTAAATGCCTCCCAGGAGATCTGCTGCACACAAGGGCAACAGGGAAGATCATCAGAATATCTGTCCCTCTGAAGACCCCACAATCTGAAAGCCTCCCAGGAGATTTGCTGCACACAAGGCAATAGACCCCACAGTGTAAAGGCCTCCCAGGAGATACTCTGAAGCCAACAGATTTTTTTGGCATGCATACTCTCTGAAGACCCCACAGTGTGAAGGTCTCCCAGGAGATCTGCTACAGCCAGGGACACAGATCTCCCATCAACCAGCAGCAACCCAGGGGCACAGGAGGCAGACTCCAGACAAAGACATCCAGGCTAGTTAACAACAGAGATAACCATATGGCAAGAGGCAAGTGTAAGATCATAAGCAACACAAGCCAACATATGTTGGCACCATCAGAACCCAGTTCTGCCAACACAGCAAGCCCTGGATACACTAACACACCTGAAAATCAGGAAGATGACCTAATATCCTATCTCATAAAGATAATAGAGTCCTTTTAGGAGCTATAAATAACCCACTGAAATAAATACAAAACCAAAAGTAGACAGGTAGAATCCCTTAAAGAGGAAACACATAAATCACTGAAAGAAATACAGAAAAACACAATCAAACAAGGGAAGCAGTCCAAGACCTAAATATGGAAGTAGAAACAATAAGGATGCAACCCTGGAAATGGAAAACCTAGGAAAGAGGTCAGGAGCTATAGATGTAAGTACCAATAACAGAATACAAGAGATAGAAGAAAGGATCTCAGGCATAGATGGAACCTTAGAAGATATTGAAACAATGGTCAAAGTAAACTCAAAACAGAAAAACTCCTACCCCAAAGCATCCACAAAATCCAGGGCACAATGAAAAGACCAAATCTAAGAATAATAGGAATAGATGAAAGTGAAGGTTTCCAGTTCTAAGGACCAGAAAACATCTTCAACAAATTATAGAAGAAAACACCCCCAAGCTAAATAAGGAGATGGTATAACAAGCCTATACATAAAGTATATTGGACCAGAAAAGAATAGGGTCACATATTATCTTTTCACATAATAGTCAAAACAGTAAATGCACAAGACAAAAAAAAAGAACATTGAAAGCTGTAAGGGCTCTCTGTGGATCCGGAGCTCTCCTCCGGTAAAGAAACTGGGGAAGACCCTGGAGGACCTGGGCACAGAGAGAAAGTTCCTGAACAGAACACCAATAGCTTATGCTCTAACATCAAGACAAATGGGACCTCTTAAAATTACAAAGATTCTGTAAGGCAAAAGACACTGTCAGAAAGACAAAACAACAACCAACAAATTGGGAAAAGATCTTCACCAACCCCACATCTGACAGAGGGCTAATATTCAATATATACAAAGAACTCAAGAAGTTAGATCCCAAAGAACCAAATAATCATATTAAAAATGGGGTAGATAGCTAAACATGGAATTTTCACCAGAAGAAATTCAGATGGCTGAGAAGTACCTTAAGAGATGTTCAACATCATTAGTCATCAGGGAAATGCAAATCAAAACAACCCTGAGATTCCACCTCACACCAGTCAGAATGGCTAAGATTAAAAACTCAAGAGACAACAGGTGCTGGCGAGGATGTGGAGAAAGAGGATCACTCCTCCATTGTTGGTGGGATTGCAAGATGGTACAACCACTCTGGAAATCATTCTGGCAGTTCCTCAGAAAATTGGGCATGACATTTCCAGAGGACCCTGTCATACCACTCCTGGGCATATACCCAGAGAACTCCCCTGCGTGCAATAAAGAAACATGCTCCACTATGTTCATAGCAGCCTTATTTATAATAGCCAGAAGCTGGAAAGAACCCAGATGTCCCTCAACGGAGGAATGGATACAGAAAATGTGGTATATTTATACAATGGAATATTAGTCAGCAATTGAAAATAATGAATTCATGCAATTTGTAGGCAAATGGTTGGATCTGGAAAATATCATCCTAAGTGAGTCAACCCAATCTCAAAAGAATACACATGAATTGCAGTCACTGATAAGTGGATATTAATGAGCCCAGAAGCTCTGAATACTCAAGACACAATTAGCTAAGCAAAAGATTCCCAAGAAAAGGGATGGAGAGGACCCTGGTCCGGAAAAGACTAAAACTGGTTTTGTAGGGGAGTACCAGAACAGAGAAATGGTGGGGAGGGGGGTGATTGGGGAATGGGGGGCGATGAGGACTTATGGGACATATGGTGAGGAGGGGGAATTGGAAAGGGGAAAGTCTTTGGAATGTAAACAAAGAATATAGAAAATAATAAAAAAAGGAAAAAAAAGCTGTAAGGGAAAAAGATGATGCAAAGTATAAAGACAGACCTTTCAGAATTACACCAGACTTCTCAACAGAGACTAAATTCAGAAGAGCCTGGTCAGAGGACATGCAGACTCTAAGAGAACACAAATGCAGCCCAGGCTACTATATCCTACAAACCTCTCAAAGGTCATAGATGGAAGAACCAATATTCCACACCAAATCCAAATTTAAGCCATATCTATCTATCTATCTATCTATCTATCTATCTATCTATCTATCTATCTATCTATCTATCTATCTATTTTCTTTCTTTCTTTCTTTCTTTCTTTCTTTCTTTCTTTCTATCTGTCTACCCTACAGATGATTCTAGAAGGACTATTCTAACAAAAGGAGGATACCTACACACAAGAAAACAAAACAAAAAAACTAAACAAAACAAATCACCCATAAATTAATTATTTCACAACAAAATCAAAAGGAAAGAACCCCATATACAAATGCCACCACCAACAACATAGCAGGAACTAACAATCATCTGTGTTTAGAATCTCTCAATATCAACAGAATCAATTTCCCAATAAAAAGACATTAGATAAGACTGGATATGCAAGCAGGATACAGCATTTTAATGCATATAAGAAACATACCTCAGTGACACAGCATACCCAAACTTATGGGACACAATGAAAGCAGCACTGAGAAAAAAATTCATGGCACTAAATGCCCTCGTAAGAAGACATTAGATAAGACTGGATATGCAAGCAGGATACCGCATTTTAATGCATACAAGAAACATACCTGAGTGACCCAGCATACCCAAATTTATGGGACACAATGATAGCAGTGCTGAGAGAAAAATTCATGGCACTAAATGCCCTCGTAAGAAAAGGCAGAGATTCTATGCTAGCAACTTAACACCTGAAAGTTTTAGAACAAGAAAAGCAAACACACCCAAGAGGAATAGAAGGCAGAAAATAGTGCAACTCAGAGAGGAAATCATCAAAATAGCAACAAAGAGAACAATATAAACAATCAAAGCCAAAAGCTGCTTCTTTGAGAAAATCATCGAGATAGAGAAATCCCTAGCCAAACTCACTAGAGGGCACAGAGAGTATCAAAATATACAAAATCAGAAATGAAAAGGGAGACATAGTGACAGAAACCGAAGAAATTGAAAGAAATCATCAGACCCTACTATAGAAGACTATATTCACAAAATACTGGAAAATCTAGGTGAAATGGATGATTCTTTAGACAGATGTCATATACCAAAGTTAAATCAAGAGCAGGTAAACTATTTCAACAAGCTCATAGCCCCTAAAGAAATAAAAGTCATTTAAAAAAAGCCCAGGTTCAGATGTTGTTAGTGCAGAATTCTACCAGACCTTCAAAGAAGAGCTAATACCAACATTTCACATACTATTTCATAAAATATAAACAAAACAACATTACCTAATTCATTCTTTGAAGCCACAATTACTGATACTTAAATCACAGAAAGACCCAACAAAAGAGAGAACTTCAGACCACTTTCACTTATGAACATCAATACAAAAATACTCAATAAAATTCCAGCAAACTGATCCAAGAACACTCAAAACCATCATTCAGTATGGTCAAGTAGGCTTCATCCCTGGGATGCAAGTTTAATTCAATATACAGAAATCTATGAATATAATCCACTATATAAAAACTCAAAGAAAAAACTCCCATGATCATTTCATTAGGTGCTCCCATTTCATTAGGTGCTGAAAATCCTTTGACAAAATACAACATCCCTTCATGTTAAAAGCACTGGATAGATCATGAATTCATGGCCCTTAAATAAACATAATAAAAGAAACATAGAGCAAAACAACATCCTGTATAAAATAGAATGGAGAGATCTTTGAAAAAAGTCCCACTAAAATCAAGGACAAGACAAGGATGTCCACTCTTCCTGTACAACTCTATATAGTATGTAAAGTTCTAACTAGGGCAATAAGACAACAAAAGCAGATCAAGGGGATACAAATTGGCAAGGAGGAAGTCAAGATATCACTATTAGCATATGATATGCTAGTATACATAAGCGACACCAAAAATTTTACCAAAGAACTTCTACAGCTGGCAAAGTGGCTGGATATAAAATTAACTCAATCAAATCAGTAGCCTTCCTTTAAACAAATGATAAATGGGCTGAGAAAAAATAGGGAAACAACACTGTTTACAACATTCACAAATAATATAAAATATCTTGGGATGGGGAGGGGGTAATGACTCTGCTGTAAAGAATTGAACGTAAAAAAAATAAAACTGTGTAGGTCTTATTAGTTAATTGAGAGCAAGATGAAGCCCTTTTTAATATGCTAAACATTTAAATTACTCAGTGAAGACAATAGTGTTTTTTTAAATTAGAGAAAAATTCAGTATAGTTCCTAGATATGTAGAGTGAAGTGATTAGGGATACAGCAAATAAAACTAATTAGCCAAAGGATTGCAAGTATTTTATAAAACAATATTTAAGATAGCTTAATCTTTCAAGACATCTGAGAATTAGTCCCTTACTTAAGACAAGATTGCAGAAAGACAAACTGATGTTGTATAAGAAAGTTAGGGAAGAAATGTAGTCAAGGGGACATAGTGACTGTATGATTTGTTTATGAAAGAATCTCATATTTTTAAAAAGAAAGTTACAGATATGAAGAATAATAACATTGTAGCAGGCTAATCATTTTTATATGGTATGGTGAACTCTGTAGCACATCTTGAGATAGCTGGAGAGACTCAAGAACATGACCACAGACATATTAACCTTAGACCAAAGCTCTGAAATCTGAATAACAAAAGCTGAACACTGGAAGTCAGAATATAGAATTGATTTTTCATGCCTGCCATGTGTCAGATTCTGTCCTGTATGAAATTGTTAAGCAGTTTTAAGACAGTTGTGAACATAGATTTTAAAGGATTGAAAGCAGTAGTTTGATATCATGTGTTTGTTTAGTAAAAATTATGAGGAATAATGATTTGAGGTACTAATATACATGAAAAAAGGTTTCAGAGTTGGTTGGCCTTCTGGGTATGGAGAACATGTCACTAAACACAGGTAGAAGCTCCCTTTTCAAAAGAGCTCCATGTTTCTCTGACATTATCCAAGACCTAGAACTATGATGAATAGTAACACTGGACACCAGGGACCATGCTGAAGGAACAACCCAGGATTACAACAAAAAATTTAGTTTCAGGGAAAAGTGAATGTAAGGCCCCAAATGCTTTCAGCCTCTCATTAAAGATTCAATAATCAAAAGAACCGAGGTACACATTTCAGGGTGAAATCATTCATGGACGACCTTTTCCTATCCAATTCCAGACAGTTTTGTATAGCTGAGTTCTTTCTACAGCTAATGGCAGGGACTATGGTCCAAACATCAAAACATGTGGCTTCATTTTGCAGTATGTAGAGTAGACGGAACCCTCATAGAAGCTTTGAAAGAGCAAAGTTTGTTATTCAGGTAGGAAATGGGTGATTTGCACACTTTATTTAATAGATGTGGAAGGGGAATGTCATATAAAATGAGCAATGGTATTTTTGTAACATAGTCATCTCTTCTTGGGTATTAGTGTTCAAATTTCACATTTCAGTCACATGAAAATTTATATCTAAAAGCTAAATTTGATAGAAAAATAATAAACATTTTCAGATTTTCTTATTAATGTCTGTTTACCTATAGACACGCATCAAAATATAAGCAGTAAGTTTGGGTTTGTAGTAATAGTTAATTTCTTAAGATTACTAACTACAAAATATGTATTAGGAAATAGATCTGCACTAAAAATATTAGACTTTATGACGTGTTCATTTGAGGCACACAGACTTACCAACACATAGTGGAAGCTGGGTCCACCTCCCACTAATGCAAGAAACTGACCCATGTCCAATCATTGTGAAGGCTTCTGCACAAGTAAACTCCACTGAATCTCCGTGGTGGTATGGAGGGACAGAAAACTTGACAGAGCCATGCTCAAGTTCAGGAATGTCTCCACATGTTGTTTCCTCCTCTGTAGGTATTTCACATAAGACACTTGTAATTAAAGCATCTCATGAGAAGCAAAACAATTTTAAGTATATTTTTAATTACCAACACATTTTGGCAAGGTTGTCCACTTTCCGTCAACACACTGGATTTTATTGGGTCCCTTTAGTAGAAATCTAGGTTTGCAATCATATTCCACCACATCACCATGGCTGTATTCGACTTTCTTTGTTCCCTTAATTTTCCCATTGAGTAGTTCAGGATATTGATCACAGGATCTTATTTGACCTATTGCAGAAATACTGTATAACTATAGATCCATCTAACAGTCTAAAACTCAAGAAAATGGATAAATTTAAGTAATTATTCACAGCATTACTTTTAATAATACTTTATAAATAAAAACTATTTACACTAGATTCACATTTCACAATTGTAATACACTTATTGAAATAAGGTTGCAATCATATTAAAGGTGGAACAATGTTTGGCAAAATAATGTTAGGCAAACTTGATACCTTGAAGATACACGCAAATCATTCAGCAATTGAGTTTTGACAATTATATGAATTTTCACTTTCACCAGTAATATTTTAACACATAATTATTAATTTGTAAACAATATAATCACTGTAGCTTAGCTGTTATGTCTGCATGTGTAATCACATCAAAACACATTTTAAGAAGCAATGTAGCTTGGTACAAATGTTCATAAGTGAGTATATATTAGCCACACAAAACACAGCCTTTGTGGATGTCTATATCTGAATTTGCTTTAGACTATAGACATACTGCAAAACAGGAATATTAAGAAAAGGATAATAAACTTCTGAATCTCACTGAAAAAATATAAAGCGGATACTGACCTTTACATGTCGGGAAACTAGGGGACCATCCAAAGTGGTAGCATTGCACTGAATCTGGTCCAACTCTGTGTCCCAAGCGGCAAGAAAATTTCAACAAATCTCCAACTCTATATTTTTCTTTCCTGGGATAAACAACTAAGTGTGGGTCTAATATGGGAATGCTGCATTCTATTTCTTGAAAAGTAAGATCATCAGAATATACAATTAGTCATTGATAAGTAGGCTTATCTCTCTCATGTACATTCATGGACATCAATAACCATCTTCCTTATAAAGGGGCTGCATATTAGTTTTAGTATATCATATTGATATAGTCCCTAAATCAATTTGAAGCTGTCAGAGAAATGTAAGATGGTACAATATATTAGGTATAAAATTGATTATTAAAATCAACTTATTTTTACTGGACCTGAGTTGCTACAGAGAATTATTGAAGTTGAAGTAATAAGTCTCCTAAACTCACAATACAAAAGTGTTTTTTTTTGCATTTGAAGTTAGTGCCATTATGAATCTAAATCACATATTAAAATTTATTTTAGTTGTATACTGAGAAAGTTGGTCACATAATTTAGTTCTCGTGAATCTTAAGTTAGAAAAATGTAATTATCTATTTAAGTTAAAAATAAAAAGGATGTGCAAAGAATTTACATTAAACTACTTTTGTTTTCCCAATCCTTAGTAATAACTAATTGCCAATTATTCCAACTCAAATTAAGAATATGCAAAATTCTTCATTACAATAAAATTTTCTTCATTTTTTAGCACCTTGGGAGGGGGTACCAAATGCTAAGCATACAAACAAACATATTTAAAAATATTTTTTCTTGAAATTCCTTTCTTTGCTAATTTAGAAATTTTAAATAGAATTTTAAAATTAGGGTGACAAATAAAACAGTATTCATTCTTTCAAACTCAAGTGTTAGTATATAATCAGCAATAGATTTGCAAAACATTCTTTATACCTAGTATCTAAGGAACAAAAATCACTTTCTTTGGGTCTTGCAATACAACTCAGAGGAATAGCTTTTGCTAGGTACATGAAACCCTCTGACAATACTTTCCAGATGATACCTTTGTTTAATATTGAGTCTTAGATTAATGGGAAAATATCATACCACCACAATTAGTCTATAAAACTATTATGATCATCTATAGCTATTGCTATATTTGTTTCTGTTCATATTTATGTATTTTTACTTATTTTACACAAATTTTGTTACTAACATATCATAATACTCTACCTTCACATGATTAAAATTCGTATTTCCTATGGACTCTAACACAGTAACCATAACGTATGAGATGTGACTTAATGACCTGTGTGAGCTGAGAGAGATGCATCCCTTTGAAAGGCTAACCCTTAGTGCATATATATGAAAATGTGAGTATCAATGTACATTCTTTGGTGTATTGTTTTGAAAGTTTTCTATAAATACTACTCAGCTTAAGTGGCCTTGATGATGATAAGGAGAAGGATAATAATAACAATGAAGATGAGGAAGATAATGGTAATGATGCTGAAAATATTAATATTAATAATAATAATAATAATAATAATAATAATAGTTTGTTCACATCTCATCACAATGGAACAACTCCCAGATCATTTGAAATAAGCCTGGATAGTGTTAAATCTTATCCAGTTCTTTACTGCATGATTGAGGCTATAACACTTGATCACCAATCTGCCATATTTCATTCAAATTTTAGAGATGTATTGTGCTGACAGGTTCCTATCTATTATTTAATGATAATGTTCACATTATCATTAGTCTATAAATTTGGAACAGAACTCTATCTTATCATATCAGTTTGTACTATTTTCTCTCTCACTCCATTTCTTCTTCTCTTGTTCACTTTTGTCTGTCAGACCTGGACACATTGAAAAATCTGTGCAAATTTGTTGGGTAACAATTTCTTTGAGGTTAAAATAGTCCATCATTCTTGGAAGCAACTTAAGCAGGAAGATAAACAAATCAAAACAGCTTTATGGAGTCCCTGAAACTGAACAAATTCAGCAGGCCCCTCCTTTCCAGAGTAAACAAGTGAGCCAGGTTGCTAGAAAAGCAAAGCTGCAAAGAAGATACTCAGACCACCCTAGATGCAAAAATAAAAGACCGAGACCATACCAGCTTCTTGGACGAATTAAGAAGTTTCCCAGCTTTCTGGAAGTGGATACTTGAAAAGACACTCTCCAACATATCTTTACAGCTGTGCAATATGCTACAGGACCCTAGTTTTTGTGAACTGTTAACTATGTTGGGTAGACATTGGTGAAACTGTCTTTGAGTCATTTCTGATCCTTTAAGTAACCCCTCACCCACATGTCTATAAGTAACCCAATAAAGGTCATGCATCACAAAGCTGGTCTTTGGTGGTACCAATATTTTGGTCTCTATAGCCTCCTGTGGGGAGAAGCTGCTACTTTAAGTCTCAGTCTACTATGTCTGGATAACTCCTTTGATGTTGGTGCAAAATAGAGGACTACATTTTCCAACCTGGCTTCCCTTTCTCTCACCCTGTCTGGGGAGACAAACCCACCAAAGGCTCTACCTGGGGAATCTTAAATAGTTCTTGGCAGACCTTCAAGTTCAACTTTCTCTTTCCTGATAAGAACCCACCCAGCAAGTACCCAGGATTCCCTGAATGCCTCTCCATACAAACGAGGCATTTGCAGAACTATAAACTCTAGCTAGTGGTTTCACAATCACCCTGAAAAAATCCTTTCTACTCTCCAAGGTTCATATATGACCCTTATTCACACTGTATAATGTGCATTCATAAACTCACATAGAAGAAAAGAATGTACACAAGGTAAGATCATCTAAGAGAGCTGATTCATTAAAATCCTCAGAGAAAGCCTCCTATTCCCATGCATTCACTCCCCACTGAACTGGGACCTTGCAAACCCTACTGATTCCTTACTGCATTTCATCCTTCCTGCTGGTGTACAGTGGTCTCTGGACACCCTAAGAGAGGAAAGTAAGGACAGGAACCATTGGCTCCCTAGCTGAGGGTTTGTAAACCCTTGCATATCATCTCCACTGGAAAAGATTTGTTACCAAATAGAATTGTATGTAACTACTTTCTCTTTTGACCATTTTATATTTGTAATGCTAGGACTGACCTTAAGTCTATATGTGGACTAACCATGTATTATCCAACTGAATTAATGGCTCTCCCCTTGCATTCTATTTTAGTGTTAGAATGTATTGTAGAAAACCCCGATTTCACAGTCTTGGAGTGTTTATAATCAGAGAGAAATTAATGGTTATTATTTGTTTGTTTTGTTTATTTTTATTTTTGTTTTTACATTGAATACCACATGTTTCTGTTGTTTGCTTATGATTAGTCTTCCAATGTAACCCAGACTGGTCTGGAATTCAAGCCCTTCATACTATGAATCCTATGTGTCAAAATTATAGGTATGTACCACTTACCAGGTGCATACATCCTTAATTAATTACATATTTATATACACTTGATGCTGCAAATCATATTTCTTAGTCTTTGCTGCAATTCATTCAATTTTTTCACTTCCATTTTCCTATATTGTCTCCCCTCATGCTTTATGTTTTATGACTTTGTTTCATAATTAAATCATATTTTGTTAATTGTAATCTAGTTTAAATCATTAAGGGTTTGCATTAATGATAAAACCCAATTATACTCTAATAAGAGATATGTGATATAAACAACCCTTAAAAAGGAGTCATTAATTTAATATATTCTTGCTTGTTTGTTTGATTTTAGAAACCAAGACTTATTCTGTAGCTCAAAATGTCCTCAGTCTTATAACCCCTTGTTTCACGGCCCTAAGTGTAGGAATCACAAACATGTGACATGTACACCTGATGAATGTATAATTTTAAAAAACATCTGGCCAGTGAAATGGCTCAGTCAATAAGAGTGCTTGCCACCAACCCTGGAGTCCTGAGTTCTATCTCTTAGGCTCGTATGATGTAAAGAGTAAACTGACTCTAACAAGTTCTCTTAAATCTATCTACATGTACACTGTAGTATTAGTTCTGAAACTCAAGATGAATGTTCAACTGAGGCAGCCATGTAGCATATCAAAGCAGACACTGACAAGTCTGTCTCAGCATCGCCAATATATTTCACAAAGCTGAGGCTTCTCTGCACTTCTCACTATACTGTCTCACTTTAACCTTTGCAGACCCTGAGTTTCACCACCCTTGCCCCAGCTGTTCTTCCCTATATAAACCAGCTATTTGGCTGTAGATTCTCTTGTGCTCTGGGTCTCTGGGTTTCCAGGTACTCTCCTAGCTCCCCTTTTATTATATCCCTCAATTGTTTCCACCCAAACACGTGACCTGTTTCAGTCTGTATCCTTCCAGATAGTTCTGACTGATTTCCCCCCAATATGTACCATAAAACGTCTCTAGTGCAGTCAGGTTCTCTTTCTCTTCACTCAGTGTTCATACCTCCATAAACACAGACATGCATGCACACACAGAGTAGACAAATGAATGTAATAAATAATAAGACAAAATACTATATCACCTTTAGTGTTCATGACCTTTGGTCTTTCTCCAAGTTTATAATAAGTCAGAGGGCACATTCTAGAAAATTCATTTTTAAGTAACACAAAAATATTTATTTTTGTTTTGTAAAATAAAATTCTAGACAAGATAGCACTCACCATAACATGAGGGTTTATCAGACCATCCATCATAAGTACAAGTTATGGAGCCTTTGGTATGTTTATATTTGTTTTCATGTCCAACATGGCATTCATAATCTAATTTGTCATTGAGTTTAAACCATGTGTTATTATTTTTAGATTTAGCATTCTCAAACACAGGCACATCACAAGACTCTAGTGCAAAATAAAATTGGAAATTTTATTTCTAATGTACCAATCTACAATCTGAGTAATTTCCATGGAAATAAAAGTCTATATAGGTTAATATATGATGGCAAATTAAATAGTGTATAAAATTCCTTAGACAAGCTTCACAGCTCAATTTTCATATATTTAATCACATAATACAAATAACATGACAGATTTTAATTTTGGGGGGAAGTGGAACAGAATATTGTACATTATAATTTCATATTTAGTAGTTAATATGACATAAAATACAGAAATGTTGACTAGCTAAATTTAGTACAGGTGCCTTGCTAATTTCAATTTAATTGAAATGATTAATGTATGATAATATTTTTAATTTCTCTTTCTTTAACTAGATTCTATAAAAGCAAAACAGATAAAAATTTCAATTTAAAAATTTCAAATTAAGAAAGTAAAGAATATCTTAAATTGCCTTGTTATTTAAGGTATGTTGAATAATTCTTTAAAAATAGCACTGAGTAACTTTCTACTCAATAAGACAAGATGAACCAATTATTATTCTTAGAAAGGCTTCATTAACATTTTTTCCTTAAACCTTTAAAGCACCAAAATTTGCTGCTACCTGGAAACTTTTCTTTTTCTCTAAAATAAAGAAACTTGGGAAGGATTTCGATAAGGGACATGTTCTGTGATGAACCTTAATTCACAGTGTCAAACACATAAGGTTATCACAAATTCAGAGATTTAAAACATGGGTATATATCTTCATAAGAAACTTTACATATTGAAACAAGGTTTTGGTATTCAAAGAGGAAGATCTTTACAAAAGGCAGATAGTTAAAGAATCTTTCATGAGACATAAAATTATTTGATATTTTTAAGGCTTTGAAAAGGGAAGTGATCTTAGTCTACAATACAGGAAGGCCTCTACAAGAAAAAGCAAATAGTTGTGTAGTTTTACTTTAAGTCTTTTAAATGAAGTAACACCACTAACATCAAAGAACAATTAAACTAAACTTTTCTATGGCATCAGTATAATGGCAACAATATAATGAAATACTCACTAATGCATGAGGGTTGAGATGACCATCCATTTTGTAGGCAAGTAATTGATCCTGATGTTTCTCCATTTGCTGTTATATATCCCTGTTTACACCTATATTGAGTTTTTCTATTTACAGCATATATTAAATCAGTTTCAGAAAAAAATCCATTATCAATTTCTATATCTGACTTTGAGCATGTCTCTAAATGGGGAAACAGGTAAGAATAATGTAAGTATGTATACAACAGCTTAAAGATTCATAATGTATGAATATATGTAAAAATGCATTATTCATTTGTACAATAATATCTGAAATAATCAAAACAATTAACATTACTGGGTCAAGAAAAACCACTCATAGTTTTAAAGATTAAAAAAGAATGACTTAAATTATTTATGCATATTACATTTTTTTGGTCAAGTGGATCCATAATACTATAGAATGTCAGAAAAATTTAAACTATGTTTTTTTTTACCTTTTGTAAATGTGAGAATAAATTGGCTTTCTAGTATGTATCAAACATATTTAGCCAATTAGGGTTCCCGAGGTTGGGTAATGATCTTGGGAAATTTATTCACGTAGATGCTACAGATACCAGTACCAAGAATTTGGAATGTCATAGTGACTGAATGCCTAGAAAAAGGAAGGAGAGGCCCCAGGTCCTGGAAAGGCTTAGTGCAGCAGTATAGGGGAATACCAGAACAGGGAAATGGGAAGGAGATGATTGGGGAACAGGGAGAGGGAAGAGGGCTTATGGGACTTTCGGGGAGGGGGGATCCAGGAAAGGGGATATCATTTGAAATGTGAATAAAGAATATATTTAATGAAAAAAAAAACAAAAAGCAATGGGTGATGAAAGTTCAAAGAAGTTCAGAACAAAAAAATAATAGAACACATTCCACCAAATCACTGGTCAGCCATGTCCCCCTGAAGCATGCCCAGCAGCAGTGAGCTGTGCCCTCTCCCAAGAATTTTAAGATCCAGGGTTCTGCCTGTACTCCTGGATGGTTACTATGAACAACCAGATGGCTAAAGTTCAGCTTAAGCACACAATGAACAAATGCCAGGGCAATATGGCTCATCTAGAAGAAAGCAATACTATTTCAGCAAGTCCTGGGTATCCTAACACAGCTGAAGCACAAGAAAATTATTTTAAAGCCAATCTTATGAAGATGATAGAGGACTTCAAGGAAAAATAAATACATACTTAAAGACAGGAAATTACACTCAGACAGAGAAAGGAAATTAATAAAATTATTCAACACCTGAAAATGGAAATAGAAGGAATAAGGAAAACACAAAAAATCTGGGAATCCTTTAGGTGGAAAACTTAGGTAAGAGAACAGGAACTACCATTTTCTCTGTACCCATTCATATAGTACTCAGAATTTTAGCTAGAGAACCAAGATTACAAATTGGAATGGAAGAAGTCAAAGTAGCACTATTTGTAGATAAAGTGATAGTATACATAAGTGCCTCCAAAAATTCTACTAGAGAACTCCTACAGCATTAAAAACACCTTTAGCAAAGTGATGGCATAAAAATTAACAACAGCAAAAAAATCAGTAGCCTTCCTTTATAAAAACAATAAATGGGCTAAAAAAAAAGAGATAGGGGAAACAACACCCTTCACAATAACTGCAAATAATATAAAATATCTTGGTGTAACTCTAACCAATCAAGTGAAAGATCTATATGACAAGAACTTCAAGTCACTGAAGAAAGAAACTGAAAAAGATATCAGAAAATAGATAGATCTCCTAGGTTTATGGATTGGCAGGATTAACAGTAAAAATGGACAACTTGCCAAAAGCAATATACAGATTCAATGCAATTCCTATTAAAATTCTAAAACAATACTTTACAGACCTGGAAAGAACAATACTCAACTTCATATGGAAAAGTAACATTCCTAGGATTGCCAAGACAATCCTGTACAATAAAAGAACTTCTGGCCTATAACCATCCCTGATTTCAGGCTATTCTACAGAGCAATAGTAATCAAGCCTGCATATCATTGGCATGAAAACAAACAGGTTCCTCTATGAAATCATATCAAAGACCAAGAAGTAAAACCATGCCCCTACAGACACTTGATTTTTGACAAAGAATTCAAACCTATACATATGAAAAAAAGTATTTTTCAACAAATAGTCTAACTGGGTATCTACATTCAGAACAATGCAGATAGATTCATGTGTATCATCCTTCACATAATTGAAGTAGAAGTGGATTAAAGACCTCAAGATACACACAAATACACCAAACATGATAGAAAAGAAAATGAAGAATAGCCTTAAACACACTGACACAGGAAACATCTTCCTGAACAAACACCAATAGCTCAGACACCAAGATCAACAATCAATAAATAGATTCTCATGAAACTGAATATATTCTGTAAGGCAAAGGACACTGTAAAAACAATAATCGATATAAATGTAACAGTGTATTGATTGGGTAAATAGCAATTATTGACAAGGCAAATAATAAATGATAACTGTTTACAGAAACTTGAAACAGGAGATTCTCTCTCTCTTTTCACTTTCTAGTGAATGTCCCACCATGTTGTTTATCCTACTCAGCCATTGGGTGATTAGCATATATTGACAAGGCAGAGAATAAATGGTAACAAGTTTACACAAACTTGAGATGTATATTCCTGGTATAAGCATTATAATCCTGTGCCCTTTGGAACAGATTATGATGGAAGGAAAATAAGCATTGGAATCACCCAAGGGTAAACTTTACACAGAATAAAAAACTCTAGGCTTACAAGACATTATCAATAGGAAAAAGTAGTAGTCTAAAATGGAGAGAAATGGAGAAGAGAAAAATCATGAAGTAGAGCTTTTTGATATTCAGTGCCATCTTCCAGCTTCTTTGCCTAGATGTAGATACACATCTCAGCACAGTATAACCCTTTTTGATGCAGAAGAACATGAGAAGAAACACTACTCTAAATAGTAAGGTCAAATATTCTGAGCACACCAACAATGTGAGATATTTCAACTGGAAGAGTGAAGTATTCCTTTGATCAACCTCATACTTTAGAAAGAACACAGAAGTTTATCCATATTCCAAACACACCAGTTGGAAAGCAAAAGCTTCCTAAACAAATATAATAAAATCTAAAAGGGAACACAATGATCAATCAACCTCATACTTTCAACTAAAAAGATTTCTAGTCTCAAGCACTTGCTGCAAGTTTCATCAGAGCTCTGTTGCTTTTCTCAAGTGATTGCCATGGAGGTGAAAGAAAATGCACTTTTGGCAATACCTTATCTCTTAAATATCCAAGAAATTCATTTGGTAATGCTCAAAACCCATTGCAGCCAAATATCAATGGTAAATCACAACCATAAATCCATAGCATGACTACTGTGAGCCTTATCAGTTACCTAAGACCCATTAAGACATTAGAAAAAAGCAGAAATTATAATAAAGTAAGCAGTTGTGGTGGTGGTCATATCTTAAACTGAAATAATGGATCAAGGATATAAAAGGAATTATGTTCTCAACAGAAAAACATAATCCTACATAGTAAGAACTTTAAACTATATTATGAAATGTCCCTAAATGAATGAACTTTTAAACAGACTTAGAAGACCTAAATTAAAGATTCTCCAAATTTACAATATCAGTGGTGATTGGAATTAAATCTTTATTCCCAAGACAAGTACTAGCTGATTACATAATAGTAAACCTTTCTAAGAGTTTGTTGCTATTTTTCTCCATCAGATATGTCCAGATGATCAGAATATCAACACAGAGCATACATACTACCTGAAAAGACATGTCACATTTCTTACTTATGAAGACCTGTTTGGGGTGGCTCTTGCCTACATATTCCTACACTTCTCTGCCCTCATGGATCTTGTTCTTGAAGCTTTGGGGAAATGCAAAGACACTCCCATTGTGAAGGTTAATAATCTCACACTTAGTTTATCCTGTTGGTCTCTTTCCTATTCTGCTACTTCTGTCCCTTGCTCTTCATTGGGTATCTCAACATGGTCTCATACATCCTGCAGCAAACTACATTTGGTGTTATGTTCACAGTAGTTATTTCTACTGTGATGGTCAAAAGAAGGGCAGTAGGTGGTTCCACTTTCAAATTTATTATTCCAAAGTAAAGATAAGAAAGCTGCTAGTAAATAGGGTACCTAATTTTGTTATTCCTCTTTGTAATTTTTAACTTGTAAAATTAACTGACTAGAGTCATGTCAATTAATCTTACAAAAATTAATAGATTAGAAAAAGGCATAAACCATGCTACTCACTAAAAACAAAGTAGATGCCATGAACACCATTGCTTTAATATAGAAATCATGCAATGTCTATGCATCTACAGTATACACATAGTATCTTTTTCTTGACTAGAACATAAAGTGGTACAAGAATCTAAAGATTTAGCTAAATTCACAGCTATATCATACTTAACAGAATAAACTCAGTTATACTATATTGAGTATCTCCAAGTTGACCTAGCAAGACATTTATTACACATGAAAACACCCACTCTGAAAATTACATGGTAAGAGACCCCAGCAGCAGGACACTTTTAAATGGTTGAGGATGTAGATATTTTAAACCTTATGTGAACAATGTGTTGATGAATAAAAATTCCTCAGTTCTCTATATATTTCTATCACCTGTACTATTCTTTATTATTTAAAATTTTGAGTGTGATTGATTAAAATTGAAATTAAAAGCCAAATATACTAAAATATTTTGAGTCTTATATAGTGTAATATTCACTAAAGAAACCTGATGGTGAATGTACAAACACACAGAGCAGTGAAAGATTAAAGAAAGTCAACCACTGGGGCTGGAGAGATGGCTCAGTGATTAACCTTTTTCAGAGGTCCTGAGTTCAATTCCCAGCAACCACATAGTGTCTCACAACCATCTGTAATGGGATCTGATGCCCTCTTTTGGTGTGTCTGAAGAGAGCAATGGTGTACTCATATGCATAAAATAAATCAATAAATCCTTTTTAAAAAGTCAACCACCATACATACATAGAACCAGAACTCATTTAGCAAGAATTAATGGCAGTTACACAGCAGAATATAATCTTTTCTCAAAAAGGAAATCAATACTTAGACATGTAAATGTAAAATAATTAGCTTAACATTAGTTCTCACACCCATATAAAATGTACACCAAAATGTATAAAACCTAAATGTAAAATATAAACTTCTAGATAAACATCTTTTTTTCTTAGGCAATGGCATTTATGACGACACAAAATGACAAATATGTTAGAAAAATTTGATATGTTGAATAGCATGAGAAAAAATTGCTATTATTTACAAAAAGTACCCCAGCTAGAGGTGATACATTGAGCCTTTCTCCCCTGTCAATGCTGGGATTTGGCTTGCTTGAGCTTGGGAAGACTTTGCATAAGAGGTCACAGGGAGAAGAAGACACAGAGACAGACATGGCCATTGTCCAGAGGATCAGCACACAACCTCGAGGTTTATTTGTTGTTATTTGTTTTGTTTTGCACTGTATTGTTTTTAGGAGCAAAATACCGGTAGATAGGTACAGGGAGATATATAGAACAAGCTGGGGTAGGAGATAAATATGGGCAAACTATGTGATATTTGCAAAGATCTAGTAAAAATGAGAAAGGTAAAAAGAAGATATTTGTTACAGAAGACTGATAGTTTGAAAATAGAGTTGTAAATGTAAGGAAATCCTCTTGAAGAAAACTAGCATGTAAAAAGTCAACAGGTGTAATATACTAAGTTCAGAGAGTCATAGAGCTTGCAAACCATCATTATATCATGGTAATCACTGCTGTATTCTGTTTTAATAAGTGTATAAAATGTCTGAATGCAAGAACTATACTTGCTTCAGGCTCAGGCTTCCTGAGACCCCTCTCATACCACCTAGTTTTAATTTCCACCAATGATATTAGGGATTCCTAGTTTGGTATGCAAGCCCTGGAACTTATAACTAAGTACTATCAAAATTCATTTAAAAATCAAATAAAAAACAAAAATAAAATGAGCATAGCTTTAAAGAACCTTTTTCAGATAAGACATGCAGTGGCAGATGAGCTCTGCAAAGGACGCTGTTCTTCAGCTGTGTTCCATGAGATGTGAGATACTACCACTAAGGGTTTATAATCTCATAATAATGACAAAGATAATTTCCAAGAGTTTTCATTTGTGAATATTGAAATCAAAGTTTCGGGAAACTAACATACATACACTATTGATCTAGCAAATCCTTTCCGCCAAGGAGGATAAACAAATAAAGACTTCCATCTCTTTAAAGCTTGCCCACTCATCCCAGGGATGCAGGGATGGTTCAATATACGGAAATCCATCAATGTAATCCACTACATAAACAAACTGAAAGAAAAAAACCACATGGTCATCTCATTAGATGCTGAAAAAGCATTCGACAAAATTCAGCATCCTTTCATGCTAAAAGTCTTGGAAAGAGCAGGAATTCAAGGCCCATACCTAAACATAGTAAAAGCAATCTACAGCAAACCAGTAGCCAACATCAAAATAAATGGAGAGAAACTTGAAGCATTCCCACTAAAATCAGGGACTAGACAAGGCTGCCCTCTCTCTCCATATCTTTTCAATATAGTACTTGAAGTTCTAGCAAGAGCAATTAGACAACATAAGGAAGTCAAAGGGATACAAATTGGAAAGGAAGAAGTGAAACTATCATTATTTGCAGACGATATGATAGTTTACCTAAGCGACCCAAAAAACTCCACCAGAGAACTTCTACAGCTGATAAAGAACTTCAGCAAAGTGGCAGGTTATAAAATTAACTCAAGCAAGTCAGTGGCCTTCTTGTACTCAAAGGACAAGCAGGCTGAGAAAGAAATTAGGGAAATAACACCCTTCACAATAGCCACAAACAACATAAAGTATCTTGGCGTAACTCTAACCAAACAAGCAAAAGATCTGTACAACAGGAACTTCAAGTCCTTGAAGAAAGAAATCGAAGAAGACCTCAGAAGATGGAAAAATATTTCTTGCTCCTGGATTGGCAGGATCAATATAGTAAAAATGGCCATCTTGCCAAAAGCAATATACAGATTCAATGCAATCCCCATCAAAATCCCAACTCAATTCTTCATAGATCTAGAAAGAGCAATTCTCAAATTCATCTGGAGCAACAAAAAACCCAGGATAGCTAAAACTATTCTCAACAATAAAAGGACTTCTGGGGGAATCAATATCCCTGACTTCAAGCAGTACTACAGAGCAATTGTGTTAAAAACTGCATGGTATTGGTATAGCAACAGGCAAACAGATCAATGGAACAGGATTGAAGACCCTGAAATTAACCCACAGACTTATGGTCACTTGATCTTTGATAAAGGAGCCACAACCATCTGATGGAATAAAGATAGCCTTTTCAACAAATGGTGCTGGTTCAACTGGAGGTCAACATGCAGAAGAATGCGAATTGACCCACTCTTATCTCTTTGCTCTAAGATCAACTCCACGTGGATCAAGGACCTCCACATAAAACCAGACACACTGAAACTATTAGAAAAGAAACTTGGGAAGACCCTGGAGGACTTGGGCACAGGGGAAAAGTTCCTGAACAGAACACCAATAGCGTACGCACTAAGATCAAGAATCGACAAATGGGACCTCATAAAATTACAAAGTTTCTGCAAAGCAAAGGACACTGTCCGAAGGACAAAACGGCAACCAACAAAGTGGGAAAAGATCTTTACCAACCCCACATCCGACAGAGGGCTAATATCCAATATATACAAAGAACTCAAGAAGTTAGACCGCAAAGAAACAAATAACCCTATCAAAAAATGGGGCACAGAGCTAAACAAAGAATTTTCACCAGAAGAAATTCGGATGGCCGAGAAACACCTTAAGAGATGTTCAACATCATTAGTCATCAGGGAAATGCAAATCAAAACAACCCTGAGATTCCACCTCACACCAGTCAGAATGGCTAAGATTAAAAACTCAAGAGACAACAAGTGCTGGCGAGGATGTGGAGAAAGAGGAACACTCCTCCACTGTTGGTGGGATTGCAAAATGGTAAAACCGCTCTGGAAATCAGTTTGGCGGTTCCTCAGAAAATTGGGCATGGCACTTCCAGAGGACCCTGGCATACCACTCCTGGGCATATACCCAGAGGATTCCCCTACATGCAATAAAGACACATGCTCCACTATGTTTATAGCAGCCTTGTTTATAATAGCCAGAAATTGGAAGGAGCCCAAATATCCCTCAAAGGAGGAATGGATACAGAAAATGTGGTATATTTATACAATGGAATACTACTCAGCAATTAAAAATAATGAATTCATGCAATTTGTAGGTAAATGGTTAGACCTGGAAAATATCATCCTGAGTGAGCTAACCCAATCACAAAAGAATGCACATGAAATGCAATCACTGATAAGTGGATATTAATGAGCCCAGAAGCACTAAATACTCAAGACACAAATAGCAAGTCAAATGATTCCCAAGAAGAAGAAAGGAGAGGACCCTGGGCATGTAAAGATTGCATCCAGTTTAGTAAAGAAACCGAGGGGGGAGGGGGAATGATTGGGGAATAGTTGGGGGGGAGAAGAACTATGGGAACTATGGTGGGTGGGAACTGGGAAAGGGGAAAGCCTTTTAAATGTAAACATAGAATATAGAAAATAAAAATAACTAAAAAAAAATAAAAGAAATACTTATAGAACTAAAAAAAAAAAAAAAAAAGCTTGCCCACAACAATGGCCTGCATACCAAGATACTGCTAATGGTACAATCACAGAATGTATATATCTGTGGTAACCAATAGCTTAATAATTATACCTAAGTCTCTAACAATAAGTAGGAATTTATGCCTAATACTGGAAACCTAGCCAACTCCCCTAAAGGAAAACCTATTACTGCCTCTTTGCTAAACCAATACCATTTCTAAAGGTATTGTAAATCTATATTCTGATATGTGTAGTTATGTGCTAACCCCATCGCTCACCAAAGAAACTTCTGTTTTACAGCAAATAGAGATCAGTAAAGAAATCCACAACAGGTAAAAAATAGAGAGAACTACTAGTTCTAAATTGACCAATCCCAGGCAATTATATAAGTCAATCTATACCAAAGGCCTAGGGATCTTTGTGGAATTAGGCACAAAATAGATTATGAGAGCCAGAGAATCATCTTATCTATTGTGAGATAGTGTCTTCTATATATGACAGGGAAACAGCACAGAATTATGATTGTCTAAATAAATTCAGCACAATACCAATCAACATGCCAAAGCATATAAATAAACCCTCCTAATCAATGCCACTAGATGAGGAGCAATAGATAATCAATACTTGCTGGGAGATGAAAATCAATCTTTTCTAAGAATAAGTCTCTCTCTGGTATCCCAAGTGATCATGCCTAAACATAAATACATTCCACAAGCACTAAGTGGACTTAGTAGTTTGTGTGTGTGTGTGTGTGTGTGTGTGTGTGTGTGTGTGTGTGTGTATGCAATTTTACTTATAGAAATAGAGGTCAAGAAGGGAAAGAAGGGAGGTCAAGAAGAGGAAAGGAGGTAAGTAGGTGGGAAGAGAAATGATAAAATGTTGTACTCATATATTTTCAAAGAAGTAACAAACCACTCAACTCAGCAAAGAAGCTTCTATTCAAAGATCAGCTTGTAGACATGAGACTGAAATATTGAGTGCTACATGGAATATCTTTATCACAATTATCTCCTGCCAAGGCTCAAGAAACATTGAAGAAAAATGGGTAGAAACCATACAACATCCAAAAAATATAGTTGACTATGAGGAAGCAGTATTTTCCAGACCTAGCAAAGAGGATACACATATGAATTCAGAAGAGTAGTGGGAGTATCCCCAGGTCTGCACAAAATCTGGGTAGAATAATTCCAACACAATGAGGGAAGGTGGGTACAGAATCCATCTTAGCTGCTATTATTTGCTGTTAATTGCTATTGGCAACTTACAGCTCTTGTCAAAGGGAGAATATTTTTTGCATGGTAAAGGGAGTCACTGTCAATTGTAATACCACACATAGAAGAATATGAATACATCACAAATTGGACTTCATCGGTTGGTTTACAGGGAAAAAACAACAAAGGATTGGGAAATGACACAAGGTTGGGTAGGAGAAGAGGCATGTACCTGAAAGTAGTTCTGGATGGAAATATGAAATTTTCCTGAAAGTAGTTCTTGAAAATATGAAATTTTCAAGAAAGTTAATGTCAGAAAATTAAAATTATATTTAAAATGTCAAATTCAAGTAAAGGCAGTTAATGCTTATATATATATGTATATATATATGATATATATATATATGTATATATATATATATATATATCAGAAATAACTACTAGAAACTCATACAGTGAGCCAAGCTATGCAAGAACATATTCAAAAGTTTGATAAGGAATTATATCTTAAATAAGTAAATAAATATAATATAAATTATACAGTAAAACATCCAATAAAAAGGTATTTTGGAGGTAATTGTTATTAGTTTACTAGGTAAATAAAATGAAAGTAGAACAATATTTTCCTTGGCTGGTATATTTAGAAATTTTATAATGAAACAAGTCCACTGGAAGTGTGATTATTGCTGTCATGAAAGCAAAATGTTCCAAACATTCTGAAAATCCATATGCCAGATTCTTACAGCCATAGTTCTTCTTAGTTTCATCTTGATCTAAGATTATTTTATAAATTCAAATACAATGACTTGTTTTCAAACTTCCATAAATAGATCAAGCAATTGCTAAAATTTAAAATGGCCAGAATGCTCATAAGTGGCATATATACCTTGATTATTGTGTATCTTTATAAACATAAATGTTTCTACAATAAAGATAAGTTATTATACAAGTCATAACTTGGTAGAATGACATGGATATTCTACTGAAAAGTAACAGAATTCAATTAGAAAACATAATACATAAATATATTGATACCATGTAGTGGAAACACAAAACTATGATAACAAAGAGAAACATTATTATGCAGCCTTGTGGAATAGATCAGACTGAAGAAGATAACAAAAGAAATTCCTAAAAAGGACAAACTTGTTCTTGTTTGATGGGATTTAGTCTCATAAACACACTTTCAATGACATTGACAAGAACACTATATAAAGCTGATTGATTCCCAAATAAAAATCATCATCAAAGATGATGCCTTAGAAAGTGAGCATAAAAATGTCAGTTGTTTTAAAGTCTTCTTGATATGCTTCAAGTAAGAAATCCAAAGCAATCTACCTGGATAGGCCATAAAAAATCTTCAGAATTATGAAAAAAATACCACAGTATATTCATACAGATTATTCCAATTAACAAAGACCATAGAAAGAATATGTGAAATTAAGAACATAAATGAAAACAGCATGAAGAAAAACTATCAAAAATAGCAGCCTTATTTATAATAGCCAGAAGCTGGAAAGAACTCAGATGTCTCTCAATGGAGGAATGGATACAATAAATATTTATTGTATTGGTATATTTACACAATGGAATACTACTCAGCAATTAGAAACTATGAATTCATGAAATTCTCAGGTAAATGGTTGGAACTGGAAAATATACTAAGTGAGGTAACTCATTCTCAAAAGAACACACATAGAATGCATTCACTGATAAGTGGATATTAGCCCAGAAGCTCAGAATACCTAAAACACAACCCACATATCAAATCATTCCCAAGAAGGAAGGAAGGAGAGAGCCTGGGTCCTAGAAAGGCTTGATGAAGCATTGTAGGGGATTGCCAGGACAGAGGAGTGGGTGGGGGTTGATTGGGGAACTGGAGGAGGGAAGAGGACTTATGGGACTTAGGGGGAGGGGGAAAATGGGAAGGGGAAAATCATTTGGAATGCAAACAAAGAATATAGAAAAAAAGAATAAAGAAGAGTTCATTATTATTAATTATATAAATATTAAATCATCAAAGATTAAAATTTTTAGATATAAATATAAAACCACCAAGTTATCTCAAAAGAACAAAGCTAAGAAAAATTTCACAAGAGGAAAATGGTACAATAAAAGGTAGTTGATGAAAATTCAAAAGCATATTAAAATTTAAAGATGTATCATGTTCCTATATAAGAAGACTTGGTATTGTTATACAAATATTTATTTTAAAGTTTAGTAAACTGAAAAAGTTAATCAAATCTAACCAAGATTATTTCAAAAGAGTTGGCCATCTCAATTAAAAACAAAGAACACATTTATATTTGTAACTCAGAAATTGATTATTAAAAGTCTTAATATTCTAGCAGATTAATTATAAATGTATGAATTAGAAAAATGAACTTGAAAATTAAAATGATTAACTCCAAATTGACCTAGGACTGTTTTCCTTAAAACCCAAATCATAACAAAATTTGTGCATATTAACTGTTTGCTTATAATATTTATAGATATTTACTTTGAAAATAAAATACAACATAATAAAGACATCAAGTTTGTAGAATAAGGAAAATAAAACACTGACACAAAAGTATATTAGTACATATTTTGGAGAAAAACTAGACAGTGAATAGTGTCCCAGAATTCCTGTCTCAGTTCATCAAAGAGAATTCTGAGAAAATTATCAGTTCTTGAAATATTATGTTACTACTTGAATACAAGATTAATATATGTAGCTAATATCATACTAAATATTTTACTTATACTCATTTCATACTCAATTTTAACCTATAGTTGTATAACTGTTTTGAGTCAAATGACAAAGTTATTCTAAGTATATAATACTATGAATTAAAGAAAACTTTACTTAAAGTTTTGCTGTATTGTAGTCTAATTGCTACTGATGTGCTTACTATGCTATATACTTGTAAAGAATCCTAATTTATACACACTTGAAAGAATGAAACATTTCCCACAGTTAATATAGATAGGATTAGAAGTCAGGAGCATCTTGTGATCTCAGGGCAGGTTACTTACCCTTAGGGATGCATATGGGTTGAGGTGTCCAGCCACTCTCTGTACATGTAATTGTGTCCTGATCATTTGGAAGGCTGAAACCTTTGTAACACTGTACTTTGACAGACTGATCTTGTACATACTTTTTTTCCAAGAATGTAGAATAACCATTTTCCACATAATGAAAAACACATTCCTCTAAGGATCACACATGCACAAAGATCATAAATACATACAAATAATTAAAAACTCATTTAATTTAATATAAACTAACTTAAAACATACCCCTATAACCCCAAATAGTGTATATAATTTTCAAAAATGAAACTGATACTAATTATCAACAGATTAGCCGTTTTCTTTAGCTTTCATAAATAGAATATGCAAGTGATGAAGGCGCTCTCAAAGTCCCTACTTTTGATGTTCATGTAAGCTGCTTTCAAAGGCAGATTGGTTATCTTTGCACACAAGCTCTTAGTCTTTTTTTCCATGAGAAACTTAACTGTAATTATGTATCTACTCTTCTCCTTGTAAGAATTAAACATGATTCATTATAGATATTGACTTACTTAGGCATGGGACTGCGGGCTCCCACCCTTGTATTGTGCAACGGAGGTAGTCTGAGTGTAACCCTGAAGGAGTCACAAATCCACTGTTGCAGTAATAGCGGAACTCCTTTTTTGTAGAGACTGACAAATAGAGTCTGTATATCTCTTCTCTATGTAGATGTCCATTTTTGATTCGTGGAAAATTACAATGTTTCACTTGCAGCAAACAAAACAGAAAAACAGAAAAAAACCCACTAGTATTAGAGATGAACTACTTAATCACTGAATTACTTTCTATTAGTTAAAATAACTACATGAGAAGACATAGAGTCCAGGAAAAGAAAATAAATAGAATTCAGAAAACCAGACGAGGAAATAAATAGAATTTAGACAATTGAAGTATATAAGAATATCTTTCCCCATTAAAGAAGGTCACTTCTTGCTAGTCATAGGAAGAATCCACCAAGAAGAACTCACAATTCTAAACATCTACGCTCCAAATGTAAGGGCACCCTCATTCGTAAAAGAAACTTTACTAAAGCTCAAAGCACACATTGCACCTAACACAATGATTGTGGGGGACCTCAATACTCCACTATCCTCAGTGGACTGAACAGGAAAACAGAAACTAAACAGGGATATGGAGAAACTCATTGAAACTTTGGACCAATTGGATTTAACAGATATATATATAGAACATTTCACCCTAAAGCAAAAGACTATAGCTTTTTCTCAGCTCCTCCTGGTACCTTCTCCAAAATCGACCATATAATTGGACACAAGACAGACCTCAACAAATATAAAAAGATCGAACTAATCCCATGCCTCTTATCAGATCACCATGGAGTAAGAGTGTTCTTCAATAGCAACAAAAACAACAGAAAATCCTCATACACGTGGAGGCTGAACAATATTCTACTCAATGATACCTTAGTCCAGGAAGAAATAAAGAAAGAAATCAAAGAATTCTTAGAATTTAATGAAAATGAAGGCACAACATACCCAAATCTATGGGACACAATGAAAGCAGTGCTTAGAGGAAAACTCATACCCCTGAGTGTCTCCAAAAAGAAACAGGAGAGAGCATATACTAGCAACTTTATGGCACATTTGAAAGCTCTGGAACAAAAAGAAGCAAATTCACCCAGGAGGAGTAGAAGACAGGAAATCATCAAACTCAGGGCTGAAATCAATCAAGTTGAAACAAAGAGAACCATACAAAGAATCAACAAGACCAGGAGCTGGTTCTTTGAGAAAATCAACAAGATAGATAAACCCCTAGCCAGACTTACCAAAGGGCACAGAGACAGTATTCAAATTAACAAAATAAATGAAAAGGGAGATATAACAACAGAAACTGAGGAAATTCAAAAAATCATCAGATCCTACTACAAAAATCTATACTCAACACAACTGGAGAATCTGGAGGAAAGGGACAATTTCCTAGACAGTTACCAAATACCAAAATTAAACCAGGATCAAATAGATCGTCTAAACAGACCCATAACCCCCAAAGAAATAGAAGGGGTCATAGAAAGTCTCCCAACAAAAAAAAAAAAAAAAAGCACAGGACCAGATAGATGGTTTTAGTGCAGAATTCTATCAGACCTTCAAAGAAGTCCTGATACCGATACTCTTCAAACTATTCCACAAAATAGAAACAGAAGGAACACTACCCAACTCATTCTATGAAGCCACAATTACCCTGATACCAAATCCACACAAAGATCCAACTAAGAAAGAGAACTACAGGCCAATTTCTCTTATGAATATCGATGCAAAAATACTAAACAAAATACTTGCCAACCGAATCCAAGAACACATCAAAACGATCATTCACCATGATTAAGTTGGCTTCATCCCAGGGATGCAGGGGTGGTTCAGTATACGGAAATCCATCAACATAATCCACTACATAAACAAACTCAAAGAAAAAAACCACATGGTCATCTCATTGGATGCTGAAAAAGCATTTGACAAAATTCAGCATCCTTTCATGCTAAAGGACTTGGAAAGGGCAGGAATTCAAGGCCTATATCTAAACATAGTAAAAGCAATATACAGCAAACCAGTAGCCAACATCAAGGTAAACGGAGAAAAACTTGAAGCAATCCCACTAAAATCAGGGACTAGACAAGGCTGTCCCCTCTCACCATATCTCTTCAATATAGTACTTGAGGTACTAGCTAGAGCAATTCGACAACAGAGGGAAGTCAAAGGGAGACAAATTGGAAAGGAAGAAGTAAAACTATCACTATTTGCAGATGATATGATAGTATACTTAAGTGACCCAAAAAACTCCACCAGAGAACTCCTGCAACTGATAAACAACTTCAGCAAAGTGGCTGGCTATAAAATCAACTCAAGCAAATCAGTAGCCTTCCTATACGCGAAGGATAAGCAGGCCGAGAAAGAAATTAGGGAAATGACACCCTTCACAATAGCCACAAATGATATAAAGTATCTTGGAGTGACGCTAACCAAACATGTGAAAGTTTTATATGACAAAAACTTCAGGTCTCTAAAGAGGGAAATTGAAGAAGACATCAGAAAATGGGAAAATCTTCCATGCTCATGGGTTGGCAGGACTAATATAGTCAAAATGGCAATCTTGCCCAAAGCAATGTACAGATTCAACGCAATCCCCATCAAAATCCCAACTCAGTTCTTCATAGAGTTAGAAAGAGCAATTCTCAAATTCATCTGGAATAACAAAAAACCCAGGATAGCTAAAACTATCATCAACAGCAAAAGAACTTCTGGGGGAATCAATATCCCGGACCTCAAGCAATATTACAGAGCAGTAGTATTAAAAAATGCATGGTATTGGTTCAGTGACAGGGAGGTGGATCAATGGAATATGATCAAAGACCCAGAATTGAACCTGCACATCTATGGCCAATTGATCTTCCACAAAGGAGCTGAAAACATCCAGTGGAAAAAAGATAGCCTTTTCAACAGATGGTGCTGGCTCAACTGGAGGTCAACATGCAGAAGAATGAGAATTGATCCACTCTTATCTCCTTGCACTAAGCTCAACTCCAAGTGGATCAAGGACCTGCACATAAAACCAGACACACTAAAACTAATAGAAAAGAAACTGGGGAAGACCCTTGAGGACATTGGCTCAGGGGAAAACTTCCTGAACAGAACACCAATTGCTTATGCTCTAAGAGCAAGAATAGAAAAATGGGACCTCATAAAATTACAAAGTTTCTGTAAGGCAAAAGACAGTGTCAAAAGGATAAATCAGCAACCAACAAATTGGGAAAAGATCTTCACCAACCCCACATCCTACCGAGGGCTAATCTCCAATGTATACAAAGAACTCAAGAGGTTAGACCCCAGAAAACCAAATAACCCTATCCAAAAATGGGGTACAGAGCTAAACAGAGACTTTTCACCTGAAGAAATTCGGATGGCTGAGAAAACCTTAAAAAAAGTTCAATATCATTAGTCATTAGGGAAATGCAAATCAAAACAACCCTGAGATTTCACCTCACACCAATCAGAATGGCTAAAATTAAAAACTCAGAAGACATCAGGTGTTGGAGAGGATGTGGAGAAAGAGGAACACTCCTCCACTGCTGGTGGGAATGCAAACTGGTACAACCACTCTGTAAATCACTATGGTGGTTCCTCAGAAAACTGGACATGATACTTCTGGAGGACCCAGCCATACCACTCCTGGGAATATACCCAGAAGATTCACCAGCATGCAATAAGGATACATGCTCCACTATGTTCATAGCAGCCTTATATATAATAGCCAGAAGCTGGAAAGAACCCAGATGTCCCTCAACAGAGGAATGGATACAAAAAATGTGGTATATATACACAATGGAGTACTATTCAGCCATTAGAAACAATGAATTCATGAAATTCTTAGAGAAATGGATGGAGCTGGAGAACGTCATACTAAGTGAGGTGACCCAGTCTCAAAAGAATACCCATGGTATGCAGTCACTGATAAGTGGATATTAGCCTAAAATCTTGGAACACCAAAGACATAAATCACATATCAAGCGATGTCTGACAAGAAGAAAGGAGTGGACACTGGTGCTAGAATGGACCAAAGCATCATTGTGGGGGAGTACAAGAACAGTGAGGTGGGAGGGGGTGGATGAGGGAGCAGGGGGAGGGAAAAGGGAATGTGGGACCTTTGGGGGTGGGGAAACAGGAAAAGGGAAATGAATTGTAAATATAGAATATATCCAATAAAAAAAAAAAGAAAAGAAAATTATACCTGAAAGCTCACCCAGAAAAGCGGATCAAGGGTAATATCCAATTACATATTTAATATGATATTAATTTCCAATGTGATAACTATTTAATTTGAATTTGTAAGGAAATTTAATGTGATTACATCACAGTGATTTATTCTTGTACCTTTTTATCGAAGTTCTATATTGTTCATTGTGTTAATGACTTTATAAGTAATATTAAATTATTTTTTCATTTCATATTCTTTGTAAATAATTAGTACTTGAAATATTATAATATTATTATTATTACCATGAAGTATAAATGTACTTTAGGAATCTACCTCATGCATATTCTAAAATTATTTTAGCAAAACTGACAAAAGGGGATAATTTTTCTATTGCTTTCTTATTATTTTAGTTTTATATGAGAAAAATGTCAAGAATATTATATAAATTTGGTACATGGTTAATATATTTAAATTATTTTCATTATAAATGTTCTTTAACAAATTTGAGAATTATACTTTTCATAGCACACCAGTAACTTAAATTAGCTCACTGATATTTCTTTTGAAAGGATGCCAAATAGAGGCATCTTTTAAAGTACGAACATCTTTGTTACCCCAGTTCTCCAGGTCTAAGTCAATCTTCATTTTCATGTGGACATTCTACTGTAAAATGACTCAAATTATGGCCACAGACAGTCCAAATACATTTTGGCAGAACATTGTTATGGACACTCAGCCATAGCTTGTTTGATGCTCACTGCTCTACACAAATTCCTCATTTTCATGTGAAAACAGGTGAATCTTTTTCAACTTTATAGGTGATTCTTCAAAACAAATCTCACATTCTTTAAAGGGAAGAATCAGCATAGGTGCTCAGCACTTAAGACAGCCTCTTATGACATCTTACATTTTTCCAGATGATGGTCATGTCCCCATCAGCAGTCATGGTCTTTCTATTTCAGTATTGATTCAGGCTACTCACAAGGTTGTTTAATGTATTTACTAATTTTACAACTCCTCTAAGTAAGTACTCACGTAGCTCCCTTTTTGACCTACCTCTGGAACTTATAGTTATCACTACTAAATTTCAGATTCAACATGGTACAAAAGATCAATTTGCAGAACCTGTCCTAATAAAGATTCATAATTATCATCCCTTGAATTGTTGTAGTGTTGAACAGCAACAACAACAACAAAAAAGAATCTGGGAAAAGGACAAGCAAGGTGAGGGGTTACTGATACAATAAGAAGGCTATGAGAGAAGGTTAGGAGAAAGAACAAGGAAAATACATTATGTATTTTATATAATTAGGTATATAATATATAGTATGTAATTTCTTATATATTATTTTGAAATTGTCAATGAACTAAATATAAAAAACATCATTAAATGATTTCATACAAGTCTCATATGTACCAATACTATTTCTTACTGAAAATAGCTTCTTCAATTCTTTTTTCCTTTCTTTTATTGGATATTTCTTTATTTACATTTCAAATGTTATTCCCTTTCCCAGTTTCCCCCCTGGGAATCCCCTATCTCATCCCCCCTCGCACCACTTCTATGATGGTGCTCACCCACTCACTCACTCTCACCTCTCTGCCCTGGCATTCTCCTACACTGGGGCACCAAGCTTTCACAGGACCAATGACCTCTCCTCCCATTGATGCTTTCCCTACTGTTATTTTGGGGGAGGTAGTGTACAGTTCAGGAATTGCTGGCCTAGTTGATATGAGTTGAATAATTGGGGCCATGACTTTAAAGGAGTATTGGGATGATACTTTTTCCTTTTTTTGCTATGTTTCCTGGTGCTCAGGAGGCAGATAGCGTTTCATTAGCATTACTTGACAAGCTCTTCCTGTCACAAGCTTAGCATGAGAGACTAGTTAACATTCAATTGAAGTCACTAAGGCTGTAAATAAGTTATTTACTGCAGTAATATTGACACAAAGACAGAAATGACTAAAATGAGATCCTTAACCTTTCATTTGTCATTCTTTTTTTTGTTTTTTTGTTTTGTTTATAACATGGATATCAGGCTTGTGTTACATGCTTACCCTGTGTAAGAAAGAAACATAGATGCAGATAGGCTAAAACCTAAGAATAATGAAGTAAGTATAGAAATAGAATAGTCTTGTCTCAAATGATACAGTTGTGTACATGTGTTAAGAAGCCACGGAAGACCTTCAAAGCAACTCCATGTTTGTGTTGGACTCAGGACATAAAGAACTGATATGCAAAAAGCAATTGTGTGGGAATAGGTTATAGATGGTTTCTGGTCTCCCACCATCTCTCTGGTCAGTAATTCTGGAGCAAGGTAACTGACATCAACCAATCAAATCAGAGTATTATTTGACAAGGAACTGAGAATCTTGCCAAATGGGAGGGAGGGTGTCATGTTGGACATAGGCCTATAACCCAGCAAATCTCTGATAGAACCACACTGATGCAGAGCCATTTGCCAAGTCACTTTTAAATCTGACTAAAAGAAATAAGTGGACAACAAAGGTTTGTTATGAGGCAAATATTATTGGTGGATATATTGGTTTATATTGCTTATAAGTATTTGTTTTGTATTCGGTACATTATAAATAAATAACAAAAAGTAAGACTTATATGAAAATATTCTTACATATTGATTTGTTACAAATCTTTGAAAATATTCCCTAATTAGAAAAATGTACATAGTTTCACATACAGGTATATAAGTAGCAGTAATCTAAGAATTTTAATTTTAAATAATATATTTTTAAATATTATTGGAAATTTTATCATTACTTAAAACTAGAATATTATATGAAAGTTTTGTTACTTTGAAAGCAGAGTATTTCTAAGGGTTGTAGACAAAGAGAAGGTCAACTATTTGCCATTATTGTGTTTCCATTTATGAAATATTTAAAGACTAATTTCAGAACTATGAGAATTACAGATGTAAATAAAACTTACGGGTACATATTGGAGCAGGGATCCAGCCAGTCCTTGTACATCTTGCTCTAGCTCTCAGGGATACGGGAGAGAAACCATCTTTACAGTGATATATGATTGTATCACCAATTTTGTATTTAGCCTTCATAGGTGAGTAGATACCATTTGGAACATAAGGAGTTTTGCATGTCATTTCTGCAAATAAGCAAATATAAATAATGAGAAATATTTAATCATATTAAAATTAAGAATATGAAAACTAAAGGGCAGATACTGTCTATTTTTGCTGATAATCTTAATAGTAACATTGGAAGGAATTTATTTCCATATGTTTGATATATCACTCAGGTTCCTCTATCTCCTCAATGTATTTGTACCTCTCTGATATTTATTTTTCTTTTCTCAACCTATCATATACAGTATTCATATCTCTTGCAATTACTTCATCACATATAACCATAACAATTCCAACGTTATAACATTGCTGGTATCGACTCTCAATTGGTTTGTGTATTAACATCCACAATCACTTACTTTTAAAGAGTTTGGAAAATTTCACAATCCTTACTCTTCGAAACAAATTTGTCCTTTTACTTTCATGAGAAAACTAAATTAATAAGAAAGCTATATCTTTTATCATTTTTACATTGTACAAAGCAAGGTGTGTGTGTGTGTGTGTGTGTGTGTGTGTGTGTGAAAGAGAAAGTATTCCTTTTAAAATGAAAAAAGAAAAACATACTATAAGTGAACCACTTCATCAGTAACCTACACTCTTAATTAACTACACAAGTAGAGAGATTGTGTTTTGTATGGGAAATCAAATAGAACTCAGGCATCTACAGTTTATGAGACAAGTTTTATCTTCCAAGTAACCAGATAAGTGGATTAGAGATATTTGTTACTACTCATTCATTGATGGAGGAAGTCATTAGTAGAGGAAAAGATGTCTCCTTGTTTAACTATAAAGTCAAAGTTACTGCTTTTCTTCCCATTTCCTTTAAATCAGACTCCATACATTAAACAAGATACAGTATCTTTCCATGAGATTATAAAACCCGATAACAACTTCTATTCTATACTTTCTAAAACCAAATCCCAACACTCAGCTATTTCTCTCATATTTATAAATCATGATGATCTATACTTGTTTGTTCTGTATAACATCAAATTGTGGACTAAAAAGTATTAGATTTAGAATACTCTCTTCAGCTTCACTCTGTCTTTGCTCACCACACTCAGATTTTATTCAGATAATAGAAATTAGGAATTGAACACAGATATCTTTAAATGCAAAGAAAACTCTGCTCATGTGTTATTGACAACAATGAGCTGAGAAAAACCTCTCTAGATCTCTTGTCTTCTACACCTTCTTCTCTCATTCTTTCTTTATCTAATTGCTTCATCCCAGAAGAAAGCAGAATTAGAAGAGACATGATCTCTTTGTAGTGGTGAAAATATACAATGAAATAGGTTATAAAAACTTCAAACAGGAATATTTGTATTTTAATTTATTTATTTTATTTTAAATGGGTTTTACTTATTTCGTTTACTTGATGTAGCAACCTGAAAGCTTATAAAGTGAAAAAATACATAAAATATATGTTTCTATTATTGGACATATGGAAGATATCATTTTACTTACTCAAACAAACAGGTTGAACAAACCAAATGTTTTCCCTAAAGGAGGCTGAAATATTAGAAGAGCCAGAGGGGATAAAGAACACAAAGGAAACAGAGCCTTCTAAATACAGCAGAATTGAGGCTCATATGAACATGAACCATAGTATAGTACCATGCACATGGCATTTATGGGTCTAAGCATGATAAGTGCTGAGAGGAGAAATGGACACAAAACCCCATCCCTAAATCAGAAGCTATTTCAATTTCACAATTGAAATATTAGTTTTGCTTTCTCACTGAATATACCACTACATAATTGTCAGGCCCCATGTTAATCAATAGATGGCCAACACAAACTCAAGTGAATGGCATGTTTTGATTTTTAAACTTAAGAACTTTTTGAGTAATTATCATGGTTTCTGATTTTGTGATTTTTGTGGGATTAATATGTGGTAAGCATGTATGCATATATATGCATATGTTTTTTTTTGAATTTTTTCTTTGGCTCTTGGTTTTGTTTGTTTCCCTCTTCTGCCTTGTTTTTATTTTAGGTTATTTTTAATTATTATCAGTTTATTTGCTTGTTTGTTTTTAAATGTAAGATATATATATACACATATACATATACATATACATATACACATATATAATAAAGAACAAGGAAGGGGGAAATAGGATCTAAGAGAACGCAACAGAAAAAATTATAATTGGAACATATGCATGAATAAAAACTAGTTTCAGTTAAAAATAGGGAAAGAATATCAATGAAATAACAAGCTTGCTTTTTTGTAGTTAATTATGTTGGTAGGTTCAATGATAACAACATTTGATACTAGAATTTAAGTAACAATAACAGTTAATGATACTTTGTGTGCCAATCTAGCTTTAGAATTATAATTAATGATTTTGAGATGGAAATATTTTGCATTATCTCCTGTGACAGAAAGAAGTGAAATGATGGCAGTAGAGAGATTGAGGGAGAATGCAAAAATATGACAGACTACTGAATTTGAAGTTGGAGGAAAATGGTCCTCAGCCACCAAACCAAGTAGCATTTTGCAACAAAGAATAGGCTTGTGAATGGGTTTCTGATAGAATAAATAAAGAAACCAGCTCTGACAAAATTTTACAGTTCAGAGATACTCCTCTTCGATACTCCAACAGTGCAGCGGGATACATTTTTATTTTCCAACACTAATTTTTTGGTAATTTGTCTTTTCAGTTATAGAAAAAATAGAATAACAATGGGTAAAAACCCTTAAGAGAGAGAAGACTGGGACTGGGAGAGCCTCTGCCTAGGCTTCAGAAGCCCAGCCAGGGAGCCCCGGGCCTGCAGGGAATCCTGCGGATAGACAGAGCCTTGAGACCAGCCACCATCTTGGAGCGGGTAACCAAGCAAGATAGATGGAGACCCAAGGACCAGGATCCGCACCATCTTGGACCCTGCAGCCCAACCAGGGGAGCTCCAGATACACAGACAGCCCGCGGTGAGACAGAGCTTCATGGTCCGACACTATCCTGGGGAGAACAGCTCAACCAGACGGAGCCCTGCCAACTGGGAGAGCCACTGCCTAGGCTTCAGCAGCCCAGCCAGGGAGCCCCGGGCCTGCAGGGAATCCTGCAGTTAGTCAGAGCCCTGAGACCTGCCACCATCTTGGAGCTGGTAGACTAACCTGGCAAACCAGGAGGAGACCACTGGAGGCCAGTTAAGTATCCAGAGGCAAGCAGGGAGGAGACTTGAATCCAGCCCAGCAGAGCTGAGGAAGTAACTCAGAGGCCAGTTGTAGAAACCTTCCAGGTTCGGCCTCAGGAGCACAGACGCCCTCTGAGACAGCAGCACCAAACTCCAGGTTCTCAGGAGTTTTAAACACCAACCAGTAATAACAAGACCAAATAAGTCCAGAAATAAACAAATGGCAAAAGGCAAACGTAGGAACGTTACTAGCAGAAATCAAGACAATATGGCAGTATCCGAACCCAGTTTCCCGACAGCAGAAAGCCCTGGATACTCCAACACACCAGAAAATCAAGATACAGATATAAAATCATTGGTGAGGATGCTGATAGCAGAACACATGGATAAATCTCTTAAAGAAATACAGGAGAAAATTGATCAAAAGTTCGAAGCCCTTACAAGGCAAACTTAAAGAAAATCACTTAAAGAAATTCAGGAGAATATGGATCAAAAAGCAGAAGCCAATAATGGGGAAATACAAAAATCACTTAAAGAAATACAGGAGAATGTGGGTCAAGAAGTAGTAGTCATGAAAGAGGAAACACAAAAATCTCTTAAGGAATTACATGAAATCACACACAAGCAAGCAAAAGATCTGAGCAAAACCATCCAGGATCTAAAAACAGAAGTGGAAAAAAACTAAGAAATCTCAAAGGGAGACAACTTTAGAGATATAAAACCTTTGGAAGAAATCAGGGGCCATAGATGCAAGTATCAACAATAGAATACAAGAGATAGAAGAAAGAATCTCAGATGCCGAAAATACCATAGGAACCATGGACTCAACTGTCAAAGGTAATGCAAAATGCAAAAACCTTGTAAGTCAAAACATCCAAGAAATACAGGGCACAATGAGAAGACCAAACCTAAGGATTATAGGTATAGATGAGAGGGAAGATTTACAACTTAAAGGGCCAGCAAATATCTTCTACAAAATTATGGAAGAAAACTTAAACAACGTAAACAACGTAAACAGAGAGATGCCCCTGAATATACAAGAAGCCTACAGAACTCCAAACAGACTGGACCAGAACAGAAATACTTCCTGTCACATAATAATCAAAACCCCAAATTTACTAAACAAAGAAAGAATATTAAAAGCAGTACGAGAAAAAGGCCAAGTAACATATAAAGGAAGACCTATCATAATTACACCAGACTTCTCACCAGAGACCATGAAAGCTAGAAGATCCTGGGAAGATATCATGCAGACTCTAAGAGAACACAAATTTCAGCCAAAACTACTATACCCAGCAAAACTCTCAATCACCATAGATGGGGAAAACAAGGTACTCCATGACAAAACCAAATTTGCATGATATATTTCCACAAACCCAGCTCTACAAAGGATAATAGGGGAAAAACACCAACATAAGAGGAAAACTACACCCCAGAAGATGCAAGATAGAAACCTCTTCTCATCAAACACAAAAGAAGATAGCCACTCAAATATAAAAAATAATTTCAAAAATGTCAGGTAGTAATAGTTACTATTCCTTAATATCTCTTAACATCAATGGACTCAATTCCCCAATAAAAAGACATAGACTAACAGACTGGATACAGAAACAGGACCCTACAATTTGCTGCATACAGGAAACACATCTCAGTGTCAAAGACAAACACTACCTTAGAGTAAAAGGCTGGAAGACAATTTTACAAGCAAATGGTCTCAGGAAACAAGCCGGAGTAGCCACTCTAATATCGGATAAAATTGACTTTCAACCTAAAGTCATCAAAAGAGACACTGAAGGTCACTTCTTGCTGGTCAAAGGAAAAATCCACCAAGAAGAACTCACAATACTGAACATCTATGCTCCAAAAGCAAGGGCACCCTCACTCATGAAAGAAACTTTACTAAAGCTTAAAGCACACATTGCACCTAAAACAATAATTGTGGGTGACTTCAACACCCCACTCTCCTCAAAGGACTGATCAGGAAACCAGAAACTAAACAGGGCACAGTGAAACTAATTGCAGCTTTGGACCAATTGTATTTAATATATACATACATACATACATATATATATATATATAATTGTATTTAATATATACATTTATACAATATATACATTATATAAATAATTGTATTTAATATATACATATATATAACATTTCATCCTAAAGCAAAAGGATATACCTTTTTCTCAGCACCACATGGTACATTCTCCAAAATCGATTATATAATTGATCACAAGACAGATGTTAACAAATACAAGAAGATCGAACTAATCCCTTGCCACATATCAGATCACTATGGAGTAAAAGTGGTCTTCAACAGCAAGAAAAACAACAAAAAGCCCACATACACATGGAAACTGAACAATACTCTACTCAATGACACCTTGGTCAAGGAAGAAATAAAGAAATCACTTTTAGAATTCAATGAAAATGAAGATGAAGGTACAACCTACCCAAATCTTTGGGACACAATGAAAGCAGTGCTAAGAGGAAAATTCATAGCCCTGAGTGCCTCCAAAAAGAAACAGGAGAGAGCATACACTAGCAGATTAACAGCACACATGAAAGCCCTGGAACAAAAAGAAGCTAATTCACCCAGGAGGAGTAGAAGACAGGAAATCATCAAACTAAGGGCTGAAATCAATCAAATAGAAACAAAGAGAACCATACAAAGAATCAACAAACCAGGAGCTGGTTCTTTGAGAAAATCAACAAGATAGATAAACCCTTAGCCGGACTAACCAAAGGGCACAGAGACAGTATTCAAATTAATAAAATTAGAAATGAAAAGGGGGATATGACAACAGAGACTGAGGAAATTCAAAAGATCATCAGATCCTACTACAAAAGTCTATGCTCAACACAACTGGAGAATCTGGAGGAAATGGACAATTTCCTAGACAGATACCAAATACCAAAATTAAATCAGAGTCAATTAGATCAGTTAAACAGTCCCATAACCCCTAGGGAAATAGAAGGGGTTATAGAAAGCCTCCCAACCAAAAATAAGTACGGGGCCAGATGGTTTTAGGGCAGAATTCTATCAGTCCTTCAAAGAAGACCTAATACCAATACTCTTCAAACTATTCCACAAAATAGAAACAGAAGGGACACTGCCCAACTCATTCTATGAAGCCACTATTATGCTGATACCAAAACCACACAAAGATCCAACAAAGAAAGAGAACTACAGGCTAATTTCCCTTATGAATATTAATGCAAAAATGCTAAATAAAATTCTTGCCAACTGAATCCAAGAGCACATTAAATCAATCATTCACCATGATCAAGTAGGCTTTATCCCAGGGATGCAGGGATGGTTCAATATACAGAAATGTATCAATGTAATCCACTACATAAACAAACTAAAAGAAAAAACCACATGGTCATCTCATTAGATGCAGAAAAGCATTTTCAAAACTCAGCATCCTTTCATGTTAAAAGTCCTGGAAAGAACAGGAATTCAAGGCCTATAGCTAAACATACTAAAAGCAATCTACAGCAAACCAGTAGCCAACATCAAAATAAATGGAAAGAAACTTGAAGCAATTCCACTAAAATCAGGGACTAAACAAGGCTGCCCTCTCTCTCCATATCTTTTCAATATAGTACTTGAAGTTCTAGTGAGAGCAATTAGACAACATAAGGAAGTCAAAGTGATACAAATTGGAAAGGAAGAAGTCAAACTATCATTATTTGCGGAGGATATGATAGTATACTTAAGCGACCCAAAAACTCCACCAGAGAACTTCTACAGCTGATAAACAACTTTAGCAAAGTGGCTGGTTATAAAATCAACTCAAGCAAATCAGTAGCCTTCCTGTACTCAAAGGACAAGCAGGCTGAGAAAGAATTTAGGGAAATAACACCCTTCAAAATAGCCTCAAACAACACAAAGGATCTTGGTGTGACTCTAACTAAACAAGTGAAAGATCTATATGACAAGAACTTCAAGTCCTTGAAGAAAGAAATCAAAGAAGACCTCAGGAAATGGAAAAATATTTCACGCTCTTGGATTGGCAGGGTCAATATAGTAAAAATGGCTATCTTGCCAAAAGCAATCTACAGATTCAATGCAATCCCCATCAAAATCCCAAATCATTTCTTCATAGATGTAGAATGAACAATTCTCAAATTCATTTGGAGTAACAAAAAACCCAGGACAGCTAAAAGTATTCTCAACAATTAAAGGACTTCTGGGGGAATCAATATCCCCTATCTCAAGCAGTACAACAGAGCAATTGTGTTAAAAACTGCATGGTATTGGTACAGTGACAGGTAAGTAGATCAATGGAATAGAATTGAATATCCAAAAATGAACCCACAGAGTTAAGGTCGCTTGATCTTTGCTAAAGGTGCTATAACCATCCAGTGGAAAAAAGATAGCCTTTTCACCAAATGGTGCTGGTTCAACTGGAGGTCAACATGCAGAAGAATGCGAATTGACTCACTCTTATCTCCTTGTACTAAGATCAACTCCAAGTGGATCAAGGACCTCCACATAAAACCAGACACACTGAAACTAATAGAAAAGAAACTGGGGAAGACCCTGAAGGACATGGGCACAGGGGAAAGTTCCTGAACAGAATACCAATAGCTTATGCTCTAAGATCAAGAATTGACAAATGGGACCTCTTAAAAGCACAATGTTTCTGTAAGGCAAAAGGCACTGTCAGAAGGATAAAACAGCAACATACAAATTTGGAAAAGATCTTCACCAACCCCACATCCGACAGAGGGCTAATATCCAATATATACAAAGAACTCAAGAAGTTAGACCCCAAAGAACCAAATCACCCTATTAAAAAGTGGGACACAGAGCTAAACAAGGAATTTTCACCAGAAGAAATTCGGATGGCTGAGAAGCACCTTAAGAGATGTTCAACATCATTAGTCATCAGGGAAATGCAAATCAAAACAACCCTGAGATTCTACCTCACACCAGTCAGAATGGCTAAGTTTAAAAACTCAAGAGACAGCAGGTGCTGGTGAGGATGTGGAGAAAGAGGATCACTCCTCCATTGTTGTTGGGATTGCAAGATGGTACAATTGCTCTGGAAATCAGTATGGCGGTGCCGCAGAAAATTGGGTATGACACTTCCAAAGGACCCTGTCATACCACTCCTGGGTATTCAGAGCCCAGAAGCTCTGAATACTCAAGACACAATTAGCTAAGCAAAAGATTCCCAAGAAAAGGGATGGAGAGGACCCTGGTCCAGAAAAGACTAAATCCTGTTTTGTAGGAGAGTTCCAGAACAGAGATATGGTGGGGAGGGGTGGTGATTGGGGAATGGGGGTGGAGAGGACTTATGGGACATATGGCGAGGGGGGAACTGGAAAGGGGAAAGCCTTTGGAATGTAAACAAAGAATATAGAAAAATATATATAGAAAAAATGGGGAAAATATTTTGCAGGAGTCCTAATTTTATGGTGTAAAAGTTCTTTTGTTTTCCCTTCAAACGATGTTATCAATTGATGTCTGTGAACATATTGATGTAAGCAAACCTAAATGCTGTCCTTTTCAGCAATATCAATAGCCAAGCTGAAAATCCATTATAGTGAAACATTTTATATAATTTTATTTTATATAGCCATATTTTTCTGAATTTGTGTCTATAATCACCTTTATGCATTGAGTCCTGAGATGTCAAAATATGGCATTGGAACTTCCAGAGTGGAGTTACAGAGGATTATGAACTGGTGAGAGTAGGGAACCAAGCCCAGATCCTCTGTAAGATTGGTTAATATCCTTACCTACTGGTCGATCTCCAGCCCCTCATTTTCATTCTTGAGCATTTAAAGAATTTCAAAAGAGAGCATGAATGATTTGTAAGTTTAGATTGTGGTCTGTTCTGTAACTTCATTTTCCGTGCTATATATTATGTTACATAGAAACAAAACTCCAAAAAAATTAGCAAAATGGTAGTTGAAGAAACTATTATTGCCAGAGTATCTTGGGGTTAAAAATAGATTTAAAGCTGACAGAACATTTGGAGATGTCTATGTATATTTAATAATTCCAAACATGTTTGTAAACTTCTTCACATGTGATGTAGGTATCTAACAGTAAAACAAACATCAAAAAATAAAAAAAAAAGTCCAAATAAGCCATTAAGTAAGAGTTTCACTCCAAAATCAAAACCATGACTGAAAGTCATGAAAAATGAGATAGAACTCTGAGGGAGATAAATCCCTGTGGCAATGTCAGGGACAGTGGGTTATAACACACTGACACTGTGAGAGCAGAAAATCTGCTGGGAATATCTCTAGCAGAGGAAAAAGTATGAAGGGGACAATCTCAGCAGGCTTTATTTCTGAGGTTGACAGACCTTCTGACAGATCTTGATAACCAGGCAATGGGAAGGACTGAGTTGGAGCTCATGTGATTTAAATTCTTAAGACATGCAAAAGAGTATTGTTCCAGTGACGACATCTATGAAACATTTGATAATAAATTAGACAATCTAGAACAAATTCTGAATGTATAACACCTACAACACTTAAGTAATGGATGCCAAAAATTATGATTGGACAAGTGATACTGAATAAGAATTAAGTCTAACTTGGAGAATACTATAATAAAGCAGAGTTGGTGCTAAATTCTGCTATACTTGTAAAGAGGAGTAATGTATCTTCTGACACTTCCCAAATCTTTGGAGAAGGCACGCATATGCCCTCATTTATAAATGTGTAGATACCTGTTTCAGAAGTATGCTATATTTTGGTTGTTAATTTTTGCACTGGCAGTAACTTTACTATGCTACTCAAAAATCTTCCAACACACACACACACAAACACACACACACACACACACACACACACACAGAGAGAGAGAGAGAGAGAGAGAGAGCAGAGACAGAGACAGACAGAGAGAGACACAGAGAGGGAGGGAGCATGGAGAAGGAGAGAGAATACTCCTAGTACTACCACTCATACTACCACCAAAAAATCCCAACAAAACAGACAGATAACATGAAAGAAATCATTGATGTTTCTCAATATCAGTGGATCCAATTTTCTAATAAAAAGGCACAGACTAACAGAACAAATATTGAAACAGGGTCAGTCCCTCTGCTCATACAATAAACACACCACAATATCAAATGTACATGAGAGTAAAAGGCTGGAAAATGATTTCTTCAAGAAAATGGACCTAAGAAACAGGCTAATATAGTTATTCTAACATCTAATAAAATAGACTTAAATCAAAATTATTAAAAAGAGTCATGCAAGGACACTTGGTACTCATCAAAAGAAAGATCCTCCAAGATGATCTTGTAATTCTTAACACCTATATACCACAAATGCAAGGTCATATTGGCTTGTAAAAGAAACAGTACTAAAGCTAAAATAAAGTCTCAAACATTGATAGTGGGAGACTTCAGTACTCCTTTCTCACTGATGGACAGGTCATTCAGACAGAAACTAACAGAAATAATAGAACTAACAAATGTTATGACTTAAATGAACTTAACAGTTATCAACAGAACATTTCACTCAAACCAAAAAGAATATACCTCCTTCTCAGTACCTCACAGAACTCCATCTGAAATTAATCATATAGTTGGTCACAAAACAAGTCTTAACAGATAAAATGAAATTAAAATAACAACATGAATCCTATGAGGACACTGATGATTAAATCTGATATCAACATTAGAAACAGCAGAAAACTGACAAACTCACAGAAACAGAACAAATCTCTCCTGAATAAAAAAGGGTTAACACAGAAATTAAAAAAGCATTCAAAGACTTTCTAGAATACAATGAAAATAAAAACACAGCATACTCAGTCTTATAGGACACAATGAAAGTGGTCCTTAGAGGCAAGTGTATAGTATGAAGTGCCTAATTAAAAAAACATGGAAATATATCATATTAGAAACTTAACAATACACCTGAAAGATCTAGGTAAAAAAGAAGAAATCACATCAAAAGGAAATAAAAGGCAAGAACTAAACAATTTTTTGATTCATGTTTTTCTGACCACCTACTCAGTGCTGAAATCAATAAAATAAAAACAAAGAAAACAATACAAAGAAACAATGAAACAAAGACTTGGTTCTTTCAAATATTAATAAGATTGACAAACCATATGTTAATTCATCTAAAGGATACTGAGAGGATATCCAAATTAACCTAATCGGAAATGAAAGGACCAAAAAATAGACATTGAGGAAATCCAGAGTTTCATAAAGTCATACTTTAGAAATGTAAACTGGAATATATGAAAGAAATGGATAAATCTTTATTAGGTACCAATTCCCCCATGTAAAATAAAAATTAGATAAACAATTTATGTCGATGAAACCCAATGAGGAAATACAAGTAAACATTTAAAATCTCCCAATCAAAATTCTCAGAGCCAGATGGTTTTAGAGCAAAGTTCTGCTATTCTTTTAAAGAACAATTAATGCCAATACTCTTCATTCTATTTCAGAAAATAAAACCAGAAGGAACATTGCTCAATTCATTTGATGAGACAGCAGTTACTGTGTTACCAAACCACATAAAGATTAAACAAAGAAAGAGAAATACAGCCCAATTTCCCTTATGAACATAGACTTTTAAAAAATGTTGAATAAATTATTTGCAACTGAATTCATGAACACATCCAACAGATCATCCACCATGAAGCCATCAAGTCAGCTTCATCCTAGAGATACGAGGATGGTTCAATATATGTGTATCAATAATTATTATGGCTATAAAAGCAAACTAAAAGAAAGAAACCATATCATCATCTCAGTAGGTACAAAAGAGGTCTTTGACAAAATTCCAACACCCTTTCATGATAAAATTTTATCACATTCCATGAAAAAAATCCGGGGAGATTAGGGATAAAGGTGGCCTAAATCAACATAAGCCAGTTACAGCAAACCCAGAGTCAGCATCAAGTTAAATGGAACAGGAATTGCATTAAAATCTGGACAAGAAAAGGCTATGCATGATTTCTCTACCTATTCAATGTAGTACTTGAAATCTTAGCTAGACTGATAAGACAACTGGGGAGATCATGGGATGCAAACTGGAAAGGAAAAAGTCAAATTATCCTTTTTCCTAGATTGTATAATAGTCCTTAAAACTGCATTGCATAACTTCTGATAAACACTTTGAATAAAGTAGCTGGATACAAAATTAACTCAGTGCAGGATCATATATACAAATTATAAATGAACTGAGAAAGAAGTCAAGGAAACAATACCATACACAACAGCATTAAATAATGAAAACTATCCTTCAGTAACTCCAATAAAGCTAGTGAAAGATACATATATGATAAAATATTCAAGTATTTTGAGAAGGAAATTAAGCAAGATATCAGAAGACTGAAAGGACTCACATACTCTTGCATTGATAGCACTGGTTACTGGTATCCTACCTAAAGCAATGTACAGATTCAATGCAATCCTCATCTAATTTCTAACATAATTTTTCTACACCCTGAAAGTTAAATGTGGAATATGCAGATGTTAGTCATTAAGTAAATGATTATCAAACTATAATTCATAGACCCCTGGGAATGAGGTATCAAAGAAAGGATTAGGGAAAATACTTGGATCTACTTGGTAACAGGAAATAAAATACATTCTATAGGTGAATTTGGGGCAGAGGCAACAAGAACAGGACATGATGGGGAGAGAATGCAGGGAGAGACAACTAGGATTAAGGGGCATTTGAGGGAAAATGAAAATTTATTGCAGTGTTATCTTCCTAAAATATATAAAGTTTCCAGATATGTGTAAGTTGCAATCCCAACTGGCCATGTCTTATAAACCAACAAAGTTTCCAGTACTGGGATAGATTTACATTCAATTAAGATACTGGGCAAATGTGTCTTACAAAAATTTCCTAAAAACTCAGGTTGTTGCCAAGGCAATAGCTTCCTCTCCACAAACTGGCAAATTCCCATTTGAAATTTTCCCAAAGGAAACACCTACACAACTCACTGAACATGGAAAGGATAAACTGATGAATGCATAAAATCTTTTATACCTATGTTCCAGCCGCCTTAGTAGAGAAAAATACTCTGCAAGCTACCAAAAGAGAAACATATTCACCAACCCAGCCATGAAACTATTGATCTACAATGTTGTCTTTCCTGTCAAACATGACAGAGCAATGGTGGCACTGGGTTTGTCAGTGTAACAAATCAGTATATGATTTGACTTATGACACACTCCATAAGATGAAGCCTATAGCCAGTATTGCTTGCCTGACCAAGAAACAGAGATTAGAGTCCTAAGAGCTAGGGCAAATCCATACACTATTGGTCTTTAAAAAATATTTCTAATGCTATTCTGCTATACTGGTAAATCAATGCCTTATTCAGTCATGAACAGAGAGGTTTGTTCTTACATCAGGTGTAAATGATTAGACATACCAACAGATAGCTATTTCACACACACACACACACACACACACACACACATGCATGGGAGGGAGGCAGGTGGGGGTGCACTGGAAAGACATACCTTGGAACACTAGGCTTTAAATGGGGTCTATCTATAGAAACCCTTCCCTCAGAACTCAGGAAAGCCCCTGGAGAGGTCGAAAGAGTGTAAAGAGCCAGAAGGGATGCAGGACAAAAGTAGAACAAGGCCCTCCAAATCAACTGAGTAAATCCCATATGAACTCATGGAGAATGAAGTATCAATCATAGACCCTGGATGGGTTCACACCAAGTCTTCTGTATATATATTAGAGTTTTCATTTAGTGTTCTTAAGTATGTGAATGAATGGTTTTCTGATGCTGGTACTTTTTCTTGGGATCATTTCCTTTTGTGGCTATCTCTTGTCCATATCCAATCAATTAGTTTATGTATTATTTGATTATGTCTTAGTCATCTACTACTTTTATTAAAGAAAGGGATTAGATCTGGAGGCCAGAGGAGGTAGGGAGAAACTTGGAATTGTAGAGGTAGAGGAAGCTTGTAATCAGGATATGTTACATGAGAAAAGAATCTCTACACCATGAAACAGAAAACAATAACCGATTGCCAGATTTTAGAGATAGTGGATATATATATATATATATATATATATATATATATATATATATATATATGTGATGGATGGATAGAGAGACAAATAGATAAATGATATGAAGACAACAAAGCATCATCACATTGGCTGTTAATAATAACCTGAAAAAATGAGGCAAGCCATTTTATGGCATCCAGATTGAGTTCCAAAAGACAGACCTGTATCTTATTACATGAGGCTTCCACATAAAAAGAAAAAAAAATAACAGAAAGGTGACATCTTCAACTTTGCTTGCAGATATTCCCTACAGATTGAGGAAGCATGTTCATGCAGTTAACCGGAGATCCCTATGTGGATTCCAAGGAAGAACAAACAACAACAACAACAACAACAACAACAACAACTGAAATATCAGCCATAGCAAATTTATCTATGGGAGGGCAAGGTGGGAAACACAGCGGGAAACTTCAGCGTATTGCTTCAACTTTTATAGTCAGTTCCTGCTGGAAATTGAAAGCTCCTGATTTGATCATGTGATGTCTAATGTTACTTTCTTTTCTATTACAGAGAAGCATTGCCCAAGAGGGACTTTCAGAGGGGAAGCCCAGGTAGCTGCAATGTTAGCTGCTTTGGTAAGCTACCCTAGAAGATCAATGATAGATATCTTAGTGCTTGAAATAATGTTCTGCATCTCATCATTTGTCTATCATTTGTCATTCTTTCTGACTGTCTGCCTATCATCTATTTATCTACCTCTTACTTATTACTTGTTCTTTTGCTTTTCTTGCTATATACTTTGTAAACACACTCATTCAAAAGGAAAAGTGTGACAATTGTTCTCCAGACAGAATATCAGGCACACAGTATTTACAAATCACGTTGAATGGTCTTAGCAGACTATATATATATATATATATATATATATATATATATATATAGAGAGAGAGAGAGAGAGAGAGAGACAGACAGACAGACAGAGAGACAGAGAGACAGAGAGACAGAGAGACAGAGAGACAGAGACAGAGAGACAGAGAGACGGAGAGAGAGAGGTATGCAATAACAATTACAAAAGGAGACTTTGAGTCAGAGAACAAGGAGGGGACTATGGGACAGTTTAGAAGAAAGAAGAGCAATGTAATTATATTATAATCTCAAAATTAAAAAGTACAAAATAGTTGAAAGCAAACATTTTCTTCTGTTACTACAATTCAATTTAAAATACTACAGCATAAGAAGATGAGCTTAAGTCTCTGAAATAATGATACAAAAACGAGAAAGTGCCGATTGTAAAATAAATGTATTGTGAGGACTGAAGAGCTACATAAATCACCATTCATTATGTGGAAAGTAGTCAACAACAAATAGGAAAATAAACAGTTATGAAACCAGAGTCAGGTACAGCTACTTAATTCTAGGATATGAGTCTTTCTTTTAATCATTATTTGCCACTCCATGTTTGTGGTGGGTTTATGAATTATTGAGGAGGGCTGCTAAATCCTCTTCAGAAACAGTGTTAATATAGTGGTAACATAATCTCCTACTTAATAATACATTGGAGATATCAGAAAAGAGCAAATTGCTAGCATTTTGTTGCCTTACATATAAAAAATAACAGTATTATTTGTTGTCTTATTAAAGATATTTCCATTTGGTGAAATACAATTTTATTGAAATGGGAAAAATTACTCATTTTAATGACTATGAGCATATCCAATGACTTAAAACATGTCCAATTTGTAAAGATGAAATCAACACCACAGACCCAGAGATATGTAGAGTCTGTCAGGTACTTTGTCCTGTTCAAAGGCTCTAGTTATTTAGATGGAATTTCATTTTTCAAATTCTTGTTACATGTCTTATTTAGACATTTTCAAGATGCATTCCTTTTTTTCTCTCCAAATTATATTTTAGAGGCTATTCACACTTTTCAGATTAGAAAACCGAGAAAACCCCATTTTTTCAATTTTTCTCCTTTACTGTTTGTCATTAACTATTTCTGTAAATAGGTTGATTTTTACTATAAATACATTTTCCATTTTACTTAAAATACTCTATAGTTTATTTTATATTTATAATGCTTTATTAAGGTTAAAATAAATTTAAATTTCTCATATATATATATACAGGAGTATGTATATATACATAAATATATTTATCTAGAAAAATGCATGTTTCAAATCTGTTTCCACTTACCTTCCCCTTTAGCAGTAGAAAGTGATAAAATTAGGAGGATATGGGCTAGAAGCAATATGCTACAGAACCCCATGTTCTAAAGCCTAAAGCTTCAGATGTGGTAGTGCTTCTGGGAACCCTTTCATTAACAGTGCTGTGCATGACATTGAATTTCAGTGTATTACTAGTAGCCAGCTTGGTAAATATCAAAGTTCAAAAGGGAGGGGCAAAACAAACAATATTCAATCAATGATTTCACAATAACACTCTAAGTTAGTTATTTTACATTTATTAAGCAATATAATATCATTCATTTTTTTGTGTCAGTCTCCTAGTCAATCAAATGGTTATTCAGAGAATAAATTTCTTTTGTCTTCTTACAGTTATGAGAGCTGGTTAGTACAGTTGGTTGATTTTCTTTTTTGTAAGCTTGCATGGCTACTTCTGGCAAAATGAATGCTAGTCCTCAGGTAGAAAATTTCAGAACAGATCCAGTTTAATAACATTTGGAACTGTAATGCGGAATATACCACTTAGACTTATTTATTTGGGGGCAATGAAGTGCAGTAGAAACAGTCCTCAATATCTTGAGTTTTATTAGACAACCTTGACCAACAACTGAAGAGTGTTTCTCTTGTCTAGGATTGGTATGTAGATGGTTTTGGTTTGGAGTGAAGATTATAACAATAGATAAATAATTCCATATACAATATATATGCATTCATATAAAGAATTACATATACACACATACAATTATAGTTTATTTTGTATGAGGAGTAAATAATATGATTCCTTATGACCTTCTCATGCATATTTACTTCTATTTCAATATTATTCTTCTTGTATTTTTCTCTTTGAATTTCCCTAAATATGTTCCTTCTTTTTTTCTATTTTGTGGGTTAAAGTTGTGGCCTGCATCGGGGCTTGAGCCACTGGGCAAGGCAGGATGCTGGAAGTCTTGACTGTGCACATTTCACCTGGCCTGAAGCTGGGGATAGCAGGTTTTCAGTCTTGGGAACTACAGATGCCACTTGATGCTGCAGAAGACCTGAGAATGGAGTGGGGCCTGCATTGTCTTGAGACTGAGGGGGAAAGTGTGGGAGGAAAGAATACCAGCTGGGTCTGTCAGGGATGAGAGTGTCTTCTGCTTGCTCACCTAGTGGCTTAGCTTGGTGGTGGCCATGGCTGAGAATGCAGAGAGGCCTCCTGTGTGATTATATGAAGCTCTTTAGAGGAAGACCTATCCCATTGCTCCAGCATGGTGGATCCAGATGAGAAGAAGCAGTCCACAGTTTTAAAGTATTTATTGTCATGTTAGAGAGTTGTGATGAGTGAAACCATACCCAACGTTCTCAGGTCAGACTTGAGGTTAAATACCTTTCCCAGGGAGAAGTGTCTGGGAAGTAGAGCTTAATTAGCTAAGCCCTTCAGGCCTTTAGGTATCTCATTTAAGTGGAGATCTTTCTTGAGGATCTATGGTCACATCCTCTACCAGTGGAGGTGATTGGGACATTTTCCTAAGTGACTGATAACCATAGAATTATGGAGAGCTGAGGCCTCTTGTCAGGAGCCTAGTGTCTAGGAGCATCACAAACATCTTCCTGTTCCTTGCAGGAACACCTGCTGGGTAACCTGGGTTTAAGCTTAGCTCAACCAGAAACCAGTCTGCCTTTCAGGGTCCCACACTATTTCTCCTGTTAATTTCTTTGTATTCTACTATTCTCATTTCTGATGCACACTCACCCTACTACTCTAGCAATGGTCTATGTTTACTTTTCTGGTATTCGCAATTGCTCCAATATATAGACTCACCTGGGAAGATTTGGAGCTAGGAGTCTCCAATAAGAGATATCATGTGTAGTTTGTCTTTTATGAGTCTGGATTACCACAATCCTTATGAATTTTATGTTCTTTATGCATTCTGGATATTAAAAATTAAATTAGAAAATAATTTAGTTTTATCATTTAATACTGACATTAATAGTAGAGATAATGATAAATTAAAAATAAATTTTAAGACCTACATTCTACAATGGTGTTACTTCCTACTGGCCATGAGTGGTGAGTATTCTTCATTGTCAGCTTCACTGCTTCTGGAATGAAGTACAATCCAGAGATAGGGGACTTACCTTTTTGAGATTTTTAGCTTGATTTTAAGTGGGTTAATCCTCTTCTAGTCAGGACCACTGATGTAGGTAGACAAACACCTTTGACCTGGAGCTTGAAAGACCTTAATGTAGTAATATATTAATAGTAATATAGACTTAATATAGTAAAAATGACCATTATGCCCAAAAATCTAGATTCAATGCAATCCCCATCAAAATTCCAACTCAAAACTTCATAGTGCTAGAGCAATTTGCAAATTCATTTAAAGTAAAAAAGAAAAACCCAGGATAATGAAAACTATTCTCAATAATAATTCTCAACTTCTGGGGGAATCACCATCCCTGACCTCAAGCTATACTACAGAGCAATAGTGACAAAAACTGTATGGTATTGGTAGAGAGACAGGAAGAGAAATCAATGGAATAGAATTGAAGACCCAGAAATGAACCTACACATCTATGATCACTTTATCTTTGACAAAGGAGCTAAAACCATCCAGTGTAAAAAATACAGTTTTCAACAAATGGTGCTGATTGAACTAGCAGTTAGCATGTAGAAAAATAGAAATCAATTCATTTTTATCTCCTTGTACAAAGCTCAAGTTCAAGTGGATCAAAGACCTCCACATAAAATCAGATACACTGAAACTAATAGAAGAGAAAATGGGGAGGATCCTTGAATACATGGGCACAGGGGAAAGATTTCCGAACAGAACACATATGGCTTATGCTGTAAGATCAAGAATTGATAAATGGGACCTCATAAAATTGCAAAGTTTCTCTAAGGTGAAAGACACTGTTAATAGGACGAAAGGGCAACAAATGGATTTGGAAAAGATCTTTACCAACCCTACATCTGATAGAGGGCTGATATCTAATATATATGAAGAATTCAAGAAATTAGTCTCCAGAAAATCAAATAACCCTATTAAAAATGGGGTAGAGAGCTAAACAAAGAATTCTCAACTGAGGAAACACAAATGCGTGAGAAGCATCTAAAGAAATGTTTAATATCCTTAATCATCAGGAAAATGCAAATTGAAACAACCCTGAGATTCTACCTCATACCAGTCAGAATAGATCAAAAACTCAGGGAACAGCAGATGCTGGAGAGGTTGTGGAGAAAGAGGAACACTCCTTCACTGCTGGTGGTATTGAGAGCTGATACAACCCCTCTGGAAAACAGTCTTTTCTTTCCTCAGAAAACTGAACATAGCATTACCTGAGGACCCAGCTATAGCACTGCTGGACATATATTTAAATGATGCCCCAACATATAAGAAGGACATATGCTCCATTATGTTCATAGCAGCCTTATTTATAATAGCCAGAAGCTGGAAAGAACCAAGATGTCCTTCAACAGAGGAGTGGATACAGAAATTGTTGTGTGTGTGTGTATGTATGTGTGTGTGTATATATATATATATATATATATATATATATATGTATATATATTTAATGGAGTACTATTAAGCTATTTAAAACAATGAATTCATGAAATTCTTAGGCAAATAGATGGAACTATATAGTGCCATCCTGAGTGAGGTAACCCAATCACAAAAGCACACACATGGTATGCACTCACTGATAAGTGGATGTTAGCCCAAAAGCTCAAAATAAACAAGCTACAATTCACAGACCACATGAAGCTCAAGAAGAAGGAGGACTGAAGTGGGGGTGCTTTGGTTCCTCTGAGAAAGGGAACAAAATACTCACAGGAGCAATAATGGAGACAAAGTGTGGAACAGAGCCTGAAGGAAAGGCCATCCAGTGATGACTGCCCTACCTGAGGATTCATCCTATAAACAGTCACCAAACCCTGACACTATTATGGACTACAAGAAGTACATACTGAAAGGAACTTGTTATGGTTGTCTCCGGAGGGTCTCTGCCAGAGCCTTACAGATACAGAGGCAGATGCTAGCAGCCAACCATTGGACTGAGCATGGGTTCCCCAATGGAGGAGTTGGAGGGCAGACTGGAGGAGCTGAAGGGATTTATAGCCCCATGGGAAGAATGACAGTGTCAGCCACCCAGACACCCCAGGACTTCCAGGGACTAAACCATCAATCAAGTGGTACACATGGTTCCAGTCAAAAATGTGGCAGAGGAATGCCTGGTTGGGCATCAGTGGGAGGAGAGGTCCTTGGTCCTGTGAAGGCTACAACTTACATATCAAATCATTACCAAGAAGATGGAAGGAGAGGGTCTTGGTCCTGGAAAGTCTTGATGCAGCATTGTAGGGGATTACCAGGACAGAGAAGTGGGAGGGGGTTGATTGGGGAATGGGCAGAGGGAAGAGGGATTATGGGATTTATGGGGAGAGGGGAGCCAGGAAAGGGAAAATCATTTGAAATGTAAACAAAGAATATAAAAAATTAAAAAAAGAAAAACTAAAAAAAATAAAAGATGCCCCAACAAAGGGAAATCGAGGGTGGGTAGGTGGGAGTGGGTTGAGTGGAGGGGCATATAATTAGGGACAGGGGATGGGAGAAGGGTTTTCGGATTTTCAGGGAGGGGGAAATTCAGGCAAGGTTTTTGCATTTGAAATGTAAATGAAGATTATATTAAATCAAAAAGAAAACTATCATGGAAAATATTATATTTCCTTGTATGGAGATATTCTATTTCACCATTTATTTACATTTCAAATGAAATATTTTGAAAATCTCTTCTCAAGTGTTATGCAAATATTATACTTTATAAATTAAATATTTAGTAAATGAATGAGTGTCTTAAATTATAAGGTGATTAATTTTTCCTTAGGGCAATTATTCCTCTAATCTAATTTTCAACAAAAATTCCCACCATATTTCTTCATTATTCAGATAAACAATGAAAACATTATCCATATCATCTTATTTTCATTAAAAATTTCTCTTATCACTTTGATAGTGAGCCTAGCCTTTAACAGTGGAATAATCTATTGAAAGCTCATGCTATACACTGACTGGATGGTCTGGAAACAAAGACTGGATAGACTAAACACCTAGGGTATGTGCCTTGTACAGTTTCATCAGGCAGGATTTCTCTGGCAGCAGAAGGAAACAGGGTTAGAGACCCATAGCCAAACATTACAAGGAGAGCGTTCTAATTGGAGGACTTCATTGGGTCCTTACCTTTGGAGATCAGGGAATCCCACAAAAGAGAGGGACAGTTTGGGAGATTGTAGAAGTCAGAGGGGATGGAGCACATCAGGAGAACCTGCCCATCTGAATCAACCAAGTAGGGTTCACCTGGGCACACTGAGACTGAAGCAGTCAACGAGGGATAGGAATGGATCTGCACCAGGTCCACTGAATCTGTTATGTTTGTTAGCTTGGTGCTTTTGTAAATCTCCTAAGAGTGGGAGTAGTTGTATATTGCACCTTTTTTTACCTGGTCTTTAGATCTTTCTCCTCCAATTACTTGGCCTTGTCAAGCCTCAATAAGGGCTTTTGACTTGTCTTAATATATCCTGTTTTTTCATTTTTGGCTGTTGTTTCCTGGAGAGAAAGCCTATTCCTTTCTGAAGGGAAATAGAAGGTAGAAGATCTGGAGGCTGTGGGGGTGGGGTGAGGGCAAAGGTATGAGAAAGCTGACAGGAATGGAGGGGAGAGAATCTGTGGTCTAATACAAAGAGAAAATAAAAAAAAATCAAGATCCTTAGTCATCAAGGAAATGCAAATCAATATGACCTGAGATTACACTAAACAGGATAGCTAAGATCAAAAAGTCAAGCAAGAGCACATTGTCCACATGGTGAGGATGTGGAGAAAGGAGAAGACCCCTTCATAGCGTGTGGGATTTCAAACTGATAAGGCACTCTGGAACTCAATCTGATGCTTCCTCATAAAGTTGGAAATAGTTCTACCTGAAGATCTAGCTCTACCACTCTTGAGCATCCCAAAAAAAATTTGTACCATACCACAAGGACACATGCTCCACTCTGTTCAAAGCAGTCTTATTTGTAATAGCCAGAAAACTGGAAACAATTCAGATGTCCTTCAACCAAAGAATGGATACAGAAAAATGTGGTTCATATATTCAATGGAAAATGATTCATCTATTAAAAACAAGGACATAATAAACTTTGCAGGCAAATGAGTGGAACCAGAAAATATCATACTGAGTTAGGTAATCTATACTCAAAAGGGCATGCATGGTAGGTACTCACTGATAAGTGGGTATTAATCAAAAAACCACAGAATATCTAGGATATACTCCATGGAACATAAAAAATTAAACAAGAAGGAAGGTCCAAGTGAGGATGCTTCAATCCCACTTAGAAGGGGGAGCCAAATTGTCATGGGGAGTCAGAGGGAATAGGGATGAGAAAAGGGGGCAATATCATTAATGTTATGAAACAGGAGAGAATCTCAGAGGGCCAGGGAAGTTATTGGAAATATGTAGCTGTGGGGGGAGTGGTGTAAAGGGAACCTGTAAAATATACCAGAAATCTAAAATGGTGGAGGCTCCAAAGATTCAGTGTGGGTGGTCTTAACTGAAATGTTCAACAATAGGGAAATGGAACCTGAAGAAACCACTATGGATAGAATCCATAGTGGAAGGGTGGGGTTCACCAAACCACCTTCGAAACTTTGACCCTAAATTGTTCCTGTCTAAAGGAAATGCAGAGACTAAAATGAAGTAGAGACTGAAGGAATGGCACACCAGTGACTGGCATAACTTTGGATCAATCCCATGGGCAGGCGCCAAACCCTGACACTATTTCTGGTGATGCTATGTTGGGCTTGCAGACAGGAACCTAGCATGACTGTCCTCTGAGTGGTTCTACTAGCAGCTGATTGAAACAGATACAGAATCTTACAGCCAAGTATTAGACTGATGTCTGGGATCCCTATGGAAGAATTACAGGAAGGATTGAAGGAGCTGAGGGGTATGGCAACCCCATAGGAAACCCAAGAGGGTCAACTAGCCTGAACAACTGGTAGGTTGCAGATACTAAGTCACCAATCAAAGAGCACATAGAGGACTGCCTTTTCTAACTTCCAATTGAAAGGGTTCACCTAACAGTTTATAAATTTGAAGTTCCATATAAGGGGAATAAGGGGCACTCTCTTCAGAGGCAAAGTACAGGAGGGATGGGGGGAAGAATGCTGGAAGAGGGGATGATGATGGAGGCAACAGTTGGGGTGTAAATAAATAAAATAATTTAAAAAATGAAAACAATTACTTCAGTTTATTTTCACTAATGTACAGTTACTACATGGTCAACTAAAGATTAGGGAATAAGATGTTCTTCTCCCTTTGCATTTCAGTTGTTCTGTTCAGATCCCATTTTGACATACGACTTCTACTCTCCCAAATAGTTTAAAAGGTTTATTACATTCATAATGTACTCTGTCACCAGATGGATATTTAACCATGGACCTAGTTACTATAATAGCATTTGCCACATATGGTGGATTTGCACAAGTAATTATCTAAGGAGCAAAATAAAGTATCATTACCTATATATGACCTGGAGAATTGATAAAGTTTGATATATGTATATAATAAATGCCAGAAAAGATCCAGCCGGTAGCAGGGAAGCCAGACCTAGCCAGCTTGCCAGGTGCTCAGACCCTGCCAGTGGAACCAGGTACCCGAGACAGCCCGAGTTTAAGAACCCCGGGGACTCAGGTCTGGAGCAGGAATTGTGCACAGAGTAGCGGTTTGGAGTACAGCGGCCGTGCCTGCGCTCTGTGCTCACAGGCCAGACCACGAACCCCCTGCAGGCAGCGCCATCTTGCCTGCAGCTTCCAATCCAGCCGGTAGCAGGGAAGCCAGACCTAGCCAGCTTGCCAGGTGCTCAGACCCTGCCGGCAGAACCAGGATAAGCAACAATTCTTGTTTATTAAGAAGAGTGAGGACCAGCGATAGCGGCAGGCCTCCATATTGCAACCAGGACACAGCTGGAAAGGTGCAGGTAGAGACTCCGTCTGGGGCTAGAGCAGGGAGAGCTGCTAAGCTCTCGCCCACAGGCGGGCCCAGGCGCCTAGCCTCTGCAGCACGTCCATACAAGCTTAGGCCGTGCACCGAGGCACCCGGAACCACCCAGCTCCCCAGGACCCCGGACCAGCGATAGCGGCAGGCCTCCATATTGCAACCAGGACACAGCTAGAAAGGCACAGGTAGACAGATTCCATCAGGGGCTACCACGTGGAAGGATCTGCTAGGCTCTCGCTACTAGGCAGGCCCAGAAGCGCCTGCCGAGGCTCTGCTGCACTCCCCCACACTTCCCGGAGACCTCAGGCTGTGCACAAAGTCAGCAGGTGGCATCCAGCTCGTGATCCCATTGAGCAGCAATCACACATAACCACCAGTAGAAAAACAACAGGTAAGCCCAGCCTCACAGGAGATTCAAACACCAGCCAGTGACAACAAGGTCAACTAACACCAGAAATAACCAGATGACAAAAGGTAAACGAAGGAATGTCACTAACAGAAATCAAGGCAACATGACAGCATCTGAACCCAGTTCGCCAACAACAGGAAGCCCTGGATACCCCAAAACACCAGAAAAACAAGACTTGGATATAAAATCACTGGTCAGGATGCTGGTAGCTGAACACATAGAAAAAGCTCGTAAAGAAATAGAGGAGAAAATGGATCAAAAGTTAGAAGCCTTTACAAGGCAAATACAAAAATCACTTCAAGAAATGCAGGAGAAGATGGATCAAAAAGAAGAAGACAATAAGGAGGAAAGACAAAAATCACTTAAAGAAATACAGAAGAACGTGGGCCAACAAGTAGAAGCTATGAAAGAGGAAACACAAAAATCTATTAAAGAAATACATGAAAACACAATCAAGCAAGCGAAAGATCTGAGCACATCCATCCAGGTACTAAAAACAGAAGTAGAAACAACTAAGAAATCGCAGAGGGAGACAACATTGGAGATAGAAAACCTTGGGAAGAAATCAGGAGCCATAGATGCAAATATCAACAATAGAATACAAGAGATAGAAGACAGAATATCAGAAGCCGAAGATACCATAGGAACCATTGATTCAACAGTCAAAGAAAATACTAAATGCAAAAAGGCTGTAACCCAAAACATCCAGGAAATCCAGGACACAATGAGAAGACCAAACCTAAGGATTATAGGTATAGACGAGAATGAAGATGTACAAGTTAAAGGGCCAGCAAATATCTTCTACAAAATTATGGAAGAAAACTTCCCCAACCTAAAGAGAGAGATGCCCATGAATATACAAGAAGCATACAGAACCCCAAACAGACTGGATCAGAACAGAAATACATCTGTCACATAATAATCAAAACTCCAAATGTACTAAACAAAGAAAGAATATTAAAGGCAGCAAGAGAAAACGGCCAAGTAACTTATAAAGGAAGACCTATCAGAATAACACCAGACTTCTCACCTGAGACCATGAAAGCTAGAAGATCCTGGGCAGATATCATGCAAACTCTAAGAGAACACAAACTTCAGCCAAAACTACTTTACCCAGCAAAGCTCTCAATCGCCATAGATGGAGACATCAAGGTATTCCATGACAAAACCAAATTTGCACGATATCTTTCCACAAATCCAGCCCTACAAAAGATAATAGGGGGAAAACACCAAGACAAGGACGGAAACTACACCCGGGAAGAAGCAAGATAGAAACCTCCTCTCATCAAACCCAAAAGAAGGTAACCTCTCGAATATAAAAAATAAATAAAATAAATAAATATAATTTCAAAAATGTCTGGAGGAAATAATTACTATTCCTTAATATCTCTTAACATCAATGGACTCAATTCCCCAATAAAAAGACATAGATTAACAGACTGGATATGGAAACAGGACCCTACATTTTGCTGCATACAGGAAACACATCTCAGTGTCAAAGACAAACACTGCCTTAGAGTAAAAGGCTGGAAGACAATTTTACAAGCAAATGGTCTCAGGAAACAAGCTGGAGTAGCCATTCTAATATCAGATAAAATTGACTTCCAACCTAAAATCATCAAAAGAGACTCAGAAGGTCACTTCTTGCTGGCCAAAGGGAAAATCCACCAAGAAGAGCTCTCAATACTGAACATCTATGCTCCAAATGCAAGGGCACCCTCATTCGTAAAAGAAACCTTACTAAAGCTTAAAGCACACATTACACCTAACACAATAATTGTGGGTGACTTCAACACTCCACTCTCCTCAATGGACCGATCAGGAAAGCAGAAACTAAACAGGCACACAGTGAAACTAACTGAAGCTCTGGACCAATTGGATTTAACAGATATATATATAGAGAACATTTCATCCTAAAGCTAAAGAATATACCTTTTTCTCAGCTCCACATGGTACCTTCTCCAAAATAGACCATATAATTGGTCACAAGACAGATGTCAACAAATACAAGAAGATCGAGCTAATCCCATGCCTCCTATCAGATCACCATGGAGTAAGAGTGGTCTTCAATAACAACAAAAACAACAGAAAGCCCACATACACATGGAAACTGAACAATACTCTACTCAATGACACCTTGGTCAAAAAAGAAATAAAAAAAGAAATCAAAGACTTTTTAGAATTCAATGAAAATGAAGGTACAACCTACCCAAATCTATGGGACACAATGAAAGCAGTGCTAAGAGGAAAACTCATAGCTCTAAGTGCATCCAAAAAGAAACTGGAGAGAGCATATACTAGCAGCTTAATGGCACACCTTAAAGCCCTGGAAGAAAAACAAGTTAATTCACCCAGGAGGAGTAGAAGACAAGAAATCATCAAACTCAGGGCTGAAATCAATCAAATAGAAACAAAGGAAACCATACAAAGAATCAACAAGACCAGGAGCTGGTTCTTTGAGAAAATCAACAAGATAGATAAACCCTTAGCCAGACTAACCAAAGGACACAGAGACAGTATACAAATTAACAAAATTAGAAATGAAAAGGGAGACATAACAACAGAAACTGAGGAAATTCAAAAGATCATCAGATCCTACTACAAAGGTCTATACTCAAAACAACTGGAGAATCTGGAGGAAATGGACAATTTCCTAGACAGATATCAAATACCAAAATTAAATCAGCCTCAAGTAGATCAGCTAAATAGTCCCATAACCCCTAAAGAAATAGAAGGGGTTATAGAAAGCCTCCCAACCAAAAAAAGTACGGGACCAGATGGTTTTAGTGCAAAATTCTACCAGACCTTCAAAGAAGACTTAACACCAATACTTTTCAAACTATTCCACAAAACAGAGACAGAAGGGACACTGCCCAACTCGTTCTTCGAAACCACAATTACTCTAATACCTAAACCACAAAAAGATCCAACAAAGGAAGAGAACTACAGGCCAATTTCTCTTATGAATATAGATGCAAAAATACTAAATAAAATTCTTGCTAACTGAATCCAAGAGCACATCAAAACGGTCATTCACCAGGATCAAGTAGGCTTCATCCCAGGGATGCAGGGATGGTTCAATATACGGAAATCCATCAATGTAATCCACTACATAAACAAACTGAAAGAAAAAAACCACATGGTCATCTCATTAGATGCTGAAAAGGCATTCGACAAAATTCAGCATCCTTTCATGCTAAAAGTCTTGGAAAGAGCAGGAATTCAAGGCCCATACCTAAACATAGTAAAGGCAATCTACAGCAAACTAGTAGCCAACATCAAAATAAATGGAGAGAAACTTGAAGCATTCCCACTAAAATCAGGGACTAGACAAGGCTGCCCTCTCTCTCCATATCTTTTCAATATAGTACTTGAAGTTCTAGCGAGAGCAATTAGACAACATAAGGAAGTCAAAGGGATACAAATTGGAAAGGAAGAAGTGAAACTATCATTATTTGCAGACGATATGATAGTTTACCTAAGCGACCCAAAAAACTCCACCAGAGAACTTCTACAGCTGATAAACAACTTCAGCAAAGTGGCAGGTTATAAAATTAACTCAAGCAAGTCAGTGGCCTTCTTGTACTCAAAGGACAAGCAGGCAGAGAAAGAAATTAGGGAAATAACACCCTTCACAATAGCCACAAACAACTTAAAGTATCTTGGCGTAACTCTAACCAAACAAGCGAAAGATCTGTACAACAGGAACTTCAAGTCCTTGAAGAAAGAAATCGAAGAAGACCTCAGAAGATGGAAAAATATTTCTTCCCCCTGATTGGCAGGATCAATATAGTAAAAATGGCCATCTTGCCAAAAGCAATATACAGATTCAATGCAATCCCCATCAAAATCCCAACTCAATTCTTCATAGATCTAGAAAGAGCAATTCTCAAATTCATCTGGAGCAACAAAAAACCCAGGATAGCTAAAACTATTCTCAACAATAAAAGGACTTCTGGGGAATCAATATCCCTGACCTCAAGCAGTACTACAGAGCAATTGTGTTAAAAACTGCATGGTATTGGTATAGCAACAGGCAAGCAGATCAATGGAACAGGATTGAAGACCCAGAAATTAACCCACAGACTTATGGTCATTTGATCTTTGATAAAGGAGCCGCAACCATCTGGTGGAATAAAGATAGTCTTTTCAACAAATGGTGCTGGTTCAACTGGAGGTCAACATGCAGAAGAATGCATATTGACCCACTCTTATCTCTTTGCACTAAGATCAACTCCAAGTGGATCAAGGGCCTCCACATAAAACCAGACACACTGAAACTATTAGAAAAGAAACTTGGGAAGACCCTGGCGGACTTGGGCACAGTGGAAAAGTTCCTGAACAGAACACCAATAGCTTATGCTCTAAGATCAAGAATCGACAAATGGGACCTCATAAAATTACAAAGTTTCTGCAAAGCAAAGGACACTGTCAGAAGGACAAAACGGCAACCAACAAAGTGGGAAAAGGTCTTCACCAACTCCACATCCGACAGAGGTCTAATATCCAATATATACAAAGAACTCAAGAAGTTAGACCGCAAAGAAACAAATAACCCTATCAAAAAATGGGGCACAGAGCTAAACAAAGAATTTTCACCAGAAGAAATTCGGATGGCCGAGAAACACCTTAAAAGATGTTCAACATCATTAGTCATCAGGGAAATGCAAATCAAAACAACCCTGAGATTCCACCTCACACCAGTCAGAATGGCTAAGATTAAAAACTCAAGAGACAACAAGTGCTGGCGAGGATGTGGAGAAAGAGGAACACTCCTCCACTGTTGGTGGGATTGCAAAATGGTAAAACCGCTCTGGAAATCAGTTTGGTGGTTCCTCAGAAAATTGGGCATGTCACTTCCAGAGGACCCTGGCATACCACTCCTGGGCATATACCCAGAGGATTCCCCTGCATGCAATAAGGACACATGCTCCACTATGTTTATAGCAGCCTTGTTTATAATAGCCAGAAATTGGAAGGAGCCCAAATATCCCTCAAAGGAGGAATGGATACAGAAAATGTGGTATATTTATACAATGGAATACTACTCAGCAATTAAAAATAATGAATTCATGCTATTTGTAGGTAAGTGGTTAGACCTGGAAAATATCATCCTGAGTGAATTAACCCAATCACAAAAGAATGCACATGAAATGCAATCACTGATAAGTGGATATTAATGAGCCCAGAAGCCCTAAGTACTCAAGACACAAATAGCAAGTCAAATGATTCCCAAGAAGAAGAAAGGAGAGGACCCTGGGCCTGTAAAGATTGCATCCAGTTTAGTAAAGAAACCGAGGGGGGAGGGGGAATGATTGGGGAACAGATGGGGGGGGGAGAGGAACTATGGGAACTATGGTGGGTGGGAACTGGGAAAGGGGAAAGGCTTTGGAATGTAAACATAGAATATAGAAAATAAAAAAAAAATACTAAAAAAAAATGCCAGAAAAGGTAGAAACTGGTCAATATAGCAACAGAATACAGGGACTGACATCAAAAGTCAAAAGGGTCATTTGAGGGATATTATAAAATCCTAATAGTTTACAAGATGCCTAAAATATATACATACATGAAGGGAATCTAAATGCAGTTACCAAAATATGTGAAGAGACAGAGCTCCAGTGGAAATATTTTGTTACCAGTTAAGGTTTTAGAATTGGAATTAGGTTACATCTAATAAGATGGGTATTAAAGGGGTCACTTTCAAACAACACAGGCTGCTGAAAGACTATAGAGTGTATCCACAAACTGAAGGCAAGGGCATACTGTGAAAGACAGTACCTGTGCAACTCACTGAGCACAGTAAAGTTGAACTGGTGCCTACTTCGGACCTTCACCCATATAGGCAAGCATCTTTGATACAGGAAGGTACTTTGCATGTTGTCAAAGTAGAAACATAAACACCAACCCTACTACCAAAACTTGATCTACAAAGGTATTCTGCTTGCAAGTTGTGCTAGGAAAATGGTCACACAAAGCTTGTTGGAATGACCAAGGAATATCTGATCTGAATTAAGAACCACCTCCATCAGTATACGACACTGCTTGGTGAGCATGAACCTGAAACAAGATAGCCCAGTGGACCTAAAAGTAGTGATACCAAATACTACTCTTATAAAAACAAAACAAAATTCATAGAAATCAGAGGATTCTTGGTGACTCTTAGCTCAGTGCCTTGCTCTACCATTATAAGAGAGGCTTTGTCCTACAGCAGATGGGAACAAATACAGACAAATACACAAAGTCAAACTTTATGTAGAGATCTTAGAATACTCAGCCCTAAATGGAACGTTTCCATAAAATCCTTCAAAAGAACCCTCAGGAAGGCCACCTTTTAGGGGCAATATAAAGAGTATAAGAAAGAAAGAAGAGATGAACAAGAACAAGGCCCTCAAAATCAACAAGACTGAGGCACACATAAACTCACACAGACTGAGGCAACATGATTAGAGCTATTTCCTTCCTCATGAAATACAAAATGATCAGATGAGACAGGAGGTGGGAACAAATTCAAAGGAGTGAAGGGAACTGAAAAGCATAATCATATCTGATGTGAGAAAAATTGTATTTGCAATGTTAGAGGGAAAAAGAACATTCCTTTAAGAATACTATCTGTGGAGAGCGGGTGTGGCAGTAGCCTTAAGACAACACCTGGAGGCCTGCCAAGTCGGATGACTAAGCACCTGACTTCTTCCTGCTCCTGAGTAGGCCACACCTCTTTCGGGCACTGCGCAGGTGTAGCCAATGACGTGTGATCAGACCATCTATGTGGACCAATCAGAGAAGACTGGTGATGTGGACTGATGGGGCGGACTTAGAGAGGATATAAAAGGACTGGAGAAGGGGAGTGGGGAGCTTTTTTCCTGCATGTAGGTTTCAAGGTTGCTGATTAAAAAACCGCATTGAGAAGAACGCTGTGTGGTCGCTCTTTTCTGCTGGTCGGAGATAGCAGCGACAACTATCAGTATAAGAAAATGATGATCAAATGAAATATCCTAATATCCCAACCAATTAGAGAAAATGAAATACAAACAAGGCCACCATTGAAAGATAACTATTTAAGAATGTAATAGTGATTATTTACAGTCTACAGAACATCGCAAAATGAGTCATACACCAATTGCAGAAAGGGCTTTATAGAAGATTGAAGGTCTCACCTCTTATTACATTTTGGATCTCTACCATGATCTCCTTATTATACATTTTTATATAAAATATGATCCAACAATACTGATGATGCTGGTCATAGACTCAAACTCTGAACACCATCACTCTATCAGCTTAAGCATAGAGTTTTCAGTTCAGTTCTTTAATTTTTACTATAAACAAGCTTCATCTTTCTAAAAACACTAGTATCTGCACCCCTTCCAATTACATCCTTCTCTGACACTAAAATAAACAAATGTTAAAGCCATCTAAATACCTTTGCATACTGTCTGCCCAATCCATTTGCTATTAACACAGGTCACAGTGCCGGAGCCATCCATTTGACAAGGAGGTAGACACTTGAATGTCACTTGTTCTCCTGACCTAAATGATTTTTTTCTTTTCTGTTGGAATGGCAGTTTCAAATGTGGATAAAAAGTCACCATCAGTTTCTGAAAAAAAGTATGTAAGTATTTGTTTTCAGAAGGTTGTAGAATATAAAATATATGAAACAATAGCTTCATGAAGAAAACTAAATACATTAGTTTTCCCATTTTTTATTTTTTATTTTTTATTTTTTTGTACTGTAAGTTTGCATTTTATTATTACTCTATATTTTGGTTCTTAACTTACTGTAAAACAGAATGAATTCAATGAGTTGTTTTCATTGTGAATATTAGTTCATTTCATAAATTTTTAAGTAAGATATTGTACTATAATAAAATTTTATTACCTTTATATACTTCAACATGTGTTTTTAAAAAAACCGATTTTAATTTCTATTTTTGTTTTTGAGTCAACTTTTCTTAGAATGTTTGACAGAAACTCTTTCACCCCCCCTACCATATGTCCCATAAGTCCTCTCCCCACCTCAACTATTCCCCAGTCACCCCCACCCCAACTATTTCTTTGTTCTGGTACTCTCCTACAAAACTGGATCCAATCTTTTCAGGCCCAGAGTCCTCTCCTTTCTTCTTGGGAATCATTTGACTTGCTAATTGTACCTTGAGTATTCAGGGCTTCTGGGCTCATTAATATACACTTATCAGTGATTGCATTTCATGTGTATTCTTTTGTGATTGGGTGAACTCGCTTAGGATGATATTTTCCAGATCTAACCATTTGCCTAAAAATTGCATGATTTCATTATTTTTAATTGCTGAGTAGTATTCCATTGTATAAATATATCACATTTTCTGTATCCATTCCTCCTTTGAGAGAGATCTGGGCTCCTTCCAACTTCTGGCTATTATAAATAAGGCTGCAATGAACAGAGTAGAGCATGTGTCTTTATTGTATGCAGGGGAATCCTCTGGGATTATACCCAGGAGTGATATGACATGGTTCTCTGGAAGTGTCATGCCCAATTTTCTGAGGACCCACCAGACTGATTTCCAGAGTGGTTGTACCATCTTGCAATCCCACCAACAGTGGAGGTGTGTTCCTCTTTCTTCACATCCTCGCCAGCACCTGTTGTCTCCTAAATTTTTAATCTTAGCCATTCTGACTGGTGTGAGGTGGAATCTCAGGGTTACTTTGATTTGTATTTCCCTGATGACTAATGATGTTGAACATCTCTTTGGGTGTTTTTCAGCCATCCAAATTTCTTCTGGTGACAATTCTTTGTTTAGCTCTGTGCCCCATTTTTTAATAGGGTTATTTGGTTCTTTGGGGTCTAACTTCTTGAGTTCTTTGTATATATTGGATATTAGCCCTCTGTCGTATGTGCGGTTGGTGAAGATCTTTTCCCAATTTGATGGTTGCCATTTTGTCCTTCTGACAGTGTCCTTTGCCTTACAGAAACTTTGTAATTTTATGAGGTCAAGGGAAAAAGATACTTTGGACTTTAATACTTGGTTGCAAATCAAATATTACAATTCTCATGAGCAGAGGAAGTCTGTAGACTATACATCATACTTAAAAACAAATGCACAAGAAATATTTCATTTCAATATAAACATTACAATCAACTAAAATAGCATAGGTTGAATTATGCAAGTAGAATTGTATGGTTAAAATATATAAATTTGTATATGCACCAATCAAAATCATCCTTTCTCCTGCTTTGAAAGAGAGTATATTATTGGTTATTCTAAAATGAGAATTGAATTTTCCTGTTGCTCTCACTGACACAATGAGGTGGAGAGCTCCATTTTTCCATGTGGCAGGTCACCCATTCTCATCACATATCCTGTAGCTGTCATCACATACATAACTGAATGTAGGGTCATGTTCATGACTGCTGAACTCAACTGCATCTCTGCTTTCTTCTGAGGATCCAGGAAATTTAAGAGATCCATGTTCTATTTTAGGTGGCTGGGAACATTAATTTTTTTTTCTGCAGGAAGAAAAGAAAACAAGTAGTCAAGCGGAAATAAGAACTTACATTAGAAAATGCAAACTGTTTGAATTGTGTCTATGGAGTACATTATACCCTTGTTTTTCAATACTCAGCCCTTCACTTGAAATCATATGTTGTAAAGTAAGTCATACCTACTGATCAATGCAGTGAGGGTATGACTGCCACCTTCCATCTTTGCACACTTCTTCTAGGGCCAGAGTTAGGTAATTGTCTTGGCAAAGAACAGATATTTTTCTCAATCCAAGTATTTCACTGTGGTTTGAATCACTTGGGCATTTGGAATCTGTGGTGGAGTAAGGCAGCATTCTTTCTGTATTCCTAGCAAACATCAAAAGTTAGGGGTCTTTACTAAAGATAGCTCTTAAATCATTGAAGGAATACTTTTATTAAATAGTAAATTAGTTATAGTCATGTAATTATTGTCTGTATTTTATATATCTTAATTATATTGAAATTATATATATAGCAATTCTTGATTTCCTTAAAAATTTCTCATTATTTTATTGCAATATTAAATTATTTTATAAACTTATTTCAAATAATTCTGCCCTTTATATTTCAATTATACAGCTATATATTATATTAATAATATTGTATTAAGTTTACATGATCTTCCTATGGATATCTATGATATAATATATTGGATAACATTAAGAATCCTAATGAGATAGTTTACCAGTGAAAGCTGATTAATGAAAGTGGTACTTGTATATCCATAATATACTATTGATTTTTCTCATTGTTGTGACAAAATGCATGGCAAACGCAGCTTAGTATGAAAGCAAGGAAAGAAGGAAGGAGAAAGGAATTAGAGAAGGATGAAGGAAGGATGGAAGGAAGGAGGGAAGGAAAGAAGGAAGGATGGATGAAAGGAAAGAAGGATGGAAGGAAGGAAGGAAGGAAGGAAGGAAGAAGGAAGGAAGACAGGAATGGTAGGTTTAATTTAGCTCTTTATGCATGGAAGTCCTACTGGCAGAAATGTGAGGGATATTGCATCTGTAGTCAGGAAGCACAGAGAAATTAATGCAAGTATTCAGATCTCCATCCCCTTTTCATTACTCCAGGGCCTTTGCTCTTAAAATTATGTTAACTGCACATATATGTCATCTAACACAAACTAGAAATGTCATCTCTTCAAAGCTTAGAGATATTTATAATCAGTTTTACATTGATTCTTGGTCAATGTGAGTGTGGAACATATTTAGAAATTTTTTGTATGTATTAAAAAAGTCAACTACTCTGAATATCATTTAACCTGAACTGGTTAGATATTTGTAAACTGATGGGACACATCCAGGATAATGCAGTGCTGGTATTAAGGACCTCTGACAAGTTTTTTTTTTTAAAACTCAAGATTCATTGTTCAGATTAACAACGTGAAATGCTTTCTTAGTGGTTATTAATAACTTCAAGTTTTTCTTTTTCTCCTTAAGTAGAATAGAATGCATAAAAAGAAATTAACATTGTGTAGTAAATATATTTTTTTACATTCTGTGAAGAACTAGCTATCCACACAGGAAAGAATAATCAGATACACCATAGGTTATACTATAGTCAAAATTATATTAGATATGATAAGACCAGAGGAAACTATAGAACAACATGTGAATTTCATGAACACGCATGTAATAGGTTGGTTTTAGAATGGCAAGAATATTTTTCTGTGATTTTTAATATTTAAGAAATAGATTAAAATGTCATTAGTCAGGCCTCTAAATGGCAGCAAAAATAGTGGAACTAACTCATTGGTATTTACCTGGATTAAGAGATGTCATATGAGTCACTTTTCTTGATAAACAGATAAATCCTTATAGAATTAATAGATTATTAGATTGACAGCACACATGTGTTTCATACAGAAACTCATGATATTTATACATAGGCATCAGAATGGCAAAGCACATATTTTGTGAAAAATAATTAGAAGTAATAGAACTCTAAGAGTAAGAGACCATTAAGAAACCAAAGAGAATTCATATTGATCAAATTTGCTTTAGTATATTAAATTACAGGTCACTAATAAATGTGATACAATAATTTCTAAAACATTTTCTATATTAAAAAGTATTTTAATATGTTGACTATAAGGCTGTCTTTATATGTGACAAGGTATCTGTAACTAAGAAATATTAAATACATGCTCTCCTAAACAAGACCTGCATGTCAGCACAGAGAACATACTACAAGGCTTTTTGCCTAGATTAATGAAATAGTTAATGTCTATATAAAGAGGAAGACTCTAACTTCCTGAGGCATAAATGAGCCAATAAATAGGTTGTACAATCTCAAGCATTTAGTCCTAAACACATACAAACAGAATAAACAATAAATGGATTCACTTAAGTGAATAGGATATATATATATCCTAACCCTAACACTAACACCAACCCTAACCCTAGCTCCTAACCCTAACCCTAACCCTATTACATATATAAAACATGTATACATATAGATATTGGAGGGGAAGAAGGCAAGTTGCGAAATATACAAAATTCACATATGGATATTGCAAAAAGTTAAATTATTTTAAGAACTCAAAGTTTCTGAAATTATGGGTGAGAAAAGACCAGAATATTCATTACAAGACAGAGTAAATGAGGGCTTACTTGTACAGATTGGTTTAGGATCCCATTTTCCATTAATGCAGACTGAATATACATACTCTGCTTTCCTCTGCCTTTGTAACTGATGTTAGAGTTATGATTAAATTCATTCTTCTCAGGTTTATTTGCCACTACTACAGCTAGTCTTGGTGCTTTACACATCTCCAGTTGATCTTTTGCTACATAGAAATATTTTCATGAATAATAAAAGCCATTATCAAATTAGCTACTACATTAAAATATTAAAAACAGCAATATAGTCAATGTACAGTGAAACTATGATTTATACTTATAAATTCTGCTAACCAAAATGCTGAGAGACACAAAGTAGAGGCAGTTTATGGGTGTGAAAACTAAGTCTTATGTCCAATCTTTACCATTTTAGAGTTTGTGTCATGTAGGGATTTGGGTACTTGACAAAAAGAAGTACATAGTACATCACTGTCTCATATGCTTTACATAAGAAGTGATAATGACATCACAAGTTTTTGTTCCATACTTGTAAGCTGTGAAAACATTTACATTTTTGTTCTCCCACACTATTATTTTTGTCTATAACTTAATATATTAAAATAAAACAAATATGGATAGGATACAATATTTTCTAGTTAAAATTTCTTTTTAAGAGTGTTTTTAATTTGAGAAAAATTCAGTTTAATTGCTAGATATGTAAAGTGAGGTGATTGTAGATAGAGCAAATAAAAGTAAGTAATTAGCACAAGTATTGCAATTGTTTTATAAAACAACATTTAAAATATTGAGTGAAGTCACTTCATTTCTCAAGACATTTGAAAATTAGTCCTTTCCTTAAGATTGTTTCCCAAGAAGACAAAGTTGATGTTCTGCAAGGTGAGAGGGGGAAAATAGTCAAGGCAGAATGGTGACTGTGTGATGGATTTGTTTATGAAAGAGTCTCTTATTTGTCAGAAGAATGCTAGAGACATTAATAATAATAACACTGTAGCAGGATAACAAGTTTTGTACAGTAGGATTAAGTCTGTAGTACATATTGGGATAGTTGGAGTGCTTGTTTTGCCAGCATATATACTAAAACCGGAACGATACAGAGAAGATTAGCATGGCCCCGTATGAAGATGACACACAAGTCTGAATTCAAGATAGCTGGAGAGACTCATATGAACGTTGACCATAGACATATTAACCTATGACCAAAGCACCGAAGTCTGAACAAATCATAAAGCTGAACATTGCAAGTTAGAATGCAGAATTGATTTCTTATGACTGACATGTGTCAGATTATGTCCCATATAAAATCGTTACAGTTTTAAGACAGTCATGAGCATAGGTTTTAAAGGATTGAAAATGGTGCTTTGACATAATGTGCTTGAGGAATAATAAATAGTAGTCCTGATTTATATGACAATAGTTGTTTGTTTCATAGTTGGTTGTTTTTCTGGATATGGGGAGTGTATACTAAACAAGATGGGTGTAAGCGCCCTTTTCAAAGGAACTCCATGTTTCTCTGACATTAACAAACACTTAAAACTGTAATGAATAGTAAGACTTACAACAGGGACCAATTTTTTGAAGGAATGTTGAATGCAGAATAGACAGAACCATCACAGAAGCTCTGAAAAAGCAAAGCTTGTTATAGGAGTAGGAAATGCATGATTTGCAGACTTTGTTTAATACCTTTTTAGGACCTGAAAGAAGAGTGTTATATAATAACAGCAATGGCATTTTTGTAATGTAGTCATATCTTCTTGGGTATTAGTGTTCACACTTTATATTTCATTCACATGAAAATTTATAACTAAAAATTAAATTTGGCAGGATAAATAATATTTGTAGTATTAATTTCTATTGATCTGTGGACATGCATCAAGATATAAACAGTAAGTCTGGGTTTATATCAAAACTAAATGTCTCTAAAAAAGATTACTAACTGCAAAAATATATATTAGGAAATAGTTCTTCAATAAAAATTTTAGACTTTATGAAGCATTAATTTGAGGCACACATACTTACCAACACATTCAGGAAACTGTATCCACCTCCCACTAATGCAAGAAATTGACCCATGTCCAATCATTGTGAAGGTTTCTGCACAAGTAAATTCCACTGGATCTCTGTGGTAGTATAGAGGGGCAGAAAACTTGACAGATCCATGCTCAAGTTCTGGAATGTCTCCACATATTCTTTCCTCCTGTGTAGGTATTTCACATAATTTACTTATAATCAAAGCATCTCATGAGATGCAAAATATTTTTAAAGATTTATATTGTTAATTCACAACAAAGTGAAGTGGCAGGGTGGTCCACTTCCTATGAATACACTGGATTTTATTGTGTCCCTTTTGTAATAATATTGGTTTGCAATCATATTCCACCATGTCACCATGGCTGTATTCTATTTCCTTTGTTCCCTTAGGATCTCACTCAACCTATTGCAGAAATAATGTCTTCCTATAAATCCATCTTACAATATAAAACTCTAGTAAATGGATAAATTTAAGTAATTATCTACAACATCACTTTTAATAACACTTCCAAATAAAAAGTATGTATACTAGATTCACATTCCACATTTGTAATACACTTATTAAAATAAGGTTGTAGTCATATTGAAGGTGAATTAATTTTTGGTAAACATGATACCTTGAAGATATATGCAAATCATTCAGCAATGAAGTTATGTCAATAATAGATATTTTCATTTTTACCAGTAATATTTTAACATACAGTTATTACTTTGTAAAAAATATATGCACTGCAGAAAGTGTATAATCAATCAATTTGTTTAATACCTGTCATTGAATTAATTAAAATCTTCTTAAATACTGTTTGGAATCTATGCAATGTATGGTTATGCACATGCTTCGAAATGCCAGCATTAATGATAATGTAGACAAAATGAAAGAAGTGTCTTCTGGCTCAGCTGATATGTCTGCATGTGTTAACACATTGAAAACACATTTTGAGAAGTAACTTAGCCTGGTATTAACCTTTCAAATAAGTGACTGTATATTATCCACATTACACAGGTCCTTTGTGCATGTCTATATCTCTAAACATGCTTTAGACTGAAGACATAATGCAAACTGAGGAATATTAAGAAAAGGAAAATAAACTTCTGAATCTAATTGAAAAAATATAAAACAGATACTTAACTTTACCTGTAGGGGCCATCCAAAGTGGTACCATTGCACTGAATCTGGTCCAACTCTGTGTCCTGACCAGCAAGAGAATTTCAACAATTCTCCAATAGTGTATTTTTCTTTCTTGGGATAAGCAACTACCCATGGGTCTAGTTTGGGATTGTTGCATTCTATTTCTTGAAAATAAGCTGACAGGAACCTGTTATAGCTGTCACCTGGGATGATCTGCCAGTGCATGACAAATACAGAGGGGGATACTCTCAGCCAATCATTGAACTGAGCACAGGGTCCCCAGTGGAGGAGCTAGAGAAAGGACCCAAGGAGCTGAAGAGGTTTGCAGAGGAATAGGAGGAACAACAATTTAAATCACCCAGTACCCCCAGAGCTCCCAGGGACTAAACCACCAACCAAAGATTACACATGGAGGGACTCATGGCTCCATATGCATATGCGGCAGAGGATGGCCTTGTTGGACATCAAAAGGAGGAGAGACCCTTGGTCCTGAGAAGGCTAGATGCTCCATTATAGGGGAATACCAGGACAAAGAAGTGGGAGTAAGTGAGCAGGAGAAGTAGGGATGGGTTAGGGTATTTTGGGGGGGGACAGAAAAGGGGAGATTTGAAATATAATTTAATTATATATCTAATTAAAAAGAAAATAAGATAATTAGAATATACAATTAACCACAGAAAAGTAATCTTATCTCTCTCATGTAGATTTATGGCCAATGCTAACCAACCTCCTTATAAAAAATTCTGCATATTAGTTTTAGTATAGTCCCTAAATCAATATGGAAACCTCTGAGAAATGTAAAATTGTACAATGTATTAGTTATAAAATTAATTAATAAAATCAAGTTAATTGTATTGGATATAATTAGCTGTGGAAAATTCTAAATGTTAAAATCACAACTAACAATACAAAATTGTATTTTCATATCTGAAATTAGTGTGATCATGTATCTAAATATCAAAATTATTTTAGTTTTATTTATGAGAAAGTTGATCACATAATTCAGTTCTTTTGTATCTGAGGTTAGGAAAATGTAATTAATCTATTTTAAGTTAAAAATAAAAAGAATGTGCAAAGCATTTACATTAAACACCTTTTGTACTTCAAATTCTTATTAATAACTAATTGTCCACTATTCTTGGAGGCAGGATGTGGGAGGATGGTTTGGGGGTTTTCAGGGAGGGGGAAACCAGGAAAGGGTATAACCTTAGAAATGTAAATGAAGAATAAATTCAATAAAAAATTAAAAAAGCATGCAACAATCTTCATTAGAAAGAATTTTTGTCAATTTTTGATACTTTGACTGGGTTACCAAAATCTAAATATACAAGCAAAAATGTTTAAAAATATTTTTCTTTGGAATTTCCTTTTTTCCTAATTTAAAGATAAATAGTTAGAATTTCAAAATTAGGGTGATGTATGAAATGTAATTCATTCTTTCAAATTCAAATGTTAATATATAATCAGCAAAAAATTTGAAAGACAAACTTTATAACTAGCATCTAAGGAACAAAAATCACTTTCTTTGGGTTTTCCAATGGAACTTAAAGGAATAGCTTTTGCAAGGTGCCGGAGACACTCTGACAATAGTCTCTAGGTGATTCCTTTGTTTTAATATTGAGTTTCAGATTAATTGGGAAAAAAATTATCCTGAGGAAGGCTAAGCCCATTTCTTCTATCTATAAAATGATTATAATCATCTACAACTGATGTTTTATTTGGTTTTGTTACAATTTATGTATTTTTTGCTTATTTTACACGAATATACCATTAACATACCATAATACTCTGTATTAATGTGAATAAAATTCATCTTTTCTATGGACTCTAATAACCCAGTCACCGTAACTCATGAAATGTGGTTTAATGACCTTTGTGAGCTGATGTACACTGAGAGAAATGTTTCTCTTTGAAAGGATAAATCCTAGTGCTGATGTATGGAAATGTGAGGATCAATTCATATTCTTTATATTGCTTTTAATGTTTTCTGTAAATACTACTTAAATTAAGTGGATTTGCTGATGATGAGAAGGGCAATAATTATGATGAAGGTGAAGATGATGATGATCATTTGGTCACATGTCATCATAATGGAAAAATTCCTAGATTATTTGAAATAAACCCAGATAGTGGCCAGTTTTATCCAGTTTTCCACTGCATGGTTGAGGCTAGAACACTTGACCACCAATCTGCATGTTTTATTCAAATTTTAGAGACTTATGCCGAGAGGTTCCTAGCTCTGTGTTCACATTGTGGAATATAGCAACATCTTAGCACATCGGTTTGTACTGCTGTCTCACTCACTCCCATATCCTTTTCTATCGTTCACATTTCCACGTCAGATGAGGCAACATTGAAAAGTCTGTGCAAATTTGGAGGGTAGCAGTTTCTTTGAGATTGAAATATTCCATCCTTTTGAGAAGCAACTTAAACAGGAAGGTAAACAAATCAAAACAGCTTCGGGGAACCCCTGAAACTGGCCAGATTCAGCAGGTCCCTCCTTTCCAGAGTAAACAAGCTAGTTAGGTGGCTAAGAGTCACACTCAGGCAAGCAAAGCTGCGAAGAAGACACTCAGACCACCCTAGATGCACACTTAAAAGATTGAGACCACACCAGCTGCTTGCAAAAACCAGGAACCTTCCCAGCTTTCTCAAAATTGTTACTTGAAAAAGATACTCTGAAATATATTTTTTCCTGTTGTGCAATAGACTCCAGGGCCCCAGCTTTTATGAACAGTTAACTATGTTGGGTGGACATTGATGAAACAGCTGTCCATGAGTCATTTCTGTTCCTATAAATATATATTCCCCTCACCAATATTTCTGTAAGTAACCCAATAAAAGTCATGTATCACAAAGTTGGACTTTGGTGGTATCTGTATTTTGGTCTGTAATCGACTCCACGGGAGAGATGCTGCTACTTTAAGTCCCAGTTTACTATATCCAGATATCTCCTCTGATGTTGGTGTAAAATGGAGGACTCCATTTTCCAGCATGGCTTCTCCTTCTCTGACTTTGTCTGAGGAGGTCAACACAACAAGGGATCTGCCTGGGGAAGCTTGAATAGTCCTTGGCTGACCCAAAACTTCAAATTCCTTTTTCCTAAGAACACACCCAGCAAGTACCTGGGATTCCTGGAATGCCTCTCCATAGAAAGGAGACATTTACAGAAATTTAACCTCTAGCTAGTGATTTTACAATCACCCTGAAAATTCCTTTATACTCTCCATGTTTTATATATAACCCTACACTGAATAACATATATACATACAAACTCACCTAGAATAAAGGTACATGCATCTAAGATTCATTAAAATCCTCAGAGAAAGTCTCCTATTCCCACTCTCCACTGAACTGGGACCTTGCAAACCCCACTGATTCCTGAGTGCATTTCATCCAGTCTGGTGTGCAGTGGTGCCTGGACATCCTAAGGGAGGAGACTGAGGACAGGAACCTTTGGCTCCCTAGCTGGGGTGTGTCAACACTTGTGTATCATCTCCACTGGAAAAGATTTGTTACCCAATAGGATAGTATATAAAAACGTTCTGATTCGATTACTTTATATTTGTAACACTAGAACTGACCTTACGTAAGTACTAGCATTAATGAGGAAACTCAATTATACTCTAATTAGACATACATGATATAAACAGGCCGTACAAAGGAATCATTAATTTAATGCATTTTTGGTTTGATTTTAGAAACCAAGACTTACTCTATAGCCCAAAATTTACTCAGACTTATAGCCTCATATTTCAGGACCCTAAGGGTTGGAATCCTAAGCATGTGCCACCTACACCTGATGAATGTATACTTTTAAAAACAGATTATCTGGCTAGTGAGATGGCTCAGTCAGTGACAATACTGGCCTTCAACCCTGGAGTCCTGAGTTCAGTCCTGAGGCCCATATGATGAAAAGAGAGAACTGACTCTCACAGATTCTCTTACATCTACATGTACAATGTAGTAGTAGTATTTCTTAAATTCAAGATGAGTGGTTAACTGAGGTGGCCATTTAACATATCAAAGCAGACACTGGCAAATCTACCTCAGCATCACCAATATATTTTACAAAGCTGAGGCTCCTCTCTTCACTTCTCACTATACTGTCTTACTTTAACCTTTGCAGACCCTGAGTTCCACTGGCCTTGCCCCAGCTGTTCTCTCATATATGTCTGCCATTTTTGGCTATGCAGTCTATTGTGTTTTGGGTCTCTAGGTTTCCAGGTTATCTCCTCACTCCCTTTCTCATACATTCCTCTCTTTTTTCAGTCCCCCATGGCCTGATTCACTCTGGATCTTTCTCGCCACCTCAGCCTGATTTCCCCCTCATATCTATCATAAACCATCTCTCTTGAGCCCATACCTAATAGCAGTCAGGTCACTTTTTTTTCATTCAGTGCTCACACCTCGCTAAGAACACATATGTATGCATGTGCACCTGCAGGACAGGTAAATTAATGTAATAAAATAACAAAGAGAAGTATTTTCATCTTAATCTACATAACAAGTCTTTTTCCATGTTTATATTAAATGTAGAAAATACATTATTTTTAGCCAACAAAAAATATTTATTTGTGTTTCGTAAAATAAGATTCTAGACAACATATTACTCACCATAACACGAGGGACTAACAGACCATCATTCATAAGCACAAGTTATGGAGCCTTTGGTATGCTTATGTTTGTTTTCATATCCATCATGGCATTCATAGTCTACTTTGTCATTGATTTTATTTTTCTTTTTTTATTAGATATCTACTCTATTTCCACTTCAAATGGTATCCCCTTTCCGCGATACCCTTCCGAAACCCCTCTATTCCATCCCCCCTCATCCTGATTATCACTTCCCAATTTCCTGAATTGCATTCTCCTATTATGGGAAATTGAGCCTTCACAGCACCAATGGTCTCTCCTCTCACTGATGTCTAAAATGGTTATCTTCCACTATATATGTCACTGGAGCCATGGGTCCCTCCATTAGTATACTTTGGTTGGTGCTTTAGTCCCTGGAGCTCTTGGGGTATAGATTGGTACATATTATTGTTCCTCCTGTAGGGCTGTAAACCTCTTCAGCTCCTTGGGACCTTTCTCTAACTGCTCCATTGGGGACTCTATTGGTTGGCTGTGGGACATGGGTATTTTGATCTACTTTCCAGTAAGGATCAAAGTATCCACAATTTTGTCTCTTTTCTTCTTAAGCTTCATATGGTCTGTGAGTTTTATCTTGGGTGTTCCAGATTTTGGGCTAATATCCACTTATCAGCAAGTGCATATCATGTGTGGTTTGTGATTGGGTTACCTCACTCAGGACTATATTTTCTAGCTCCATCCATTTGCCTAATAATTTCATGAATTAATTGTTTTTAACAGCTGAGTAGTACTCCATTGTGTAATATGACATATTTTCTGTATGCATTCCTTTGTTGAGGGACATCTGGGTTCTTGCAAGATTCTGGCTATTATAAATGAGGCTGCTATGAATATAGAAGAGCATGTGTCCTAATTTCATGTTGGAGCATCTTCTGGGTATATGCCCAGGAGGGGTATAGGTGGGTAGTAAGGTAGTGCTATGTATAATTTTCTAATGAACCTCCAAACTTATTTCCAGAGTGGTTTTACCAGACTGCAATCCCACCAGCAATGCAAAAATGTTCTTTCTCCACATCCTCTCCAACATGTGCTGTCTCATGAGTTTTTGATCTTGGCCATTCTGACTGGTGTCAGGGTTGTTTTGATTTGATCCTGATGACTAAGGATGTTGAACACTTTTTTAGGTGTTTCTCAGCCATCCTCTATTCTTCACTTGAGAATTCGTTGTTTAGCTCTGTATCCCATTTTTAATAGGGTTATTTGGTTCTCTGGAGTCTAACTTCTTAAGTTCTTTGTACATATTGGATATACATACCTCTATGGGATGTAGGATTGGTAATGATCTTTTCCCAATCTGTTGGTTGCCGTTTTGTACTATTGACAGTGTCCTTTGCCTTACAGGAGTTTTGCAACTTTATGAAGTTCCATTTGTCAATACTTGATCTTCGAGCATAAGCTATTTGTATTCTATTCAGGAAAATTTTTCCTGTGCACATGTGTGCCAGGTTCTCCCCCAATTTTTCCTCTTTTTTACTCAGTGTATCTGTTTCATGTGGATGTCTTTGATCCACTTGTACTTGATCTTTTTTTTTCTTTTTTTCTTTCCTATATTCTTTGTTTACATTCCAAAGGCTTTCCCCATTCACAGTTCTCTCCTCACCATATGTCCCATAAGTCCTCTTCCCCCCGCCCATTCCCCAATGGCCCCCCACCATTTCTCTGTCCTGGTACTCTCATACAAACCTGGATCCAATCTTTTCAGGCCCAGGGTCCTCTCCTTCCTCATTCTTGGGAATCTTTTGATTTGCTAATTGTGCCTTGAGTATTCAGAGCTTCTGGGCTCATTAATACCCACTTGATTGCTTTTCATGTGTATTCTTTTGTGATTGGGTTAACTCACTTAGGATGAGGTTTTCCAAATCCAACCATTTGCCTACAAATTGCACAAATTCATTGTTTTTAATTTCTGAGTAGTATTCCATTGTATAACTATACCACATTTTCTGTATCCATTACTCCTTTGAGGGACATCTGGGCTCCTTACAACTTCTGGCTATTATAAGTAAGGCTGCTATGAACATAGTGGAGCATGTGTCTTTATGGCATGCAGGGGTATCCTCTAGGTATATGCCCAGGAGTGGTATGACAGGGTTCTCTGCAAGTGTCATGCCCTATTTTCTGAGGAACTGCCAGACTGATTTCCAGAGTGGTTGTAACATCTTGCAATCCCACCAACAGTGGAGGAGTGTTCCTCTTTCTCCACATCCTTGCCAGTACCTGTTGTCTCTTGAGTTTTTAATCTTAGTCATTCTGACTGGTGTAAGTTGGAATCTCAGGATTGTTTTGATTTGTGTTTCCCTGATGACTAATGATGTTGAACATCTCTTTTTTTTTTAATTTTTATTTTCTATGTTCTATGTTTACATTCCAAAGGCTTTCCCTTTCCCAGTTACCCCCCACCATATGTCCCATAATTCCTCTCCCCCCCCTGCTCTTCCCCACTCATTCCCCCCCCACGATTTCTCTGTTTTGGGTCTACAATACTGGATCCAATCTTTACAGGCCCAGGGTCCTCTCCTTTCTTCTTCTTGGGAGTCATTTGACTTGCTAATTGTGCCTTGAGTATTTAGGGCTTCTGGGCTCATTAATATCCACTTATCAGTGATTGCATTTCATGTGTATTCTTTTGTGATTGGGTTAGCTCACTTAGGATGATAGTTTCCAGATCTAACCATTTACCTACAAATTGCATGAGTTCATTATTTTTAATTGCTGAGTAGTACTCCATTGTATAAATATACCACATTTTCTGTATCCATTCCTCTTTTGAGGGATATCTTGGCTCCTTCCAATTTCTGGCTATTATAAACAAGGCTGCTATAAACATAGTGGAGCATGTGTCTTTATTGTATGCAGAGGAATCCTCTGGGTATATGCACAGGAGTGGTATGCCAGGGTCCTCTGGAGGTGAGATGCCCAATTTTCTGAGGAACCACCACACTGATTTCCAGAGCGGTTTTACCATTTTGCAATCCCACCAACAGTGGAGGAGTGTTCCTCTTTCTCCACATCCTCGCCAGCACCTGTTGTCTCTTGAGTTTTTAATCTTAGCCATTCTGACTGGTGTGAGGTGGAATCTCAGGGTTGTTTTGATTTGCATTTCCCTAATGACTAATGATGTTGAACATCTCTTAAGGTGTTTCTCGGCCATCCAAATTTCTTCTGGTGAAAATTCTTTGTTTAGCTCTGTACCCCATTTTTTGATAGGGTTATTTGTTTCTTTGCGGTCTAACTTCTTGAGTTCTTTGTATATATTGGATATTAGCCCTCTGTCGGATGTGGGGTTGGAGAAGATCATTTCCCACTCTGTTGGTTGCCATTTTGTCCTTCTGACAGTGTCCTTTGCCTTACAGATACTTTGTAATTTTATGAGGTCCCATTTGTCAATTCTTGATCTTAGAGCATAAGCTATTGGTGTTCTGTTCAGGAACTTTCCCCTGGTGCCCGTGTCCTCCAGGGTCTTCCCAAGTTTCTTTTCTAATAGTTTCAATGTGTCTGGTTTTATGTGGAGGTCCTTGATCCACTTGGAGTTGATCTTAGTACAAGCAGATAAGAGTGGGTCAATTCGCATTCTTCTGCCTGTTGACCTCCAGTTGAACCAGCACCATTTGTTGAAAGGGCTATCTTTTTTCCACTGGATGGTTGTGGCTCCTTTATCAAAGATCAAGTGATGATAAGTCTGTGGGTTCATTTCTGGGTCTTCAATCCTATTCCACTGATCTTCCTGCCTGTTCTTCTACCAATACCATGCAGTTTTTAACACAATTGCTCTGTAGTACTGCTTGAGGTCAGGGATATTGATTCCCCCAGAAGTCCTTTTATTGTTGAGAATAGTTTCAGCTATCCTGGTTTTTTTGTTGCTCCAGATGAATTTGAGAATTGCTCTTTCTAGATCTATGAAGAATTGCATTGGGATTTTAATGGGGATTGCATTGAATCTGTAGATTGCTTTTGGCAAGATGGCCATTTTTAGTATATTGACCCTGCCAATCCAGAAGCAAGAAATATTTTTCCATCTTCTGAGGTCTTCTTCGATTTCTTTCTTCAAGGACTTGAAGTTCCTGTCACACAGATCTTTCGCTTGTTTGGTGAGAGTTATGCCAAGGTACTTTATGTTGTTTATGTCTATTGTGAAGGGTGTTATTTCCCTAACTTCTTGCTCAGCCTGCTTGTCTTTTGAGTATAAGAAGGCTACTGATTTGCTTGAGTTAATTTTATAACCAGCCACTTTGCTGAAGTTGTTTATCAGCTGTAGAAGTTCTCTGGTGGAGTTTTTGGATCGCTTAAGTAGACTATCATATCGTCTGCAAATAATGATACTTTGACTTCTTCCTTTCCAATTTGTATCCCTGTGACTTCCTTATGTTGTCTAATTGCTCTCACTAGAACTTCAAGTACTATATTGAAAAGATATGGAGAGAGAGGGCAGCCTTGTCTAGTCCCTGATTTTAGTGGGATTGCTTCAAGTTTCTCTCCATTTATTTTGATGTTGGCTACTGGTTTGCTGTAGATTGCTTTTACTATGTTTAGGTATGGGCCTTGAATTCCTGCTCTTTCCAAGACTTTTAGCATGAATGGATGCTGAATTTTGTTGAATGCTTTTTCAGCATCTAATGAGATGACCATGTGGTTTTTTTCTTTTAGTTTGTTTATGTAGTGGATTACATTGATGGATTTCTGTATATTGAACCATCCCTGCATCCCTGGAATGAAGCCTACTTGATCATGGTGAATGATCATTTTGATATGCTCTTGGATTCGCTTGGCAAGAATTTTATTTAGTATTTTTGCATCAATATTCATAAGAGAAATTGGCCTGTAGTTCTCTTTCTTTGTTGGATCTTTTTGTGGTTTAGGTACCAGCGTAATTGTGGTTTTGAAGAATGAGTTGGGCAGTGTCCCTTCTGTCTCTATTTTGTGGAATAGTTTGAAGAGTATTGGTGTTAAGTCTTCTTTGAAGGTCTGGTAAAATTCTGCACTAAAACCATCTGGTCCCGTACTTTTTTTGGTTGGGAGGCTTTCTATAACCCCTTCTATTTCTTTACGGGTTATGGGTCTGTTTAGCTGATCTACTTGATGCTGATTTAATTTTGGTATTTGGTATCTGTCTAGGAAATTGTCCATTTCCTCCAGATTCTCCAGTTGTTTTGAGTATAGGCCTTTGTAGTAGGATCTGATGATCTTTTGAATTTCCTCAGTTTCTGTTGTTATATCCCCCTTTTATTTTCTAATTTTGTTAATTTGGATACTGTCTCTGTGCCCTTTGGTTAGTCTAGCTAAGGGTTTATCTATCTTGTTGATTTTTTGAAGAACCAGCTCTTGCTTTTGCTGATTCTTTGTATGGTTCTCTTTGTTTCTACTTGATTGATTTCAGCCCTTAGTTTGATGATTTCCTCTCTTCTACTCCTCCTGGGTGAGTTAGCTTCTTTTTGTTCCAGGGCCTTCAGGTGTGCTGTTAAGTTGCTAGTGTATGCTCTCTTCAGTTTCTTTTTGGAGGCACTCAGGGCTATGAGTTTTCCTCTTAGCACTGCTTTCATTGTGTCCCAAAGATTTGGGTAGGTCATACCTTCATTTTCATTGAAGTCTAAAAAGTCTTTGATTTTTTTATTTCTTCCTTGACCAAGGTGTCATTGAGTAGAGTATTGTTCAGTTTCCATGTGTATGTGGGTTTTCTCTTGTTCTTCTTGCTATTGAAGACCACTTTTACTCCAAAGTGATCTGATAGGAGACATCAGATTAGGTCGGTCTTCTTGTATTTGTTGAGGTCTGTCTTGTGACCAATTATATGATCAATTTTTGAGAAGGTACCATGCGGTGCTGAGGAAAAGGTATACTCTTTTGCTTTAGGATGGAATGTTTTATATATATCTGTTAAATCCAATTGGTCCAAAGCTTCAATTTGTTTCACTGTGTCCCTGTTTAATTTCTGCTTTCCTGATCAGTCCATTGAGGAGAGTGGAGTGTTGAAGTCACCTACAATTATTGTGTTAGGTGCGATGTGTGCTTTAAGCTTTAGTAAAGTTTCTTTTACGAATGAGGGTGCCCTTACATTTGGCGCATAGATGTTCAGAATTGAGAATTCTTCTTGGTGGATTTTCCCTTTGACAAGCAGGAAGTGACCTTCTGAGTCTCTTTTGATGACTTGAGGTTGAAAGTCAATTTTATCTGATATTAGAACGGCTACTCCGGCTTGTTTCCTGGGACCATTTGCTTGTAAAACTGTCTTCCAGCCGTTTACTCTAAGGTGGTATTTGTCTTTGACACTGAGATGTGTTTCCTGTATGCAGCAAAATGTAGGGTACTGTTTCCATATCCAGTCTGTTAGTCTGTGTCTTTTTATTGGGGAATTGAGTCAATTGATATTAAGACATATTAAGGAATAGTAATTATTACTTCCTGACATTTTGGGCGTTATTATTATTATTATTATTATTATTTGATTGGTTCTCTTCTTTTGGGTTGGATGAGATGGGATTTATATCTTGTTTCTTCTGGGGTGTAGTTTCCCCCCTTGTGTTGGTATTTTTCTCCTATTATCCTTTGTAGGGCTAGGTTTGTAGATAAGTATCTTGCAAATTTGGTTTTGTCGTGGAATACCTTGGTTTCCCCATCTATGGCAATTGAGATTTTGCTGGGTATAGTAGTTTTGGCTGAAGTTTATGTTCTCTTAGGGTCTGCATGAGGCCTGCCCAGGATCTTCTAGCTTTCATGGTCTCAGATGAGAAGTCTGGTGTAATTCTGATAGGTCTTCCTTTATATGTTACTTGTCCTTTTTCTCTTACTGCCTTTAATATTCTTTCTTTGTTTAGTACATTTGGGGTTTTGATTATTATGTGACAGGAAGTATTTCTGTTCTGGTCCAGTCTATTTGGGGTTCTATAGGCTTCTTGTATATTCATGGGCATCTCTCTCTTTAGGTTGGGGAAGTTTTCTTCCATTATTTTGTAGAAGATATTTGCTGGCCCTTTAAGTTGTAGATCTTCATTCTCATCTATCCCTATAATCCTTAGGTTTGGTCTTCTCATTGTGTCCTGGATTTCCTGAATGTTTTGGGTTACCAGCTTTTTGAATTTTTGCATTATCTTTGATTTTTGAGTCCATGGTTCCTATGGTATCTTTGGCATCTAAGATTCTTTCTTCTATCTCTTGTATTCTATTGTTGATATTTGCATCTATGACTCCTGATTTCTTCCCAAGGTTTTCTATCTCCAACGTTGTCTCCCTTTGTGATTTCTTTGTTGTTTCTACTTCTGTTTTTAGATTCTGTATGGTTTTGCTCAGATCTTTCAATTGCTTGTTTGTGTTTTCCTGTAATTTTTTAAGGGATTTTTGTGTTTCCTCTTTTATGACTTCTACTTGTTGACCCATGTTCTCTTGTATTTCTTTAAGTGATTTTTGTTTCTCCCCCTTATTGGGATTCATTTTTTTCTCTATATTCTCCTGGATTTCTTTAAGTGATTTTTGTGTCTGCCTTGTATGGGCTTCTAGCTTTTGATCTATTTTCTCCTCTATTGCTTTAAGAAATTTATCTAAGTGATCCTCAATCTTCATCTTTACCAGTGATTTTAGATCTGAGTCTTGTTTTTCTGGTGTGTTGAGATATCTGAGATTTAATTGTGTTTGCCTTGTAAGGGCTTCTAGCTTTTGATCTATTATCTCATGTATTACTTTAAGAGATTTATCTAAGTGTTCCTCTATCAGCAACCTGACCAGTGATTTTAGATCTGAGTCTTGTTTTTCTGGTGTTTCGGGGTATCCAAGATTTATTGCTGTTGGGGAACTGGGTTCAGATGCCGCCATACTGCCTTGATTTCTGTTAGTAATGATCTTATGTTTGCCTTTTGCCATCTGGTTAACTCTGGTGTTAGTTGGTCCTGTAGTTACTAGCTGGTGCTTGACCCTCCTGTGGGCTCGTAAGGCTATTTCCCAGCAACTGGGACACCTGAAACACTGCCCTGCAGGGCTCTTGCTCAAAGATTGCTGACAGGTGGCCTGAGTCCCCTGAGGTCTTAAACTCAGGATATCCCAGGTACTTGGTTCCGCCTGTTGGGCAGCTGCTCTGCACTGCTCCTGCTCAGGGTTTGCTGTCTGGTATCCTGATTCCCCAGAGGTCTTTAAGTTGGGATATCTCAGTTATCTGGTTCCGCCTGCTGGTCCAAAGCTGCTGGGAAGCTGGCTGAGGCTGGCTCCCCTGCCGCTGGCATGATGGGAAGCAGCTGGTAAGATGGCGCTGTCTGCAGGGAGTTCGGGGTCCACCCTGCAAGTGCAGAGCGCAGGTTCGGCAGCTGTCCCCCAAACCGCTACCCTGTGTGCAGCTCCCACCCCAGGCCTGAGTCCCTGAAGGTCTTAAACTAGGGCTATCTCGGGTACCTGGTTCCACAGGCTGGGTCTGAGCACCTGGGAAGCTGGTTGGGTCTGGCTTCCCCGCCACCGGCTGGATGGGAAGCTGCCTGAACATCTCCTAAGGTGCTTCTCATCTATTCGAATTTCTTCAGGTGAAAATTCTTGGTTTAGCTCTGTACCCCATTTTTTAATAGGGTTATTTGGTTCTTTGGGGTCTAACTTCTTGAGTTCTTTATATATATTGGATATTAGCACTTCATTGGATGTAGGGTTGGTGAAGATCTTTTCCCAATTTCTTGGTTGTGGTTTTGTCCTTCTGACGGTGTCCTTTGCCTTACATAAACTTTGTAATTTTATGAAGTCCCACCTGTCAATTCTGGATCTTAGAGCATAAGCTATAGGTGCTCTGTTAAGGAACTTTCCCACTGTGCCCATGTCCTCCAGTGTCTTCCCCTGTTTCTTTTCTATCAGTTTCAGTGTGTCTGGTTTTATGTGGAGGTTCTTGATCCACTTGAAGTTAATCTTAGTACAAGGAGATAAGAGTGGGTCAATTCACATTCTTTTGCATGTTGACCTCCAGTTGAACCAGCACCATTTGTTGAAAAGGCTATTTTTTTCCACTGGATGGTTGTAGCTCCTTTATCAAAGATCAAGTGACCATAATTCGGTGGGTTCATTTCTGGGTCTTCAATTCTTTTCCATTGATCTACTTGCCTATCGCTATACCAATACCATGCAGTTTTTAACACAATTGCTCTGTAGTAATGCTTGAGGTCAGGAATATTGATTCCCCCAGAAGTCCTCTTATTGTTGAGAATAGTTTTTAGCTATCCTGGGTTTTTTGTTATTCCAGCTGAATTTGAGAATTGCTCTTTCTAGATCTATGAAGAATTGATTTGGGATTTTGATGGAGATTGAATTGAATGTGCATATTGCTTTTGGCAAGATGGCCATTTTTACTATATTGATCCTGCCAATTCAAGAGCATGGAATGTTTTTCCATCTTCTAAGGTCTTTTTCAATTTCTTTCTTCAAGGACTTGAAGTTCCTGTCATACAGATCTTTCACTTTTTTTGGTTAGAGTCATGCCAAGATACTTTATATTCTTTGTGGCTTTTGTGAAGGGTGTTATTTCCCTAACTTCATTCTCAGCCTGCTTGTCCTTTGAGTATAGGAAGGCTACTGATTTGCTTGAGTTAATTTTATAACCAGCCACTTTGCTGAAGTTGTTTATCAGCTGTACGAGTTCTTTGGTGGAGTTTTTTCGGTCGCTTTTGTATACTATCATATCATCTGCAAATAATGATAGTTTGACTTCTTCCTTTCCAATTTGTATCCCTTGACTTCCTTATGTTGTCTAATTGCTTTCACTAGAACTTCAAGTACTATATTGAAAAGATATGCAGAGAGAGGGCAGTCTTGTCTAGTCCCTGATTTTAGTGGGATTGCTTCAATTTTCTCTCCATTTAGTTTGATGTTGGCTATGTTTATCTATCTTTTTGATTTTGTCAAAGAACCAGCTACTTGTTTTGTCGATTCTTTGTATGGTTCTCTTTGTTTCTACTTGATTGATTTCAGCCCTTAGTTTGATGATTTCCTGTCTTCTACTCCTCCTGGGTGAATTAGCTTCTTTTTGTTCCAGGGCTTTCAGGTGTGCTGTTAAGCTGCTAGTGTATGCTCTCTCCAGCTTCTTTTTGGAGGCACTCAGGCCATGGGTTTTCCTCTTAGTACTGCTTTCATTGTGTCCCATAGATTTGGGTCATTCATTTTCATTGAATTCTAAAAAGTCTTTGATTTCTTTCTTTATTTCTTCCTTGACCAAGGTGTCATTGAGTAGAGTATTGCTCAGTTTCCATGTGTATGTGGGATTTCTGTTGTTTTTGTTGCTATTGAAGACTACTCTTACTCCATAGTGATCTGATAGGAGGCATGGGAGTAGTTCAATCTGCTTGTATTTGTTGATGTCTGTCTTGTGACCAATTATATGGTCGATGTTGGAGAAGGTACCATGTAGTGCTGAGACAAAGGTATATTCTTTTGCTTTAGGATGAAATATTCTATATATATCTGTCAAATGCATTTGGTACAAAAATTCAATTAGTTCCACTGTGTCCCTGTTAGTTTCTGGTTTCCTGATTGGTCCATTTAGGAGAGTGGAGTGTTGAAGTCACCCACAATTATTGTGTTAGGTGCAATGTGTGCTTTAAGATTTAGTAAAGTTTCGTTTAAGAATGAGGGTGCCCTTGCATTTGGAGCATAGATATTCAGTATTGAGAATTCTTCTTGGTAGATTTTCCCTTTGCCCAGTAAGAAGTGACCTTCTGTGTCTCTTTTGATGATTTTAGTTTGAAAGTCAATTTTATCTGATATTAGAATGGCTACTCCGGCTTGTTTCCTAAGACCATCTGCTTGTAAGATTGTCTTCCAGCCTTTTACTCTAAGATAGTGTTTGTCTTTGCTACTGAGATGTGTTTCCTGTATGCAGAAAATATAGGGTCCTGTTTCCATATCCTGTCTGTTAGTCCATGCCTTTTTATTGGGGAATTGACTCCATTGATGTTAAGAGATAGTAAGTAATAGTAATTGTTACTTCCTGACATTTTTGAAATTATTTTATATATTTGAGAGGTTATCTTCTTTTGGGTTTGATTAGAGTATGTTTCTATCTTGCTTCTTCTGGGGTGTAGTTTCCCTCTTTGTGTTGGTGTTTTCCCCTTATTATCCTTTGCATGGCTGCGTTTGTGGAAAAATATCATGCAAATTTACTTTTGTCATGGAATACCTTGGTTTCTCCATCTATGTTGTTTGAGAGTTTTGCTGGGTATAGTAGTTTTGGCTGAAATTTGTGTTCTCTTAGAGTCTGCATGATATCTGCCCAGGATCTTCTAGCTTTCATGGTCTCAGGTGAGAAGTCTGGTGTGATTCTGATAGGTCTTCCTTTATATGTTACTTGGCCTTTTTCTCCTTCTGCCTTTAAAATCTTTCTTTGTTTAGTATGTTTGGGGTTTTGATTATTATGTGACAGGAGGTATTTCTGTTCTTGTCCAGTCTGTTTGGAGTTTTGTAGGCTTCTTGTATATTCATGAGCATCTCTCTCTTTAGGTTGGGGAAGTTTTCTCTCATAATTTTGTTGAAGAATTTTGCTGGCCCTTTAAATTGTAAATCTTCACTCTTCTATACCTATAATCCTTAGGTTTAGTCTTCTCATTGTGTCCTGGATTTCCTGGATGTTTTGGGTTACAAGCTTTTTGCAATTCTCATTTTCTTTGACTGTTGAGTCCATGGCTCCTATGGTATCTTAGGCATCTGAGATTCTTTCTTCTATCTCTTGTACTCTATTGTTGATATTTGCATCTATGGCCCCTGATTTCTTCCCAAGGTTTTCTATCTCCAAAGTTATCTCCCTTTGCGATTTCTTAGTTGTTTTTACTTCTGTTTTTAGATCCTAGATGGTTTTGCTCAGATTGTTTGCTTGCTTGTTTGTGTTGTCGTGTAATTCTTTGATTTTTGTGTTTCTTCTTTCATGACTTCTACTTGTTGACCCATGTTCTCTTGTATTTCTTTAAGTGATTTTTGTATTTTTTCCTTATTGGCTGATATTTTTTGATCCGTATTCTCTTGAATATTTTTTAATATTTCACCATCACTGTGTTTAATTCTCCAATAAAAGACATACTAACATAATGAATGCAAAAATGAGATCTGTTATTCTCCTATATCCTGGAAACATAACATCACATATAGATATAACCTTTGGGTAAAATGTTGGCAAAAGATATTCTAAGCAGATGGACTTAACTAGCTAACAGGTATAGACATGGTAATAATTGATAAAACAAGCAAACAGATAAACAAGAAAACACATAAAACCAAACAGAAACATTGAAATAAAAACCCTCATACTAAAACTAAACAGAAGATATAGGGAAGGACACTACATACTCATCAAAGGAAAAAAATCCAGAAAGATGACATTTCAGTTTTAGCATCTGTGCCCCCAAACACAAGAGCACTCAATTTTGTAAAAGAAATACCACAACAACTTAGATAACACATTGACCCCACTCAATGATACATCAATATCCCGCTCTTACCAATAGACAGATCATCCAGACAAAAACTAAACAGAAATGATAGAGCTAACTGGCATTATAAGCCAAATGGATCTAACAAATATTTACAGAACATTTCCCCCAAACACAAAAGAATATGCCTTCTCAGCACCTCATGGGACTTTATCCAAAGTTGACCACATAATGTGATAGAAAGAAAACCACAAAAGATACAAGGCAATTTAAATAATACACTGCATCATATTTGACCACCACAGATTAAAGTTGGATATCAACAACAAAACCAGCAGAAATCTTAGTAACTCATGGAAACTGCTCAACATTGTACTGTATAAAAATTAAGTCAAGACAGAAATAAAGAAATTAAAGACTTTCTAGAATTGAATTGAAATAGAAATGAATACCCAACATTCCGAAACTGAAGGGACACAGAGAAGGTATTCCTAATAGATAAACTCACAACACTAAGTACCTTCATTTAAAAAAAAAGTGAAGAGATCATATATTACTAACTTAACAGCATTGCATGAAAGCTCTAGAACTAGTAAGATAATTAAATGTTTTTCATTATGAGAGATGCCTTGGTCATGGTTTCTTTTTACAGCAATGGAAACTCTAACTCAAACACGTTGGTACTAGCAACTGGGGTATTGCTGTGATAGGCCTGACCATGCTTTTATTTGGAGGAATAAAAATTTTGGGACTTTGGATTTGGGAATCAGTGGAATGCTTTAGTGGGCCTTAATGGACCATCCTAATAGGAATGTGGAAGACACTGATGCTGAGAATGATTTGAATTGTGGAAGCTTAGCTCTAGAGGTTTCAGAGGAGAGTATTAGTATGCTGCCTACAGACTGACTGTTTTGTGATATTTTGGTGATGATTGTGACTCCTGAATTTTTTAAGAGATTTTTGTGTTTGCCTTGTAAGGGCTTCCAACTTTTGATCATTTTCTCCTATATTTCTTTAAGAGATTTATCTATATGTTCCACTATCAGCATCCTGACCATTTATTTTAGTTCCAAATCTTGTTTTTCTGGTGTGTTGGGGTATCCAGGACTTCCTGTTGTCAATGAACTGGGTTTGGATACTGACATGCTGCCTTGATTTCTGTTAGTAACGTTCCTATGTTTGCCTTTTGTCATCTGGTTATCTCTGGCCTTAGTTGGCCTTGTTGTCACTGGCTGGTGTTTGAACCTCCTGTGAACCTGGGCCCTCCTGTTGGTTCTCTACTGATGACCAGGTGGCAAAATGGAGCCCACCTCTGCGAGTGCTGAGAGGACCTCAGGGTAGGTGGTTCCCAACCGAGTTGGTGCATGGCCCTTTGGCCATGGAGATGGCCTGCCGAGCCTCCCGGGCACTGGCTACTGGTGAGAGCCTGGCAGGTTTCCACCTGAGCGATGGTAGTCACAGATTAAGCCTGCCTATCTTGGCCTCTCTACAGGTGACCTAGCTGCAAGATGGATACCGCTCCTGCAAGTGCTTGGTAGGACCTCGGGGGAGGCAGCTCCCAGCCACCTTGGTGCATGGCCTGGTGGCCATGGGGGTATTCCACCGAGCCTCCTGGGTACTGGCTAGTGGCAAGAGCCTGGTAGGTTTCCACCCAAGCGATGGTAGTCACAGATTAAGTCTGCATACCTGGGCCTCTCTACCAGTGAGCTGGTGGCAAGATGGAACCCACTGCTGCCTGTACTTGATCTTTGTACAGGGAGATAAGAATGGATCAGTTTGTATCCTTCTACATGTTGACTGCCAGTTGGCCCATCATCATTTGTTGAAAATGCTGACTTTTTCCCACTGAATGGTTTTAGCTCCTTTGTCAAGTATCAAGTGATCATAAGCGAGTGTGTTCATTTCTGGATCACCAGTTCTATTCCATTGATCTTCCTGCCTTCTCTGTACCAATACCATACAATTTTTATCACTATTAGTCTGTAGTGGAGCTTGAGGTCAGGGATGGTGATTCTGCCAGAAGTTCTTTTATTGTTGAGAATAATTTTCACTCTCCTGGGTTTTTTTTTTTTGTTATTCCAGATAAATTTGAAAATTGCTCTTTCTTACTCTATGAAGAATTGAGTTTGAATTTTGATGGGGATCACATTGAACCTGTAGATCACTGTTGGCAAGATAGCCATTTTTACTATATTAACTGTGCCAATCCATGAGCATGGATGATCTTTCCATCTTCTGAGATCTTCAATTTCTTTCTTCAGATATTTGAAGTTCTTATCATACAGATCTTTCACTTGTTTGAGTCAAAAACAAGTTTGTTTGGTATAAAAATACCAAGGTATTTTATATTATTTTTGACTATTGTGAAGGGTGTTATTTCTCTAATTTCTTTCTCAGCCTCTTTATCCTCTGAGTATAGGAAGACTACGAATTTGTTTGAGTTACCTTTATATCCAGCCAATTTGCTGAAGTTGTTTATCAGGTTTAGGAGTTCTCTGGTGGAATTTTTGGGGTCACTTAAGTATACTATCATGTCATCTGCAAATAGTGATACTTTGATATCCACCGTTCCAATTTGAATCCCTTTGACCTCCTTTTTTGTCTGATTGCTCTGGCTAGTACTTCAAGTACTATATTGAACAGGTAGGGTGAGAGTGGACAGCCTTGTCTAGTCCCTGATTTCAGTGCTTCAAGTTTCTCTCCATTTAGCTTAATGTTGGCTACTGGTTTGCTGTATACTGCTTTTACTATGTTTAGGTAGGGACCTTGAATTCCTGATCTTTCCAAGGCTTTTGTCATGAAGAGGTGTTGGATTTTGTCAAATGCTTTCTCAGCATCTAATAAAATGATCATGTGTTTTTTTTTTGAGTTTGTTTATATAGTGGATTACATTGATGGATTTCCGTATATTGAACCATCCCTGCATCCCTGGGATGAAGCCTACTTGATCATGGTGGATGATTGTTTTGATGTGTTCTTGGATACAGGTGGTAAGAATTTTATTGAGTATTTTTGCATCAATATTCATAAGGGAAATTGGTCTAAGGTTCTCTTTCTTTGTTGGGTTTTTGTGTTGTTTAGGTATCAGTGTACTTGTGGCTTCATAAAATGAGTTTCGTAGTATTCCTTCTGTTTCTATTTTGTGGAAACGTTTGAAGAGTATTAGTGATAAGTCTTCTCTGCATTGAACACATCTGTTCCTGGGCTTTTTTTGGTTGGAAACTATTAATGACTGATTCTATTTCTTTATGGGTTATGGGATTGTTTAGGTAATTTATCTGATCCTGATTTAACTTTGGTACCTGGTATCTGTCCAGAAAATTTTCCATTTCATCTAGATTTTCTACTTTTGTTGAATTTAGGCTTTTGTAGTAGGATCTGATGATTTTGTGGATTTCCACAGTATCTGTTGTTATGTCTTCCTTTTTATTTCTGATTTTGCTGATTTGGATACTGTCTATGTGTCCTCTGGTTAGCTTGGCTAAGGGTTTATCTATCTTGTTGGTTTTTATCAAGGAATCAGTTCCTGACTTGATGGATTCTGTGTATAGTTCTTTTTGTTTCTATTTGGTTGATTTCAGCCCTTAGTTTGATTATTTCCTGCCATTTACTCCTCCTGGGTATATTTGCTTCTTTTTTGTTCTAGAGCCTTCAGCTGTGCTGTAAAGCTATAAGTGTATGCACATTCCAGTTTCCTTTTGGAGACACTCAGAGTTATGAGTTTTCCTCTTAGCACTGCTTTCATTGTGTCCCATAAGTTTGGGTATGTTGTGCCTTTGTTTTCATTAGGTTCTAAAAAGTCTTTAATTTCTTTATTTCTTCCTTTACCAAGTTATCATTGAGTAGAGTGTTGCTCAGTTTCCATGTGTATGTGGGTTTTCATTTTACTTTTACTTTTTCTTTTTCTTTTCTTTTCTTTTTGTTATTGAAAACTAGCTTTAGTCCTTGATGATCTGATAGGGTGCATGGAATTATCTCAGTCTTCTTATATCTGCTGAGGGCTGTTTTGTGACCAAGTATATGGTTACTTTTGGAGGAGGTACTGTGAGTTGCTGAGAAGGTATAGTCTTTTGTTTTAGGATAAAAATGTTTTATAGATATCTGTTAAATCCATTTGGTTCATAACTTCTGTTAATTTCACTGTTTCTCTGTTTAGTTTGTATTTCCCTGATCTGTCCATTGATGAGAGTGGGGTGTTGAAGTCTCCCACTATCATTATGTGGGGTGAAATGTGCACTTGGAGCTTTAGTGAAGTTTCTTTTATGAATGTGAGTGCCCTTGAATTTGGAGAATATATATTCAAAATTGAGAGTTCTTCTTGATATATTTTTCCTTTGATGAGTATGAAGTGTCCTTCCTTATTTTCTTTGATTACTTTAGGTTGAAAATCAATTTTATTCGATATTAAGATAGCTATACCATCTTGTTTCTTGGGACCATTTGCTTGGAAAATTGTTTTCCAGCCATTTACTCTGAGGTAGTGTCTGTCTTTGTGCCTGAGCTAAGTTTGCTGTATGCAGCAGAATGTTGGGTCCTGCTTACATAATCCAATCTGTTAGTCTATGTCTTTTTATTGGAGAATTGAGTCCATTAATATTACGAGATATTAAGGAATAGTGATTATTGATTCCTGTTGTTTTTTTTTTATTAGATGTGGAGTTATGTTTGTGTGGCTCTCTTATTTTTGTTTGTTTATAGTTTAATTTCTTACTTTTTCTAGCATGTAGTTTCCCTACTTTTGTTGGTGTTTTCCATTCATTATCCTGTGAAGGGCTGGGAAAGATACTGGATAATTTTTTTTTTTTTGGTCATGGAATACCTTGGTTTCTCTCTCTATGGCAATTGAGAGATTTGCTGGGTATTGTAGCCTGGATTTGCATCTGTGTTTCCTTAGGATCTATATGACATCTGCCAGGAATGTTCTTGCTTTCATAGTCTCTGGTGAGAAGTCTGGTGTAATTCTGATAGATCTACCTTTGTATGTTACTTGATATTTTCCCCTTACTACTGTCAATATTCTTTTTTGGTTTAATGCACTTTGTGTTTTAATTATTATATGATGGGAGGAATTTCTTTTCTGGTCAAATCTATTTGGAGTTCTGCATGTTTCTTGTATATTCATGGGCATCTCTTTCTGTAGGTTAGGGATGTTTTCTTCTATAATTTTGTTGAAGACTTTTACTGGCCCTTTAAGTTGGAAATCTTCATTCTCTTCTATACCTATAATCCTTAGGTTTGGTCTTTTCATTGTGTACTGGATTTCCTGGATGTTTTGGGTCAGGAGATTTTTGCATTTTGCATTTTTTTTGATTGTTGTGTCAATGCTTTCTATGGTATCTTCTGGATTTGAGATTCTATCTCTTGTATTCTGTTTTTGACTTCTTTCCTAGGTTTTCTATGTCCAGAGTTGTTTCCCTTTGTGATTTCTTTGTTTCTACCTCCAATTTTAGATCCTGGATGGTTTTGTTCAATTTCTTCACCTGTTTTGTTCTGCTTTCCTCTAATTCTTTAAGGGCTTCTAACTGTTTAACTGTTCTCCTGTATTTCCTTAAGGGAGTTATTTATGTCCTTCTTGAAGCCCTCTATCAGCATCATGAGCTGTGATTTTTAAATCCAAATTTTGCTTTTCTGTTGTGTTGCGGCATCAAGGACTTGATGTTGGGGGAGAATTGGGTTCAGATTGTGCCATGTTGCCTTGTTTTCTGTTGGTATTGTTCCTACATTTGCTTTTCCCTATTTGGATATCTCTGGAGTTAGTTGGCCCTTCTGTCTCTGGCAGGCACTTGTAAATCCTGTGGGTCTGCAAGCCCGTCTCAGCACCCCTGGGTGACCGACTTTCCCCTGGCACAGAGTGCTGTGGCACTGCCCAGCTCCTGGATGCAATTGGAGCCCAGACTGACCCTGTCCTAGATGCTCTGCCTCTTTTGTTTCCTGAGCTCCTGGCTGTACCTGCCTGCTCAGTAGCTAGAGAGAAGAGGACTGCCTCACTGCTAAACCCTGGAGTCAAATCACTCCCTGTAGAGCAGTCCTCCCTTGGCAGGATTGGTGCACAGTCAGCTGTGGCACTGCCCAGCTCCTGGGTACATTTTGGGCCCTGGCACCCTGTCTGTTCTGGCACTCCTGACTATACCTGCCAACTCAGTAGCTGGAAAGAAGATAGTGGCCCCAACTCTTTGTCATTGATTTTAAAACTGGCTTTACTATTTTCAGTTTTAGCATTCTCAAATATAAGCACATCACAGGACTCTAATGCAAAATAAAATTGAAAATTTTATTTCTAATCTGTCAATATACAAGCTAAGTAATTCCCATGAGAACAAAAGTCTATAGAAGTTAATATATGATGACAAATTAAATACTGTCTTAAAACACCCTGTAAGTCTCAGAGCCCATTTTTTCTTATATTTATCACATAATACAAGTAAAAAGACAGATACAGATGTCTTTTTTAGGGAAGTACAATAGTATTTAGTTCATTATGGGCTCATATTTACTATTTAATATGACATAAAATATAGGAAAGACAAATGGATAAACAGTAGAGGCAACTTGTTAATTACAATTTAATACTCAAGGTAAAATCAGCAAAGCAAAAGATTCCCAAGAAGAAGGATGGAGAGGACACTGGTTCCAAGAAGACTGGATCCAGTTTTGTAGGAGAATATCAGAACAGGGAAAATGGGGGGTGGTGATTGGGCAGAGGGAAGAGGACTAATGAGACATATGGTGAGGGGGGAACTAGGAAAGGAGAAAGCCTTTGGAATATAAACAGACTATAGAAAATAAAAAAATATAAAAAAATTTAAAAAAGAAAATAAATATTAAATGGAAATAGAAAAAAATATAAATGATAGTATATGGAAGACATTTTAATTTCTCTTTCTTTTACTAAATCACATAAATGAAAAACCAATAAAAATTTACAAATTTGAAAAAGTAGTGAATATCTTATATTGCCTTGTCATTTAATGTATGTTGAATAATTCTTGAAAAATAGCAAGATGTATCTTTCTGCTCCTAAGGTTAACTTATTATTATTATTAGAAAACCTTCATTAATTCTTTATATTAATGCAAGGAAAACTTTAAAAACACTGAAATTTGCTGTTACCTAGAAACATTTCTTTTTTTCTAAAATCAAGATACTTGAGAAGAATTTCTATGAGGAACATGTTCTGTGATGGAATTTAATTCACAGTGTCAAACACATAAGGTTATTACATATTCAGAGATTTAAAACATTGGTTTATATTTTCATAAGAAATTTTACATATTGAAACAAAGGCTTTGGTATTCAAAGAGTAAGATCTTTACAAAAGGCGGATAGTTAAAGAATCTTTCATGAGACATAAAATTATGTAATATTTTTAAGTCTTTGAAAAGGGAAATGAACTGATAGTCTACAATACAGGAATGCCTCTACAAGAAAAATCAAATAGTTTTGTATATTTTTACTTGAAGTATAATACTCATATTTCAAATGAAGTAACACCACCCACCTCAAAGACAATAAAGCTAAACTCTTCTATGTCATCAGTATAATAGAAACAATATAATGAAATACTCGTTAATGCATGATGGTTGAATTAACAACTCATTTTGTGGCAAGTAACTAATCCTGATGTTTCTACATTTGCTGTTAGATATCCCTGTTTACACCTAAATTGTGTTTTTCCATTTACAGCATATGTTAAATTAGTTTCAGAAAGAAATCCACTATCAGTTTCTATATCTGACTTTGAATATGTCTTTAAATGGGGAAACATGTAAGAAAAATGTAAGTACATGTACAATAGCTTAAAGAATCACAATATAAAAATGTATTTAAAAATGTATTAGTTATTTGAGAGTGAATACCTGAAATAATCAAAACCACTCACATTATTTGGCCAAGATAAACAACTTATTGGTTTAAAGATACACCATAGTCATCTGTGAAACAAAGTATGACAAATTATTCATATACACTACATTTGTTTTGGTCAAGTGTAATACTAAGGAATGCAGGAAAAATTAAATGTAGGTTTTTTTTTCTTGTACTTCTAAATCTGAGAATAACTTGATTTTCATATATATATGAAATTATATACATTGATTTTCATATATATACACACATATGCACACACATACATACACATATATATAAATATATAAATATACATATAAAATGTACTGTATATATGTATGTATATATGAATGTATGTATGTCAAACTTATTTACCCAGTTAGGGTTTCTGAGTTTTGGTGATGATCTTAGAAAATCTATCTAGACTCTAGTACCAAGAATTTGAAATATCGACAAAGCCAGAGGAGCTCGGCAGGAGATCTGTGTACCTACAGCTCTGCGCGGCTGTTGCTGACCACTGGGGTCCGGCTAGCTGGGCTTGCAGCGAGGCCGCCATCTTGCCTCAGGACACCTTGGACTGCTGGCGGCTGGGGTCAGGTGCACGGACAGAGACCTAGCTTAGCATAGACTACCCCATCAGGCTCTTGCCGAAGTCCAGAGCCAGAGGAGCTTGGTGGGAGGTCTGTGCACCTACAGCTTGGCGGCTGTTGCCAACAGCTGGGGACTGGCTCGCCGGGGTTGCAGCTAGGCTGCCATCTTACCTTGGGACATTGCAGACTGCTAGCGGCTGGAGTCAGGTGCATGGACAGTGACCTAACTTTGCATACACTACCCCATTAGGCTCTTGCCAGCGCCCAGAGCCAGAGGAGCTTGGCGGGAGATCTGGGCACCTACAGCTCAGCATGGCTGTTGCTGACCACTGGGGTCTGGCTCTCTGGGCTTGCAGCAAGGCTGTCTTCTTGCCTCAGGTCACTGTGGACAACTGGCGGCTGGGGTCAGGAGCACGGATGCCCACAACTACAGCAGTGCCAAAGGTGATGCTCACAGGAGCTTCAAACTCCAACCAGTAACAATAAAACCAACTAACTCCAGAGATAAACAGATGGCAAAAGGCAAATGTAGGAATGTTACTAACAGAAATCAAGGCAATATGGCAACATCTGAACCCAATTCACCAACCACAGCAAGTCCTGGATACCCCAACACACCAGAAAAACAAGAGTTGGTCATGATGCTGCTAGAGGAACACACAAAAAAGACATAAACAAATCTCTTAAAGAAATGCAGGAGAACATGAATAGGGTAGAAGTGCTTACAATGCGAACACAAAAATCACTTAAAGAATTCCAGGAGAATATGGACCAACAGACACAAGCCAATAAGGAGGAAATGAAAAAATCACTTAAAGAAATGCAGGAGAAATTGAGTCAACAGGCAGAAGTCATGAAAGAGGAAACACAAAAATCTCTTGAAGAATTACAAGAAAACACAAACAAACAAGTGAAGGAACTGAGCAAAACCATCCAAGATCTGAACACAGAGGTAGAAACAACTAAGAAATTACAAAGGGAGAAAACTTTGGAGATAGAAAACCTTGGAAAGAAATCAGGGGTCGTAGACAAAAATATCAACAACAGAATACAAGAGATAGAGGTAAGAATCTCAGAAGCTGAAGATACCATAGTAACCACTGACTCCACAGTCAAAGAAAATACAAAATGCAAAAGGCTTGTAACCCAAAACATCCAGGAAATCCAGGACACAATGAGAAGACCAAACCTAAGGATTATAGGGATAGATGAGAGTGAAGATCTACAATTTAAAGGGCCAGCAAATATCTTCAAGAAAATTATGGAAGAAAACTTCCCTAACTTAAAGAGAGAGATGCCCATGAATATACAAGAAGCTTACAGAACTCCAAACAGACTGGACCAGAACAGAAATACCTCCTGTCACATAATAATCAAAACCCCAAATGTACTAAACAAAGAAAGGATTTTAAAGGCAGTAAGAGAAAAAGGCCAAGTAACATATAAAGGAAGACCTATCAGAATCACACCAGACTTCTCTCCAGAGACCATGAAAGCTAAAAGATCCTGGGCGGTTCTCATGAAGACTCTAAGAGAACACAATTGTCAGCCAAGACTACTATACCCAGCAAAACTCTCAATCAGCATAGATGGAGAAATCAAAATATTTCACGAGAAGACCAAATTTACACAATATCTTTCCACTAACCCAGCTCTACAAAGGATAAGAGGAGGAAAATTCCAATACAAGGAGGGAGACTGCACCCTAGATAAAGCAAGATAGTAACCTTCTCCCATCAAACTCAAAAGAAGATAACCACTCAAAAACAAAAATAACATCAAAAATGACAGGAAGAAATAATCACTATTCCTTAATATCTCTTAACATCAATGGACTCAACTCCCCAATAAAAAGACATAGACTAACAGACTGGATACGGAAGCAGGACCTTATATTTTGCTGCATACAGGAAACACACTTCAGGGTCAAAGACAGACACTACCTTAGAGTGAAAGGCTGGAAGACAATTTTGCAAGCAAATGGTCGCAGGAAGTGAGCTGGAATAGCCATACTAATATCAGATAAAATTGACTTTCAACCTAAAGTCATCAAAAGAGACACAGAAGGTCACTTCTTGCTGGTCAAAGGGAAAATTCACCAAGAAGAACTCACAATTCTAAACATCTATGCGCCAAATGCAAGGACACCCTCATTCGTAAAAGAAACTTTACTAAAGCTCAAAGCACACATTGTACTAACACAATAGTTTCGGGGGACCTCAACACTCCACTATCCTCAAAGGACTGATCAGGAAAACAGAAAGTAAACAGAGACACAGGGAAACTCATTGAAACTTTGGACCAATTGGATTTAACATTATATATATATATATATATATATATATATATATATATATATATATATATATATAAATAAAACCTTTCATCCTAAAGCAAAACACTATACCTTTTTCTCAGCACCTCATGTTACCTTCTCCAAAATTGACCACATAATTGGTCACAAGACAGACCTCAACAAATATAAGAAAATTGAACTAATCCCATGCCTCTTATCTGATTACCATGGAGTAAGAGTGTTCTTAAAAAGCAACAAAAATAACGAAAAATCCTCATATACATGGAGACTGAACAATATTCTACTCAATGATACCTTAGTCAAGGAAGAAATAAAGAAAGAAATCAAAGACTTTTTAGAATTTAATGAAAATGTAGGCACAACATACCCAAATCTATGGGACTCAATTAAAGCAGTGCTAAGGGGAAAACTCATAGCCCTGAGTGTGTCCAAAAAGAAACAGGACAGAGCATATACTAGCAACTTAATGCCATACCTGAAAGCTCTGGAACAAAAAGAAGCTATTTCACCCAGGAGGAGTAGAAGACAGGAAATCATCACACTCAGGGCTGAAATCAATCAAGTTGAAACAAAGAGAACCATACAAAGAATCAGCCAAACCAGGAGCTTTAAAAAAATCAACAAGATAGATAAACCCCTAGCCACACTTACCAAAGTGCACAGATACAGTATTCAAATCAACAAAATTAGAAATGAAAAGGGAGATATAACAACAGAAGCTGAGGAAATTAAAAAAAACATCAGATCTTACTACAAAAGTCTATTCTCAACACAACTGGAGAATCTGGAGGAAATGGACAATTTCATAGACAGATACCAAATACCAAAATTAAATCAGGATCAAATAGATTGCCTAAACAGTCCTATAACCTCCAAGGAAATACAAGAGGTCATAGAAAGACTTCCAACCAAATAAAGCACAGGACCAGATGGTTTTAGTGCAGAATACTATCAGACCTTCAAAGAAGACCTAATACCAATGCTCTTCAAACTATTCCACAAAATAGAAACAGAAGGAACACTACCCAACTCATTCTACAAAGCTATAATTACCCTGATACCAAAACCACATAAACACCCAACTAAGAGAACTTCAGACCAATCTCCCTTATGAACATCGATGTAAAAATACTCAATAAAATTCTTGCCAACCGAATCCAAGAATACATCAAAACAATCATTCACCATGATCAAGTTGGCTTCCTCCTAGTGATGCAGGGATGGTTCAATATATGGAAATCCATCAATGTAATCCACTACATAAACAAACTCAAAGAAAAAAACCCACATGGTCATCTCATTGGATGATTAAAAAGCATTTGAAAAAATTTAGCATCCTTTCATGCTAAAAGTCTTGGAAAGAACAGGAATTCAAGGCCCATATCTAAACATAGTAAAAGCAATTTACAGCAGACCTATAGCCAACATCAAGGTAAACGGAGAGAAACTTAAAGCAATACCACTAAAATCAGGGACTAGACAAGGCTGTCCCCTCTCACCATATCTCTTCAATATTTTACTTCAGGTACTAGCTAGAGCAATTCAACAACATAAGGAAGTCAAAGGGATACAAATTGGAAAGGAAGAAGTCAAACTATCACTATTCGCAGATGATATGATAATATACTTAAGTGACGCAAAAAACTCCACCAGAGAACACCTACAACTGATAAACAACTTCAGGAAAGTGGCTGGTTATAAAATCAACTCAAGCAAATCAGTAGTATTCCTATTCCCAAAGGATAAGCATGCCTAGAAAGAAAGTAGAGAAATAACACCCTTCACAATAGCCACAAACAGTATAAAGTATCTTAGTTTGACTTTAACCAAACACGTGAAAGATTTATATGACAAAAACTTCAGGTCTCTGAAGAAGGAAGTTGAAGACCTCAGAAAATGGAAAAATCTTCCATGCTCGCGAGTTGGCAGGATTAATATAGTTAAAATGGCAATCTTGCCAAAAGCAATATACAGATTCAACGCAATCCCCATCAAAATCCCAACTCAGTTCTTCATAGATTTATAAAGAGCAATTCTCAAATTGAGCTGGAATAACAAAAAACCCAGGATAGCTAAAATTATCATCAACAGTAAAAGAACTTCTGGGGGAATCAATATCCCAGACCTCAAGCAATACTCCAGAGCAGTAATGATAAAAACTGCATGGTATTGGTACAGTGACAGGGTGGTGGATCAATGGAATAGGATCAAAGACCCAGAATTGAACCCTCACATCTATGGCCAATTGATCTTCGACAAAAAAGCTGAAAACATGCAGTGGAAAAAAGATAGCCTTTTCAACAAATGGTGCTGGCTCAACTGGAGGTCAACATGCAGAAGAATGAGAATTGATTCACTCTTATCTCCTTGCACTAAGCTCAACTCCAAGTGGATCAAGGACCTCCACATAAAACCAGACACACTAACACTAATAGAAAAGAAACTGGGGAAGGCCCTTGAGGACATTGGCTCAGGGGGAAATTTCCTGAACAGAGCACCAATTGTTTATGCTCTAAGAGCAAGAATAGACAAATGGGACCTCATAAAATTACAAAGTTTCTTTAAGGCAAAAGACACTGTCAAAAAGACAAATCTGCAACCAAGAAATTAGGAAAAGATCTTCACCAACCCCACATCTGACAGAGAGCTAATATCCAGTGTATACAAAGAACTCAAGAAGTTAGACCCCAGAAAACCAAATAACCCTATCCAAAAATGGGGTACAGAGCTAAACAAAGACTTTTCACCTGAAGAAATTCTGATTGCTGAGGAACACCTTAAAAAATGTTCAACATCATTAGTCATTAGAGAAATGCAAATCAAAACAACCCTGAGATTTCACCTAACACCAGTCAGAATGGCTAAGATTAAAAACTCAGGAGACATCAGGAGTTGGCAAGGATGTGGAGAAAGAGGAACACTCCTCCACTGCTGGTGGGACTGCAAGCCAGTACAACCACTCTGGAAGTCAGTCTGGCTGTTCCTCAGAAAAATGGACATGATACTTCTGGAGGACCCAGCCATACTACTCCTGGGCATATACCCAGAAGATTCCCCAGCATGCAATAAGGATACATGCTCCACTATTGTCATTGCAGCCTTATTTATAATAATCAGAAGCTGGAAAGAACCCAGATGTCCCTTAACGGAGGAATGGATACAAAAAATGTGGTATATATACACAATGGAGTACTATTCAGCCATTAGAAACAATGAATTCATGAAATTCTTAGAGAAATGGATGGAGCTGGAGAACATCATACTAAGTGAGGTAACCCAGTCTCAAAAGGATATCCTTGGTATGCACTCAGTGATAAGTGGATATTAACCTAGACTCTTGTGACACCAAAGACACAATCCCCATATCAAATGATATCCGACAATAAGGAAGGAGTGGACACTGGTGCTGGAAAGGATCAAAACATCAATGTAGGGGAATACCATAACAGGGAAATGGGAAGGGGTGGATGGGGGAACAGGGAGAGGGAAAAGGGCATGTGACACCTTTGGGGGATGGGGAACCAGAAAAAGGGAAATGAAATGTAAATATAGAATATATCCAATAAGTAATATAAAAAATAAAGAAAAATACACTTGGAAAAGAAAGAATTTGAAATATCATAGTGACTCTGCCTAAAATACAATGGATGCTAAAAGTTCTAAGAAGTTCAGAAAAAAAAAGTTTATTCAATGTTCTCAAGTCAAGTTCTGAGGTGCATAAAATATTTCCAGCAAAATCATAGAAGAAAATTTCCCCAACCTAAAGAAGGAGATGTCTATAATCATACAAAAAGCTTATAGAACACCAAATAGGTTGAACCAGGAAACAAAATCCTCCCACCACATAAGAATCAAAATACCTTATAGACAAAACAACAACAAATAGAATATTGAACAATCAAGAGTAAAAGCCCAAGTAACATTTAAAGACAGACCTTCCAGAATAACACCCAATTTATCAATAGAGACTGTAAAGACAGAAAGGTCTGTGAAGATGTCTTGCATTCTCTAAGAGACCACAGATGACTCCCAGTACTATTATACCCAGCAAAACCTAGAATCTCCATAGATGTCGAAAACAATATATTTTATATCAAAACCAAATTTAAGCATTATCTATTCACAAATACATTGACACAGAAGATACAAGAAGGAAAACTCCAACCCAAGGAGGTTGAATACACCCCAAAATTAAGAAATAAAATCTACAGCAGCAAAAACAAAATAAGAGTCACACATGTGTGTGCACACTTGGGCGTGCATGCGCATGCACACACCCACACCCACATACAAACTAACAACACCACTATTATTATAACAGGAATTAACAATCATTTGTCATTAATGTCACTAAATATTAATGAACTAAATTCCAAAAAAAGTCACAGCAACAAAGATAGACAAACCTCAGACTAAAGAGATAGATAATTATTTTTTTAAAAGGAATGGACCCAAGAAGCAAGCTGGAGTTGCTATTCTAAGAAATCTAATAAAATAGACTTTCATCCAAAACTTATAAAAATAGATGGGGAAGGACACTTTATACTTATCAAAGAAAAAGATCAACAAGTTGATGTCTCAATTTTGAGTAACTATGCTCTAAATGCAAAGGCTCCCACACTAAACCTCAAATCACACATTGAACCCCACACATTAATAGTGGAAGAGGTTAATACTCTACTTTTACCAAAGGACAGATCATCAAGCCAGAAAATATAAAGAGACACACTGAGAATAATAGACATTAGGGCTAAAATGCCCCAAATTTACACACAAGAATATACTACCATTTTCTTAACACCTCAAAAAACCCTCTCAAAAATTGAGATCACAATGCAAGTGTCAATAGATACAAGAAAATTGCAATAACACCTTCCATCTTATCATACCACCATGAATTAAAGCTGAACTTCAACAACAACAGAAACACTGGAAAGTCTACAAACTCATGGAAACTGAACAACTCTACTCAGTGAGTACTTTGATGATAAGGCAGTAACAGCAAGCCCATTGTTAGCAAGCCATCAAGTTAAATGAAGCAGCAATTCCACTAAAATCTGCAACAAGAAAAGCCTGTGCATGATTTCTCTACTTAGTCAATACAATATTTGATGCTCTAGATAGGTAAGACAACAGAAGGAGATCATGGAAATACAGACTGGAAAGGAAGGAATCAAATTATCTCTCTTACTTGATGGTATAAATGCTACTCATAAATAACCCTAAAATTCCAATGGGGATCTTTTGCTGAACTCTTTGAATAAAGTAACTGAATACAAAAATACTCAGAAATGAAGCAGCTTTCATATATACAAATGATAGACAAACTAAGAAAGAAGTCAAAGTAACTACTATTCACAATAGTGTAAACTATTTTGGGGTAACTCTAATAACATCAGTGAAAGGTGCATATAATTAGACATTCTAGTCTTTCAAGAAAGAAATTGAAGAAGGTATTAGAAGACTGTAAGACCTTCTATGTTCATGGCTTGGTATACAGATTCAATGCAATCCCCATCTAAATTCTTTTTTTCCTATGATTATTTTTTTTGTTTTATTTTCTATATTTTTTGCTTACATTCCAAACGCTTTCCCCTTTCCCAGATCGCCCCTAACCATATGTCCCATAAGTCCTCTTCCCTCCACATATTCCCAATCACCCACCACCCCCATTTCTCTCTTCTGGTATTCTCCTACAATACTGGATCAAGTCTTTTCAGGATCAGGGCCCTCTACTTCCTTCTTTGGAAGCTTTTGATTTGCTAATTGTGCCTTGAGTATTCAGAGCTTCTGGGCTAATTAATATCCACTTATCAGTGACTGCATTTCATGTGTATTCTTTTGTGATTGGGTTAGGTCACTTAGGATGCTATTTTCCAGTTCCAACCATTTGCCTACAAATTCCATGAATTCATTATTTTTAATTGCTGAGTAGTATTCCATTGTATAAATATACCACTTTTCTGTATCCATTCCTCCATTGAGGGACATTTGGGTTCTTTACATTTTCTGACTATTATAAATAAGGCTGCTATGAACATAGTGGAGCAGGTGTCTTTGTTGCATGCAGAATACTCTGGGTATATACCCATGAGTGGTATGGCAGAGTCCCCTGGAAGTGTCAAGACCAATTTTCTGAAAAACTGCCCAACTGATTTCCAGAGTGGTTGTACCATCTTGCAGTCCCACCAACAGTTGAGGAATGTTCCACTTTCTCCACATCCTCTTCAACACCTGCTGTCTCTTGAGTTTTTAATCTTAGCCATCCTGACTGGTGTGAGGTGGAATCTCAGGGTTGTTTGATTTGCATTTCCCTGGTGACTAGTGATGTTGAACATCTCTTAAAGTGCTTCTCAGCCATCCAATTTCTTCATGTGAATATTCGTTTAGCTCTGTACCCCATTTTTAATAGGGTTATTTGGTTCTCTGGGGTCTAACTTCTTGAGTTCTTTGTATATATTGGATATTAGCTCTCTGTTGGATGTGGGGTTGTTGAAGATCTTTTCCCAATTAGTTGATTGCTGTTTTGTCCTTCTGACGGTGTCCTTTGCCTTACAGAAACTTTGTAATTTTATGAGGTCCCTTTTGTCAATTCTTGATCTTAGAGCATAAGCTATTGGTCTTCTGTTCAGGAACTTTCCCCCTGTGCCCATGTCCTCCAGGGTCTTCCCCAGTTTCTTCTCTATTAGTTTCAGTGTGTCTGGTTTTATGTGGAGGTCCTTGACCCACTTGGAGTTGAGCATAGTATATGGAGATAAGTGTGGATCAATTCGCATTCTTCTGCATGCTGACCTCCAGTTGAACCAGAACCATTTGTTGAAGAGGCTATCTTTTTTCCACTGGATGGTTGTAGCTCCTTTATCAAAGATCAAGTGACCATAATTCTGTGGGTTTATTTCTGGGTCTTCGATTCTATTCCATTGATCTACTTGCCTGTCACTGTACCAATACCATGCAGTTTTTAACACAATCGCTCTGTAGTACTGCTTGAAGTTGGGAATATTGATTCCCCCAGAAGTTCTTTTATTGTTAATAGTTTTAGCTATCCTGGGTTTTTTGTTACTCCAGATGAATTTGAGAATTGCTTTTTCTAAATCTATGAAGAATTGATTTGGGATTTTGATGGGGATTGCATTGAATCTGCATATTGCTTTTGGCAAGATGGCCATTTTTACTATATTAATCCTGCCAATCCAAGAGCATGAAATATTTTTTCCATCTTCTGAGGTCTTCTTCGATTTTCTTCTTCAAAGACTTGAAGTTCCTGTCATGCAGATCTTTCACTTGTTTGGTTAGAGTTACGCCAAGATACTTTATATTCTTTGTGGCTACTGTGAAGGGTGTTATTTCCCTAACTTCTTTCACAGCCTGCTTATCCTTTGAGTATAGGAAGGCTACTGATTTGCTTGAGTTGATTTTATAACCAGATACTTTGCTGACATTGTTTATCAGCTGTAGGAGTTCTTTGATGGAGTTTTTTTGGTCACTTAAATATACATCATTTCATCTGCAAATAGTGATAGATTGACTTCTTCCTTTCCAATTTGTATCCCTTTGACTTCCTTATGTTGTCTAATTGCTCTCTCTAGAACTTCAAGTACTATATTGAAAAGATATGGAGAGAGAGGGCAGCCTTGTCTAGTCCCTGATTTTAGTGGGATTACTTCAAGTTTTTCTCCATTTATTTTGATGTTGGCTACTGGTTTGCTGTATATTGCTTTTACTATGTTTAGGTACCCCATCTAAATTCTGACATATTTTTTCCTAGCTTCTGAAAGTTAAATATTCCATGTATTCACTCATATGTGGATATTAGTCATTAAAAATAATGATCAAGCTATAATTCACAGACCCATGCAATTTAGGTATAAAATAAAGGTTTACAGAGGACACATGGATGTTCTTGGAAGGGAAAATAAAATAAGTTATATGGGTGAATTTTGTTTCAGAGCCATCAAGAACAGGAATGAGGGGGAGAGAATCCAGGAAGAGATAGCTAGGATTGAGGACAATCAGAGGAGAAGCCCAGATAGTTCCAAAAGTTAGCTTTCATAAGTTATTGACCCTAGGGAATCTATCAATGTTGAACATCCTTGGGACTGAAAAACATTCTGCATCTGTTTATTGTTCAGTCTGTCTGTCATCTATTTTCCTACCTCTCATTCACTACTTGTTCTTTTGCTTTGCTTGCTGTATGCTGTTTAAACTCACTTGTTCTAAAGGGAAAATGTGACTATTCTTCTCCAGACTATACAGAATATCAAACATACAATATTTAAAAATCATATTGAATGGACTAAGAAGACTGTATTTAGAGATAAATATGAGAGAGAGAGAGAGAGAGAGAGAAAGAGAGAGAGAGAGAGAGAGAGAGAGAGATGCAGGCAATATCAATTACAGGAAAAAAGATCCTAAGTCCAAGCCAAATGTGACTATGGAACAATTTGTATTAGTAAAGATATTCCCATTTAATATCACTTGATTGAAATGGGCAAAGTTACTCACTTTAATGACTATGAAGTTAAAACATACCCAATATGTGAAGATGAGATCATACCCACACAGTCCCAGAGATATTGAGATTCTGTCAGGTACTATGTCCTCTTTAATAGCTCTATTTATTTAGTTGAATTTTATTTGGAAAATTCATCTTGATATACCTATTATTTACACAATTGAAAGTTAAATTTCTTTTTTCTCTCCAAGTTATTCTTTAGAGCCTATTCTCACTTTTTAAACTAGTCAACTGGGGAAATCCCCCTTTATTCAACTTTTACTCTTTTGTTGCTTAGTAGAAAATATTTCTGTAAATAAACTTGGTTTTGCTATCAATATGTTTTTTGTTTTTACTTAAAATATTTTATAGTTTATTTTATATAAATAATGCTATATTAAAGTTAAAATGAATTTAAAATATTCTCATATACATACAGGAGATAAATATATTTGGCAAGAAAATATATGTTTTTAAATCAGTATTCACTTACCTTCTCCTTCAGCAGTAGAAAGCCATGCAGTTAGGAGGATATTGGCTAAGAGCAATATGCCTAAAGTCTAAAGCTCCAGCTGTGGTGATGCTTCTAGGATCCCTATCATTAACAGTGCTGTGCATGACATTAAATTTCAGTGGATTACTAGTAGCCAGTTTGGTGAATATCAAAGTTCAAAAGGGAGGGGCAAAACGAACAATATTCAATCGATTTCACAATAATTCTCTAAGTTAATAATTTTTCAATTACTATGCAATATAATACCATCCAAATTTGGTACTGGTCTTTTAGGCTGTCAAATTGTTGTTCAGAAAGGAAGATGAGAGAATAAATTTATTTTGTCTTCTTATAGGCATGATAGCTCATTGGGACAGTTGGTTGATTTTCATCTTTGTAAACTTACAGGGCAATTTCTGGCAAAATGAATGCTTGTCCTGAGGTAGGAATTTTCAGAACAGTTTCTTATTAGGTTCATTTTGGTCATGTGATGTGGAATACACCATTTAGACTTACCTTACTCTTTGGGGCAACAAAGTATAAACAAAATAGTCTTCAACATTTTGAGATCTTTTAGATAACCTTGACCAACAACTCAAAAGACTGCTTCTCTCGCCTAATATTGGTGTTTGTTAGATAGTTTTGGAGAGAATCATCACCCTAGATGAATAATTGTATGTACAATATAGAGAATTGTGTGTATGTATATATGTATGTATTTGGGGTAAGGATTTGATAATATGATTCCTTATGAGTTTCCCTTGCATATTCACTGTTATTTCAAATGGAGTGAAGTCTGCTGTGGTTGGAATGGCTAAATAGAACCTATTAGGGTTATCTCTGCCAAAGAAACTAGTGAATCAATAACAGTATCATATCCCTAGGGAAATTAGTGCAACCAGTAATGATGTGAAAGATGTATGGGTGATGGTTCCTATCATAACTCCTTTAAATATCCTATCTGGCAAGTTCAGAAGAGAGATGAATCACAAAGTGTAACAGTTGATTATTGACCACTCTAATAGGTAGGGACTTCAAATATAGATGTTATACTAGATAAATTATCCTTACTAGAGCAAAATCAACAAGTATTGTCATACATGTTATGCATCTATTGATCTAGAAAATAATTTTTATTGCTACCTGTCCATAAGGACCACAAGAAACAATTTTCTTTTCTTCTCCAGAACAGCACTAGACCTCTTCAGTTTCATGTTAAGGATATATTAATGCTGTGAATCACTGTCATATATGAGTTAGGAGTTGCAGTGTTTTGAGTATGAATGGGCCATATAGGCTCAGAAATTTGAGGGCCTCATCACCAGGGAGTGTAGACCTATTGGAGAAAGGATGTCCTTGTTGGAGGAAATGTGTACTTCAGATGGGTTTTAGGGTTTCAATTGTTCAAGCCAACCCCAAAGTCATTAATTCCTGTTGCCCTCTGATATGCATGAAGGACTCTCAGTGACCTCTCTAGCACCATGTCAACCTGGGTGTTGCTATTCTATACATCATGACACTAATAGACTAATCCTTTGAGTATAAGCAAGCCTCAATTATATTCTTTTTTCTTTTTTCTTTTTTTTTTTTTTTACAAAACAGCCGCCATGGTCATGCTGCTTCTTCACATAAACAGAACACTGTCTTAGAGAGAAGGAATCTTGATCACCTATAAATTTTTCAAAGGATTACATTGATGAACTGTAGTGATGACATGCTGACTGGATCAGGTAAGCAGTAGGTAGCATCCATTTTGAACTCACTGGTAACACATATGGGCAGCAGAGGATAGATTTTTAAAATTGTATTTGGTCTCTCTCACCAACAAAATAAAATAAAACTTGTAGTGGGCCTATTTAAATTCTGAAGAAATCACATTCCTTACTTATGTGTATTACTCTTGTATATATACTAAGTGACTCCTGGCTTTGGGTCAGGCATAAAACAGGAGAAATCTCTTCCAAAGGTTAGGACTGACAAAAACTTCCAAAAGTTAGGCTGAGATACTACTTGTGATCATATGATCCAGAAGACTTGATGGTACTTAAGGTGTCAAAGGCAGATAGAAATGCTCTTAGGTACCTGTGACAGGCCCCTATGTGTGAATAAGAATAGACCTTTGAGATTTTGGTGCAAAGTCTACCATCATCTGGAAAACAAGCTACACTCCATTTGGAAGACAGCACTTGGCTTGCCCTAGTTATCATGTGACCTGTGAAGCCCAGATGAGATATGTGTTTTCTGACCCACCAATCATAAAGTAGGATGTACATAGCAACAATTTATTCTCAAAGACAGTAATATATACAAGATTGGGTCTGAACAGCTCCTGAAGAATGGAACAAGTAAATTACATGAAAAAGTCAGCCAAATGTTTTTACTCCTGTTAAAATGCTATCTGCTGGAAAATGTGTACCTAGAGAGAGCCTCATGGTATGTTTCTTACAATTGATTGATTAAGAAGGAGAAGACTAGGGCCTGGTTTACTAGTGTTTCTGTATGTTATACACTCACCAACCAGAAATTGAAAGGTGCATTATTACAAACCCGTTTGGTAATCCTGAAAGTTATGGGTTAAGAGAAATCTGTACTGTGGGCAGAAATTCAGATAGTGCATATGATCATACCTTTTGATTGAAAAGAGAAGTGTCCAAATGTGAACTTGTTCATGGATTCATAGGCTATAGCTAATTTGTTGGTTGGATGGGGCTTGAGGAAAATCATAATTGGAAAATTGATGATAAAGACCTTTGTGTAAGAAGATCTATGTGGAAAGATCTCTCCAAATTAGCAGAAGGTGTGTAGAAACTTGTTTCCCATGCAAATGTTCATCAATAAGTGACTTTTGCTGAGGAGGATTTCAAAAAGCAAGTATTCTAAATGCCTCATTCTGTGAATAGTCAACATCTTTTCACAGACATCCCTGTCATTGTCCTATAGCCCAAGAATAAAGTGGAGATGGTGACACAGATGACGTATATACATGGGCTTCAGAACATGGACTTCCACTCACCAAGGCTGCCCTAGCTACATCTTTTTCTTAGTGTCAAATCTGCCTACAGACCAATACTGAGTTTCTGATGTGGCATCCTCCACTGTGGAGATTAGCCAGGATCCTGGTTACAGGTTGACTGATATTGGACCACTCCTTCTGTGGAAAGTATAACTTTTTGTCATTTTGAAGTAGCTATTTGTTCTGGTTATAAATTTACCTTTCCTGCATACAATGCCTCTGGCAAAATGAACATCTCTATATTTAAAGAATGCCTTATTTACTATTGTGGTATTCCATATGGTATTGCATCTGGCTGAGACCCATGGTCATAGAATACACTGGTCTTATCATGTTCCTCATTATTCTGCAACAACTAGCCTGATGGAAAGAAAAAGAGGCCTTTTGAAGACACAGTTTCAGTGTGAAATTACATGGCAACAGCTGGGAGAACTGTTGTAGTGTTCTACAGAGGGAAAAATAGGTTTTGAATATTCACACAATATACAGTATGGTCTCTCTTGTAGCCAGGATCCATTGATCAAGTATCAAGGGGTATGAAACAGAAACCAACTATCTTCCCTATTGATACAGTAGAAAAATGCTTCCTTTTCCTGGGACCTAAAACTCAGCTACAGTAGGAGTTTTGTTTCCAGAATAGAGAATGTTCCTGCAAGGAGCCACAACAAACATTCTATTGACCCAGAAAGTTAGACATCCATCTGGTCACTTTGGGTGATAGATCCAGCTTGACATAGGAAAATTGGATTGCAACTCTATAAGGGATATAAGAAAGATTACATCTGGCATGCAGGGAATACCTATATACTGTATATAATATATAATATGTATGATACATGTGTATAATAGGCACATGAGTATATATATATACATATATATAATGTTGTGTTTATATAATTTATATGTGTGTATATGTATATGAACAAGTGCATATATATATATATATATAACAGGAAAAATTAAAACTTATTATAATTTGCTGAACAAGTGTCACATTTTCAATATAACAAAATGTATACTCTACTGTCAATTATAAACTATTTATAGATAATGAATAGCAATTCTTTACAATACTAACTCTAAAGATAACTATAGTTTTTATAAATTAATTTATATTTATTGTTTCTTTACTTTTTATTAATTTGGTTACTGAGTATATATGTGAATGTGGTAGTTTCAGTAGCTATGTCACCCAAAGACTCATGTGCTTGAATGCTTGTCCATAGTAAGTGGCACTATTAGGAGATGTAGCCTTGTTAAAGTTGGTATGGACTTGTTGGATGAAGTGTGTCGATGTGGAGACAGGTTTTGAGGTTTTCTATGCTCATACTATGCTCATTGTCTTCTTCTGCTTATGGGTTATGATGTAGAAATCTCAGCTTCTTTGTTAGTGTCATGTCTGCCCACCCCAATTAAATGTTATTCCTCATAAGAGTTGTATTCACTAATATGTCTCTTTGCAGACATAAAATCCTGCCTAAGATAATGCTCAATGCCTATTTACAAGTGATACCAAATATTTATAGTTTAGATTGTGACTATTATTACAGTGATAGAATCATACACCTTTGTATAATTGCTTGAACCTTTTATTATTTCAGTGTACAAAATATTAGAAGTTCATTTGCAAGAAGTTTTTAGATTTTTTTATTGATTTGAAAGTGTTATACTGTAATTAATTATATGCTTTAGTAATATAATTTATGATAGTTTGGATGTTACATGCTTTTGAAGAATGAGTCAATATGTCTTTTATTCATTATAAAGCAAAACCTTTCATCAAAAGGTATTCAAGAAAATCTGAGAAAGTTCTGAATAGAAACAGACATTGAAGAATGTTCATTTATTTTCTTGCTTGAAATAATTTGTCTTTGGACATATCATATTTTGGATTAGGAATTTTGAATATACTGCTTTTGCTTTCAGCAATAGTTTTAAAGCGACAAATTAATCACTAAATAACAAAAAGTTTATATTTATGAAAATAAATGAGTTGAACAATACTTCAAATGTAAATTGAAACTGTATTAGTAATATGAATGAATATACATTTCTAAACAATAAAATCAACTTATAAATGTAATTTTATACACAAGTGGGATAATTGATGTGACCATTAATGCACTTTGTACGAAATGGAGATGATCCTAGTGCTTCTCTATATCTAGGTTTACACCTAAATTCAATATTCTCCTCTGATTGAGTATAAGCCTTTTTACTTTCTCTCCATCTGAGAATTATGTTATGTTTTTCCATAATTTCTTCTTGTACTACACATGCACCTGAAAGAAAAATTACCAAAGTTCATTAAGTAATATATAAACCTATAGAAATTACCCCTATCTAAAGACCAATTCCATTTTTTTTCTGAGCTGTAACTATAAATTCAATGTCATTATCAATAACTTTAAAAACTAATTCAGGTATGAATTTAACACCATAAATGAGAACCTCAATCATAATATTAGTTACCTGATAAAAGAATCTGAAAAGACCAAAATGGAGAAATCTTGTATATTAATAGGTTGTAAAAAAATCATATTAATTTTGAAATGTCCACATCTCCTATGGTAACTATCAGACTCTATGAACCCACACTGAAATACCAATAACATTTTTCATACTTATAAAGGTAAAAATCTAAAATTAAAGTACAATAGAATAGACAACTGGAACTAGAGCAGAAAGGAAAATCTGGAGACATCATATTATCTGATTTCAACATACATGAGGAGCCACAGTATCCAGAACACTATGAACAGGCCAATGAATAAAAAATGTGATTGAAAAACTGTTCTATGTATCTGCAGTTAACTGATCTTAATAGATTTTCCAAAAACTTATGTTAGAGAACTGATATCATATTTTGTAAATGATATAAGGATAATTGATATCCATATGGAGATGATTAAAATTTGATACTGTCTGTCATTCTGGGCTAAGTCAGCTGAAAGTTCGTCAAAGACAGTGATGTAAGAAGAAACCACTGAAAATACGTGGAAACACAACAGGGAAACATTTCATTGGTTTTAGACATTGAATGTTTGGAAGGGACTCCAAATTATAAGGCAAAAAGCAAACCTTGAGCCACGGATTTCTTCACACTGAGGTACTTGTGAATAGCACAGAACATTATCAATACAACTAAGAAATAGACAGCCAGTTGAATCAGAGTAAGTGGTTGTCTGTTCATTTCTAGATGTTTGCATATCTTTTATAGGGGTGTCTTGTGTCAAAAGAAAACATAAAAAAGTGAAAATTCATTTTTGTTGGTTTGGTTGGGTCTGGTTTGGTTTGATTTGATTTGATTTGATTGATTTGGTCCTGGTTGGAAGTCATAATAAGATACCTTGTCACTCAGTTAGAACAGCAGTAGAGAAAGGAGCCCTTAAAATTTCAAATGCTCATGAATATGTGGTGAAAAACACATAAGCTGCTCATGGGAATGTGACTAAGTGAAGTTACTATAAATAACAACTGAGATTTCTTAATAATTTAAAATAGATTTTAAGTATATTGTTTCTGTACGCTTCTTTTGGTATATACTCAAAGGAAATAAAATGAACCCTCTTAACCTGCATGTATATGTTTATTGCAAACTGCTATGTGACTGTAGATAAGATAAAAAATTTTTTCTGAACTAATACCAATTGTTGAATTTATAAAGACAACATGGTATGCTTATGTGAAATTTTGTTCAGATATTAAAGATATATTTTATTATTTTAATTAGAAAAAGTCATTGCAGGACATAAATGAAATAAACCAAACACTGGAAGACAAATATTTTGTGCATGTTCTTTCTCATAGAGTGAAAAGATAGAGTAACTATCCCTAGAAGGCATGACAGAGATTAATAGAAGCTAGTTGTCTTATCTAAAGCAGGGAATGTTGTATGGATTTAATAAATGCAAGATGTATGTAGGTGTGATGTGAAAAAGAATGGTCTCCATAGGCTCACATATTGATTATTTATTGGGGACTGGTGATACTCAAAAAGGATTAGGAACTATGGCCTTCTTCGAATTGGTGTAGCCTTGTTAGAAGACGTATGTCTATTTCTTCCTGGTGCCTGCAGAGTCATATATATATAATGCTCAGATACTTCTCCACCATCATGTTTAGCTCTGTGCCACCATGTTCCCAAACATGATGATAGTACACTAAGTCTCTGAAACTATAAACTATTTCCAACAAATGCTTTCTTTTCTAAGAGTTGCCATGGTCATAGTATCTCTTCACAGCAATAGAACACTGACTGAGACAATAGGTATAGAACATCATGCTAATGCCCATTTTAACATTAATATGTGTTAGTAAAAACTTAATTATGAAGAATAACATATACAATTTTATTTGACAGTTTAATTTTATAAAAAAGAATCTAATAATCTTGATTTTACCACATGCTAATGTTTGGCATTGAAGCACAAAAAATAATACTTGTATTTTGTGCATGTTCTATTATTAACAGAAAAAAATATCCCTAATATAAAACAGAATCTCCTATAATCTATGAGAATAAGGTACTTACGTAAACAGGTGGGTGGCTTAGACCACTTTCCATGTCTACATATTATTGTCTTCTCTCCTTTAAGTAGATAATATTTCTGGCACTGATATTCAAGTGATGAAAATTGTGCATATGCTGGTTTTGACAAGGAGGTGATGTCTCCATTGTCAATAGGTGGAGGAGGCCCACATATCCCTGTTGAGTCTAAGGAGACAACATTTGAATGTTTGAGAATCAAGTCAAATTACAGGCTCAGTCAGAGCCCAAAACAATACAGTATGAAGCACAGACATCTATGTGTTATGCTTTTGCTAAGTATATCTGGAATGCTTGGACATAGTATCTTTAGTAAACATTATATGAAGAGGTGAGACATTGAAAATTCTAGCAAAGAAATTCAGAACTCTTCTAACTGCACAATATTGTACTATATGTTTTTCTTTTAGATTATTGAGTACCCTTGTGAGGACCCAGGAGAAGTATGAAATCAAAAGTACTGATTCTGTTCAGTAAGATCTCAAGAGGAGCATCATGAAATTGAACCAAAGTTAAACCTTTATAAGGTAAAAACAAAACAGTCAAGATTCAAACAAAATCAATGTTTTAATGTACAGTAAAATGAAAACAATTGGTCATAATGCATGAATGTTTTCATATTAAAAACTGAATAACCTCAAATAGGACAAGTCTCATGAAGCTTCTGTAAATCCATCTATTGAAACTGCTTAAAGAAAACTCCTTGGAAAAAATCAGTAGAAAGTCATCATCAACCACACTGGACCAAGATCCCAAAGAAAGTGACCCCTGTCTATTACATGCAAACCATAAAAAGTAAATGAAAATAAATTTTAGCCTTAAGTTCTGTATCCTGTGGTGCTAGCCTTTTGAAAAAAGACATTAATGAAGACATTATCCAATAAAAGAAGATAAAGGGGATTTTTCTCCAGCTTAGAGTTCTTCTCAGAAAATAACAACCTGAATTTATTACATAAGTTAAAATAGATATTAAGAGTTGGAGAAATTTAACTGTAATATTAGGGGTATATAGTAGATGATCTTTGTACTCATAAAATTAGGTTTGTGTTTCTAGTGAAACCTAGCATTTAAGAATAGTGTTAAAAAGTAATCATGGGAGGCAGAAGGAGGGAGGGACATGAATGTGAGAGGGGAAAAGAAGGGAAGAGAAGAAGTACAGGATCAGATATTGGGGGGTGGGGTAGGGACAGAACAGAATCCTAGAGGACCAGGAGAATGAATAGAAATATACACCAGTGCTGGTTGGGGGATTGGGGAATCTCTAGAAAGATTCAGAAAGCAAGGATATGAGAGGCACTTAGGATCCAATGGGGACAAACTTAGCCAAAATATCCAACAGTGAGGAGATGGAACCTAAAGAGACTACCAGTAAGTAGAGATGGCCTCCAGTTGAGGGATAGGATCACCCACTCATCTTAAAAATGTTTGACCAAGAATTGTTCCTGTCTAAGGAAAATTCAGAGATAAAAATGGAGCAGAGCCTGAAGGAAAGCCCATCCAGTGGTCTCCTCAACTTGGGATCAATCCCATGAACAGGCACCAAACCTTGACACTATTACTGATGCCATGTTGTGCTTGCATACAGGAGCCTAGAGTGGATGTCCACTGAGAGGCTTTATCAGCCTCTGATTAAAACAGATGAAGATACTTACAGCCTAGAGACTAAGCCACACATGAAAGATCATATACATTAACTGGTGAATTGCCATTGGTACATATGAACAAATGCCTTGTCTGACCTCAGTAAGAGAGGATTAGCCAAATCCTGTAGAAACTGGTTGTACCAGGGAAGAGAGATGCTAGTAGGGGTGAGGTGTGGGTAGGTGGGTGGTTGGGGAGTACCCTCTCTGAAGTAAATAAAGGGAGGATGGAATGAAGAACTTGAGGATGGGGACTAGAGGACAATAAATTTATGTCAATAAATAAAATAATAAAAAGAAAGAAAAATATAATAAATAATAATGAAAAGCAAAGAAAGGGGATTAATTCAAAGAACAATACTAGGAAGGGAGTAAATAAAATAAAAACTGAAAAAACAAAAATAAAAAAGAATGGCATTTAATATATGTAACAGAAAACTCTGAAGGAATCTTTAAGGAAACAGGAAATGGGAAACACAATAGGATTTCAGTTTCTACTTACTCATTAGAATATAAAATGTCAGCATTAAACAATGATGATACATGCACAAACAGCTAGGGTGACTTCAGTAACAGGTGGTTAGGAAAATATTAGAGATACCATACTCAGATTGTGCATTCAAAAGCAATTTAAAAAATCATGCTTCCATTAAATTCTTGAGAACCACTTTTCCAAAACAAGGTGGAAAAAAGAGAGAGAAAGAAAAGACCCTACCAACTTGGCTGCTCTTCTGAAGAGATCACAGGCTGAAGGCATCCCATGAATTCTGCTGCATGCAGTACATTAGGTAAGGGACCCTGCGAACAACTTCAGCAGCTGGCTATCTTGCAGACCCCTGCTGACTCAGGACCCATCACCTACAAGCCCCCAGCCACCTGAATTTCGTACCCCTTCAAGCCTGCACTTTCTGCTGGGGCAGTTCACTATCTTGTTTGATCCACTAAAGACACCAAAGTCTGAAGATCTCCGAGGAGTTTTGTGGCTTGCAGGATAACTGCCCAAACAATCTAAAGGAATCCCAGGAATTCTGCAGACTGTGCAGCAGAACCCACTGTCTGATGCCTGACCTAGAGATCTGCTATAGTCAGGGCAGTAGATCAGCAGCTTCTCTGCCTCTTTAAAGACCACACAGTCTGAAGACCTCCCATTAGAGCCACTGTAACCAGGGCAAAATGTCACCGGTGTACATCCCTGGTGTACATCCTCACATTCTGAATGCTTCATAGAGGTCTGCTATAGTGAGGGCCACAGGTCTACCAGCAAACCAGGGACACAAGAGGCAGGATCAAGACAGAGACACCCAAAAAAGCGAACACCAGAGATAACCAGATTGCTAGAGGCAAACATAAGAATATAAGCAACAGCCAGTCGGTAGTGGCGCACGCCTTTAATCCCAACACTTGGGAGGCAGAGACAGGCGGATCTCTGAGTTCGAGGCCAGCCTGGTCTACAGAGTGAGTTCCAGGAAAGCCAGGGCTATACAGAGAAACTCTGTCTTGAAAAATCAAAAAAAAAAAAACAGAATATAAGCAACAGAAGCCAATATTCATTGGCATCATCAGAACACAGTTCTCCCACAACAGCAAGCTCTAGATGCACAAACACACCTCAAAATCAAGAAGCTGATTTTCTTATCTTATCTCATGAAGATAATAGAGTCATAAATAAGTCATGGAAAGATATACAAGAAAACACAGGTAAACAGGTAGAAGCCTTTAAAGAGGAAATAAATAAATCCCTTAACAAAGTACAGGAAAAAGCAAATAAACAGGTGAAGGTGTTGAGCAAAGTGGTCCAAGATCTAAAAGTGGAAGTAGGAACAATAAAGAAAACACAAATTCAGGCAACTGGTGAACTGGGAAAACCTAGGAAAGTAGTCAGGAATTAGAGATGAAAGAATCATCAACAGAATACAAGAGATATAAGACAAAATCTCAGGTGTAGAGGATACATTAGAAGATATTGAGCACCCTCATAGAAGCAAGGGATGGGGGCGGGGATAGGGAGATTCTGGGAGAGGGGCAGGGAAGAGGAATAACATTTGAAATGTAAATAAAGAAAATATTCAATTTACAGAAGATATTGGCACACTATCACTTCCCAAATATCTGAATTCACATTTGGAATGTCTTGAATCTTCAAAGAATGAACACATGGTTATTCTTTGTATATATCTCATTCTAAAACATGTCAGGTGTGACAATTTGTTTGGAGACCCTGTTTGAAAGAATTTGTTAGATACTAAAGTCATATATATATAAGTTGTCTACTGTTGTGTCAGCTAGTACTGAACAATTTTCATTGAGTCCTAAGTATGTGCCCTGCTGTTACTTTGGCAGTTGACCATTGAATTCAGATTTTTACTTGGATTTTAAAGTATAAGCTAAACAAGCAATAAAAAGGGGGAATGGGGCATGCTAGTATTTCAATATGCTCTCTTGTTGCTCTACTTCTGTGCATTATTAATATTTGGAGGCATGCAATGCTAGCATGGAACTTTGGTCTTCACAAATACTGCAGTTTTTCCAGAAAACACTCACACCAATAAATGTAGTAACATTCGATCGGTTAATGGGTATATGTGCATAAGCAGTGTAGAAAATAGTTTCATGTTAGAAACTGGATGCATCCTTCATAACTAAAGGTGTGGTTTTATGAATGGACACTGTCAATGTTCATAGCTTAAACCTGGGTACCTGGTCAAAATGCTTAAGAACATTAAAATTGAAGAACATAAATTGTTTCAAGTCCTTTTATTCATATAATAAAGATTGAAGGAATGGGGGAGGCTGACATTTCCTGGTTTTGTTTGTGAAATTGTTGGACACAACCTTGACAGTATCCTTTAATGTAATGAAGTCAATTGTATTGTTAACCATCATTTTATGTTCTGGAACCTAGTATAATAGTGAAACATTTTTTCAGTAAGTTGGTGTTTATAACCTAAAATCAGGTGAAATCTGTATGTGACCTGTTTATAAGTTGTACTAAGTTAGTTTCTTTGAGCTGTGGAAGAGTAAGCCATGAGAGTGATTTAACTTTAAAGAACCTATCACTTCCCAAATATCTGAATTCACATTTGGAATGTCTTGAATCTTCAAGGAACGAACACATGGTTATTCTTTGTATATATCTCATTCTAAAACATGTCAGGTGTGACAATTTGTTTGGAGACCCTGTTTGAAAGAATTTGTTAGATACTAAGGTCATATATATAAGTTGTCTACTGTTGTGCCAGCTAGTACTGAACAATTTTCATTGAGTCCTAAGTATGTGCCCTGCTGTTACTTTGGCAGTTGACCATTGAATTCAGATTTTTACTTGGATTTTAAAGTATAAGCCAAACAAGCAATAAAAAGGGGGAACCTAAGCTGTGCTTTTTCAGCACTGTGGATCAAAGGAAAATACACTAATACAGGACTCCAGCAGCCATTTGAGTATGGACAAGTCAGCATAAATAAGGCAGCAGCAGCAAGAGCTTCAACAGAAGTGGAGGCATAAGATAATATGGTGATAGTGAGAAACTTTCTAAAAACTAGTTAAAGCTGCTCATTGCAACTGAAATGTTGAAGAAAGTAGCAGGAAGGAGCTTTACCATTTGGAACATCAATGAACCAGTTGCCACAGAAACTAGGTCTAGCATTTAGACCTGCAAGGAAGGGCAATAAACAGTAGGTGAATGAGAACCCTACCTGCCTAACTGAGGAATGTCTTTCCTACCACCTTAAATATGAAGGATTCTGGCTGAGTAAGGTTTGTAGCTCACAGTGAAAACCAATGACACCGTTGGTTCCCCACAAATCAATGTCACAGTTAAGACATTACCCCCCAAGTTCAGTTTTATTTTGGTACCCGATTGAACAAATTCTAAGACTTAGGCAGTTACATTCTCCAGTGCCATGGGTGTTTGTCATAAGCTAGCTGTGGCCTCTTCATGTGACAACTCACTGTTAGAAGGTAAAGTCATGTTGTCCTTTCAAAAGGTAATTTTGGGAAAACTAGGAACTTTCACAGTTGTCAGAATAATTGTGTTCCTTAAAGTTCTCTAGCAAGTAAGTTTACTGTTGTGTGGACCAGTGGGGGCAGTTAAGTGTTTAGTCTCCCCTAACTCATCACACAAATGGTCTCACTCTTGTCCTAGTCTGGAACTCAACCCACCAGCCTTCTGTCTCTCAAGTGCTGGGATTAAAGGGTGGTGCCTATATAACAACTCATGTTCCTTTCAAATATCTAAAGAAGAGTTGTGTTACTATTCAAATATGTTGCTGATTATTCATAAGGGCTATTTCTGCTGCCTTGAAAGGGCTTATTAGAAAATTGCTTAATTCAGGTTACTTTTTAATATATCTTCGGGAGACAAATCTGCAAAATGTTTCCCACACAGGGATATCCTGCATCAACAAGTTTGCTTAGCATTTAAGTCAGGACTAAATTCACAGAAACCATAGTTACCAATAAGGTGGCAATCTTTCATAGGTGGTTAATAGAAAAGTACATTAAAGGCATTTACAGTTTATTTCCTTTTGAAATAAAGTTATTTTACTTAACATGGTTCACTGTCATTTCTGCAGAAACACTACCTTGGTAGCAAGGGTGAACATATAACAAATGAGGCTGATTTTGGTTTTGTCGGACCTGTGGGATACTGCTCCCAGTTTACATGTCTGAAAGCCATGTTCACATTTGTGTCTAAATTAGGGAACACACAGTAAAAAAGTTCATCTAATAGTACTACAGAGAAATGGGCTTGGGTTCTTAAAGAGTTCTGTTATGTCACAATTTGAAACACTCCTGACAATAGAATCAGTAATTGGCATGGTAGCAAGCATGCAGATATGCAAGGTGCTGTGAGGATTGGTAGCCTGTCTGAGTATTCAGTTTTAAATTTTTAACATGTTTTCTGATCTTCATGACAGCAGAGGTGGTCTGTAATTCAATAGTTTCATTTGTAGCATAATGAAATGTTATAGAAAGATGGCCAGCCGGGCGTGGTGGCGCACGCCTGTAATCCCAGCACTTGGGAGGCAGAGGCAGGCAGATTTCTGAGTTCGAGGCCAGCCTGGTCTACAGAGTGAGTTCCAGGACAGCCAGGACTACACAGAGAAACTCTGTCTCGGGGGAAAAACAAACAAACAAACAAACAAACAAGAAAGAAAGATGGCCTTTTCATTAAAATATTTTTAAAAATGAGAAAAAAAGAACTGCATGGTATTGGTAAAGAGACAGACACATTGATCAGTGGAATAGAAGATCCACAAATAAAACCACTCACTCATAGACACCCAATCTTTAACAAAGATGCCAAAAATATACATTGTAAAAAAGAAATAATCTTCAATAAATGGTTCTGTTCTAACTGTCAGGATGTAGAAAAATGAAAGTAGATTCATATTTGTCAGCTTGCACAGAGATCAAGTCCAGTGGATGAAGGACATAAATATAAAACCAGGTCCACTGAATCAAATAGAAAATAAATTGGGAAAGAGCCTTGTACTCACTGGCACAGGGGTAAATTTCCTAAACAGAACTCTAATTGCTCAGACTCTAATATCAAGAATTGATAAATGGGACAGCATGAAACTGAAAAACTTCTATATGGCAAAGGATATAGTAAGAATATTGGCATCCTACAGATTGGGAAAAAATCTTCACTAAACCCACATTCAGTAGAGGACTAATATCCAAAATACATAAAAAACTCAAGAAGCTAACCATCAAGAAACCAAAGAACCCAATCAAATATGATATAGAACTCAACAAAAAACTCACAAGAGATGAATCTTAAGTGTCTGAGAAGCTCTTAAAGAAATGTTCAAAGTCCTTAGTCATCAGGGAAATTCAAATCAAAGTGATCCTGAAATTCCACCATGCACCAATCAGAATGGCTAAGATCAGAAACTCAGGTGACAGCACATGTTGGCAAGAATGTAGAGAAAGAGGAACACTCTTTCTTTGATTGTGAGATTGCAAACTGGTAGAACCACTCTGGAAATCAATCTGGAGTTTCCTCAGAAATTTGGAAATAGGTATACCTAAAGGTCCAGCTATACCACTCTTTGGCATATATAACCAAAAGATTCCCCAGCATGCCACAGGGGCATATGTTATGCTGTATTCTTAGCATCCTTATTTGTGATAGTCAGAAGATGGAAGCAACCCAGATGTACCACAACAGAAGAATGGATACAGAAAATGTGATTAATTTACACAATTGAATACTACTTAGCATTAAGAGTGAGGACATGGTGAATTTTGCAGGCAAATGGATGGAACTAGAAAATAGTATCCTGAATAAAGTAACTCAGGCCCAAAGGACATGCATGGTATGTATTCACTAACAAGTAGATTTTAGCCAAAAAAGTACAGATACAATCCTCAGAACTCAAGAAGGTTAACAAGCCAAAGGGCCCAATTGAGGAAACCTCAGTCCTACCTGGGAGGGAGAGCAAAGCAATCTTGGGTGCAAGGGAGAGGGAGGGACCTGAATAGGAGAGGGGAATTGGGGAACATGGTCAGGTATGAAGAACAGTTATAGGGCAGCTGGGTAGGTGGATAAGGACAAGACTGTAAAATTGATTACAAAAGCCGGGTGGTGGTGGCGCATACCTGTAATCCCAGCACTTGGGAGGCAGAGGCAGGTGGATTTCTGAATTCTAGGCCAGCCTGGTCTACAGAGTGAGTTTCAGGACAGCCAGGGCTATACAGAGAAACCCTGTCTCAGAAAAAAAATTATTACAAAAAATTAAATTAAAATTAAAAATTAAAAATAGAGACCCATAAAACAGAGAACCAAAACACAAATATCAAATGAACTGATATACAAAACATACTAAAAATTGTTTCACATGCAAATGATCTGAATGCTGAGATTTGATTGTTGGACTGGGAAGTTCATGTTTCTATATAGATATGATTTAAACATGCGTATCTTAAATATATATTTCATATTCAATAATAAATAATTGAGGTAAATTAGAAAATTTATATACTTATAAATCTAAGTTTTAGCATGTAGTCATTGAAAATTCACACTTGTTGAATTCAACATGTAAGAAATAAGGAAAACTAACAAATAAAATACATTTTCTCAGATGGAGATATTCTATTACACCATATACTTACACTTGAAAATAATTATTTGGAAAATCTTTTCTCAAGCTTTACATAAATATTATGTTTCATATATTTAATATTTAATAAATAAATGAATATCTTTAGTTGTAAAGTGATTAATTTTTCCTTAGTAGCAATTTTGACTCTAATCTGGTACAATTTTGTTGAAACTTTCCACCATATTTCATTATTATATTCACCAAAACTGTATCATTTTATTTTCATTAAAATGAAACGCTGATCACTTTAGTAGTGAGCTTAGCCTTTAACATCTGAATCATCTCTTGAGTGACTATGTTCTACACTGACTAGATGGCCAGAAACCAAAGAGAGGATTGCTCAGACACCTAGAATGGGTGTCTTGTCAAGTTATAATCAGATAAGCTTTCTCTGGTAGTGGATGGAAGCAGCAGCAGAGACCGACAGCCAGACACTATGAAGAGAAAGCCTATACTGGAGGTTTACATTGGATCCCTTTCCTTGGAGAACAAAGAATCCCACAGAAGATGGGGGTGGATTGTGGGAGTCAGAGGGGATGGAGGACACCAGGAGAACCTAACCCACTGAATCAACTAAGCAGGGCTTACATGGGCTGAAGTAGCAAACAAAAGGAAGGTATGCATCTAACAAGATGTTACCTTGGTGTTTTTGTGAGACTCCTATCAGTGGGAGTGGCGGTACATCTGACTATTTTGCCTGTTCTTGGAACTCTTTTCCTTCTCTCATGTTGCCTTGTCCAGCCTCAATATGAGAGGACTTTTGACTTGTGTTATTTTGTCTTGTCTTGTTTGGCTATTGTCTCTTGGAGGGCTATTATTTTCTTAAGAGAAGAAGAGGGCAGGGGATCTGGGGGAGAGGGCCAGTTTGAGGAAGCTGAGAGTATTGGAGGGGGAAGATTCTGTGGTCAATTAAAAAAGAAAGTTAAAAAAATCAATATCTTTAGTCATCAAAGAAATGCAAATCAAAACAACACTGAGATTCTGCCTTGCACCAACCAGAATGGTTTTCAAGTCAATCATTTAACAGTACATGCTGGCCAGGATGGAAAGAAAGGGGAACACTTCTCCATTGTTCATAGGATTGTAAATTTATACAATCACTCTGGAAATCAATCTGGCGGTTCCTCAGAAAATTGGAAATCGTTTTACCTAAATACTCAGTTATACCACTCTTGTGCATATACCCAAAAGATGCTCTATCATACCACAAGGACATGTGTACCACTATGTTTATAATAGCCAGAAGCTGGCAACAACCCATATGTCCCTCAACTGTAGAATGGATACACAAAATGTGGTTATTTAAATATTGCAATGCTATTCAGCTATTAAAAGCTAGGATATCATGAATTTTTCAGGCAAATAGGTGAAACTGGAAAAAATCATCTTGACTGAGGTAACCTAGACCCAAAGGATAATCATGGTATGTACTCACTGCGAAGTGGCTCTTAGCCCAAAAGTACAGAATACTCATGATATGTCCCCTAGACCCTAAGAAGTTAAACAAGAAGAAAGGCCCAAGTGAGGATGCTTCAACCCGACTTAGAATGTAAATCAAAATAATCATGGGAAGTAGAGGTAGGGGGATACCCGGGTGGGAGAGGGAAGGGGAAGGGAAAAGGGGAGGGGCAGGATCAGGTGTGGGAAAAAACAGAAGAGAAACACAGAGGGCCAGGAAAATAAATGGAAACATAAAACTGCTGGGGTCTGGGTATCATGAGATCCTCTCTAAAGTTCCAGAGACTGAGGATGGGGGAAGTTCCTGGGTCTCAATGTGGGTGACCTCAAGTAAAATCCTTAACAGTGAGAAGGGGAACCTGAGGAAACTACTTCCAATAGTTCGATAGAACCCCCAGTGAAGGGATGCGCCATCAAGCCACCTTCAAAATTTTTGAACCCAAATTGTTCTAAAAGAAATGCAGGGACAAAAATGGAGCAGAGACTGAAGGAACTGCCAAACAATTACTGGCCCAACGTGAGATCTGTCTGTCCCATGAGCAGGCAGCAAACACTCACACTGTCACTATGTTGTGCTTGCAGACAGGAGCCTAGCCTGGCTGTCCTCTGAGAAGCTCTACCAGAACTGACTGAGACAGATGCAGATATATACAGACTAGCATTGGACGGAAGTGTAGGACCCCTATGGACGAGTTAGGGGATGGATTGAAGGAGTTGAAGGGGATGAAAACACCATAGGAAGATCAAGAGTGTCAACTAACCTGGACCCCTCTGAGCTTGCATAGACTAAGTCAAAAAACATACAGGGGCTGGTTAGAGGCGCCTAGCACATATCTAGCAGAGGACTCCCTTTTCTGGCCTCAGGGGAGAAGGATGCATCTTATCCTTTATAGAATTGATTCCTCAGGGAAGAGGGATGGGGAAGCCAGCTCTCATAGATGAAGTAGAGGAAGCAAGAGGGGTGTGAAGTGCTCTGATATAGGGGACTGAGAGAGGATAATGTTTGGGATATAAATAAATAAAATAAATTAAAAAATTAAAATTGCCTCAGTTTATTTTCATTGATGCATAATAACTAAATTACATTGTCAAATAAACATTAGGGAAAATGATGCCCTACCTCTGCATTTTGGTGGCTCTGTCCAAATCCCATTTTGACACATCACTTCCACTTCCCCAAATAGTTCAAAAGGTTTATTACATTCGTAACGTACTCTGTCACCAGATAGATATTTAGTCTTGGACCTTGTTACTATAGCAGCATTTGGCACATGTGGGGGATCCACACAGGAATTATCTGAAGAATAAAATAAAGTATCATTACCTATTTTCTCATCTTGAGTGTCTAATTATTGTATAAACCCCAATTATATTTATGACTTGATGAATGAATAAAGAAAATTAGCTATATTTATTTACACAGAAAATGAAATCATGAATGTCATAGTAAATTATGGGACATAGACAAAAATTTATCTTGAGTGAGCTAACTCAGAACAAGAAATACATATATGTAAGTATTTGCTTATATAGAGATATTAGCTGTAAAGTCAATGAAAGCCAAGTTACAATCCATAGAACTATAGAGGTTAGGTATAACATAACGATTGGGAACAAGGCATTGTCTCCTTAGGATGGTGAAATAGAGCAGATAGTTATGGATGTCAGGAAGGGGAGACAGAGAGGAACAAAAAATATTAAGTGTCATTTGAAGAATATTATAAAAAATCTAATACAATACAAGCTTCAATATACACACATATATGTATATACACATACATATGTGTATATACATATATATATATATGAAATCTAAATAGAACCACCAAAATGTGAGAAGACAGAGCCCCAATGGACATAAGGTCTCACCAATGAAGCTTTTATTTATTTATTTATTTATTTATTTATTTATTTTTATTTTCTTTTTTATTGAATATCATCTTCTTCATTTACATTGCCAATGGTAAAACCTTTCCCAAATACCCCCTTCCCAAAACCCCCCACCCTCTCTGCTCTCCCCCTGCCTCCCCATATATGCCCCTCCACCTGGCACACTCCCACCTCCCCACTCTTGGTTTCCCTTTTTTGGGGGCCTCTGTTGAGCCTTTACCTGACCAGACAATCCTTTCACTGATGCCGAACAAGGCCTTCCTCTGCCACATTTTTGACTGGAATCATGTGTGCCCCTTGGTAGATGATTCAGTCCCAGGGATTCTTAGGTCATCTGGGTGGCTGAAATTATTGTTCTGCCCATGGGGCTATAAACCCCTTTAGCTCCTCCAGACAACCCTCCAGTTCCTCCATTGGGGATCCCATGCCCAGTACAATAGTTGCTTGCAAGCATCTGCCTCTGTATTTGAAAGGCTTTTTTAAGGGTCCCTCCAGAGACAGCCATGGTATGGTCTTTTTGGTATACACTTCTTGTCATGCATAGTAGTATTGGGGTTTGTTGAGTGTTTATGGGATGAACCCCCAGGTAGGGCAGTCTCTGGGTGGCCTTTACTCCAGTCTCTACTCCACATATTGTCTCTTTTATTGCTCCTGTGAGTATTTTGTTCCCTTTCTTAGAAAAAACAAAGCCTCCTCACTTAAGTCCACCTTCGTCTTGAGCTTCCTGTGCTGGGTGAATTGTGGCTTGTTTATTTTGAGCTTTTGGGTTAGCATCTGCTTATTAGTGAGTGCATACCATGTGTATTCTTTCGTGATTGGGTTGCCTCCCTCAGGATGACACTTTCTAGTTCCATCCATTTGCCTAAGAATTTCATAAATTCATTGTTTTTGATAGCAGAATAGTAATCCATGTATATATACTACAGTTTCTTTATCCATTCCTCTGTTGAGGGACATCTGGGTTCTTTCCAGCTTCTAGCTATTATAACTAAAGCAGCTATGAACATAGTGGAGCATGTGTGCTTATTACATGTAGGAGCATCTTCTGGGTATATGTCCAGGTGTGGTATGGCTGGGTCTACAGGTAGTACTATGTTGAATTTTCTGAGAAATCGCCATACTGATTTCCAGAGTGGTTTTACCAGCCTATAATCCCACCAACAATGGAGAAGTGTTCTTTTTTCCCCATATCCTCTCCAGCATCTGCTATCCCCTGAGTTTTTCATCTTAGCCATTCTGACCAGTGTAAGGTGGAAACTCAGTGTTGTTTTAGTTTGCATTTCCCTCATAACTAAGGATGCTGAACATTTCTTTAGGTGCTTTCGAGCCAGTCGAATTTCCTCAGTTGAGAATTCCCTGTTTAGCTCTGCACCCCATTTTTAATAGGGTTATATGACTCTCTGGAGACTAACTTCTTGAGTTCTTTGTATACATTGGATATTAGCCCTCTAATGGATGTAGGGTTAGTAAAGATCTTTTCCCAATTTGTTGGTTTGCATTTTGTCCTATTGACTATGTCCTTTGTATTACAGAAGCTTTGTAGTTTTATGAGGTCCCACCTGTTGATTCTTGTTCTTAGAGCAGACAGGCAGTAAGATCAATGGAATAGAATTGAAGACCAAGAAAAGAACTCACACACAGAGTCAGCGTACCTTGCATTATCTGTTAGTTGTCTATGGTATCCTGCTGAAGGTCTCATATCTAGATTTTCCTATTTAGGATGTCTAGCATGTACTCCTAGGTATTAATTTACATTTCCAAAGCATGGGCCACAGATACTGATTATGCTGATCTTGGAATCAAACTCTTGAAAACCAGCACTATCAGCTTAACCATTGGGATTTCAATTCAATGCTTTTATTTTTTAATATAAACCAACTTGACTGGATAAACATTTTATTAAACTAAACATCAATTCATGAACTTAGTTCTACGATAATTGAGAAATTAAAATATAGGAAATAGATCTTCTTTAAGACAAAGGAAATAGACTTCTTCTTTTTGATGGGGTAGACCCTTGCCAGCTCTGTCACAATGAAGACACCATTTCCTGATACATCCTAGAGAATCAGCTGCACTCAGGAACATTTGGAGCATGGCAAGGCCTGGGAGCACAGTGTGCCATATCCTGGTGGATCAAGGAGACAGCTAATCTCCTAGGATTGTGGAGTGGCCTGATAGCACAGAGCCAATCCTGGACCACAGAGCTACGTAGACAAATACCACCACAGGAGAGCTGGTCTCCCAGGAGTGCCTACATACCTGTGTTTACAGAGAGAACAGGAATCCCAGGATTACAGATACATAGGCTTGCAGGACAGATGAGCCAAAGTCCAAGAGACAAGAAGAACTAACTCCAGAGACAATCAGATGGGAAAAAGCAAACACAAGAACATTACCAACAGAAACAAAGGTAACATGGCACCATCAGAACCCAGTTCTCCCACAACAGCAAATCTAGGATACCCCAACATAAGAACTGGATTTAAAATCACATCTCATGATACTGATAGAGGACTTCAAGAAGGGCATAAATAACTAATTTAAAGAAATATAGGAGAGCATGGGTAAACAGGTAGAACTTCTTAAAGAAGAAACACAAAAGTCCCTTAAAGAATTTCAGGAAAACACAAACAATCAAGTGAAGGAACTGAACGAAACCATCCAGGATCTAAAAATGGAAGTAGAAACAATAAAGAAACCACAAAGAGAGAATACTCTGGAGATAGAAGACCTTGGAAAGAAAACAAGAGTCAGATGCAAGCATCAACATCAGAATACAAGAGATAGAAGAAAGAATCTCAAGTGCTGAAGATATCATAGAAAGCATTGACTCAACAGTCAAAGGAAATGCAAAATTCAAAAAGCTTGTAACCTAAAACATCCAGGAAATCCAGGACACAATGAGAAGACCAAACTTAAGGATTATAGGTATAGAAGAGAGTGAAGATTTACAACTTAAAGGACCAGTAAATATCTTCAACAAAATTACAGAAGAAAACTAACTAAAACTAACTCTTTCCTAACTAAAGAAAGAGATGCTCATGGACATACAAGAAGCCTACAGAGCGACAAACAGACTGGGCCAGAACAGAAATTCATCACAGCACAAAATAATCAAAACACCAAGTGCACTAAGCAAAGAAAGAATATTAAATGCAGTAAGGGAAAAAGATCAAGTAACATATAAAGGCAGACAAATTGGAATTATACCAGACTTCTCACCAGAAACTATGAAAGCTAGATATCATGGGAAGATGTCTTGCAGATTCTAAGAGAATATAAATGTCAGTTCAGGCTACTATGCCCAGCAAAATTCTCAATTACCATAGATGGAGAAATCAAGACATTCCATGATAAAACCCAATTTATACAATTCTTTTCCACAAATCCAACTATACAAAGGATAATAGGTGTAAAATACCAACACAAGACGGAGGGAAACTACACACTAGAAAAAGCAATAAAGTAACCTTCTTTCAACAAACTCAAAAGAAGATAGCCAAAAAAGACCAAAAAACAGCATTCCTCCTTTAACAATGAAATTAACAGGAAGTAACAATCACTTGTCCTTAATATCTCTTAACATCCCTGGATTCAATCGACCCCCCCCCAAAGACATAGACTAATAGACTGGATACTGAAACAGTACCCAACATTTTACTGCATAAAAGAAACCCACCTCAGTGACAAAGACAGTCACTACCTCAGAGTCAAAGGTTAGAAAATATTTTTTCCAGGAAAATGGTCCCAAGAAAGAAGCTGGATATGGCCATTCTTACATCGGATAAAATGGACATTCAACCAAAAGTTGTCAAAAAACATAAGGAGGGAAACTTCGTACTGGTCAAAGTAAAAGTCTACCAAGATGAACTCTCAATTCTGAACACCTATGCGCCAAATGCAAGGGCACACATATTCATAATAGAAATTTTACTAAACATCAAAGCACACATTGTACCCCACACAATAATATTGGCGGACTTCAACACCCCACTCTCAGCAATGGACACATCATGGAAACTGAAACTAAACAGAGACACAGTGAAACTAACAGAAGTTATGGACAAAATGGATCTAACAAGTATTTATAGAACATTCCATACAAAAGCAAAAGAATATCTTCTTCTCTGCACCTCATGGTACTGTCTCCAAAACTGACCATGTAATTGGTCTCAAAACAGGCCTCAACAGATACAGGAATGTTGAAATAATTCCATGAACCCTATCAGATCACTACAGTCTAAGGCTTGTCTTAAGTTCAAACAAAAACAAGAGAAAACACACATATACACGGATATTTAACAATGCTCTACTCAATGATAGTTTTGTCAAGGAAGAAATAAAGAAATTAAAGACGTTTTGGAATTTAATGAAAATGAGAACACATTATAACAAAACTTATGGGACACAATGAAGGCAGTGCTAAGAGGAAAAATGATAGATCTAAATGCTTCGAAAAAGAAAATGTCAAGAGCTTACACTAGCAGCTTGACAGTGCACCTGAAAGCTTTAGAACAAAAGAAGAAAATGCACTCAAGAGGAGTAGAGAGCAGGAAATAATCAATCTCAAGGATGGCTATAATCAACCAAATATAAACAAAAAGAACTATCCAAAGAATCAAAAAAAAAAAAAAAACCAAAACCAAAACAAAACCACCACCACCACCACCACCAACAACAACAAAAACCAGTAGCTGATTCTTTGAGAAAATCAACATGATAGATAAAACCTTAGCCGGACTAACCAGAGAGCACAGAGGCACTACCCAAATTAACAAAATCAGAAAGGAAAGGGGAGACATAAGATTAGAAACTGTAGAAATTCAAAAAATCATCAGATCCTATAACAAGCACTTATACTCAACAAAATTGGAAAATCTAAATGAAATGGACTATTTTCTAGTCACATACCAGATGCCAGTGTTAAAACAGGATCAAATAAACCATCTGAATAGTTCCATAAGTCCTGAAGAATTAGAAACAGTCATTAACAATCTCCCAACCAAAAAAAAAAAAAAACCCAAAAAACAAACAAACAAAAAGCCCAGGACCAGATAGGTTTAGTGGGGAATTCAATCAGATTGTCAAAGAAGACCTAGTAAAGATTATCTTCAAATTATTCCACAAAATAGAAAAACAAGGAACACTACCAAATTCATTCCATGAAGCCACAATAACACTTATACCTAAACCAAACAAAGACCAAACAAGGAAAGAGAATTTCAGACCAATTTTCCTTATGAACATTGATGCAAAAATACTCAATAAAATTCTGGCCAGCTGAATTCAAGCATGTATCAAAACAAAAATTTAGCACGATCAATTATGCTTCATCCCAGGGATGCAGAGATGGTTCAATATACAGAAATCTATCAATGTAATCTACTACATTACATTGTACATAATCAAACTCAAAAGAAAAAAAACACATGGTCATTTTGTTAGATGCTGAAAAAGCTTTTGACAAAATTCAGCATCCCTTCATGACAAAAGTCTTGGAGAGATCTGGAATTCAAGGCTAATACATAAATATAGTGAAAGCAATATACAGCAATCCAGTAGCCAACATCAAACTAAATGGAGAGAAACTTGAAGCAATCCCTCTAAAATCAGGGACCCGCAAGGCTGCCCACTCTCTCCCTATCTATTCAATATAGTACCTGAAGTCCTGGCCAGCCCAATTAGACAACAAATGCAATTCAAAGATATAATTGGAAAGGAAGAAGTCAAAATAGCACTGTTTGCAAATGATATGATCATATACTTCAGCGACTCCAAAACTTCCACCAGAGAATACCTAAAGCTGATAAACAACTTCAGCAAAGTAGCTGGATATAAAATTAACTCAAACAAACAAACAAACAAAAATTAACTCAAATAAATCAGTAGCCTTCTTCTCAAAGGATAAACAAGCAGAGATAGAAATTAGGGAAATGACACCCTTACCAATAGTCACAAATAATATTATATACCTTGGTGTGACTGTAACCAAGCAAGTGAAAGATTTATATGACAAGAACCTCAAGCCTCTGAAGAAAGAAATTGAAGAAGATCTCAGAACATGGAAAGATCTCCATGCTCAAGGATTGGCTGGATTAATATAGTAAAAATGTCCATCTTGCTGAAAGAAATCTACAGATTCAATACAATACCCATCAAAATTCCAAATCAATTCTATATAGAGCTAGAAAGAGCAATCTGTAAATTAATTTGGAATAACAAAAAACCAAGTACAGTGAAATCTATTCTCCACAACAAAAGATCTCCCCTTGGGGAATCACCATCCCTGATCTCAAGCTCTACTAGAGAATTATAGTGATAACAACTGTATGGTATTGGTACAGGGACAGGAAGGAAGATCCATGGAATAGAATTGGAGATCCAGAAATGAACCCACACATTTATGGTCAATTGATATTTGACAAAGGAATTAAAAATATCCAGTGGAACAAAGGCAGCATTTTTAACAAATGGTGCTTGATTAACTGGAGGTCAACATGTAGAAAAATGCAAAATGACCCATTCCTATTTCTTTGTACAAAGTTCAAGTCCAAGTGGATCAAGGAACTCTACATAAAACTGAATACACTGAAGCTTATAAAGGAGAAAGTGGGGAAGAAGCTTGAACACATAGGCATAGGGGAAAATTTCCTGAATACAACATCAATGGCTTAAGTTCTAAGAACAAGAATAAATAAAGGGACCTCATAAAACTGCAAAGCTTCTGTAAGGGAAAGGATATTGTCAATAGGACAAAATGGCAACCAACAGATTGGGAAAAGATATCTACTAATCCTACATCTGATAGAGGGTTAATATCCAATGTATACAAAAAACTCAAGAAGATATACTCCAGAGATTCAAATAACCCTATTAAATAGAGATTTTTTTTCCAACGGAGGAAACTCGAATAGCTGTGAAGCACTTAAAGAAATGTTCAGCATCCTTAGTTATCAGGGAAATACAAATCCAAACAACCCTGATATCACCCACCTCACAACAGTCAGAATGACTAAGATGAAAAACACAAGGGACAACAGCTGCTGTCAAGGATATGGAGAAAGAAGCACACTTCTCCATTGCTGGTGGGATTGAAAGCTGGTAATACCACTCTGGAAATCAGTTTCATGATTCCTTAGAAAATTAGACATAGTACTACCTGAGGACCCAGCTATAGCACTCCTGGGCATATACCCAGAAGATGGTCCAACATGTAATAAGCACACATGCTCCACTATGTTCATAGAAGCCTTATTTATAATAACCATAATCTAGAAACCATTCAACAGAGGAATGGATACAGAAACTGTGGTATATATACACAATGGAGTACTATTCAGCTATTAAAAACAATGAATTCATGAAATCATTAGACAAATGGATTGAACTAGAAAGTGTCATCCTGAGTGAGGTAACCCAATCACAAAAGAACACAAATGGTATGCAATCACTGTTAAGTGGATATTAAAAGCTCAAAATATACAAGTTACAATTCACAGACCACATGAAGCTCAAGAAGAAGGAAGACCAAAGAGTGGATGCTTTGGTTTTTCTGAGAAATGGAACAACATACTCACAGGAGCAATTATGGAGACAAAGTGTGGAGCAAAGATTGAAGGAAAGTCCACCCAGAGTCTGTCCTACCTGGGGATTCATCCTATAAACAGTCACCAAGTATTGTGTTGTGTTGATTATAATAATTTTCTAATTGACTGGTACTATTTTATCACACAGTTATGTAGTAAAAAATGTGAGCATTACATCTAGTATATATTTTATTTTTTTAATGCCTGGTATTGAATTAGTTAATATCTGCTTTCACATGTTTGGACATACTCTATGGAATATGAGGGAATGATTATGCTATAAAAAGACTAGCACTAATGGTAATATAGACAAAAGGAAAGAAATCTCTTCAGTCTCAGTTCTCATGTCTGCATGTATAAACACATTGATAACATATTTAAAAGAACAAGTTAGTTTGGTATTAACCTAAAAATATGTGGTATTAGCCATATCACACATGTCCTTCATGGATGTCAATTTCCCTGAAGATTTTTATATTATAGACATACTTGATAACTGGGGAATATTAAAAGAAAAAAATAAACTTCTGATCATAATTCATCAAATGTAAAAGATACTGACCTTTACATGTCGGGAAACTAGGGAACCATCCAAAGTTGTAGCATTGCACTGAATCTGGTCCAACTCTGTGTCCCGAGCGGCAAGAGAATTTCAACAAATCTCCAACTTTATATTTCTCTTTCTTGGGATAAACAACTAAGTGTGGGTCTAATATGGGAATTGTGCATTCTCTTTCTTAAAAGTAAGATAATTAGAATATACCATTAATCATTGATAAGTAGTTTATCTTTATTATGTACATTTACAGGAAAGGTTCAATACCCTCCTATGTGAAAAAAGTTGCATCCTTGCTTTAATATAGCCTCTAAATCAATATGGAAGTCTCAGAAAAATATAAGAAAGTGCAATATATTACTCACAAAACTGATTCAATAAAATCAACCTATTTTTAGTGGACTTGATTTATTGAAGATAAATATTAATCTTACAGTAATAACTTCCCTATTCTACAACACAAAATTCTTTCTCTCAAATTTGAAATTGGTCTCATACAATATCTAACTCACATATTAAAATAATTTCAGATTAATATAATGGGAAGGCAAAATATATAAAATAATTTTAATGTATCTGAAGTTAGAAAAATAAAGTTAGTATATTTTACAATTAAAAAGAACATCAGAAACATACAAAATTTTTACATTAAAGTATTTGATAAACTTCGAGTTCTAATTAATAATTAATTAGACTGAAATTAAGAATGATAAATTTTTTCTTCAATTTTTTACATTGTTGACTGTTACCATAAATAAATAAATAAAAGCAAACAAATAATACATTTCTGCCTTAAAATCTCCCTTAGAATGTATAAATTAAAAATCACATTTTTTAACTATAATCATTCATAAAGGATAATTGTTATTTTCAAAACTGAAGGGATAGTTGTAGGAGGAATCAGCTGGTATGGAGTAAGAAAATATTGGAAGAGATGACTAGAATTTGGGACATTTTGGGGGAAAGATAGAATCTTAGTGCAATGAAAACTCCAAGTACTCTTTATTGTGAAGCTAGACAAGACTCCTAAAACTTGGGATTTGAACCAGCCTTCTTCTCTCACCAGGGAAGATTTCTAGAAGAGGAACTGGAACACCAACCCGGCCACAAAATCATCAACCTATTATTTGTCCTACCTGCAAGAAGTGGCTGCAGAACTTTTAGTGGCCAACCAATGATTGGTACAGTTTAAGACAAATGCTGTGTGTGTGTGTGTGTGTGTGTGTGTGTGTGTGTGTGTGTGTGATATTGAGAGAGAGAGAGAGAGAGAGAGAGAGAGAGAGAGAGAGAGAGAGATCTAACACTACCTTCAGGGCCAGCAAACTGAGGCTTGACGGCTTAGAAACCTACATGACCTTCAACTGAAGAATGCACAAAAATTTGGTATATTTAAACAGTTATATACTATGCAAGATGTTAGAGAAATGTCATCATGAAAATTTCAGGCAAATGATGGAACTAGAAAAAAACATCGTGAGTGAGGCAACGAAACCTGTAAAGACAAAAATGGTATGTACTCATAAGTAGTTATTAGAGATTAAGCAAAGGATAATCATGCTGCAATCCACAGATGAAGGGAGGCTAAGTAAGAAGGAAATCACCCTGGGAAGGGGCAATAGAATGAGTTTTGTAGGTGAACTGAGGACAGCAGGAATATATGACCCACAGGATAAACTAAGCAGGACTCATAGGTGCTACAGAGACTGGAGATGCAATCAAAGAGCCTGCATGGGTCTGTGCTAGGTCCTAGTCATACAAACTTGTTGAGCTTGGGCATTTTGTGGGACTCCTAAAAGTGGGAGTTTGGAGAATGTCTCTATTTTTTTTCCTGCCTTGAGACCATTATCCTATTTGATTGCTTCATCGAGCATTGAAATGAGGGTTTGTGCCTAGTACTATTACATCTTGTTATGCCATGTTTGGTTGATAAACATGAGAAACTTGCTCTTTTCTGAAGGGGAAGAGAGCAGCAGTGGATCTGGTAGAGTAGGGAGGGTGGGAACTTGGAGGAGCTGAGGGAAGGGAGCCTGCAGTTGGGATATATTGTAAGAGAAGAATAAGAAGAAAAGTAAACAAAAGTAAGAAAAAGCAAAGTAAAGAAGTTTGGGTTACTGGAGTTCCTGTTGTAAGATATTTGACTATTTTTTCTTTTGTGGGACAGGGATGGAGTGGTCTTTTTATTAGCATACAATGATAAAGATGAGCAATTGTGGGGTGTAAACACTTTTTTGTCCAGATGTAGATTCCATGGATAATTGTAATGCATACCTCTTAGTATCCAACTTTATAAAATTCTTCCTTTAGTACCCTTCTGTGCTGCTAGCAGTAAGAATAAATTCATTTAATCAAACTTCAATTGAGTCTAAGTATGTGATCTTTCCCAGTAGATTTGAAAGCCACAATATAACCATCTATAACTAATTTTTTATTTGTCCTATACCTGTCTGTGCATTTTTGCTTATTTTGTACAAATTATCATATCAATGTACCATAATGCTCTGACCTCAGTGGATTTGAATGCCACAATACAATCCCCTATAATTATTTTATTTGTTCTACTCCTGTCTATGTAGTTTTGATTCTTTTATATGAATTATTTAATAAATATTCCAAAATACACTGTTTTAAATTAAAAAATTGTCCGTCTATCTGACCCAGCTACTGAATTTATAAAGAGTTTGTCAGGCCAGAAATAACAAGTCATGTCTGTTCTGTGAGTGTGGAGTGTGTGTGTGTGTGTGTGTGTGTGTGTGTGTGTGTGTGTGAAATATAACACTATCTGATCACATAAGTTTGCAGTGCTATCCCAATCACTCCATTTCCTCTCTTCTGATTTACATTTCCTTGTCAGGCTTGGAGACATTGAAAGTCCATGGGAATTTGTTGGGTAACAGTTTCCTTGAGATTGAAATGCTCCATCCTTCAGTAATTCTCCTTAAACAGGCAGGTAAACAAGTCCAGTTCGTTTTAGGACGTCCCTGAAACTGAACAGATTCAGCAGAATCCCTCACTTCTACAGGAAACAAACTACCTAGATTGCTGATAATCACTCTGATCAGCAAAGTTGTAAGGATATCAGAGAACTCTGGATGAAAAAAAGTAAAAGGAGGTCATACCAACTTCCCCCCAAAATGCAAGATCATACCCAGTGCCTGGAAGGTGCTTTGATAGCTGAATCACTTGGAAGAGACACTCTTCAATTTATTGTGCTACCTACAAGCTATGTAATATACTACACTGTGTTTTTTTTTGAGCTGTCAGCCATAATGGCTGGCCTTTGTTGATGTATCTGTCTTTGAGTCATTTATTCTCCTATAAGAAACCCCTCATCCATATTTCTAAAAGCAACATTAATAAAACTCTGAAGAGGAAAAAGGCGTAAGGAGTGATTCTATCTTGTCCTCTAAACACTATTTTAAGCTGCTGTCCTCAGAGAAAACTGCTGTCCCCGAGTGATATGGCCCCCACTATTGGGCTCTGGGAAACAGACCAGCTTGCAAAAACAAGAAAAACTGATCACAATAACAAGATAACACGAAATCATTAAGATTAAGATTAAGATTAAGATTAAGATTAAGATTAAGATTAAGAAAACACGAATCATTCCCAGGACATGATTCACCTTTTTAGATGTGTGGTCTCGTCCTGACTATAACAGGTTGAATGTTAACATTCCTTTACCCATTTACACAATTGTGTAATACCAAGGCTTGAAAGCCCCAGCTTGCAAATTTTGCCCTATATAAACCCTAAACCCCTAGACCCAAGTGTCACTCTCCTTCCTGTTCCATCAGGAAGGTTTATAGTCCACGTCTCATGTACTTGCATTATATTTGTGTTTCCTGGTGGTCTCTTTGGTTTTTTACAATCTGGGTACTGCAACTCAAGGTATATCAAGTTGGAATTTGGAAGTATCTGTACATTGGTCTGTCAGGGCCTCCTTATGTGGGGTAAGTAGATGTTTGTATATTTCTCTTCATGGGAAAATTCTCACATGTCAGAATTGTACACAAATAATTTTTTATTTTATTTTATATTTGTAGTGCTAGTACTGACCCTTAGGCAAAGTACTGTTTCCTAGAACTAATATCCCCTCCCTTGCATTCTATTTTAGTATTGTATTATGGAAATTCCTGATTTCATAATCGTGAACTGCTTGTAGTCAGAGAGAAACTAATGATCATCATTTGTTTAGTTTGACTTTTTTAATATGTAAGTCACTTGTTGCTGTTTGTCTGTTTATGAGCTGTCTTCACTTAGGGTAAAAGATCTGAACCCATTTCCAGGTTTAAAACCTCCCGAACCATACCAATCCCTAAAGCAGAAACACCATCAATTGCTGTGTATGAATACCCACCAATCTCTGGATTTATCTTGAAATATTGCCATTCCTCACCCTGGAAACATTCATCATCCCTCACCAAATCTTGTATGTACTTGCCTCTTGTTCAGTTTCCTGCTGCATGTTAGATAAGCAGAGGCAGCCACTCTCTAACTGTAAGCCCCTTTAAGTCAGGCATGTGACCAAACCACACCTCCAGACTACTATAATGGCTATTTTTACCCCATGAGAAGCAAATGACCAAATTCCTTAGTATAGGGAGGGGGAAAGCCCGAGATGAGCTTAATATCTCACCAATCACTGAGCTTGTTCCAGGATCTGGTAAAGAAAAAAATCCCACCAATCCCAAGGTGTCCTTGAAAGTTTGTACCTCCTCCTCCCAGTCCATCAACAACAGGAGGTGGATATATATACATATATATCCACCTTGACCAAATCTTTGCTGCTTCACTCTGGAGCAAAGCAGCTTTCTCTTGTATCTTCCTCAATAAAGCTCGTGTGTGAGGTTTGTTATTTGCAGTATAACTTTATGGTTTTCCTTGGCTCCCTGCTGGCAGGATACCTTGCCCTTCAGAGCTATCACACTGGCACTTTGAAACTCAGACCTGCAGCACCTCCATTGAGGAAGCAGTTCATTTCAGAGCTATAACACTTAAAATTCCTATATAAACCAGACTGGCCTGTATTTCAACAATGTCTTACTTCTACCTCTCAAGACAAATGGCCAAGTATTGATATCCACATTTGAGTAGACCCTTGAAGGTGCAAATTAAATATCTCAAAGTCTCTTACTAGTCTTTCAAAGAATTGTTTTTGCAATCTTATTGCCCTTCATTCTCTGCCCTCACTCTGTTCATGTTTTCCCCTTTTTTATTTTTAAAGATTTAATTACTTTATGTACATGAGTGCTCTATCTGCATGTACACCTGCATTACAGAAGAGGACATCAGAACTTATTACAGATGATTGTGAACCACCTTGTCCTTCTGGGAATTAAACTTGGGACTTCTGGAAGAGCAGCCATATTCTTAAATGCTGAGACATCTCTCTAGCCCTCAAGTTTTCATGACCTAGTTTCATACTTAAAGTCATAATGGAGACCTTGTCTACATAACTAAAAGCTTGAATTACAAAATAATTGGCCTTAATCAATTATATATGATATACCCAGGCCATACAAAGGAATCATTAATTTAATGAAATTTTTGTTTTGTTTGCTTTTGGGAACAGAACTTGGTATGTAGCATAATATATACTCTCAAACTTGAAATCTCTTTATCCAGAGTCCTAATTGCTAGAATCACAATCTAGTGCCATATACAACTGACAAATATATTACATTAAAAACAAATTATCAGGCCAGAAAGATGGCTCAGTCAGTGAGAGTGCTTGCCTCTAAGGCTGGAGTCCTGAGTTCAATCCCTCAGACCAATATGATGAAAAGAGAGAGCTGACTCTTACAGGTTTTCTGACACCTACATGTTTAATGCAGTATACACACCTCCATAAACACACACATGCATGCATATATATACACACAGGATAAATAAATGAATGCAATAAAATAATAAATGCAAATATTATCATCAATAGCTTTGAAAGCAGTCCTTTTCCTTAGGTTACAATAACTTATAAGAGAGATTCTAGGAAATCCATTTTTTACTAACACAAACATTCACTTTTATTTAAAAATATTGCAGAGAAAATAGTACTCACCATAACATGAGGGTATATCAGACCATCCATAATAAGTACATGTTATGTAGCCCTTGGTCTGTTTATATGCATTTTCATATCCAACATGACATTCATAGTCTAATTTGTCATTGAGTATAAACCATGAGCTATTATTCTTAGTTACAGCATTCTCAAACACAGGCACATCACAAGACTCTAATACAAAATGAAAGAGAATATTTTATTTCTAATGTGTCCATAGTCAATATGAGCAATTCTCATGAGAATAAAAATCTTTATAGACTAATATGTGATGTGTTAACAAATTAAATACTGTATTGAAGAAACCTAAGGAGAGCAGCGATAATTTATTTTCTTTAAAGTCATAAAAATAAATACATTTATATACCACATATATCTCCTTTTGTAAAGTTTTATAAAATTTATTTTAGAACTAGTTTCTCAGATCAATTTTTCATATACTTATTGCACACTCCAAAAAATGGACAAGTGCAAAAGTGTATTTTTAGGGAAATATGATAGTAATTTTGAGTTAACATCATATAATTAGTTGTTCCAATGTCTCATAAAATATAGAGAAGTAGATTAGCTGAACTTAAATCGGTTATATCTTCTAAGAATGAGCTATTCTGACATTGACTGTACTTCATAGTTTCAAATACATATTATAAAGTTATCACATATTTAGGAATTTGCAGCTCATTGAAGACTTCTTCACTAGATTTAAAACTATAGGATATTTTCAAGCATTGAAATGGTAAACAAACTGATATTCTACAATGCAGGAATATGTCCAAATAGAAAAAAAATGTACATTTTCGAAGTTTATAAATGAAAGAATATCAGCTATCTACAAGGACAGCAGAACTAAACTCCATTGCATCACCAATATAATTGTAATAATATAATAAAATACTCACTAATGCATGAGGGTTGAGAGGACCATCCATTTTGAAGGCAAGTAATTGATCCTGATGTTTCTCCTGTGCTTGTTACATACCCTTGTTTACATCTATACCATGTTTTTCTATTTAGAGCATATTTAAAATCGGATTCAGAAAAAAACCCATTCTCAATTTCTATATCTGATACTGAACATGTCTCTAAAAGGGTAAAAAGTAAGAAAAAATGAGTATATACACAGAAACTTAAGGATTTACAATATTAAAAAATGTAAAAGTAGCCATTAGTCATTTGTACATGAAAACCTGAAATAATCAAAATCATTCACATTACTAGGCCACAAAAATGAAAATAAACAAGAATAAATCTTACAGATTTTAAGATACATCAACATCCCCGTAGTCCTCTTAGAATGTTTTTTCTATCAAAGTGAAATTTAAAGGACTTATAATACATCCTAAAATATGCTTAAAGTTTTTGTCCAAATAAATCCATAATTCTAGACATTCTTCATTATTTATAATAGCCAGAAGCTGGAAAGAACCCAGATGTCCCTCAACAGAGGAATGGATACAAAAATATGTGTTTTATATATATACACAATGCTATACTATTCAGCGATTAGAAACAATGAATTCATGAAATTCTTAGAGAAATGGATGGAGCTGGAGAGCATCATACTAAGTGAGGTAACCCAGTCTCAAAAGAATACCCATGGTATGCACTCACTGATAAGTAGATATTAGCATAGACTCTTGGAACACCAAAGACACAATCCACATACCAATTGATGTTTGAGAAGAAGAAAGGAGTGGACATTGGTGCTGGAAAGGATCAAAGCATCAGTGTAGGGGAATACCAGAACAGGGAAATGGGAAGGGGTGCATGGGGGAACAGGGGGAGGGAAAAGGGCATGTAGGACCTTTGGGGGGCAGGGAACCAGAAAAAGGGAAATGAAATATAAATATAGACTATATCCAATAAAAAAATAAAAAAAGGAATAATTGGATCTGTTAGGAACCTAGAACTCATTTACCCCACTAGGGTTCCTGGAGTCTAACAATCTTAGAAAATACATCCAAAGTTACTACAGACTTCATTACCAATAATTTCAAGTGTCATTGTAGCTGAATGCCTAAAATGGAACATTTGTTCCTAGTTTAATTAAGATTAGGTAAAATAATGAGATTTTGTTGTTATAAAAGAATATAATAAAAGTACAAAGAATCAAAAATAAAATAGAGTAATAGACTCCAACAGTAAGGAAACATATTTAGGTGAAAATTCCCAATGTCACAGGTTTTGTTTAAAAAAACACTAGACTAGAATCCTAGAGTAGCAAGAGATTAATGACATTTACTTTGAGGTGGCTTTGTGTAAACGGGAATTTTCCAGAGATTAGCAAATTGAGAAGTAAAAAAGAAAAAAATGGGTATTTTACTGAATTTAAGCAACAAAAGTTACTTTGCTCAAAAAAGATTGGAGTCATTGGACTTGTGGCATTAAAAAGCAAGAAAAGAGAAAATATAGAGCAGAACGCTACATTTCTTTTTCTTTTTTTCTTTTTTTTTTTACAATTTTTTTAAATTTTCTATATTCTTTGTTTATATCCCTTTTCCCATTCCCCCCTCACCATATGTCCCATATGTCCTCTTTCACCCCACCCCACCCCCCACCCCCGCCTATTCCCCAATGACCACCCCACCATTTCTCTGCTCTATTCTGGTACTCTCCTACAAAACTGGATCCAGTCCTTTCAGGACCAGGGTCCTTTCCTTCCTTCTTCTTGGGAATCTTTTGAACTCCACATTTCTTTTCTTTTTATTTTTATTTTCTAAATTCTATGTTTACATTCCAAAGGCTTTCCCCTTTCCCAGTTCCCACCCACCATAGTTCCCATAGTTCTTCTCCCCCCCATCTATTCCCCAATCATTCCGCCCCCCTCGGTTTCTTTACTAAACTGGATGCAATCTTTACAGGCCCAGGGTCCTCTCCTTTCTTCTACTTGGGAATCATTTGACTTGCTATTTGCGTCTTGAGTATTTAGGGCTTCTGGGCTCATTAATATCCACTTATCAGTGATTGCATTTCATGTGCATTCTTTTGTGATTGGGTTAATTCACTCAGGATGATATTTGCCAGGTCTAACTATTTACCTACAAATTGCATGAATTCATTATTTTTTTTTAAATTTTTTTTTGATTTTTTTTATTGTATATATTCTATATTTACAATTCATTTCCCTTTTTCTGGTTCCCCACCCCCAAAGGTCCCACATGTCCTTTTCCATCCCCCTGCTCCCGCATCCACCCCCTCCCACTTTACTGTTCTTGTACTCTCCCCCAATGATGTTTTGGTCCATTCTAGCACCAGTGTCCACTCCTTTCTTCTTGTGAGACATCACTTGATATGTGATTTGTGTCTTTGGTGTTCCAAGCTTCTAGGCTAATATCCACTTATCAGTGACTGTATACCATGGGTATTCTTTGAGACTGGGTCACCTCACTTAGTATGACATTCTCCAGCTCCATCCATTTCTCTAAGAATTTCATGAATTCATTGTTTCTAATGGCTGTATAGTACTCCATTGTGTATATATACCACATTTTTTGTATCCATTCCTCTGTTGAGGGACATCTGGGTTCTTTCCAGCTTCTGGCTATTATATATAAAGCTGCTATGAACATAGTGGAGCATGTATCCTTATTGCATGCTGGTGAATCTTCTGGGTATATTCCCAGGAGTGGTATGGCTGGGTCCTCCGGAAGTATCACGCCCAGTTTTCTGAGGAACCGCCATACTGATTTCCAGAGTGGTTGTACCAGCTTGCATTCCCACCAGCAGTGGAGGAATGTTCCTCTTTCTCCACATCCTCGCCAACACCTGATGTCTTCTGAGTTTTTAATCTTAGCCATTCTGACTGGTGTGAGGTGAAATCTCAGGGTTGTTTTAATTTGCATTTCCCTAATGACTAGTGATGTTGAACATTTTTTAAGGTGTTTCTCAGCCATCCGAATTTCTTCAGGTGAAAAGACTCTGTTTAGCTCTGTACCCCATTTTTGGATAGGGTTATTTGGTTTTCTGGGGTCTAACCTCTTGAGTTCTTTGTATACATTGGAGATTAGCCCTCTGTCGGATGTGGGGTTGGTGAAGATTTTTTCCCAATTTGTTGGTTGTCGATTTATCCTTTTGACAGTGTCTTTTGCCTTACAGAAACTTTGTAGTTTTATGAGGTCCCATTTGTCTATTCTTGCTCTTAGAGCATAAGCAATTGGTGTTCTGTTCAGGAATTTTTCCCCTGAGCCAATGTCCTCAAGGGTCTTCCCCAGTTTCTTTTCTATTAGTTTTAGTGTGTCTGGTTTTATGTGGAGGTCTTTGATCCACTTGGAGTTGAGCTTAGTGCAAGGAGATAAGAGTGGATCAATTCTCATTCTTCTGCATGTTGACCTCCAGTTGAGCCAGCACCATCTGTTGAAAAGGCTATCTTTTTTCCACTGGATGTTTTCAGCTCCTTTGTCGAAGATCAATTGGCCATAGATGTGTGGGTTCAATTCTGGGTCTTCGATCCTATTCCATTGATCTGCTTCCCTGTCACTGAACCAATACCATGCAGTTTTTAATACCACTGCTCTGTAATATTGCTTGAGGTCCGGGATATTGATTCCCCCAGAAGTTCTTTTGCTGTTGATGATAGTTTTAGCTATCCTGGGTTTTTTGTTATTCCAGATGAATTTGAGAATTGCTCTTTCTAGCTCTATGAAGAACTGAGTTGGGATTTTGATGGGAATTGCATTGAATCTGTATATTGCTTTGGGCAAGATTGCCATTTTGACTATATTAGTCCTGCCAACCCACGAGCATGGAAGATTTTCCCATTTTCTGATGTCTTCTTCAATTTCCCTCTTCAGAGACCTGAAGTTTTTGTCATATAAATCTTTCACATGTTTGGTTAGCGTCACTCCAAGATACTTTATATCATTTGTGGCTATTGTGAAGGGTGTCATTTCCCTAATTTCTTTCTCGGCCTGCTTATCCTTCGCGTATAGGAAGGCTACTGATTTACTTGAGTTGATTTTATAGCCAGCCACTTTGCTGAAGTTGTTTATCAGTTGCAGGAGTTCTCTGGTGGAGGTTTTTGGGTCACTTAAGTAAACTATCATATCATCTGCAAATAGTGATAGTTTGACTTCTTCCTTTCCGATTTGTATCCCTTTGACTTCCCTCTGTTGTCGAATTGCTCTAGCTAGTACCTCAAGTACTATATTGAAGAGATATGGCGAGAGGGGACAGCCTTGTCTAGTCCCTGATTTTAGAGGGATTGCTTCGAGTTTTTCTCCGTTTACCTTGATGTTGGCTACTGGTCTGCTGTATATTGCTTTTACTATGTTTAGATATGGGCCTTGAATTCCTGTTCTTTCTAGGACCTTTAGCATGAAAGGATGCTGAATTTTGTCAAATGCTTTTTCAGCATCCAATGAGATGACCATGTGGTTTTTTTCTTTGAGTTTGTTTATGTAGTGGATTACGTTGATGGATTTCCGTATATTGAACCATCCCTGCATCCCTGGGATGAAGCCAACTTGATCATGGTGAATGATCGTTTTGATGTGTTCTTGGATTCGGTTGGCAAGTATTTTGTTTAGTATTTTTGCATCGATATTCATAAGAGAAATTGGCCTGTAGTTCTCTTTCTTAGTTGGATCTTTGTGTGGTTTTGGTATTAGGGTAATTGTGGCTTCATAGAATGAGTTGGGTAGTGTTTCTTCTGTTTCTATTTTGTGGAATAATTTGAAGAGTATCGGTATCAGGACTTCTTTGAAGGTCTGATAGAATTCTGCACTAAAACCATCTGGTCCTGTGCTCTTTTTGGTTGGAAGACTGTCTATGACCCCTTCTATTTCTTTGGGGGTTATGGGTCTGTTTAGACGATCTATTTGATCCTGGTTTAATTTTGGTATTTGGTAACTGTCGAGGAAATTATCCATTTCCTCCAGATTCTCCAGTTGTGTTGAGTATAGGTTTTTGTAGTAGGATCTGATGATTTTTTGAATTTCCTCAGTTTCTGTTGTTATATCTCCCTTTTCATTTCTAATTTTGTTAATTTGAATACTGTCTCTGTGCCCTTTAGTAAGTCTGGCTAGGGGTTTATCTATCTTGTTGATCTTCTCAAAGAACCAGCTCCTGGTTTTGTTGATTCTTTGTATGGTTCTCTTTGTTTCAACTTGATTGATTTCAGCCCTGAGTTTGATGATTTCCTGTCTTCTACTCCTGGGTGAAATTGCTTCTTTTTTGTTCCAGAGCTTTCAAGTGCGCCATTAAGTTGCTGGTATATGCTCTCTCCTGTTTCTTTTTGGAGACACTCAGGGCTATGAGTTTTCCTCTAAGCACTGCTTTCATTGTGTCCCATAGATTTGGGTATGTTGTGCCTTCCTTTTCATTAAGTTCTAAGAAATCTTTGATTTCTTTCTTTATTTCTTCCTGGACTAAGGTATCATTGAGTAGAATATTGTTCAGCCTCCAAGCGTATGGGGATTTTCTGTTGTTTTTGTTGCTATTGAAGAACACTCTTACTCCATGGTGATCTGATAAGAGGCATGGGATTAGTTCGATCTTTTTATATTTGTTGAGATCTGTCTTGTGTGCAATTATATGGTCGATTTTGGAGAAGGTACCATGAGGGGCTGAGAAAAAGGTATAGTCTTTTGCTTTAGGGTGAAATGTTCTATATATATCTGTTAAATCCAATTGCTCCAAAGTTTCAATGAGTTTCTCCGTGTCTCTGTTTAGTTTCTGTTTTCCTGGTCGGTCCACTGTAGATAGTGGAGTATTGAGGTCCCCCACAATCATTGTGTTAGGTGCAATGTGTGCTTTGAGCTTTAGTAAGGTTTCTTTTACAAATGAGGGTGCCCTTACATTTGGAGCGTAGATGTTTAGAATTGTGAGTTCCTCTTGGTGGATTCTTCCTTTGACTAGCAGGAAGTGACCTTCTGTGTCTCTTTTGATGACTTTGGGTTGAAAGTCAATTTTATCTGATATTAAAATGGCTACTCCAGCTTGTGACCATTTGCTTGCAAAATTGTCTTCCATCCTTTTACTCTAAGGTAGTGTTTGTCTTTGACTCTGAGGTGTGTTTCCTGTAAGCAGCAAAATGTAGGGTCCTGTTTCCGTATCCAGTCTGTTAGTCTATGTCTTTTTATTGGGGAGTTGAGTCCATTGATGTTAAGAGATATTAAGGAATAGAGATTATTACTTCCTGACATTTTTGATGTTATTTTTGTTTTTGAGTAGTTATCTTCCTTTGAGTTTGATGGAAGAAGTTTACTGTCTTGCTTTTTCTTGGGTGCCATTTCCTTCCTTGTGTTGGAGTTTTCCTCCTATTATCCTTTGTAGAGCTGGGTTAGTGGAAAGATATTGTGTAAATTTGGTCCTGTCATGGAATATTTTGATTTCTCCATCTATGTTGATTGAGAGTTTTGCTGGGTATAGTAGTCTTGGCTGACATTTGTTTTCTCTTAGGGTCTGCATGAGGTCTGCCCAGGATCTTCTAGCTTTCATGGTTTCTGGAGAGAAGTCTGGTGTGATTCTGATAGGTCTTCCTTTATATGTTACTTGGCCCTTTTCTCTTACTGCCTTTAATATTCTTTCTTTGTTTAGTACATTTGGGGTTTTGATTATTATGTGACGGGAGGTGTTTCTGTTCTGGTCCAGTCTGTTTGGAGTTCTGTAGGCTTCTTGTATATTCATGGGCATCTCTCTCTTTAAGTTAGGAAAGTTTTCTTCCATAATTTTGTTAAAGATATTTGCTGGCCCTTTAAGTTGTAGATCTTCACTCTCATCTATCCCTATAATCCTTAGGTTTGGTCTTCTCATTGTGTCCTGGATTTCCTGGATGTTTTGGGTTACAAGCCTTTTGGATTTTGCGTTTTCTTTGACTGTGGAGTCAATGGTTACTATGTTATCTTCAGCATCGGAGATTCTTATTTCTATCTCTTGTATTCTGTTGTTTATGTTTGCATCTACGACCCCTGTTTTCTTCCCAAGGTTTTCTATCTCCAAGGTTGCCTCCTTTTGTGATTTCTTAGTTGTTTCTACCTCTGTGTTCAGATCTTAAATGGTTTTGCTCAGTTCCATCATTTGTTTGTTTGTGTTTTCATGTAATTCTTTAATATATTTTTGTGCTCTCTCTTTCATGACTTCTGCCTGTTGTTTCAAGTTCTCCTGCATTTCTTTAACTGATTTTCTCACTTCCTCTTTATTGGTTTCTGTCTGATGGCCCATATTCTCCTGGAGTTCTTTAAGTGTTTTTTGTGTTTGGATTGTAAGAGCTTCTACTCTATTGATGTTCCCCTGCATTTCTTTAAGAGATTTGTTTATGTCTTTTTTGTGTTCCTCTAGGAGCATCATGACCTGTGCTTTTATATCTAACTCTTGTTTTTCTGGTGTGCTGGGGTATCCTGGACTTGCTGTGGTTGGCGAATTGGGTTCAGATGGTGCCATATTGCCTTGATTTCTGTTAATAACGTTCCTACGTTTGCCTTTTGCCATCTCTTTATCTCTGGCGTTAGTTGGTCTTATTGCAGATGGCGCCCTGCTGAAAGCACAGCACGCCTGTCCCCAGGAGACAGATCCCTTCTGGCAGCTTGTCTGTGCTGGACTATGCTCGCTCTGAGTCCAGGTCCCTGACTCCAGCTGCTAGAGTTCTGAGCTGTGCCCTGAGGCGGCTAGGTGTCCCCTCACTGCTAGTCCGCTCAGAGAGCTGGTCCCGGCCGGTAGTCTGCACCTGCAGCTGAGCTTTCTGTGACCGGATCTCCTGCAGAGCTAAGCTAAGCTATAACTCTGGCCATGCACCTGATTCCAGCCGCTCCCTGCGTCCAGTGTGCCCGCTGTTTGTGCGCGGGGGTCTGGGGCAAGATGGCTGCCCCTGCTGAAAGCACCGAGTGTCCTTGGCTGAGCTGCTCGTACCAGGCTCTGCTGCTCCTTTCTGGCTGCGTTGTCTGTGCTGGACTATGCTCGCTCTGAGTCCAGGCCCCTGACTCCAGCTGCTAGAGTGCCGAGCTATGCCCAGAGGCGGCCCGGTGGCCCCTCGCTGCTAGTCCGCTCGGAGAGCTGGTCCCGGCTGCTAGTCTGCACCCGCAGCTGAGCTTTCTGTGCCCAGATCTCCTGCAGAACTAAGCTAAGCTATAACTCTGGCCACGCACCTGATTCCAGCCGCTCACTGCGTCCAGTGTGCCTGCTGTTTGCGTGCGGGGGTCTGGGGCAAGATGGCTGCCCCTGCTGAAAGCCGAATTCATTATTTTTAATTGCTGAGTAGTATTCCATTGTATAAATATACCACATTTTCTGTATCCATTCCTCCTTTGAGGGATATTTGGGCTCCTTCCAATTTCTGGCTATTATAAACAAGGCTGCTATAAACATAGTGGAGCATGTGACTTTATTGCATGCAGGGGAATCCTCTGGGTATATGCCCAGGAGTGGTATGCCAGGGTCCTCTGGAAGTGACATGCCCAATTTTCTGAGGAAGCGCCAAACTGATTTCCAGAGCGGTTTTACCATTTTGCAATCCTACCAACAGTGGAGGAGTGTTCCTCTTTCTCCACATCCTTGCCAGCACTTGTTGTCTCTTGAGTTTTTAATCTTAGCCATTCTGACTGGTGAGAGGTGGAATCTCAGGGTTGTTTTGATTTGCATTTCCCTGATGACTAATGATGTTGAACATCTTTTAAGGTGTTTCTCGGCCATCCAAATTTCTTCTGGTGAAAATTCTTTGTTTAGCTCTGTGCCCCATTTTTTGATAGGGTTATTTGGTTCTTTGGGGTCTAACTTCTTGAGTTCTTTGTATATATTGGATATTAGCCCTCTGTCGGATGTGGGGTTGGTGAAAATCTTTTCCCACTTTGTTGGTTGCCATTTTGTCCTTCTGACAGTGTCCTTTGCTTTGCAGTAACTTTGTAATTTTATGAGGTCCCATTTGTCGATTCTTGATCTTAGTGTGTAAGCTATTGGTGTTCTGTTCAGGAACTTTTCCCCTGTGCCCAAGTCCTCCAGGGTCTTCCCAAGTTTCTTTTCTAATAGTTTCAGTGTGTCTGGTTTTATGTGGAGGTCCTTGATCCACTTGGAGTTGATCTTAGTGCAAAGTGATAAGAGTGGGTCAATTCGCATTCTTCTGCATGTTGACCTCCAGTTGAACCAGCACCATTTGTTGAAAAGGCTATCTTTATTCCACCAGATGGTTGTGGCTCCTTTATCAAAGATCAAGTGACCATAAGTCTGTGGGTTAATTTCTGGGTCTTCAATCCTGTTCCATTGATCTGCTTGCCTGTTGCTATACCAATACCATGCAGTTTTTAACACAATTGCTCTGTAGTACTGCTTGAGGTCAGGGATATTGATTCCGCCAGAAGTCCTTTTATTGTTGAGAATAGTTTTAGCTATCCTGGGTTTTTTGTTGCTCCAGATGAATTTGAGAATTGCTCTTTCTAGATCTATGAAGAATTGGAACTCCACATTTCTTAATGGCCGTTCTCTAGCTTATCTGTACAAATGTCAGCACATTCTATCATGTTATAAGACACCCTGATGAAGAAGATTAGAAGAAAAAGTACCCCCAAATTTAAGATCAAATGTTCCCAGATCACAAACAATTCAAGATATTAAAAATGGAAATTAGTAAAGATTCCTTTAATCATCGTAATCCTTTAGAAAAACATCTCACTGAAAAGTTTATTGATATTCCGAACACTCAAGTTATACAAAAAAGAGGTAGCCAAACCAATTTAAAATAATTTCCCTTTGTTTATAGCAACTTTTTTCATAATATTCAGAAACTGAAAACAATCTGGATGCCCCTCACCTGAATAATGGATTAAGAAAATACAGTATTGCTACACAATAGAATACTACTCAGCTATTAAAACAAAAACACTATGAAATTTTCAGACAATTCTATGGAACTAGAAAATATTGAGTGTGGCAACTCATTGATGGGAGCAGATAGATATTGGGATGAAGGAGGTTCTGAGAAGCCTATTGAGGTAATGTTAGCTGAGATCCAGAGGAGTAGTGGATATGGAGACTGAAATGCACACCTTCTTTAAAGAGTTGCGACTTCCAGTGAAGGGAGGGGGACAGCAATTCACCCACAAAACCTTCAACTCAAAATTTGTCCTACCTACTAGATATGCAGTTATAAAGATGGAGCAGAGACTGAGGGAATGACTAAGCAATTACTGTCCAAATTTAGACCCATGCCATGTGAGAGAGACAACCCATGATACTTTGAAAGATACTCTGCCATGCTTACAGACAGAAGTCTTGCATAAATGCAATCTGAGAGGCTTTATCTAGAAATATATGGAAACAGATTCAGGAACCCACATTCAAACAATATTCAGGGCTTTGGGTGCTTTGTGGAAGAGTGAAGCATAGAATTGAGTGAACTGGAGGGATCAAGGACACCACAGGAAGTCCTCCAAGTCGACTAACCTATGTCCATGGGGACCCATAGATACAGAACTAATAGCTAAAGAGCAAACCTGCCCTGGATACAGTCACTCTAAACATTTGTAGCAGATGTGTGGCTTAGTTTTCATGACTTCTAATTGTAGAGGAGTCTTTTTCAGTCGCCTACCATTGGATCCCCTTCCCCTAACTTGACTGCCTGGTTTGATTACAATGCTAGAGAATGGACTTGGGCTTTCTGCAACTGGATGTTCCAGAGTGTCGTCATACCCAAAGGGAGCTTTCTCTTTTCCTTAGAGAGGAGTATGTGATTTTTGTAGTGCTGAGACTGGAAAGAGAAGAGGGGTAGGGGCCTTGGTAAGGATTTAAGTAAATTAACTAATTAACTAAATAAAAAACAGGAACTGTGTTCCATAATTATCACTTGTCATGATTTAAGCTCTGTTACAGATATATAGTAATAAAGCTGTCAGGTATTGGCATAAAAACATAAAACAGACATGATCATCAGTGGAATCAAATAGAAGATCCAGATGTAAATTCATATGATTATGAACACATGATTTTTATAAGCAATCTAAAATTAAATTATGAAAAAAGAAAGCATCTTCAACAAATGGTGCTTGTGAGATCAGGTGCTCCACAATCCATTCCCACATGCAGAGACAGTGTGACTCCCAGGAGATCTTTCTTAACCAGATTCACAGGCTCACAGTGATTCCTACCATCCCAAATAGCTGGCCTTACTGGGACCCCTATATAGCCCAATGGACACTGGTCCTATTCGCCCTGCTGGAGACACATCTTCCTTCCATGTTACAACCCCGCTCATGGCAGACTGGCCATTCTATCCCCCTCTCCCCACACCCCTATGAAGCAGCCTGACTCTCAGGAGGTTTACTACAACCAGGAACACAGTAGATCTACCATAGCCAGGATGACAGGAAGCCTTTTCTTACTAGTGACACAGGAGGCCCTCTTAACAAGAGAAAACACTCTTTGCTTCCAAGAAGACCTGCTCTAATCCAGCTCACAGATCTACACCATCCTACAAAAAGGGACAGGGGGATACAGCAAGTCCAGTTAACACCAGAGATAGCCAGATGGTAATAGGAAAGCATAAGAACATAAGGAACAAAAACAAATGCCACTCAACACCATCAGAACCCTGTTCTCTCACCACAGCAAGCCGTGGATATACCAATAAACCTACAAAGCAAGATTCTGACCTGAAACCTCATCTGATAAACATAAGAGAGGACTTTAAGAAGGACACAAATAACTCTCTTAAAGAATTACAAGAGGAAAAAGGTAAACAGATAGAAGCTCTGAAAAAGGAAACACACACATCCTTCAAAGAAATACAAGAAAACACAATCAATCAGGTGAAAGAGTTGAATAATGCAATACAGGATCTACAAATGGAAATAAAAAAAATAAAGAAATAAAAAATGTAGGCAACCCTGCAAATGGAAAACCTAGGAAAGAGATCACGAGTTACAAATGCAAGTGTGGAAAGTACCATAGAAGATATTGAGAGAACAGTCTAAGAAAATACAAAGCACCAAAAGGTCCTAACCCAATACATCCAGGAAAATTGGGACACAATAAAAAAATAATAACCAAAGAATAACAGGAATAAAAAAAGTGTGTTGATTGCCAACTCGAAGGTCCAGAAAACATCTTCAACAAAATCAAAGAAGATAACTTCTCTAACTGAAAGAAAGAGATGCTCATAAATACACAAGATGCCTAAACAACACCAAATTGCTTGGACTTGGAACAGAAAAGAAACTCCTCCTATCACATAATAATCAAAACACTAAATAAGCAAAACAAAGAACAAATATTAAAAAGCAGTAAGTTGAAAATACCAATTAACTATAACTGAAGACCTATCAGAATTACATCAGACTTCTCAAAAGAGACTGTAAAAGCTAGAAGACCTTGGACAGATGTCATACAGGCCCTAAGAGAACACAAATGTCAGCCCAGGCTACTATAACCAGAAAAACATCTCAATCAAGAGAGATGGAAGTAGCATGATATTCCATAACAAAACCATATTTAAAGAATAAATTTCCACTAGTCCATCCCTACAAAGGATACTGTAAGTAAAACTCCAATACAAGGAGAGTACCTACACCAAAGAAAAAAGATTTTAATCATCTCCCAACAAAACCAAAAGTAGAGAATCACACAGAAATAATACCACCTCTAACAACAAAAATAACAGGAACCAAAATCATTGCTATTTAATATATCTCAGCATCAGTGGATTCAGTTCCTCAATAAAAAGTCTTAGGCTAACAGACTTGACATGTAAACAGGACCCACCATTTTGATGCATACAGGAAACATGCCCCAGTGACAAAGACAAACACTACATCAAACTAAAAGGCTAGAAAAAATTCCAAGCAAATGATCCCAAGGAACTAGCTGGAGCAATATCCAATATAATAGACTTTCAACCAAAATTATCAAAGAGATGGGGAAGATGTCTTTATACACATAAAAGGAAAAATACACTGAGATGAACTCTCAATTCTGAGAGCAAAGGCAAGGGCACTCACATTTGTAAAAGAAACATTACTAATTCCCAAAACACACATTGAAACTCACATAGTGGGAGACTTCTAAACTACACACTTACAATGAACAGATCATTGAGTCAGAAACTAAACAGAGGCACAGTGAAACTAACAGACTTTATAAACCAAATAGATTTCACAAATATCAACAAAACATTTCATCCTAAAATAAAAGAATATACCTTCTTCAAACTGGCCATAAAATTAGTCAAAAAACAAACCTCAAAGGACACAAGAAGGTTGAGAAAATTTCATGCATTCAATCAGATCACTAGGGACTAAGGGTAGATCATCCATCAATAACAACAAAAACAATAGAAACCCCACATACTCATGGACACCAAACAACACTCTACTTACTGATAACTTGGTCAGGCAAGAAGGAAGAAATTAAACACTTTCTAGAATTCAATGAAAACAAAAGCATAGGATAACCAAACGTAAGGGGACACAATGAAAGCAGTGGTAAGAGGGATTTTCATAGCATTAAGTAGCTTTATAAAGAAATTATGAAGATCTATACTAGAAACTTAGCAGCACATCTAGAAAGATCTATAAGAAAAAGAGGCAAACATACACAAGAGGAATAAACTGCAGTAATTAATCAAATTCAAGGCTGAAATAAACTGATTAAAAACAAAGAGAACAATTTGAAGAAATAAAACCAAGAGCTGGTTCTTGGACAAAATCAAAAGATAAATAACTCCTCAGCCACATTAAATAAGGTGCACCGAGACTATCCAAATTAACAAAATCAGGAATAAAAAGGGAGTCAAAACAACATAAACTGAGGAAATAAAAAAATATCACCAGATCCTACTACAAAAGCCTGTACTTAACAAAACTTAAAATGTAGTTGAAATGGTTGATTTTTCTATACAGACACATCATTCCGAAGTTAAATCAGGATCAGGTAAACTATATAAATAGTCCCATAATCGCTAAGGAAAAGGAAGTCTTTAAAAATCCTTATCTTCTAACAACAACAACTACTACTACTACTACTACTACTACTACTACTACTACTACAACAACAACAACAACAACAACAGCAATAACAAATCCAGGGCCAGATGGTTTTAGTGCAGAATTCTACCATATCTTTAAAGAATTACTATCAATACCTTTTAATCTATTCCCCCAAATAGAAACAGAAGGAACACTGCCTAATTTGATCTATAAACCATATTTATACTGATGCCTAAATCACACAAGCAATCTATAGATTCAATGTAATCCACATTAATAGTTTAACTCAATTTTTTTTCACAGAGACAGAAAGAGCAATTGTCAACTTAATATGGAATATCCCTAAGCCCAGAATATAAAAAACTGTTCTCAACAATAAAAGAACTTCTGTGGTCACAATCCCCGACCAAAGCTGTACTACAGAACACCAGTGATAAAAGCTTCATGCTACTGGGACAAAGATGGAAAAGTCGATAAGTGGAATAGAATTGAAGACCGAGAAATAAAACCCACAAATCTATTGTCACTTGATCTTTGAAAAAGAAAATAAAACTGTGCAGTGGAAAAAGAGAAGCCTTTTCAACAAATATGCTGCTATAACTGGCTGTCTGTATATAGAAAAATGGAAATTGATCAATTTCCAACACCTTTCACAAAGCTCAAGTCCAAGTGGATCAAGGACTTCCACATAAAATCAGATATGATGAATCTAATAGAAGAGAAATGGGGAAATATCATTGAAAACATTGGCACAAGGGAACATTTCCTGAACAGAACACCAATGGCTCAGACTCTAAGATCATCAATTGACCAATGGGACATCATGAAATGGAAAAATTTCTGTAGGGCAAAGGACATTGTCAATAGGACATCTCACCTTAAAACAAAAGAATACACTTCTTCTCAGCACCTTATGGTACCCTCTCCAAAATTTATCATATAATTGTTGACAAGGAAGCCTCAACAGATAGAAGATTGAAATCATCCCATGCACCTGATAAGATAACCATGGCCTAAGGCTGGTCTTCAATAACAGCAAAAACAGCAGAAAGCCCACATACATGTGGAAACTGACCAACTCTTTCTCAATGATAGCTTGGTCAGGGAAGAAATAAAGAAATTGAGGACTTCCTGGAATTTAATGAAAAGGTTTACAGGTCATACCCAAATTTATGGGACACAATGAAAGCAATGCTAAGTGGAAAATTCATAGCATTACATGCCATGGTAAGGAAATTGCAGAGATTTTATAATAGCAACTTGATATAATATCACACCTGAGAGCTCTAGAAAAATAAAAGAAGCAAACTTACCCAAGAGGGGTAGACTTCAGGAAATAGTCAGACTCAGGGCTGAAATCAACCAAATAGAAACAAAGAGAACAATAATTACCCCTCCCAGAGAGTTTAGAAGTCTAGGGGTGAGACGAGGGTGCCATCTTTCCCCAGGGTACTACGGGTGGCTGGAATCTCTAGCCAGGGGCGTGGACAGACTTTTAAGCTAACATTGACTACCCTGTTAGGCCCCTGTGGGTGCCCAGAACCAGAGCAGCTCGGCGCTGGTGGCAGGAGGTCTGTGCACCTGCAGCTCGACTCTGCCAACCATTGGGGTCCAGCCGGTCGGCTTGCAGAGGAGGACACCATCTTTCCTCGGGCACTGCAGGTGGCTGGAAGCTCTAGCCAGGTGCCTGGATAGACTCTTAACCTAACATCGACTACCCCATCAGGCCCTTGCTGGCACCCAGAGCTAGAGCAGCTCAGTGGTGGTGGGAGATGTGTGTACAGACAGCTCGAGGGAGCACCTAGAGCCAGATCAGCTAGGGGGCGGTCTCTGCACAGGCCTGGGCGGGCACCAACTTGCTCGGGGTCTGTGCCTGAAGTACAGCGAGAGGCCGACATCTTGCCTCAGGGCACCAAAGACAGCTAACCAGACAGAGCGCTGTGGACTGGGAGCACCACCATCTAGGCTTATCCAGTTCTGAGGATGTTATTTCAGAGCCCAGTAGCAGAACCTTTCCAGTCGCCACCTCAGGAGCATGGATGCCCTCTATGACAGAAGTGCTAAACCCCAGGCTCACAGGAGCTTCAAACACCAACCAGTAACAAGACCAACTAACTCCAGAGATAAACAGATGGCAAAAGACAAACATAGGAACATTACTAACAGAAATCAAGGCAATATGGCAGCATCTGAACCCAATTCTCCAACCACAGCAAGTCCTGGATACCCCAACACACCAGAAAAACAAGAGCTGGATTTAAAAGCACTGGTCCTGATGCTTCTAGATGAACACAGAAAAGGCATAAACAAATCTCTTAAAGAAATTCAGGGGAACATGAATAGCTTAGAAGCCCTTACAATGGAAACACAAAAATCACTTAAAGAATTCCAGGAGCATATGGGTCACCAGACAGAAGCAAATAAAGAGGAAATGAAAAATTATGTAAAGGAATGCAGGAGAAATTCAGTCAAAAGGCAGTAGTCATGAAAGAGGAAACACAAACATCTCTTAAAGAATTGCAAGAAAACACAAACAAACAAGTGAAGGAACTGAGCAAAACCATCCAAGATCTAAACACAGAGGTAGAAACAACTAAGAAATCACAAAGTGAGACAAGTTTGGAGATAGAAAACCTTGGGAAGAAATCAGAGGTTGTAGATGCAAATATCAACAACAGAATACAAGAGATCAAAGTAAGAATCTCAGATGCTGAAGATACCATAGGAACCATTGACTCAACAGTCAAAGAAAATGCAAAATGCAAAAGGCTTGTAACCCGAAACATCCAGGAAATTCAGGTCACAATGAGAAGACAAAACCTAAGGATTATAGGAATAGATGAGAGTGAAGATCTACAATTTAAAGGCCCAGCAAATATCTTCAACAAAATTATGGAAGAAAACTTCCCTAACCTAAAGAGAGAGATGCCCATGAATATACAAGAAGCTTACAGAACTCCAAACAGATTGGACCAGAACAGAAATACCTCCTGTCACAAAATAATCAAAACCCCAAACATACTAAACAAAGAAAAAATATTAAAGGCAGTAAGAGAAAAAGGCCAAGTAACATAAAGGAAGACTTATCAGAATCACACCTGATTTTTCACCAGAGACCATGAAAGCTAGAAGATCTTTGGTGGATCTCATGCAGACCCTAAGAGAACACAAATGTCAGCCAAGACTATACCCAGCAAAAGTCTCAATCAACATAGATGATGAAATCAAAATATTCCATGATAAGACCAAATTTACACAATATCTTTCCACTAACTCACTTCTACAAAGGATAATGCCAATACAAGGAGGGGAACTACACCCTGGAAAAAGCAAGATAGTAACCTTCTTCCATCAATCTCAAAAGAAGATAACCACTCAAAACCAAAAATAACATTAAAAATGACAGGAAGAAATAATCACTACTTCTAGAATCACTTAACATCACTGGACTCAATTCCCCAATAAAAAGATATAGACTGACAGACTGGATACGGAAACAGGTTGCTACATTTTGCTGCATACAGGAAACACACCTCATGGTCAAAGAAAAAAACTGCCTTAGAATAAAAGGTTGGAAGAAAATTATACAAGCAAATGGTCTTAGAAAGCGAGCTGGAATAGCCATTCTAATATCAGATAAAATTGACTTTCAACCTAAAGTCATCAAAAGAGATAAAGAAGGTCACTTCTTGCTGATCAAAGGAAAAATCCACCAAGAAGAACTCACAATTATAAACATCTATTCTCCAAATGCAAGGGCACCCTCATTTGTAAAGCTATAAACACACATTGCACCTAACACGATAATTATGGGGGACTTCAACAGTCCACTATCCTCAATGGACCGATCAGGAAAACAGAAACTAAACAGGGACACAGGGAAACTCATTGAAACTTTGGACCAATTGGATTATATATATATATATATATATATATATATATATATATATATATATATAACATTTCATCCTAAAGCAAAAGACTATACCTTTTTCTCAGCGCCTCATGGTACCCTCTCCAAAATAGACCATGTAATTGGTCACAAATCAGACCTCAACAAATATAAGATTGAACTAATCCCATTCCTCCTATCTGATCACCATGGAGTAAGAGTGGTCATCAATAACAACAAAAACAACAGAAAATCCTCATACACATGGAGGCTGAACAATATTCTACTCAACGATACCTTAGTCAATAAAGAAATAAAGAAAGAAATCAAAGACTTTTTAGAATGTAATGAAAATGAAGGCACAACATAACCAAATCTATGGGAGTTATAAGGGGATAGAAGTAGAAATAGAGGGACTGGGAGAAGATAAAGGGATGAAGCTCTTGTCAGGATATAAAGTGAATTAATTAAAAATTAATGAAAAAAGAAATAAAAAACTAGACATCAACAAAACAAAAAAATCAAATTGAAAGTGAGTTCTGGATATAACAGAATTCTCAATAGGGGAATTTCAATGACCTAGAACACTAAAGTGAATAGTCCGCATACTTTGCATCAGGGAAGTACAAATTAAAACTACTTTGTGATCCCAATTTACAATTTTCATAAAGGTTAAGATCAATAACACAAGATGACAGCTCATGATGGTGAGGATGTAGAGCAAGGGAAATAGTTCTTCATCACTGTTTAGAATGTAAACTCTTAGAGTCACTATTATAATCAATATGGAAGTTGCTCAGAAAATTGGAAATCAATTTTCCCCAAGACCAAGCTATCCCAATTTTGGGCATATACCTAAAAGATGCTCCACAAGATACTTGCTCAATTATGTTCATAGTGGATTCATTCATAATATTCTTCCTCAGCCTAATGATTGATGACGAAATTGTAGTATCTTTACACAATGATTTATTTATTTATTTATTTTAGATTAATTATTGGATATATTCTATATTTACATTTCATTTCCCTTTTTCTGTTTCCCATTCCTCAAAGGTCTCACATGCCCTTTTCCTTCCCCCTGTTCCCCCATCCACCCCTTCCCACTTCCCTGTTCTGGTATTCCCCTACACTGATGTTTTGATCCTTTCCGGCACCAGTGTCCACTCCTTCCATATTGTCGGATATCATTTGATATGTGGATTGTGTCTTTGGTGTCCTAAGAGTCTAGGCTAATATCCACTTATCACTGAGTGCATACCATGTGTATTCTTTTGAGACTGGGTTACCTCACTTAGTATGATGTTCTCCAGCTCCATCCATTTCTCTAAGAATTTCATGAATTCATTGTTTCTATGGCTGATTAGTAAGTACTCCATTGTGTGTATATACCACATTTTTTGTATCCATTCCTCCGTTGAGGGACATCTGGGTTCTTTCCAGCTTCTGGCTATTATAAATAAGGCTGTTATGAACATTGTGGAGCATGTAACTTTATTGCATGCTAGGGAATCTTCTGGGTATATGCCCAGGAGTGGTATGGCTGTGTCCTCCAGAAGTATCATGTCCATTTTTCTGAGGATACGCCAGACTGATTTCCAGAGTGGTTGTACTAGCTTGAAGTCCCACCAGCAGTGGAGGAGTGTTCCTCTTTCTCCACATCCTCGCCAACACTCCTGAGTTTTTAACCTTAGTCATTCTGACTGCTGTGAGGTGAAATCTCAAGGTTGTTTTGATTTGCATTTTTCTAATGACTAATGATGCTGAACAATTTTTAACGTGTTTCTCAGCCATCCAAATTTCTTCAGGTGAAAAGTATTTGTTTAGCTCTGTACCCCATTTTTGGATAGGGTTATTTGGTTTTCTGGGGTCTAACTTCTTGAGTTCTTTGTTTACATTGGATATTAGCCCTCTGTTGGATGTGGGGTTGGTGAAGATCTTTTCCCAATTTGTTGGTTGCCGATTTATCCTTTTGACAGTGTCTTGCCTTACAGAAACTTTGTAACTTTATGAGGTCCCATTTGTTTATTCTTGATCTTAGAGCATAGACAATTGGTGTTCTGTTCAGGCATTTTCCCCCTGAGCCAATGTCCTCAAGGGTCTTCCCCAGTTTCTTTTCTATTAGTTTTAGTGTGTATGGTTTTATGTGGAGGTCCTTGATCCACTTGGAGTTGAGGTTAGTGTAAGGAGATGAGAGTGGATCAATTCTCATTCTTCTGCATGTTGACCTCCAGTTGAGCCAGCACCATTTGTTGAAAAGGCTATCTTTTTTCCACTGGAAGTTTTCAGCTCCTTTGTCAAAGATCAATTGGCCATAGATGTGTGGGTTCAATTCTGGGTCTTTGATCCTATTCCATTGATCCACCTCCCCATCACTGTACCAATACCATGCACTTTTTAACACTACTGCTCTGTAGTATTGCTTGAAGTACGGGATATTGATTTCCCAGAAGTTCTTTTACTGTTGATGATAGTTTTAGCTATCCTGGGTTTTTTGTTATTCCAGATGAATTTGAGAATTGCTCTTTTTAAATCTATGAAGAACTGAGTTGAGATTTTGATGGGGATTGCATTGAATATGTAGATTGCTTTTGGCAAGATTGCCATTTTAACTATATTAATCCTGCCAACCCACGAGCATGGAAGATTTTTCCATTTTCTGAGTTCTTCTTCCATTTCCTTCTTCAGAGTCCTGAAGTTTTTGTCATACAAATCTTTCACTTGTTTGATTATAATCACACCAAGATACTTTATATTGTTTGTGGCTATTGTGAAGGGTGTCATTTCCCTAATTTCTCTTTCGGGTTTCTTATCCTTTGTGCATAGGAAGGGTACTGATTTTCTTGAGTTGATTTTTATAACCCGCCACTTTGCTGAAGTTGTTTATCAGCTGTAGGAGTTCTCTGGTGGAGTTTTTTGGGTCACTTAAGTATACTATCATATCATCTATGAATAGTGATAGTTTGACTTTTTGCTTTCCAATTCGTATCCTCAGCTATTAGAAAAACAGACATCATGAAATTTATAGACAAATAGATGGAACTAGAAAAAAATCCTAAGTAAAGCAATCCAGATTCAGAAACAAATATGGTCTGAACTCACTTATAATAAGTGGATATTAGCTATAAAGTAATTCCTAATATGCTACAATTCAGAGACCCAGAAAGGATAAGCAACAAGGAAGGCTTCAGTAGAGACAAATGAATCTCCCCAGGAAGGAAAAATAGAAAGGATTTTGTGAAAGGTCTGGGGGAAAGCGGGATTGGAAAAGAAGAGATCATAGGAGGAATAAGGGGGAGGAGGAGGGAAGGAAGAAGAATTGGGAAAGACAAGTGGAATAGTTGAATATTTATGGGCAATGTGGAAAACCTAATGCAGTATAAACTTCCTGGAACCTATGAAGTGACCTTAGGGAGGACTCCTCATAATGGAGAATATGGAGCCTGAGCAGTCCATCTTGTGCAATCAGGAAAACCTACCACTGGTGGGACAGGGACAGAAACTCAGGTCTAAAACTTTTGACCTGTCCTTTCTGCAAGATGTGCTAGAGCAATGGTGGCTCAGTGCTTATAGGAGAGACAAACCAATGATTGGTCTAAATTCTGCCTACTGGGTTCCCTTCTCCAACTTTGATATTGTGATTTCTACCAAGTCTGTTATGGTATATTCAGTTGCTATCCCTCAGGTGCCTGCTATTTTATGAAGGGAAATAGAGAACAGCTTATATGGCAGATATTGGATTAGAGGGCACTGGGAGGCATGGAGGTAAGTATGGCTCTGGTCAAGATGTATTGCATAAAAAAAGAACAAAGAAAAAGAGAATAAAAAAATTAAAATTATTAGAATGAAAACAATCAATCAATCTCACAAACAAAACTCCACAATGTATTGATCTATTGATATCATGTAGTAGAATAAAACAACAATAACCAAGGGAAATTTTAGCATCTAGAAGAGTAGAACTGAACTTAGGCTGAAGAAGAAGGGAAAAGATAAATTCCTCAGAAGACTGGTATTAGATGAGGTTACAGTCATATAATCCCACTTATTTGTCAATATCACTAACCTGAACATTAAATATGTGTGAAGTAATTTCTGAAAAAAATGATATTTTTCATAGGAATGTCCGTGTGATATAAGCATAAAGCTGTCAGTTCCCTCAAGTTACCTGAAGAAAGAAAACTAAAGGAACCTATCTGAACAGGACTTTAAAAAATAAAAATACCAGAAATAATTTTAAAATATAGTATATTCATGTAGTTCAACCCAACTAGCAAAATAATATGTAAAATTAAAGTTATAAGAAAAACTAGTATAAAAGAAAATCTATCAAATAAAAACACAGTAAATGTTTGCAATAGGTCAATTATGTTAATAATTTAAAATTTTAAATAGATGAAGTTAAATATTCTTGCAGATAAATAAAGGACAAATATCTAAAAAAAGTATGCAGTTAAGAAAAGTTTCTCATCATCAAAGTGAATTGACAAGCATTCAAAAGCATTTTTTTAAGTATGTATCACATGCATAAAAATTAGGACTCAATATTGTATGATAATTTCAAAATTGTTCTGAAAAATGCAAGATAATAGCAATCAAGTGTATACAATAGAAGTTGGCAATATGAAGTTAAAAACACCCACATCTGTGATATGTATAAATAAAGAATTGTTTTTAGAATTCTTCATTTTTCCAGGAAAACTGTTTGTAAATTCTGAATTAGAAGAAAACTAGTTAACTATCAATTCTAAAAAATGGTTAACTATAAATTGACTTGGGACTATATTTAAAAATCCCAGATGATATTAAAAGGAATGTATATTAGCACTATGATGTTATAATATTTTATAGATATTTATTTTAAAAATAATAAAATGAAACACAACTCAGACATTTACACAACCAGAAAAACTTAACACAACATAAACATATTGCTACAAAGACGGGAGAAACACATCAAAACTGGAACATGCTCACTATTCAAGATTTCTCTTTGCACTGACACATCACAGAGAATTCAGTCAATTACCAGTTCTGTATAATGTTAATATATGAATGATGTTTGTAGCTATTTTAATTATAAACTGCAATTTTATAATTGTTTTGAGTCAAATGCAAAGTAATTTTAAAGCACATAGTACAATAAAGTAAATTTTGCTAAATGCTTTGTTGCATTATGGCTTAATGTCTACTAGGAGTGTTTACTTTGCTATATACTTATCAAGATTCTTCAGTATTCACTTATACACAGTGGAAAATCATTTTGCCATAGTCAATACAGATGGGACAGAGAACATGAGCATCTTTTAAAAATTAAAAACAAATAAAAGCTTTCATTTGTTTAAAAATAATAAGTTAAATATTATCTTTATAATGGTTTAATGAGCAGTAGGTTGGGATGCAGACACTCAGAAGTTCGCAGCAACTCCTTGTATTAAAGAGTGGCATCTGGACCCTGAGAAGCAAGAGACATATCTCTCCATGGGACCTTCCATCTGAAATAAGGGACTGCCTGCAGTAGGCTTGGATGGGGACACCTCAGTAGCCTGCAGCAGCTCTTTGTAAAAACAGTTGTTCTCATTTCTCCTAACCTTAGCCTTTAACAACAGCTGTGTAGATTTCATATGTGTGTGACTGCTTTTCAGTTGGCCTTGGTGTGCATATTTATTCTATTATATCTGACTTTCTTGCTTCTTTCTCCTTCTGCTCTGGTGAATTCTGTGAAAATAGATGTGCCTAGATGTAATGATTCTTAAACAATTAAAAATTGAGGCATGGGCACAGCACAGCACAGTCCTAGTAGGCCTCATGCATGCTATGTGTTCTCATCCTGGGAAGAATGCAATAACTGCCTAATGGTAGTTCCAGATTAATGTTGACTTACAAAGAAATTTTGACAAAATTATTAGAAAATAAATTAGAGCCAACATTGGAAACCCAAGACAAAACTATTAAAGTTATGATGTAAGTTTTGCACAACATTTGCGAATGGTTCCTGGATAAGCAAGTATAGAATATGCCAAATCTTATACTAGTAAAACTAAGTCAAAACATTGGGACTCTTTGGACAGTCGTTGTGCATAACGGGCAGAAGCAGAAAGCTAGGGCAACTAATGAGTTAAAGGTTAAATTGTTTTTTTCTGGACACTGCCTGGCAGCTTTGCCCGTGTCATTTATCGTTAGAGATTCACAAGAAAATGTAAGTAGCTGGCCTCAGAGCTCTTAAAGTTAAAGTTTAAAAATGATATACTTTCAATTATTATTGCTTTGGTTATAAGTCTGGAATAGAGAAGCTTGGAACTTTGGGGAACAATTGTAATTCTTGATTCTTTGTGGGAAATGGTTGTTCTTTTGAATTTGATTTGACAATGATTACACAATGCCCTTTTATCTGCTTTTGGAATATCAATAAAAGTCTGGGGCAAGAGAAAGGCTAGAGAGCATGTAAGAGAATGAATAGTGAGAATGTGAAGAGCATGTGAGAGAGCAAATGCAGAGAGCAATAAAAGAGCACGTGAAGAGTGAGTGAAGAGAGAACATAAAGAGTGAGTGAAGAGAATGAGAAGAGTAAGCGAAGAGAATGTGAGGTGTGAATGTAGAATGTGTGAGTGAGTGAAAGGAGAGTGCATGTGGTATGTGTATGAAGACTGTGTGTGAGAGTGAAAGAGGAACACACAGAGTATGAATGTGAGAGTTCAAAAGCACACTGGAGAAAAGCAGAGTGTGCTGGAGAGTGCAGAGTGAGTGCATACACACGCTGCAAGTGAATGAGCAAGAGAGAAAAGGAGCAGAGAATGAGAGGAAAGAAACTTTAAGTCTTGAAAAATTGCCTGATAGCTTGTTCTCACAAAGTAGTCTGTGTATATTATTTGCCTTCCAGATATTCCAGCTTCCAGTTGAGAGCACCAATCCTGTGTTGAGGCTGTACTCTGACACATATTATTCAAGAATTCTCTTCCAAGTAACACATCACAGAGAGTTCCAAGTCAATTAGCAGTAAATATATGAATGATGTGTGTAGCTATTTTAATTATAAACTATAATTTTATAGTTGTTTTAAGTCAAATGCAAACTATATTAAAAGCACATAGTACTTTAAAACTAAATTTGCTAAATATTTTTGCATTATAAGCTTAATGTCTACTAAGAGTGCTTAGTAGTTTAGTTAGTGTAAGCTGTATACTTATCAAGAATCTTCAGTATTAACTTATACACACTGGAAACAATGAAGAAGCATTTTGCCACAGTTAATACAGATGGGACAGAGAGTCATAAGCATCTTGTGATCTAAGGGCTGGTTACTTACTAATACGAAAGCATCTGGGAGGAGGGGACCAGCCAGTCTCTGTACAGGTCATTTTGTCTTGACCATCTGCAAGACTAAAGCCTCTGTAACAGGATACTTTTACAGACTGACCCTGCATATATTTTCTTTCCCAGTATGCAGATTCTCCATTCTCCACATAATGGAAAACACATTGCCCTAAGAAACATAAAAATTAAAAATTAAAATAAAATAAAAGCTTTTATTTCCTTAAAAGTAAACTAAGATAAATGTTATCTTTACAACTGCCTAATGAGCTTGCATGACATTCAAAAATAAAATTAATAACAATTACTTAAGAGACTAGCATTTATCTTTAGTCTGTATAAATAAAGTATGCATACAACGAAGGTATTTCCATAGTTGCGATTGTGTGTGTAAATTTCATGAAGAGGTGCTCACAAAGAACAGAAACTAGAGTTTTGCTAACAAAATCTTTTGTTGGTTTTATGTTTGTCACGAGAATCTTAACTGTAATTTTATATGTGCCTTTTCTTTAAAAGTATTAAACACAGTTAAATACGAAGGCATTGGCTTACTGAGGCATGGGATTTCAGGCTCCCACCCTTGTGCTGTGCAATGAAGGTAGTCCCAGTATGATCCTGAAGGAGTTGAAAACCCGTTGTCACAGTAATAGCTGTACTCCTTTCCTATGGATACTGGGAAGTAGGGTCTTCGGCTTTCTTCATAATATAGACGACCATATTTGAATTGTGGAAAGCCACAAGGTTTCACTTGAAATTAAAAACAAACAAACAAAAAACATAAAAACATTCAGCAATAAAACTATTGATCAGTAACTTACTTTCAATTAATTATAATAACGACAAGACAGAATAGTGCTTGTGTGGGACAAGAACATAAAACAAAAGACTATTTTGGTTTGTGAGGATGTCTTTCAACATGAAATCAAGTTATAGCTGATAGCCCACCAGACAAGTGGTTCACAGATATTTGTTAATAACCAATATGACAACTGCATATTTAAAATTTTCACTGAAACTAAAATAGTGTATAAATACAGAATCATATGGAATTCCTCTTGTACCTTTGTATTGAAGTGCTGTAGTGTTCATTGTACTATGTTTACATGCAATATATGATTACTTTTATTATTTCTAATTATTTGTGGTTATTATTTATAATTTGTACCTTAGTATGAGAATAATATCACATTTTGATGAAGTATGATTCTTCTTCAGGAAAGCTCATGCAATATATTAAACGTTATTTAACAAATACCAATAAAAACAAATTACTTTAAGCTTCCTCATTCATTTTAGTTTTTGCTTTATGAGAGACATTTTTCAAGAATTTTTATGTATTTATTACATGGTTTAAAAATGGTAATTCTTTTTTATCCTAAATGTTCTTCCTAAACAATTTTGAGAATTATACTTTTCATAGAACATCAATAAGTTAAAATAGCTCACTGAGATTTTGTTTTAAAAAGTAACAAGAGGAGGCATGGTTCCAAGTAGGAATATCAATATTATCTCAGTCCTCAGACTTTTACCAAATTTTTATTATCAAGTGGGCACAGATGAATGTTAACTGCCTTTATACATGATTCTTGAAATGAACATAATATTCCTTACAGCACACAATCACTGAGGTGTTTAGTACCTAAATGAAGCTCATTTGACATCTTGCACTTTCAAGATGCAGGTTGTGGCTGCATAAGAAGTTACTGTTGGACCATTTATGACATTGTTTATGCAGTGTACTCAGATGGATGATCAATATATTTAGCAATTGTACCATGCTTCTAAATAATATGAGCATAGCACAAGATCTTCTAGTTTTTATTGATCTTTAATCCCAAGATCTATTATTTTTAGTTTAGACCATTTTAAATTTATTATTAGTTTATTTGCCTGTTTGTTTTCTAATGGGAATGAGAGGGGGAGGGAGAGGGAGAGGGAGAAGGAGAGGGAGAGGGAGAGGGAGAGGGAGAGGGAGAGGGAGAGGGAGAGGGAGAGGGAGAGGGAGAGGGAGAGGGAGAGGGAGAGGGAGAGGGAGAGGGAGAGGGAACCAAGGAATACTGAAGGTGAGTAGGAGCTGGTAGAAAGTGGGGAAGGAAAAATTATAATCAGACTATATGCATAAAAACTATCTGTTAAAATATGAAAAAATAACGTCTGCTTCTTTTTCTGTTACTTGTTTTTATAGGTTCAATGGTGTCTACAAATGATGTTATATTTTAAGTCACAATAACCATTAATGATACTTTGCATGTCAGAGTAACTATAGGATTGTAATTAATGATTTTGAGATAGGAATTATTTTGCATTGTATCCTTTGACAGTTGGAAAGGCAATAATGACAGTAGCAAGATTGAAGGGAAATGCTGAATTATGACATACTATTGAACTTGAAGTTGGAGGATGATCGTCCTCATCCACCAAACCAAGTAGCATTTTGCAGCAAGGAATGGGCTTGAGAATGGGAGAAATAAATAAAGAAAGCAGCCCTGACAATATTTTGCAGCCCCATGATACTATGTTTGAATATTGGGTCTCCAAAATTGCAAGGGGATTAATTTTAAGTTTCCACCAGTAATTTTGTGGTAGTTTATCATGATGGTCATAGAAAAAAAAATCTACAATGACAACAGGGAAATAAAACACCATTTTGTAGTTCTAATTCTAGGGGGGAAATGCTTTCTTGTTTTGCATTCAAATAATGTTACCACTTTATGTCTATGAACACACTGATGTAATCAAATCTGACTGCTGTCTTTTTTAGCAAGACCAAAAGCCAAGCTGAAAATCCATTTTAGTGAATTTTTTATTTATTTTAATCTCTATAGCAATGTTTTCTTGTATTTGCATCTGTAAATTACCTACATCCATAATGCTCTGAGATGTCAGGAGATGGCAGTAGAACCTTCACACTGGAGATACAGAGGAATCTAGGGAAAAATATTCTTTTGAACTGGAATGTGAGAGCAGGGAACTAAGCCCAGGTTTCCTGTAAGAGCAGCTAATGTCCTTTTCTGGTCCACCTCCAGCCGCTCATTTCTTTCTTAAACATTTAAAGGATTTAAAGCAAAAGAATGAATGCTTTGTAAATTTAGATTTTGGTCTGGTTTTAAGCACCTTATTTCCTCAATATATTATGTTATATAAAGAAATGAAAAATACAAAACAATTAACCTAATTGTAGTCATGGAGATAGTAATGGAGGAATTATTGTCAGAATATCTTGTGGTCAAAAAAGAGATGTAAAGCTGACAAAACAGTAAGAGATGCTTATGTATATGTATTAATTCCAAAAATGTCTGAAAAATCTTCACATGTGATATTAGTATTGAACAGTAAAGCAGACAGAAAAACAGATGCAAATACTAAATAGACATATTTAGTAATAGTCTCACTCAAAATCAAAAGCCATGTTAGAAAGTCATGAAAGAAGAGATAGAAACACTGGAAAAAAGATTTCTGTAGCTAACAGTGCCAGACTTCTCAGACTTCCCAAAATCTTGGAGAAAGAACTCACAACCTCTCATTTATAAATGTGCACATATCTATTCTGAAGTAGGCTATGGTTTTTAGTGCCAGGGACAGAGAGCTACATCACACTGACACTCTGAGAGCAGTTTGCTCAGGGAGGAGAATCTCCAGCAGAGGAGAATGTGTGACCAGGGAAGTCCCAACAGGCTCCATTTATGAGGTTGACAACTATCTTCTGACAGATCCTAATATCCAGGCAATGGGAGGGACTGTCTCGGAGCTCATGTGAATTAAATTCCTATACATGCAAAACAGCCTTGTTACAGTGAAAACATCTATGAAACATTTGATGAACACAAGGTGCAAGGAATTATGAATGGACAAGTGGTACTGAATGAGAATTAAGTCTTACTTGGAGAATAATCTGATAAAGTGGATTCAATGCTTGATTCTGCTAAGCTTGTAAAGAAGGATTAGCATTTCTTCTCAGACTTCCCAAAATCTTGGAGAAAGAACTCAGAAGCTTTTATTTATAAATGTGCAGATATCTATTCTGACACAGGCTATATATTTTTTTTAGTTGTTTTACTGGTGGTAACATTGCTATGCTAGGCAAAAGTAATACAAGGCATAGTATTATTTTATGCAACTCATAGTGTTCTTTGAAGACTTTATTTCCATGAATATTTATTTGGAAGTTATTTGAAGTTTGCAATGGTAACTTGTCTGACATCTCAGCATACTAGGATGCAAAAGAAGAGGCTCTTCACTGAGTTCAAGCAAGGGCAATAAGCATTAGTTCAAGGTCTGCCTTGACTCCAAGTAAGATGATAAGTTAGTTAAAAGGATAAGGGAAGGAGGTAGCTGGCCTCAGAACTTCAATTCTCTCTCTCCTCCCCCAAATCCAGTCTCCCAGTCTTATCTTCAGTTCTATAGCAGAAAACATGGCTTTGTCTCCCTTTCTTCTCTGAACCCATCCCCCAGGATCACAAATATCTTCTCATCAAACTTCTCTATACTCAACACCTTATTTTCAGCCTTTGGAATTAGGAGGAATTCCAATTTATCAAACCAGAAACCCAGATAAGCTAACTCAAAACTCTCACCATGAATTACCACTCTTTCCTCTGTTCTGAATCTAATCTCAAGTTCTCATCCCTGGATCTTCAATAGAATCCCTATAGAATACTTGATGCAGCTTTCTTCCCCATCATCCCACACATTACCAGTGAATCCAGTAGATCTTTACCTCTAAAATTCTTCTTTATTATTATTTTTAAAAGATGTTTAATAACTGTATTGCTGCTTTGTGCTCCTATGACTCATTGCAGAGACCAGCTGACTTGCTGGCTTTTGGACCATGGCCAGCCTCAAGTATATCTTCACCCTTAAGCCACATGGCATGCAGCATAGCTGCTGGTAGGGATCATCAAGTGCTTCAAGCATAAGTGGTTATTTCTGGTGGCTGTGAAGTTCCTTTGGGCTTTTGAAGAACACCTGAAGTAAAGCTACATTGATCCAAAAAACTATCCTTTCTTCTAGGAGCTTGAGAACTAGATGAACTCAGAGCCCATGGGGGCCATGGCCTGTCAGGGCCTCAATCTGTGAAAACTGGCCAAGTGATGCTGGGAGAGACCAATCCAGCTGATTCTTAACCCAGGCACTATTAGTATGGATGTTTGCATTCAAGTAGGTCCAAACATCAGTGGAGAGTGCTGAGAAGGAGATTGGTCTATGGTTTAAGCCTAAAGTGCTGATTGAATACAAGTCTTGTGCCCTGGACTGGTGTATAAATAGGCATGAATAGAACAGAGTCCTTTTTGATACTACTGATGGGTTCCTAGACACAGCTTTCAATCCCACTGAGTGGATGGATCATCTTTCCTAAAACAATAAAGACTTTGGAAGTGAGGCAAAAACATCTTTATTGCACTTATATTCATTATTTACAAAAAAATAAAAATTGGTAGCAGTTGTTATGCTACAGAGTCTTTTGTGTAATTATAAGGTTATTACAGGTTTTATACAGCTTCAGCTTTGTGAACAGTGTATTCTTAGCTTAAAAGATTTATTTATCCCAAAATAAACTATGTAATACTATATACAATAAGTTATATTTTGTTAATGATCTTCAAGGGGCCCATTTTTATATAACCTATGTCAGAGAATAGGAGAATTTTATTTTAGATCAAGATGAATTACACCATCTGCAGTTTGGGAGTTGGGAAAAACCTGACAGGCATACCAACTATTATTTTTTGTGAAAACACCATAATGCTAACATCCCAGGATAGCCACTACTGGTAATACACAGGTTGAGGTGGTAGTCATCGTCAGGGAAGCAATATTTAAGTACAGTGAGGAGAAAGCAACCACAACAGTGGCTTCCAACATGTGGGTCCTTATCCTCTTGGAAAACTTCTATCTCCAAAACAATTTAAAATTCATAACAGTAGCAAAATCATAGTTATAAACTAGCAATGAAATAATTTTATGGTTGGTGGCCACGAAAACATAATGAACTGTATTAAAGGGTCACAGCATTAGGCAGGTTGAGGAACCCTAACTGAGGAACCTAACTGTAAGGTCTTTATAAACTATAGATGAGTTCGATATTGCAGAACACAGCTTTAATTCCATCATCTGGGGGACAGAAGGGGGTAGAGAGAGTACTGTAATTTTAAGGCAACATTATCTACATAGTGAGTACCAAGACAGCTAGGACTACAGGGTAGGCCCCTGTCTTAACAAAAACAAAGCAAAACAAAACAAAACACCTTTCCCAATCCTCTTAGTTTCTTAACTGATACTTGCTACTTTTTGAAAACCCCTAACTCCTGTAGGCTTTCACTGCTAACACACAAGACACTCCTGTCATAGAAGCAGGTAAGATGACTAAATCTTCACATTTTACTCTGTTCTTCTCAATACAATACCAGTCTCATTAACAGTTTTGCAACAGAATGCTTGTGGCAGCATGCATCCACTGTGCCTCCAGTAGATCTCAGAGATCTTCCCCCTCCTAAACTTCTTTCCTCCACTCATTGCTTTATTCCAACACACAACTCCAGCAGGCATTTCCTGTTAACCCACAATTCACTCCTACCTGGGAAGTAGATAAACTAACTATAGATTTAACCTTGCCTTTTGTTTCTCCAAAACTAATCCAGTAATTTCATCACTGCCTCTAAAGAAGTCCTTCTGGGGTTATGTCTCTTTACTCTCTGTACCAATTCTGAGACTAAATAAATATAGCCTGGGTTGAATATACTATGTCTTTTCCTCTTTTACCATCCCCCCAGAAATTTAGTGCATTCCCATTTCTGAGTGTCATCTCCATACATCTAAAAACACATTATAATTGGAATCCCCATTGCCCCCACTTATTATCTCCATAGCAAATTTCCTACAAGGCAACAATCAAACTATTCTAAAATCCAGAGAGGAAAGAGAAATCAAGGAAAAAAGACAAAACAAAACAAAAACTACATCTAACAAAGACAAAAGAAGTGATAAGCACATAACCGTATAATCTTTGAAATCACACAACATAGGTGCCAGCATTAAAAACAAAACAAGATCTTGCCACCAGGCCACCACTAGAGAGGCCCAGGTATACAGACTTAATTGGTGATATAGATATAGATATAGATAGATAGAGAACATTTCATCCTAAAGCAAAAGAATATACCTTCTTCTCATCATCGCATGGTACCTTCTCCAAAATCGATTATATAATTGGTCACAAGACAGACATCAACAAATACAAGAAGATTGAACTAATCCCATGCCTCCTATCAGATCACTATGGAGTAAGAGTGGTCTTCAATAGCCACAAAAATAACAGAAAGCCCACATATGCATGGAAACTGAACAATACTCTACTCAATGATACCTTGGTCAAGGAAGAAATAAAGAAAGAAATCAAAGACTTTTTAGAATTCAATGAAAATGAAGGTACAACCTACCCAAATCTATGGGACACAATGAAAGCAGTGCTAAGAGGAAAACTCATAGCCCTGAGTACCTCCAAAAAGAAACTGGAGAGAGCATACACTCGCAGCTTAACAGCACACCTGAAAGCCCTGAAACAAAAAGAAGCTAATTCACCCAGGAGGCATAGAAGACAGGAAATCATCAATCTCAGGGCTGAAATCAATCAAGTAGAAACAAAGAGAACCATACAAAGAATCAACAAAACCAGGAGCTGGTTCTTTGAGAAAATCAACGAGATATATAAACCCTTAGCCAGACTAACCAAAGGGCACAGAGACAGTATCCAAATTAACAAAATAAGAAATGAAAAGGAGGATATAACAACAGAAACTGAAGAAATTAAAAAGATCACCAGTTATTACTACAAAAGTCTATACTCAACAAAACTGGAGAATCTGGAGGAAATGGACAATTTCCTAGAGAGATACCAAATACCAAAATTAAACCAGGATCAATTAGATTATCTAAACAGCCCCATAAGTCCTAAAGAAATAGAAGGAGTTATAGAAAGCCTCGCAACCATAAAATGTACGGGACCACATGGTTTTAGTGCAGAATTCTATCAGACCTTCAAAGAAGACCTAGCACCAATATTCTTCAAACTATCCCACAAAATAGAAAGAGAAGGAACACTACCCAACTCATTCTACAAAGCCACAATTACCCTGATACCAAAACCACACAAAGATCCAACTCAAAAAGAGAACTTCAAAACAATCTCCCTTATGAACATCGATGCAAATATACTCAATGAAATTCTTGTCAACCAAATCCAAGAACACATCAAAATGATCATTCACCATGATCAAGTTGGCTTCATCCCAGGGATGCAGGGATGGCTCAATATATGGAAATCCATCAATGTAATCCACTACATAAACAAACTCAAAGAAAAAAACCACATGGTCATCTCATTGGATGCTGAAAAAGCATTTGACAAAATTCAGCATCCTTTCATGCTGAAAGTCTTGGAAAGAACAGAAATTCGAGGCCCATACCTAAACATAGTAAAAGCAATTTACAGCAGACTGGTAGCCAACATCAAAGTAAATGTAGAGAAACTTGAAGCAATCCCACTAAAATCAGGGACTAGACAAGGCTGCACCCTCTCACCATATCTCTTCAATATAGTACTTGAGGTACTAGCTAGAGAAATTCGACAAGATAAGTAAGTCAAAGGGATACAAATTGGAAAGGAAGAAGTCAAACTATCACTATTCAGATATGATATTATAGTATACTTAAGTGACCCAAAGAACTCCACCAGAGAACACCTATAACTGATAAACAACCTCAGCAAAGTGGCTGGTTATAAAGTCAACTCAAGAAAATCAATAGCATTCCTGTACTCAAAGGACAATCAGTCTGAGAGAGAAATTAGGGAAATGACACCCTTCACAATAGTCACAAACAATATAAAGTATCTTGGTGTGACTCTAACCAATCAAGTGAACGATTTGTATGATGAAAACTTCAGGTCTCTGAAGAAGGAAATGGAAGACCTCAGAAAATGGAAAAATCTTCCATGCTTGTGGGTTGGCAGGATTAATATAGTTAAAATGTCAATCTTGCCAAATGCAATCTACAGATTCAATGCAATCCCCATCAAAATCCCAACTCAGTTCTTCAAAGAGTTAGAAAGAGCAATTCTCAAATTCAGCTGGAATAACAAAAAACCCAGGATAGCTAAAATTATCATCAACAGTAAAACAACTTCTGGGGGAATCAATATCCCAGACCTCAAGCAATACTAAAGAGCAGTAGTGTTAAAAACTGCATGGTATTGGTACAGTGACAGGGAGGTGGATCAATGGAATGTGATCGAAGACCCAGTAGTGAACCCACATATATATGGCCAATTGATTTTCGACAAAGGAGCTGAAACCATCAAGTGGCAAAAGATAGCCTTTTCAACAAATGGTGCTGGCTCAACTGGAAGTCAACATGCAGAAGAATGAGAATTGATCCACCTTTATCTCCTTGTAATAAGCTCAACTCCAAGTGGATCAAGGACCTCCACATAAAACCAGACACACTAAAAGTAATAGAAAAGAAACTGGGGAAGACGCTTGAGGACATTGGCTCAGGGGGAAAGTTCCCAAACAGAACACCAATTGCTTATGTTCTAAGATCAAGAATAGACAAATGGGACCTCATAAAATTACAAAGTTTTTGTAAGGCAAAAGACACTGTCAAAAGGACAAATTGGCAACCAACAAATTGGGAAAAGATTTTCACCAACCCTACATCTGACGGAGGGCTAATATCCAATGTATACAAAGAACTCAAGAAGTTAGACCCCAGAAAACCAAATAACCCTATCTAAAAATGGGGTACAGAGCTAAACAAAGACTTTTCACCTGAAGAAATTTGGATGGCTGAGAAATACCTTAAAAATGTCCAACATCATTAGTCATTAGGGAAATGCAAATCAAAACAACCCTGAGATTTCACCTCACACCAGTAAGAATGGCTAAGATTAAAAACTCAGGAGATATCAGGTGTTGGCAAGGATGTGGAGAAAGAGGAACACTCCTAAACTGCTGGTGGGACTGCTAGCTTGTACAACCACTCTGGAAATCAGTCTGCGGGTTCATCAGAAATCTGGACATGATGCTTCCAGAGGACCCAGCCATACTCCTCCTGGGCATATACCCAGAAGATTCCCCAGCATGCAATAAGGATACGTGCTCCACTATGTTCATATCATCCTTATTTATAATAGCCAGCACCTGAAAAGAACCCAGATGTCCCTCAACGGAGGAATGGATACAAAAAATGTGGTATATACACACAATGGAGTACTATTCAGCCATTAGAAACAATGAATTCACAAAATTCTTAGAGAAATGGATAGAGCTGGAGAGCATCATACCAAGTGAGGTACCCAGTCTCAAAAGAATACCCATGGTATGTACTCACTGATAAGTGGATATTAGCCTAGAATCTTGGGATACCAAAGACACAATTCACATTCCAAATGATGTCTGACAAGAAGAAAGGAGTGGGCCCTGGTGCTAGAAAGGATCAAAGCATCAGTGTAGGGCAATACCAGAATGGAGAAGTGGGAAGTGGTGGGATGGGGTAACAGGGGGGAACAAAAAGGGCATGTGGGACCTTTGGGGGTTGGGGAACCAGAAAAAGGGAAATGTCAATATAGATTATATCCAATAAAAAAATTAAAAAAACAAAATAGAAAAAAAAAACAAAAAAAGTAGGCTTCATTTCAGGGATGCAGGGATGGTTCCATATACAGAAATCCATCAATGTAATCCAATATATAAACAAACTAAAAGAAAAAAATCACACGGTCATCTCATTAGATGCTGAAAAAGCATTCAACAAAATTCAGCATCCTTTCATGCCAAAAAGCCCTGGAAAGGGCAGGAATTCAAGGCCCATACCTAAACATTTTAAAAACAATAGACAGCAAACCAGTAGCCAAAATCCAACTAAATGGAGAGAAATTTGAAGTAATCCCACTAAAATTAGGGACTACGCAAGGCTGTCCTCTCTCTCCATATCTTTTCAGTATAGTACTTGAAGTTCTAGTGAGAGCAAATAGACAATATAAGGAAGTCAAAGGGATACAAATTGGAAAGGAATAAGTCAAACTATCATTATTTGCAGATGATATGGTAGTATACTTAAGCGAACGAAAAAACTCCACCAGAGAACTTCTACAGCTGATAAACAACTTCAGCAAAGTGGCTGGTTATAAAATCAACTCAAGCAAATCAGTAGCCTTCCTGTACTCAAAGGACAAGTAGGCTGAGGAAGAAGATAGGGAAATAACAACCTTCAAAATAACCACAGACAACAAAAAGTATCTTGGCGTGACCTAACCAAACAAGTGAAAGATCTGTATGACAGGAACTTCAAGTCCTTGAAGAAAGAAATCGAAGAAGACCTCAGAAGATGGAAAAATATTTCATGCTCTTGGATTGGCAGGATCAATATAGTAAAAATGGCCATCTTGCCAAAAGCAATCTACAGATTCAATGCAATCCCCATCAAAATCTCAATTCAGTTCTTCATAGATCTAGAAAGAGCAATTCTCAAATTCATCTGGAGTAACAAAAAAAAAAAAACAGAAAAGCTAAAACTATTCTCAACAATAAAAGAACTTCTGGGGGAATCAATATCCTTGACCTCAAGCAGTATTACAGAGCAATTGTGTTAAAAACTGCATGGTATTGGTTCAGCTACAGGCAAATAGATCAATGGAATAGGATTGAAGACCCAGAAATGAACCCACAGAGTTATGGTCACTTGATCTTTGATAAAGGAGTCACAACTATCCAGTGAAAAAAAGATAGTCTTTTCAGCAAATGGTGCTGGTTCAACTGGAGGTCAACAGACAGAAGAATGCGAATTGACCCACTCTTATCTTCTTGTACTAAGATCAACTCCAAGTGGATCAAGGACGTCCACATAAAACCAGACACACTGAAACTAGTAGAAAAGAAACTGGGGAAGACCCTGGAGGACATGGGCACAGGGGGAAAGTTTCTGAACAGAACACCAATAGCTTATGCTCTAAGATCAAGAATTGACAAATGGGACTCTTAAAATTTCAATGTTTCTGTAAGGCAAAATACACTGTCAGAAAGACAAAATGGCAACCAACAAAGTGGGAAAAGATCTTTACCAACCCCACATCTGACAGTGGGCTAATATCTAATATATACAAAGAACTCAAGAAGTTAGACCCCAAAGAACCAAATATCCCTATCAAAAAATGGGGTACAGAGCTAAACAAAGAATTTTCACCAGAAGAAATTCGGATGGCCGAGAAACACCTTAAGAGATGTTCAACATCATTGGTCATCAGGGAAATGCAAATCAAAACAACCCTGAGATTCCACCTCACACCAGTCAGAATGGCTAAGATTAAAAACTCAAGAGACAACAGGTGCTGGTGAGGATGTGGAGAAAGAGGAACACTCCTCCACTGTTGCTGGATTTGCAAGATGGTACAACCGCTCTGGAAATCAGTCTGGTGGTTCCTCAGAAAATTGGGCATGACACATCCAGAGGACTGTCTCATACCACTCCTGGTCATATACCCAGAGGATTCCCCTGCATACAATAAAGACCCATGTTCCACTATGTCCATAGCAGCCTTATTTATAATAGCCAGAAGTTGGAAGGAGCCCAGATGTCTCTCAAAGGAGGAATGGATACAGAAAAAGTGGTATATTTACAAAATGGAATACTACTTAGCAATTAAAAATAATGAATTCATGCAATTTTTAGGCAAATGGTTGGATCTGGAAAATATCATCCTAAGTGAGCTAACCCAATCACAAAAGAATACACATGAAATGCAATTACTGATATGTGGATATTAATGAGCCCAGAAGCTCTGAATACTCAAGTCACAATTATCAAGTCAAAGATTCCCAAGAAGAAAGAAGGAGAGGACCCTGGTCCTAAAAAGATTGGATCCAGTTTTGTAGGAGAGTACCAGAACAGAGAAATGGTGTTGGGGTGATTGGGGAATAGGTGGGGTGGGGGTGTGGGGGACAGGGGCAGGGACCCAACTTATGGGCCATATGGTGAGGTGGGAACTGGGAAAGGGGAGAGCCGTTGGAATTAAAACAAAGAATATAGAATAAATAATAAAAAAGAATGAAAAAAAACAAAAACAAAACAAAACAATCAATAACAGGTAAGATGGTATGTCTCCACTAGATCCCAGAAACCCTACCACAACAGAACCTTGTTATTCTTACATAGTTGATGCATAAAAAAGATGGTGGAGGGGGGAGGGATGGAGTTGTAAGTTTCAAGGGGGTAAACCAGGAAAGGGAATAACATTTAAAATGTAAATAAATAAAATATCCAATAAAAGGAAAAAGAAAAACGAAAGCCTAGGGACAAAACCAAATTAAAATGGTAAACAAACAAACCAACAAACAAAAATCCTGTACAGACAAGATAGAGGTCTTAATAAAGGAAATTAAGAAATCCAGGAAAAGACAAATAAAACTGAGAAAAAATGAACAAAGCTATTCAAGACTTAAAAATAGAAGTAAAATCAATAAAGAAAAGCAAAACTGAGGAAAATATGTAAATGAAAAAATGGAATTTGAACACAAATTCCTGAGGCATATTTTCATACCAAAACTGAAAAGATGGATGGGAGGACCAGATCTTGCCTTCCAATTTCCATCTTTACCCAGAGCTGATCTTTTGCAACATAGCTCCATACCCAAATACCACCAGGAGATTGCTGGGCTCCTAGGAGTGCTGACACTCCTGTGAGCACTACTTCTGCTCCTACGGACCCACCTCGAGCTCTCAAGACCCAGGAACAGTAGATCATCCTGAGATAGGATCCTTCTGGTTTCTGTCTATAGCACAGGAGCTGATCCTGTGCCATAGTGCTCCATACACAAAAAAACTATTGGGAGAGATCTGGTCTCCAAGGAGTGCTGACTACCTGTGAGTACTGGTAAGACCACCACTTCTGCTCAAATTCGTGGCCCAAGAAGGACCCTCTCAGAGCCATCAGGACACAGGAATTAGGGAACAGGCAGGGACAAGATCCATCCCACTTTCTTCTGTACCTTAGGGCTGAACCTGAGCCAAATTTCTCCATACCCAAAATTCTCCCTGGGAGAACTGGTCTCTGAGGAGTACTGACACACAGGCTTGCAAGAGAGAAAAGCCACAGTCAGAGACAGCAAGACTAGCTAACACCAGAGATAACCAGATAGCAAAAGACAAGGGCAAGAACATAAGTAACAGAAACAAAGGCTACTTGGCATCATCAGAATCCAACTCTCCCACCACAGAGAGTCCTGAATACTCCAGCACACCAGAAAAGCAAGACTCTGATTTAAAGTCACATCTCATGATTATGATAGAGGACTTTAAGAAAGACATGAAGAAATCACTTAAATAAATACAGAAGAACACACGTAAACAACTAAAAGCCCTTTAAGAGGAAATACAAAAACCCCTTAAATAATTACAGGAAAACAACCAAACAGGTGAAGAAATGGATCAAAACTTTCTGGATCTAAAATAACATCAAAATAAAAGTAAGCAACAATCAGTATTCCTTAATATGTCAACATCAGTGGACTCAAGTTCCCAATAAAAAGATATAGACTAACAGACAGGATATGTAAACATGACCCAGCATTTTGCAACATAGAGAAAACACAACTCTGTGTCAAAGACAGACACTACCTCAGAGTAAAGGGCTTGGAAAACATTTTCCAAGCAAATGTTCCAAAGGAAAAAAAGCTAGAGTGGCCATTCTAATATCACATACAATCAACTTTCAACCAAAAGTTGTCAAAAAGGATAAGGAAGGACAATTCATACTGATCAAAGGAAAAGTCTCCCAAGAAGAACATCTATGCTCCAAATGCAAGGGCAGCCACATTCATAAAAGAAACTTTAATAAAGCTCAAAGCACACATTGCACCTTACACAATAATAGTGGGAGACTTCAACACCCCACTCTCAGCAATGGACATATCATTGAAACAGAAACTAAACAGAGATACAGTGAAAATAACGGAAGTCATGAACCAAATGGATTTAACATATATCTATACACCATTTCATCCTAAAACAGAAGAATATACCTTCTTCTCACCACCTCAAGGCACCTTTTCCAAAATTGAGCATGTAATTGGCCATAAAACAGGCCTCAACAGATACAAGAAGAATGAAATAATTCTATGCATCCTCCCATATCACCAGAGACTAAGGTTGTTCTTCAATAGCAACAAAAACAACAGAAATCTTACTTACACATGGAAGCTGAACAATGTCCTACTTAATGATAACTTGGTCAAGGAAGAAATAAAAGAATTAAAGACTTTTTAGAATTTAAAGAAAATGAATGTACTCCATACCCAAATTTATGGAACACAATAAAAGCAGTGCTAAGAGGAAAACTCAGATCCGAGTGCCTCCAAAAGAAACTGGAAAGAACACAGACTAGTAGCTTAACAGCACACCCGAAAGCTCTAAAACAAAGAGAAGCTAATACACCCAAGATGAATAGACAGCCAGACATAATCAATTCAGGGCTGAAATCAACCAAGTAGAATAAAAAAGAACTATACAAAGAATCAACAAGACCAGGAGCTGGTTCTTTGAGAAAATCCACAAAATAGATAAAGCCTTAGCCAGAGTAACCAGAGGGCACAGAAAGTGTATCCAAATTAAGGAAATCAGAAATGAAAAAGGAGATATAACATCAGAAACTGAGGAAATTAAAAAAAACACATCAGATCCTAATACAAAAGTCTATATTCAAGAAAACTGGAAAATTTGAATGAATTGGACAATTTTCTAGACAGATACCAAATATCAAATTTCAAACAGGATGAGATAAACCATCTAAACAGTTTCATAAACCCCAAAGAAATAGAAGCGATCATTAAAAGTTTCTCAACTAAAAAATCCCAGGTCCAGATGGGTTTAGTGCATAATTCTATCAGAACTTCAAAGAAGACCAATACTCTTCAAACTAGTCCATAAAATAGAAATGGAAGGAACACTACTTAATTCATCCTTTAAAGCCACATTTTTAACACTGAGTATTTTCCATTGGTGATGGAACAGTGTTGTATAATCAAGAACCTGCCACAATTTCTTTTTATAAAGGACTTCGTAAGTGATTTTTTTTGTCTACTTCTATCATGTTTAATGTTTCAATTAGATTTTAAAAACTGATTGAGTGCATATTACTTTTAGCTTCAGCATATATCATGTATATTTAATGGGCATTTTACTATAATAAGTTATTCTGATGAACTAAAAACTGTCAATAATGAGATGTATATTTTAAACTAAATTTTATTAGTGTATGTATGTATATATATATATGGGAGAATCTCAGATATTGAAGATGCAATAGAAGAAATGGACATTTTAAGTCTAAAATTTCCTGACACAAATCATAGAGAATAGAATATCTGGGACAGTATAAAAAGACCATATCTAAGAATATATGAATAGAGGAAGGAGAATAGAACCATGTCAGATGTATAGAAATTATATTGAACAACAACATAGTATAAGATTTCTTCACCTAAAGAAGGACGTGACTGTAAAAGTTAAAACCCCACACAGAAGCCTGGCGGTGGTGGCGCTTGCCTTTGATCCCAGCACTTGGGAGGCAGAGGCAGGTGGATTTCTGAGTTCGAGGCCAGCCTGGTCTGCAAGTGAGTTCCAGGACAGCCAGAACTATATGGAGAAACCCTGTCTCAAAAAAAAAACCCACACAGTAAATCAGATAGATTGTACCAGGAAAGAAATTCCTCTTGGAACATAATAGTGAACACACTAAACATGCAATGAAAGAATATTAAAAGCTGCAAATGAAAAACGTCAGTAAAATATGAAGGCAGACCTAGTATTAAACCTAATATCTTTATGGAGATGGAGACTCTAAAAGCAAGAAGGACCTGGACAGGTTCCTGCAGACTCTATGAAACTACACATGCCCTATTATACCCAACAATGCCTTCAAGCATCATAGACAGGAGCAATAAGACATTCTAGGATACAACAAGCTTAAGCAGTATCTGTCTACAATTACAGTCCAATAGAAGGTACAAGATGGAAAACTCCAACCTAAATATGTTACCCACAACTGTGAAATAACAGAATTGTTAGCACATAGTACAGAAATGGATTCCTGTGAGGAGAATTCTGAGTGTTTGTGAAAGCAGCAGGCATCCTATGACCTTATTTCTGCAAAACATAGATGTTTTTTGTTGTATTGTGTTTCTGTGTTCAGCACAAGGGAGCCAATTTACTTCATACTATTAATTACAGTTTGCGCTTTTACTCAATTACTTAAATTATTCTTTATAAGCCTCTGGGGGTAAACATGGTTTGTGAGGTCCAACTTGACCTTGAGATTTTATACAGCTTGACTTCATGAAAACATTACTCATATGACCTCAGTGTATTAATTTTTCACATTCTAAATAAAGGTGGAAATTGCATGATTCTTTACTCCGCCTAATTTTTCACTTGAATTCTTCCAGGTTCCAGTATATTTAGCAATATGACAGGGATAAATAATCTCAGCAAGCAAACACACACACTCACACACACACACAGAGGGGTCAGAGGGAGGGAGAGTGATGGAAGGAGAGAGGGGAAGAGTGAGGGAAGAAGGAAGTTAGGGATGAAGTGGGAGAGATAGAAGGAGAGGGAGAGGAAGAGAGAAGGAGGGACAGAGAGATGGAGGGAGGGAGAGTGAAAAGTAAAATGAGAGGGAGATGGAGGGAGTGAGTAAGGGCGAGGGATGGAGAAGGAGAGAGGAGAGGGAGAGGGAGATCGAGTGGAAGAAGGAGAGGGAGAGGGATGGCGGGAGGAATGGAGGGAAGGAGAAGGAGGAGAAGAGGGAGGAGAGGGAGAAGGAGATGGGGAGGGGGAGGGAGTGAAGGGGAGAGAGGAGAAGGAGGGAAGGATGGAGGGAAGGAGGAGGGATAGAGAGGGACAAGGGAGAGGGAGCGAGTGAGGGATGGGAGATAGAAGGAGAAGGAGGGAGGGAGGGAGAGGGTGGGAGAGACAGGAAGGGAGGGAGGGAAGGAAGAGGGAGAGAGAAGGAGAGGAAGACAGAGAGAGAGAGGGAGAATGAGAGGGAGCTGGAGAGGGAGAATGAGAGGGTAAGGGAGAATGAGAAAGAGAGAGAGAGGGAGAAAGAGAGGGACAGGAAGAGAGAGGGGGAGAGGAAGAGAGAGAGGGAGATGCTGAATGAGAGGGAGCTGGAGAGGGAGAGGGAGAATAAGAAGATGAGGGAGAATGAGAGAGAGAGGGAGAGGGAGAATGAGACAGAGAGGGAGAATGAGAGGGAGATGGAAAATGAGAGGTAGAGGAAGAATGAGAGGGAGATGGAGAGAGAGAGAGGAAGAGATAGAGGGAGAGGGAGAGGGAGAATGAGAGGGAGAGGAAGACAGGAGAAAGAATATTACTGGTACTACCAAGATGTTCTTTCAATTCTAAACATCTATAGCACAAATGATGCAAGGGCACCCAGGTTTGTAAAGGAAGCAGAACTAAAGACTAAATAAAGTAGACTCATGCACATTGATAGTGGAAGGCTTCAGTACTTCATTTTCACCAATGGGCAGGTTATCCAGACAAATATTAAATAGAGAATTAGTAGAACTAACAGATGTTATGACTCAAATGAACTTAACAATTATCTGCAGACATTTCACCCAAACACAAAAGAATATACCTTTTTCTCAGTGCCTCACAGAACTTGTGAAATAGATTATATAGTTGGTAACAAAACAAGTCTTACCATATAGAAGAAAATTGAAATAATATCCTGCATCCTATGAGAATACCATTGATTAAAGCTGATATCAACAAAAGAAATAACAGAAAGCTTATAAACACATAGACACAGAACAACTCTTTCCTGAATGAGAAAGGGTTCAAGACAGAAATTATGAAAGTATTTCAAGATTTTCTAGAATCCAATGAAAATAAAAATACAGTGAAAGTGGTGCTTAGAGGAAAATTTATAGCATGAAGTGCCTACTTAAAACATAAAATACCTGGAGAAATACCATATTAGAAATTTAGCAACACGCCTGAAAGCTCTAGATCAAAAAGAAAAAATCACACCAAAAGGAAACAATACACAAGAAATTAGAAATTTTGTGATTCACATTCTTTTAAGTCCTGGGATTGGTTTATATGTAATTGAGTTATTGGACAAATGAGTGTCACAGAAGTCCCTTAAAACCCAGTTTATGTCCACGACAATAACTTCTTTTCCCCAAGCTGGCAAGTTCACATTTGTGAGATAACACCCACACAATTCATTGAACAGGGAAAGGATAAGCTGGTGGATACTTTCATTGCTATGTTCTAGGGACAGGAGTAGAGGAAAGTACTCTGCAAACTACCAAAGGAGAAACATATATACCAACCCAGCCCTAAAACCTTAATCTACAATTCTGTCCTGCTTGTCAAATATGGCAGGGCAAAGGTGGCACTGGTCTTGTCAGTCTAACAAATCAATGTCTGATTTGAATTAAGGCCCACATCTTGAGATGAAACCCATACTCAATATTGCTTGGGTCACTGAGAACCAGAGAGTAGAGTCCAAAGAACTAGTGTAAAAACAAATAATACCAGTCTTGAAAAATAAAAAAAAATTAATTATTCCTAATTATATTTGACTCTACTGGTAGATCAGCACTTTATTCAGTGAAGACCAGAGAGACATTCTCCTACATAAGGTGTGAACCATTAGAAATACCCACAGCTACATATTTCATACACACACACACACACACACACACACACACACATACACATACACACACACACACACACACACACACACACATGGCCGGGGCAGGTAGAAAAGTTGGGGTGGAAAAGAGAGACGTTGGGACACTCGGCTCCTAATGGGGTCGTTCCATCAAAATCTTTCCTTCAGAACTCAGGAAAACTGCCAGAAGAGGTGTTAAGGACATATGGAGCCTGAGGGGATACAAGACCCCAGGAGAATAAGGCCCTCCAAATCAACTGAGTAATTCTTATATGAACTCCTATAGACTGAATCATCACGCATAGGCCCTTAATGAGTATATACTACACCCTCTATGTATATATTATAGTGTTATTTCAGTATTTTTATGGGATTCCTAAGTATTTGAATCAAAGGTTTTCTGATACTTGTGCATTCTCTTGACTTCATTTTCTTCCAAATTCAGTATAATAGTTCATGCTTTATTGTATTACATTTTATTTACATTTATTTAGTTATTACATTTATTTAGTTATTACATTAATTTAGTTGTGTTTTCTTGTTTTGTCTTTAATTTGCTTGTAGATAACTCCCAGAAACTAAAGAAGCATGTTCAGGCAGCTAGCCTGAGTTCTCCATCTGCATTCCCAGGAAGAAGAGAGAAAAAAAAAACAATTGAAATCTCAATCATAGCACATTTATCTGTGTAAGGTGAGGGTGAGAGATACAAATGGAAACTTCAACTTAAAGTTTCAACTTTTCTAGTTAGTTCATGCTGGAAATTGAGAGAACCTGGTTTGATCATGTGATCTCTTCTGTTGCTCTCTGTTCAATTATTTAGAAGATCATGCAAGAGGACTTTCAGAGTGGAATCCCAGGTAGTTTCCATCAGTTAGCTACCCTAGAAGATCAGTGTTGGACATCTTATTTCCTGAAATGATGTTCTGCATCTGTTTGTCTATCATTGGTCAGTCTGTCTGTGTGTCACCTGTTTATTCGATTCTTACTCACTACTTGTTCTTTTGCTTTTCTTGCTGTATACTTTGCAAACTCATTCAAAAGGAAAAATGTGACTATTATTTTCCACACTGTACAGAATTAGTACTACAATATTTACAGATCATATTGAATGAACTAATCATACTTTATTTAGGAATAGATATATATGTATAAAGATATGTATATATTCATTCAATAATAATTAGAGAATAAAAAAAAGCCTGAGTCAGAGAACAAGGAGGGGACTATATGACAGTTTAGAAAAATGAAGAAGAGCAATGCTATTATATTAAAATATCAAAATTACAAAAGTACAAAATAATTGAAGGCAAACATTTTTTTGTCATTTGCAGACGGACTTTTCTCTCATTGGATGACTGTTTTCTGGTGACAACAATTCAAAGTGAAATGTTATAGCATAAGAAAATGATCTTAGTTTCCAGTTTCAATCATTTGCATAAAATTTCATGAATTCATTGTTTTTAATTGCTGAGTAGTATTCCATTGTGTAAATAGACCACATTTTCTGTATCCATTCCTCCATTGAGGGACATCTGAGTTCTTTCCAGCTTCTGGCTATTATAAATAAGTCTGTTATGAACATAGTGGAACCTGTGTCCTTATTGCATGCCAGAGTATCCTCTGGGTATATGCCCAGGAGTGGTATAACAGAAAATATCATTCTAAGTGAGGTAACCCAATCACAAAAGAATACACATGAAATGCAGTCACTGATAAGTGGTTATTAATTGGCCTAGAACCTCTGAATACTCAAGACACAATTAATATATCAAATGATTCCCAAGAAGAAGGGAATGCTTGATCTAGCATTGTAGGGGAGTACCAGGACAGAGAAATGGGAGGTGGGTGATTGGAGAATTGGCAGAGGGAAGAGGGCTTATGGGACTTATTGTGAGGGGGAAACTGGGAAAGGGGAAAGCATTTGGAAAAAAAATGAGATTAACTAGAGAAAAGACCCAAGGAGCTCAAAGAGCTGTCAGCCCCATCAGAGGAACAACAGTACTCCCAGAGCTCTCAGGAACTAAACTACCAGCCAAAGAGTACACATGGAGAGACCCATGGCTCCAGCTACATATGTAGCAGAGGATGACTTTGTTGGACATCAAATGGAGGCAAGGTCCTTGGCCCTAAGAAACTTCGATGCCCCAGTATCAGAAAATGCCAGCACAGGGAAGCAAGAGTGGGTAGATTGGTGAGCGGGGGAGGGGAATGGGATAGAGTGTTTTCAGATGGGAAACCCAGGGATAACAATTGAAATGTAAATAAAGATAATATCTAATAAAAATAATACTTTTAAAAGCCCATCTCATTAAAAAGAAAAAAAAAGAAAGAAAAGAAAATGCGTTTGAATCTCTGAAATGATACAAAATGAGAAAGGGAAAATCTAAAAGTAATGTGAGGACTGAAGAATTATATAAATTGCCCCCCCCATTATGTGGAAACATTATTAAACAACAAATATCAAATTAAAGACTTCATGAAACCAGATTCAGGCACAGTGACTAAATTCCAGAATCCTACTCCATCTTTAAAGTATTTTTGCTAACCTGTGGTTGTAGTGACTCTATGAATCACTCAGAATGGTTGTTAAATCCTCTTCAGACACAGTGTTAAAACAGTGGTAACATGATCTACCACTTTCTACATACACTGGAGAGATCAGAAAAGAGGAAATGAACACTACTCTTTCTTCTCTTATTAAAGACATGTCCATTTGATGTAATATTATTTGTTTGAAAAATAGAAAAGTTATTTCTTTTAATGACTGTGAATTTAAAACATACCTAATTTATGAAGATATCAATTCCACATTGACCCAGATATATTTAGTCTGTCAAGTACTTTGTACTGTTGACTATTTAGGTGGAATTTCAATTTGAAAGTTAATCTTGTTATGTGTACTATTTATACAATTACAAGATGAATTTCTTTTTTCTCTCCAAATTATAATTTAGAGACTATCCACACTTTTCAGATTAGAGAACAGAGAAAATCCCTTTTTTTTCAATTTTTCTCTTTTATTGCTTATCAGAAACTATTTCCAAAAATAAATTGATTTCACTTCTAATATGTTTTTTGTTCTTACTTAAAATATTTTATACTTTAATTTCTATTAATATTGTTTCATTAAAGTTAAAATAAGTTTAAAATATTCTCATTTACACACAAAGCTTAAATATATTTGGCTAGAAAATGCATGTTTCAAATCTCTTTCCACTTACCTTCTCCTTTAGCAGTCGAAAGCCATGCAGTTAGAAGAATATTGGATAAGAGCAATATGCTACAGAACCCCATCTTCTAAAACTTAAAGCCCAGCTGTGGGTGCTTCTGGGAACACTATCATTAGCAGTGCTGTGTATGGCATTCAATTTCAGTTTATTCCAAGTAGCCTGTTTGGTAAATATCAAAGTTCAAAGGGAAGGGCAAAACAAACAATGTTTAATCAATGATTTCCCAATAATAAGTTAATTATTTTACATTTATTAAGCAGTATAATATTATTCAATTTTTAGTGCTAGTCTCCTAGTCAGTCAAATTGCTATGTAGAAAGGAAAATAAAAGAATAAATTTCTTTTGCATTCTTGTTTTTGTTTTGTTTTGTTTTTTCTGAGAGAGGGTTTCTCTGTATATCCCTTGCTGTCCTGGAACTCACTCTGTTGACCAGGCTGGCCTGGAACTCAGAAATCTGCCTGCCTCTGCCTCCCAAGTACTGGGATTAAAGGTGTGCGCTACCACCACTCAGCTTACTTTTGCACTCTTATGGTCATGATAGCTGATTAGGATGGTTGGTTGATTTTCATCTTTGTAAACTTACATGGCTATTTCTGGTAAAATAAATCCTAGTCCTTAGGTAAGAAGTTTCAGAACAGATTCAGCTTAGGGTCATGTGGGCCCTGTGATGTGGAATACACCCTTTGGACTTATTTTCCTTTTGGTGGCAATAAAGTGCTATAGAAACAGTCTTCACTATCTTGAGTTCTATTAGACAACCTTGACCATCGACTCAAAGCTTAGTATTGTGTTTATGAGATGGTTTTGATTTTGGATATATGCCTTCATATATAGAACTTTATATGTGTATACACACACACACACACAAACATACTGATTTGAGGGAGAGGTTAATAATATGATTCCTTATGGCATTCTCATGCACTATTTCAATATTCATTCCTCTTCTGTTACACTAGAGAAACCTGATTAATACACCAAGGCACACAGAAAACAGTGTTGATTTAAATCTGTTTTAAATACCTAAACTTCTAATAATCACATTCAATAACACAGAGTTTTTCAGATGCTGACTGGTTACCTTAATCAAACAGGAACTATGGTGACTTACTTCTCCCAATTCTCAGAGTGTTATACTACACACACACACACACACACACACACACACACACATATATATATGTATATAAAATATATATTATAGAATATATATGTATATAATACATTATATACTGTATATGTATAATAGATAGAAGTATATATACATATATATTGTATATATATAATATACATACATGTGTATGTGTATGTGTGAACAAATAATTATCTCCATATATAACAGGAAAAATTAAAAACTCATTAGTGTTTGCTGAATAAATATCACTTTTTCACTATCAAAAAATTTATAAGACATATTTGTCCACTGTAAATTAAAAACTGTTTAAAGATAATGAATAGCAACACTTTACTCTATTAACTCTAAATATATAGTTTTTATGAATTAAATTATACTTATTGTTACTTTATTAATTTGCTTAGTGAGTATGTATATGTATATGATAGTTTCAATAGCTATGGTACCCAAAGACTCATGTGCTTGAATGCTTGTCCATAGGAAGTGACACTATTAGGAGGTGTAGCCTTGTTAAAGTCAGTATGGACTTGTTGTCATGAAGTGTGCCACTGTTTAGACAGGTTTTGAGGTTTCCTGGCTCATACTATGCTCATTGAGACACATTGTCTTCTGCTTGTGGATTAAGATGTAGAAATCTCAGCTTCTTTGTCAGAGTCATGTCTGCCTGGACACTACCATACTTTCCACCATGATGATAATGAACTAAATATATTAACTTGTAAGCCAACTCCAATAAATGTTATTGTTCATAAGAGTTGCCTTGAACAAGATCTCTTTACAGCAATAAAATCCTGTCAAAAAAGTGCTCATTGCCGTTTATAAGTGATGTCAAATATTAATAGTTCCAAGGTTAATATTATTACAGTGTTAGAATTATATATGTACTGAAAATGTTAATACATTTTTATAATTGCTTGAATGTTTTATTATGGCCATAGTGCACCATCTCCAAGTGGCACAGGAAGAGCGATATCTAGCCAGCACTACAGAGAAGGCAGAAAGCACAAGTGAGACTGGCCCTGCAGCTCATAGAATCCAGTCCAGAGTCCTCTGCCAGGAATCTTCCAGTTTCTTCCTCCAACTTGGGAACATCCTCTGCCACAGCATGCCATCTCCAAGTGGCACTGGAAGTCAGATATCTACCCTGGAGAGCAGAGGAGGCAGTCAGCATAGCGTATCATCTCCAAGTGGTGCAAGAAACCAGCTATACACCCAGCAGCACAGAGGAGACAGCCAAAACAGCCTGCATCCAGAGATGATCGGGCCCACAGAGCTACATACCCAAATACAACTACAAGAGAGTGGGGCTTGCAGAAGTACTTATATACCAGTGTACACAGAAAGAATGGGTCTCCCAGGAGCAAAGAGAAGACACAGTCAGAGATAACAACACCTGCTAATGCCAGAGATAACCAGATGGCAAAAAGCAAATGCAAGAACATCACCAACAGAAACCAAAGCAACCTGGCTCCCTCTGAACCAAGTTCTCCAACAACAGCAAGCCCTGGATACTTCAACACACCAGAAAAACAAGACCTGGATTTAAAATCACACTTCATGATGCTATTAGGGGATTTCAAGAAGGACATTAATAACTCCTTTAAGAAACATAGGAGAACATGGGTCAACAGATAGAAGCCCAAAACCAGGAAACATAAAAACCACTTAAAGAAATACAAGAGAACATGGATTAGCAAGCAGAAGTCCCGAAAGAGGCAATGCAAAAATCCCTTAAAGAATTACAGGAAAATTCAAATAAACAAGTGAAAGAGCTGAGCAAAACCATGCAGAATCTAACAACAGAGGTAGAAAAAAGTAAGAAATCACAAAGGGAGACAAATTTGGAGATAGAAAACCTTGGAAAGAATTCAGAAGTCATAGATGCAAACATCAGCAACAGAATACAAGAGAAAGCCTTTGGAATGTAAACATAGAGTATAGAAAATAAAAAAATGTAAACAAACAATGGTTTCCAAGAATTATGCCTTGTGTTGTAATATCTATAGCATACATATTCCAATATTCAAATTACCAGTGTTACCATAGTGAGTGCAAATAAAAAGGGATGAACTATGTTAGAAAAAAAAATACGAGAAGATAGAAGAAAGAATCTCAAGTGCTGAAGATACCATAGAAAGCACTAACTCAAAAGTCAAAGAAAATTCAAAATTCAAAAAGCGTGTAACCTAACACATTCAGAAAATCCCGGACATAATGAGAAGACCAAACCTAAGAATTATAGGTATAGATGAGAGTGAAAATTTACAACTTAAAGGGCCAGTAAATACCGTCAACAAAATTATAGAAGCAAACTTCCATAACCTAAAATAAGAGATGCCCATGAACGTACAAAAAGACTACAGAACTCTAAACAGAGTGGATCAGAACAGAAATACCACCTGTCACATAATAAAGCATCAAATGTACTAAACAAAGAAAGAATATTAAGAGCAGTAAGAGGAAATGGCCAAGTAACATATAAAGAGAGACCTAGCGGAATTACACCAGGCTTCTCACCAGAGACCATGAAAACTAGAAGATCCTGGGCCGATCTCATACAGACACTAAGAGAACACAAATGCCAGCACAGACTAGTACACCCAGCAAAACTCTCAATCACCATCGATGGAGAAACCAAGATATTCCATGATAAAACCAAATTTACACAATATCATTCCACAAATCTAGTCCTACAAAGGACAATACAAAGAGGGCAACTATACCCTAGAAAGAATATAGCAATCTTTCAACAAAGCCAAAAGAAGATAACCACTCAAACATAAAAATAGCATCAAAAATGTCAGGAAAAAGCAATCACTAATCCTTAATATTATTTAACATCAGTGGATTAAATTCCCCAATAAAAAGACATAGATTAACAAACAGGATATGTAAACGGGACTCAACATTTTGCTGCATACAGAAAGCTCACCTCAATGTCAAAGACAAACACTACTTCAGAGTAAAAGTCTGGAAAACAATTTTCCTATTAAATGGTTCTAGGAAATAAGCTGGAATAGCCATCCTAATATCCAGATAAAATTGACTTTCAACCTGAAGTCATCAAAAAAAAAAAGAAGTAGAAGGACACTTCATACTCATCAAAGGAAAAATCCATCAATAAGAACTGTCAATTCTGAACATCTATGCTCCAAATGCAAGAGCCTCCTCATTGGTATAAGAAACTTTACTAAAGCTCAAAGCACACACTGCAGCTCACACAGTAATTGTGGGTGACTCTAACACTTCATTCTCCTCAATGGAACAATCAGGGAAGTACAAAATAAACAGAGACACAGTGAAAATAATTGAAGTTTTGGACCAAAAGGATTTTATATATATATATATATATATATATATATATATATACATATATATATATATATATGTACATATATATATATACACATATATATATATACATATACACACACACATATATACACACACACACATATATATAATTCCACAAATATATATAGATATATTATCTGTATATAATATATATAATATATAGATATAATATATATCTATATATTATTCCACAAACATATATATACACATACATATATATACATATACACACACACATATATACACACACACACATATATATAATTCCACAAATATATATAGATATATTATCTGTATATAATATATATAATATATAGATATAATATATATCTATATATTATTCCACAAACATATATATACACATACATATATATATGTATATATGTATGTATGTGTATATATATATATATATATATATATATATATATATAGAGAGAGAGAGAGAGAGAGAGAGAGCATTTCATCCTAAATCAAAAGAATACACCTTCTCCTCAGCACGTCATGGTACCTTTTCCAAAATCAACCATATAATTAGTCACAAAACAGACCTCAACAGATATAAGATTGAATTAATCCCATGCCTCCTATCAGATCACTATTGAGAAATGGTGGTCTTCAATAGCAACAAAAACAACAGAAATCCCACATACACATGGAGGCTGAACAATGCTATACTCAATGATACCTTGGTCAAGGAAGAAATAAGGAAAGAAATAAAAGACTTTTTAGAATTTAATGAAAATGAAAGCACAACATACCCAAACTTATGGGACACAGTGAAAGCAGTGTTAAGAGGAAAACTCATAGCCCTGAGTGCCTCCTAAAAGGAACTGGAAAGATCATAAACTAGCAGCTTAATGGCACACCTGAAAGCTCTGGAACAGAAAGAAGCTAACACACCCAAGAGGAGTAGAAGACAGGAAATCATCAAACTCAGGGATAAAATCAACCAAGTAGAAACAAAAAGAACCATATAAATAATCAACAAAACCAGGAACTGGTTCTTTGAGAAAATCAACAAGATAGATAAACCCTTAGCCAGATTAACCAAAGGGCACAGAGACAGTATCCAAATTAACAAAATCAATAATGAAAAGAGAGATATAACAACAGAAACTGAGGAAATTAAAAAAGAAACCATCAGATCCTACTACAAAATGCTATACTCAACACAACTGGAGAATCTGGAGGAAATAGACATTTTCCTAGACAGATACCAACTAGTAAATTAAATCAGGATCAAACAGACCATTTAAACAGTCCCATAACCCCTAAAGAAATAGAAGTGGTTATTGAAAGTCATCCAAACAAACAAACAAAGAAGAAAAGCCACAGGACCAGTTGATTTTAATGCAGAATTCTATCAGACCTTCAAAGAAGACCTAACACCAATACTCTTCAAACTATTCCACAAAATAGAAACAGAAGGAGCACTACCTAACTCATGTTATGACGACACAAATCCACTGATAACAAAGCCACAAAAAGATCCAACGAAGAAAGAGAACTTCAAAACAATTTTCCTTATGAATGTCGATGCAAAAATACTCAATAAAGTTCTTGCTAACTGAATCCAAGAACACATCAAAACTATCATTCACCATGAGCAAATTGACTTCACACCAGGTATTCAGAGATGGTTCAATATACAGAAACCCATCAATGTAATCCACTACATAAACAAACTCAAAGAAAAAACCTACATGGTCATTTCATTAGATGCTGAAAATGCATTGACAAAATTCAGCATCCTTACATGCTAAATTTCTTGGAAAGATCTGGAATCCAAGGCCCACATCTAAACATAGTAAAAGCAATATACAGCAAATTGTTAGCCAGCATCAAATTAAATGGAGAGAAACTTGAAGCATTCCCACTAGAATCAGGGACCGGACAAGGTTTCCCTCTCTGTCCATATCTATTCAATGTAGGACTTGAAGTTCTAGCCAGAGCAACTAGACAACAAAAGAAGATCAAATGGATACAAATAGGAAAGGAAGAAGGTTAAGTTATCACTATTTGCACATGATATGATACTATACTTAAGTGAACCAAAAATCTCCACAGAGAACTCCTCCAGCCTATAAAAAATTTCAACAAAGTCTCTGGATATAAAATTAACTCAAACAAATTAGTAGCATTCCTATACTCAAAGAATAAATAGGGCAGGAAAGAAATTGGAGAAATGACTCCCTTCAAAATAGTCACAAACAATATAAATTATCTTAACCAAACAAGTGAAAGATCTGTATGACAAGAGACTTCAAGTCTCTGAGGAAAAGAATTGAAGAGGACCTCAGAAAACGGAAAGATCTCCCATGCTCATGGATTGGCAGGGCTAATATAGTAAAAATGGCCATCTTGCCAAAAGCAATATACAAATTCAATGCAATATCCATCAGAATCCCAACTCAATTCTTCATAGAGCTAGAAAGAGCAATTCCCAAATTCATCTGGAATAGCAAAAAGCCAGGATAGCTAAAACTATTCTCAACAGTAAAAAAATTTCTGGGGGAATCAGTATCCCCGACCTCAAGCAGTACTACAGAACAATTGTGTTAAAAACTACATGGTATTGGTACAGTGACAGGCAAGTAGATCAACAGAATAGAATTTGGGACCTCCAAATGATCCCAGAGAATTATAGTCACTTGATCTTTGATAAAGGGGCTACAATCATCCAGGGAAAAAAGATAGCCTTTTCAACAAATGGTCCTGGTTCAACTGGAGGGCAGAATGCGAAAGAATGCAAATTGATCCATTCTTATCTTCTTGTACTAAGATCAACTCCAAGTGGCTCAAGAATCTCCACATAAAACTAGAAACACAGAAACTAATAGAAAAGAAACTGGGAAAGACCCTTGAGGACATGGGCACAGGGGAAAATTTCCTCAACAGAACACCAGTAGCTTATACTCTAAGATTAACAATTGACAAATGGTACCTCATAAAACTACAAAGTTTCTGTAAGGCAAAGGACATTGTCAAAAGGACAAAACCGCAACCAAGAAATTGGGAAAAGATCTTTACCGACACCACATCCGACAGAGGGCTTATATCCAAGATATACAAAGAATTCAAGAAGGTAGACTCCAGAGAGCCAAATATCCCCCATAAAAATGGAGTACAGAGCTAAACAAAGAATTTTTACCTGAGGAATATCAAATGGCTGAGAACCACCTAAAGAAATGTTCAACATCCTTAGTCATCAGGGAAATTCAAATAAAAACAACCCTGAGATTTCACCTCACACCAGTCAGAATGGCTAAGATCAAAAACTCAGGAGAAAACAGGTGATGGAGAGGATGTGGACAAAGAGGAACACTCCTCCACTGCTGGTGGGGTTGCAAGTTGGTACTACCACTCTGGAAATCAGTTTCGTGCTTCCTCAGAAAACTAGGAATGATACTTCTGGATGACCCCACTATATCACTCCTGGGCATATACTCAGAGGATTCCCCAGCATGGAAAAATGATACATGCTCCACTATGTTCATAGCAGCCCTATTTATAATAGCCAGAAGCTGGAAAGAACTCAGATGTCCCTCAACGGAGGAATGGATTCAGAAACTGTGGTGTATATATAAACAATGGAGTACTATTTAGCCATTTGAAACAATAAATTCATGAAATTCTTAGACAAATGGATGCAACTGGAGAACATCATCCTAAGTGAGGTAACTCAGTATCAAAAGACCACTCATGGTATGCACTCACTTAATAACAGATATTAGCCTAGGAGCTTTGAATATCCAAGACACAATTCACATATCAAATGATGCCCAAGAAGCAGGAAGGAGTGGCCCCTCGTCTTGGAAAGGCTCAGTGCAGCAGTGTAGTGAAATACAAGGACAGGGAATTGGGAAGGAGTGGATTGGGCAACAGGGAGAGGGAAGAGAGCTTATGGGACTTTTGGGGAGGGGGGATCCAGGAAAGGGAAAATCACTTGAAATGTAAATAAAGAATATATTGAACAAAAAATGCAAAAATAGAAGACCCAGAAATTAACCCACATACCTATGGTCACTTGATCTTTGACAAGGAAGCTAATTTCAGTGAAAAAAGAAAGATAGTTTTTTTTTCCACAATGGTGCTTGGCTCTACTGGCAGCTAGCATGCAGAAGAATGTAAATCAACCCATTCTTATCCCCTTATACTAAGCTCAAGTCCACGTGGATCAAGGACTCCACATAAAACCCGACACAGTGCAACTAGTGGAGAAAAACTGGGGAAGAGCCTTAAAAACATAGGCACAGGGAAAATTTCCTGAACAGAACCCCAATCGTCTATGCCCTAGGATCAAGAATTGTCAAATGGGACCTCATAAAATTACAAAGTTTCTGTAAAGCTAAGTATACTGTCAATAGAACAAAACAGTAACCAACAAATTGGGAGAAGATCTTTAAAAAACCTACACTCAATTGACAGCTAATATCCAATATATACAAAGAGCTCAGTAAGGTAGTCTCCAGAGAACGAAATAACCCTATTAAAAATGTGGTACAGAGCTAAACAAAGAATTTTTACCTGAGGAATATTGAGTGATTGGGAAACACCTAAAGAAATGTTCAACATCCTTAGTCATCAGAAAAACGCAAATCAAAAGAACCCTGAGATTTCAACTCACACTGGTCACAATGGCTAAGATAAAGAACTCAGGGGACAGCGGATTCTGGAGACATTATGGAGAAAGAACACTTCTCCAATGCTGGTGGGATTGCAAGCTGGTAAAAGCACTCTGGATATCAGTCTTGTAGTTCCTCAGAAAACTGGGCATAATACTACTGGAGGATCCTGCTATACCACTGCTGGGCATATACCTAGAGGATTCTAACACATGTAATAAGTATACATGCTCCACTATGTACATAGCAGCCCTATTTATAATAGCCAGAAGCTGGAAAAAACCCAGATGTCCCTCAATGGAGGAATAGATACAGAAAATGTACACAATGGAGTACTATTAAGACATTAAAAACAATGAATTCATGAAATTCTCAGACAAATGGATGGAACTGAAGAATATCATCCTGAGTGAGGTAACCCAATCACAGAAGAACACTCATGCACTCACTCATAAGTGGATATTAGCCTATAAGCTTGGAATAACCAAGACACATTTCACATATCAAATGATGCCCAAGAAGGAGGAAGAACAAAGTATGGATACTCTAGTCCTTCTTAGAAGGAGGAACAAAATACCCACAGAAAGAGATACAGAGACAAAGTGTGGGGCAGAGTCTGAAGGAATGACCATTCAGTTACTACCCCACCTAGAAATCCATCCCATACACAATTACAAAGCCCAGACACTATTGTGGATGTCCACAAGTGCTTGCTGACAGGAGCCGGATATAGCTGTCACCTGGGAGGCTCTGTTAGTGTATGACAAATACAGAGGGGGAAATCTCTCAGCCAGCCACTGAACTGAGCACACGGTTCCCAATGGATCAGATAAGAAAGCACCAAAGATGCTAAGGGTGTTTGTAGTGCCATATGAGGAACAACAGTATGAGCCACCAAGTACTCCTAGAGCTCCCAGGGACAAAACCATCAACTAAAGAGTATACTTGTAGTTACCCATGGCCCCAGACACATTGGCATCAGAGGGTGATCTTATTGGACACCAAATGGGGGAGAGGTCCTTGGTCCTAGAGAGACTTGATACTGTAGTGTAGTGGAATTCCAGTACAGGGAAGTGGGGGTGGGTTGTTTGGGGGAAGATGGCTTATGGGATTTTCAGGGGAGGGGGAAACCAGGAAAGGGGACAATATATGAAGTGTAAATAAAAAATACACTTAATTAAAAAATCTTATTATTTCAATATAACAAATTGAAGTTCATGTAAAAAAGGTTCTTAGATTTTTTATTGATATGAAAGTATTATATAGTAATTAATTATATGCTTTAATAATATAATATATGACAGTTTGTTTGTTACATGTTTGGAAAATAATACTAATTTGAAGAATGAGTCAGTAGGTATTCCATTCACTGTGAATTAAAACTTTACATCAAAAGGCATCCAGGAAAATCTGAGAAGGTTCTGAATAGAAAGAAACATTGAAGAACTTACATCTATTTTCTTGCTTGACATAGTTTGTCCTGGGACATATCATATTGTGGATTAGGAGTATTGAATGCACTGCTTTTGCATTTTGGCAACAGTCTCTAACTTAACAAATTAATTATCGTGCAACAAAAAAGTTTATATTTATGAGAAAACATGAGTTAACCAATACTTCAAATGTAAATTGAAACCATACTAGTGATATGCAAATGAATTTCTAAACAATAAAGTCAACTAATACATTGTGATTTTGTATACAAGTGGCATAATTGATGTGACCATTAATGCAGTTTGTACAAAGTGGAGGTGATCCTCTTACTTTTCTATATCTAGGTTTACACATAAATTCAATATCTTTCCCTGATTGAGTGTAAACTTTTTTATTTTCTCTCCATTTGAGAATTATATTATATCTTTCCATAATTTCTTCTGGTATTACATATGTATCTGAAATAAATTTACCAAAGTTTATTAAGTTATACATAAACCTACAGAAATTCCCCCTTGTCTATAGACAAAATCCTTTTTTTCTAAGATGTAACTATAACTTCAATGTTATTATCAGTAACTTCAAAGATTAATTCAGCTATGAATTTAACAATAGAAGTTAGAAACTCACTCATAATATTAGTTCACTGGTAAAAAATATCTGAAAAGACACACATGGAGAAATCTTATATATTAATAGGTTATAAGAATTAATATTAGTAGTGAAATGTACACATCTACTATAGAAATTAGCAGACCCTATGAACCCACACAAAAATACCAATAGCATTTTTTATATTTAGATGGGTAAAAATCTAAACTTTGTATGAAAGTACAAAAGAATGTGTAGACAACTGGAACTAGAGCAGAAAGGAAAATTCTGGAGATATCATAATGCCAGATTTCAGCATACATCATGAGCTCCACTGTAACCAGAACACTACGAACATTCCAATGAATGAGAAAAGTAATTTACAAATTGATCTATGTATTTACAGTAAACTCATCTTAATAGACATTCCAAAAGTGTATATTAGAGAATTGACATCACATTCAATCAATGATATAAGAATAATTGATATCCATATGGAGATAAATTTTCATACTGTCTAATTCTTGAAAAGTCAACTGAAAGTTTGTCAAATACATTGATATAAACCACTAAAAGTACAAGGAACAAACATTGAAACATTTCATTGGTTTTGGACACTGCTTGTTTGGATGAGCAAAAAAAAATTACAAGGAAAAGAGCAAATCTTAACCCATAGATTTCATCACAATGTGGTACTTGTGCATAGCTTAGAGCATAATCAATACAGCTCAAAAAATGGCAGCCAGTGGATTTGAAGTAAATGGTTATCTATTATTCATTTTCAGGTATTTGTATATATTTTATATTTTTCCTATGTCAGGAATACTTAGAACAGTAAAAATAGATTGGTTTAATTCATTCACGTTTTTGTTGTTGTTGTTGTTGTTTGTTTGTTTTGATTTGATTTGATTGATTTGGGCCTGGTTGGTGTGTTGAAAGTTACAACACCATTTTCAGTAAAAGAGTTGTATCTAAGAAGACTTTTTACTATATCTTTTTAAGTTATATCTAAGTATTGATGAGGATTTCAGATTTTTTATATCAATTAACTGAACTGCCATTGCTCTAGAGTGAAAATGCATTCTATATCATTAGCTATCATTTTACTTCCAAAGCCACAATAAAAATGCTTTGTTACCCAGGTAAAATATCATTAGAGAAAGGAGCAATTAAAATTACAAATGCTCATGTGTGTGTGTGTGTGTGTGTGTGTGTGTGTGTCAAAAACTCATAAGCTGTTAATGGGAATCTGACCTTGTGATGTCATTATGGAGAACAATTGATATATCCCAAAAATTTAAGATTTTTCCATATTTTGTTTTTATATCATTCTTTTGATATGTACCCCTAAGAAATAACATCAACCTACTTAACCTGCATGTAGATATTTATTATAAATTGCTACGTGACAGTAACAAATATAAAAATGCTATTTGAGCTAAAACCAATTGGTCAATTCATATAGACAATATGGTATATTTAAATGTGAAATATTGTTTAGATGTTATAGATGAATTTTGGTATTTTAGTTAGAAAAGGGCATTGAAAGACATTAAGTGAATCAACCAAACACAGGAAGACAAGTATTTTGTGTTCATAGTTTGAAAAGAAATACTAAACTTTCTCTAGCAAGTATAAAATTGATTAATAGTAATTAGTTGTCTTATCTAAAAGGGGAGGCTGTATGGATTTAATAACTGCAAGATGGACATAGGTATAGTGATTTCAAAAAATGGCTTCCATAGTTCACATATTGCTTATTTATTGGGTACTGGTGATACTAAAAAAGGATTAGGTTCTATGTCCTTGATGGAGTTTCTATAGCTTTGTTAGAAGTAGTTTGTCTCTTTCTTTTGCCTGTGGAGCCTGATGTTGAATGCTCAGCTAAGTCCCCACCATCAGGTCTAAATGTGTGCTACCATGCTTCCAAACATGATGATAGTAGATTAAATCTCTGAAATTGTAGGCTATTCCCAACATACACTTTCTTTTCTAAGAGTTGCCAAGGTCATATTGTCTCTTCAAAGTAACTGAAAAATGACAGACAATAAGTATAGAATATCATGCTGATTCCCAGTTTTGTAGACATTAATATGTTAGTAAAACTTAATTATATAGAATTGATAGATCCCCCAGCATGGGGAAATCGGGGGTGGGGGTGGGGGACAGGGGTATGTGGGAATGTGTTGGATGGAGGGGCATCTACTTGGCGGCAGGTTGGGAGGATGGGTTGGGTGTTTTCTGAGAGAGGTAAATAGTGAAAGAGTATAACATTTGAAATGTAAATAAAGAACACATTCAATTAAAAGTAAAAAAGAATAATTAAGAGAGTTCATTACAGAGTTAAAATAGAATTAAAGATTTTAGGAGAAATTTAACTGTAAAATTGGGGGTATATAGATAGATGATCTTTATGCTCATAAAATTATATTTCTGTTTCAGGTAAACTCAGCATTTAAGAATGCTTTTTAAGACAAATAGCAGAAAATTCTTAGGGAATCTTTACGGAAAACATACAAAATGTGAACCATAATTGGATTTTAAAGGTAAGCTCACAGCCTCTTTATCCTTTCAGTAGAGGAAGGCTACTAATTTGTTTGAGTTAATTTTATATCCAGCTCCTTTGCTGAAGTTGTTTATCAGCTGTGGGAGATCTCTGGTGGAATTTTTGGGGTCACATAAGTATACTATCATATCTTCTGCAAATAGAGATATTTTGACTACTTCCTTTCTAATTTGTATTCCTTTGAATTTCTCTTGTCTAATTGCTCTGGCTAGGACTTCAACTACTATATTGCATAGGTAGGGAGAGAGTGGGCAGCCTTGTCTAGTCCCTTATTTTGGTGGGATTGCTTCAAATTTCTCTCCATTTAGTTTTATGTTGGCTACTGGTTTGCTGTTTATTGCTTTTACTGTGTTTAGGTATGGGCCTTGTATTCCTGATCTTTCCAAGACTTTTGCCATGAAGGGGTTTTGAATTTTGTTAAATGCTTTCTCAACATATAATGAGATGGTGTGTGTTTTTTCCTTTGGGTTTGTTTATATAGTTGATTACGTTGATGGTTTTTCATATATTGAACCTTCTCTGCATTCCTGGGATAAAGCCTACTTGATCAGGATGAATGATTGTTTTAGATGCCTTCTTGGATTCAGTTTGTGAGAATTTTTTTGAGTATTTTTACATCAATATTCATAAGGGTAATTTGTATTGCAGGTTCTTTTTTTGGTCTTTCTGTGGCTTAGGTGTAAGGTTAATTGTGGCATCATAGAATGAATTGGATAGTGTTCCTTCTGCTTCTATTTTGTGGAATAGTTTGAAGAGTACTGGTGTTAGGTCTTCTTTGAAGGTCTGATAGAATTCTGTACTAAACCCATCTGGTCCTTAACTGTTTTGTTTGGGAAACTTATAATTACTGCTGTTATTTTTAGGGGTTATGGACTGTTTAGATGAAACTGATTTAACTTTGGTACTTGGTATCTGTCTAGAAAATTGTCTATTTCATCCAGATTTTTCATTTTTTTAGTATAGGCTTATATATTAGGATCTTATGATTTTTTTTAATTTCCTCAGTTTCTGTTGTTATATCTCCCTTTTTTAGTTCTGAGTTATGAATTTGGATACTGTCTTTGTGCCCTCTGGATAGTCTGGCTAAGGGTTTATCTATCTTGTTGATGTTTTCAAAAAACCCTAGGTTTTGTTGATTCTTTTTATAGTTCTTAAATTAGGGAAATAGCAATCTTTACAATAGTCACAAATCATACAAAATACCTTGGTGTGACTCTAACCAAGGAAGTGAAGTTATACATGAATAGAACTTCAAATCTTGCAAGAAAGAAATCAAAGGAGATCTCAGAAGATGGAAAGACCTCCCATGCTCATGAATTGGCAGGATTAATATAGTAAAAATGAGCATTATGCCAAAAAAAATCTACAGATTCAATGCAATCCCCATCAAAATTCCCACTCAAAACTTAATAGTGTTAGAGCAATTTGCAAGTAACAAAAAAAAAACAGGATAACTAAAACTATTCTCAATAATAATATAATTTCTGTGGGAAATCAACTTCCCTGACCTCAAGTTGTACTACAGAGCAATAGTGATAAAAAACTGTTTGTTATAGGTAGAGATACAGGCAGAAATGAACTCACATACTGATGATCACATGATCTTTGACTAAGGACCTAAAACTACCAGTGGAAAAACACAGCATTTTCAACTGGTGGTCAACATTTAGAAGAATGCACTTGGGATACATTCTCATCTTCTTGTACAAAGCTCAAGTCCAAGTGGATAAAGTACATCCATATAAAACCAGATGCACTGAAACTATTAGAAGAGAAAGTGAAGAAGAGTCTTGAATACATGGACACAGGGGGAAAGTTTCTGAACAGAACACCTATGATTTGTACTATAAGATCAAGAATTCATAAATAAGACCTCATAAAATTGCAAAGCTTCTGTAAGGCAAGGAAACTGTCAATAGGATAAAATGGCAACCTACAGATTTGGAAAATATCTTTACCAATCCTACATCTAATAGAGGGCTAATATTCAATATATACAAAAATTCAAGAAATTAGTATTCAGATATTCAAATAATCCTGTTAAAAATTGGGTGCAGAGCTAAACAAATCATTATCAACTGAGGAACCTCTAACGGTCAAGAAGCACCTAAAGAAATGTTTAACATCCTTAGTCATAAGGAAATATAAATCAAAACAACCCTGAGATTCCACCTCACACCAGTCAGCATGACTAAGATCAAATACTCAGGTGACAGCAGATGCTGGCAAGGATGTGGAAAAAAAGGAATGATCCTACATTTTTGGTGGGATTGCAAGCTGATATAATCACTCTATAAACCAGTCTGTTGTTTCCTCAGAAAACTGGACACAATATTTTTCTGAGGATCCAGCTATATCACTCCTGGTCATATATCCAAAAGATGTCTTGACATTTTTCAAGGACACATGCTCCATTATGTTCATAGCATTCTTTTTATAATAGCCAGGAACTGGAAAGAACCCAGATGTTCTTGAACAGAAGATTAGATACAGAAAATATGGTACATTTACACAATGGAATGCTACTCAGCTATTAAAAACGATGCCTTCAGGAAAATCTTAGGTAAAAGGATGGAGCTAGAAAATATCATCCTGAGTGTGGTAACCCAATCACAAAATAACATACATGGTAAGCACTCAATGATAAGTGCATATTATCCCCAAAGCTCAGAATACCCAACATCCAATTCACAGACCATATGAAACTCAAGAAGAAGGAAGAGCAAAGTGTGGGTGCTTTGGTCCTTCATAGAATGCATAACAAAATACTTATGGGAACAAATATGGAGACAAAGCATGGAGCAGAGACTGAAAGAAAGAACATCCAGAGACTGCCCGACCTTGGGAAGCCATATACAGTCATCAAATGCAGACACTATTGTGGATGCCAAGATGTGCACATTGATAGGAGCCTCATATAGCTGTCTCCTGAGAGGCTCTACCAGAGCCTGCCATATACATCAGCAGATGCTAGCAACCAAAAATTGAAATGGTCATAGAGTCCCCAATGTACGTATTAGATTAAAGGACTGAAGGAGCTAAAGTGGTTTGCAACCTCATAGGAGGAACAGCAACATCAACCAACCAGTACTTCAAGAGCCTACATGACCAACCAAGGAGTAAACATGGAGGGACCATATATTTAGCAGATGACAGCCTTGCTGGGCATCAATAGGACAGGTGCCCCTTGGTCATATGAAGGCTTGATGACCCAATGTAAGGGAATGCATGGGTGGGGAGGTAGAGTGGGGGGAATGGGTGGGGGCACATCTTCATAGAAGCAGGAGGAGGAGTGATGGGATAGGGGTTTCTGGGGGAGGGGTAATTGGGAAAGGGGATAACATTTGAAATGTAAATAAAAATACCCAATTTTTAAAAATTATAAAAAGTTATGTTCAGTTTCTACTTTCTCATTGGAAAATAAAATGCTAGCATTAATAAATGATACTACATACACAAACATCTAGGGTAACATCAGTAAGAGGTGGATAGGAAACTATTATTTTTGTTTGTATAAATAAAATTTTATTGAAATGGCATGTTTATTTGCTTACATATGTCTCAGGATTGCTTTGGCTCATTGATGAATGTGTTGAACAGTTACAACAGAGACTATATCATTATAAAAAACCTCTTTTAGCTGATCCTTTACAGTAAATGTGTTGTCTCAGGTATGAGACCACCTTTGTGGTTCCAAGATGACAATGATACAGACCCTTGGCTCTGCCCCTTATTAGATTGGTTGCATCAGACCATCAATTATCCCCCTGTGGCTCAGTTTCTTTATCTGAAATGCTTGCTATATTCTTGGGGTACATTAACAAATCAGCCAAAACCCACACAAGAGATTGTGAAGGATTTATGTCATCTCTTTGGCCCTGGGTCTATAGAAGACTAGATGGTTCTTCTGAGCTCAGCAAGGGTCTACTGATTGTATATAGGTATCTGTCTCAGGCTGCAATCTGCTCCAAAATCTTACTGAGGATATTTGGATTCCTTCCAGGCAATCTGTCACTCTCCAGGCGGCATACATCTTGGTATGACCACAAAGTAGCAACAGGTGACAACAAAGTCCAGCTTTGTCTAAGTGAGGAGGCTCCCATCTGCCACCCACCCTCCTTTGGACAAAATGAATTTTACAACCCACCTGTATTATAAGACTTGGCCAATGAGCTGACTATAAATCTGGTCAGGTGGGGCTCAAAGGCCCACTGCCCAGGATGAGCACAGCACAAGCCTGGGCATGGCTAGAGACCATGTGTGCAATGTGTATGCACTATGGTTTCTGCCCACAGCAGCCTGGACACATGGTGTATCTCCTTGGGGGTTTTCTATCTGTAGATTAGTGTGTGTGTGTGTGTGTGTGTGTGTGTGTGTGTGTGTGTCTGCTGCTGATCTTATGCTGGGACCAGCACGCTCATATTGTGCATTTCAAACCAATAAAAATGCATGCCAAAATTAAATTCATGAGAGCTTCTCCTCTAAACCAAGGTAATAAAAAAAGAGAAATAAGACACATATACAGAGAAGCCAACACAAAGTAACAAATGAACAGATATAACAAACATGCTAAAAATCATATCACATGCTAATGATTCGAGTATAGAGATTTGATCAGTAGACTGGGCAGTTGAAGTTTCTTTATAGATATGATTTATATTCCCCCAATGGAGGAATGGATACAGAAAAGGTGGTATATATACAAAATGGAGTACTATTCAGCCATTAAAAAAGAAGAATCCATGAAATTCTTAGACAAATGGGTGGAACTGGAGAATATCATCCTGAGTGAGGTAACCCAATCACAAAAGAACACTCATGGTATGTTCTCACTGATAAGTGGACTTTAGCCTTGAAGTCAAGACACAATTCACATATCAAATGATGCCCAAGAAGAAGGAAGAACAAAGTATGGAAATTCTAGGCCTTCTTAGAAGGAGGAACAAAATACCCACAGAAGGAGATACAGAGACAGAGTATGGAGCAGAGTCTGAAGGAATGACCATCCAGATCATTCCTAGGAATCCATCCCATATAGAATTACAAAATCCAGACACTATTGTGGATGCTCAAAAGTGCTTGTTGACAGAAGTCGGATATAGCTGTCAACTGGGAGGTTTTGCTAGTGCATGAAAAATGCAAAGGGGGAAATCTCTTAGCCAGCCATTGAACTGAGCATACAGTCTCCAATGGATGAGATAAAGGACCAAATGTGCTGTAGGAGTTTACAGCACCATAGGAGGAACAACAATATGAGTCACCAAGTACTCCAAGAGCTCCTAGGGACAAAACCATCAACCAAAGAGTACACTTGGAGTTACCCATGTCTCCAGACACATCAACAGCAGGGGATGTTCTTGTTAAAGACACCAAATGGGGAGAGGCCCTTGGTCCTGGAAATACTTGATACCTTAGTGTAGAGGAATACCAGGACAAGGAAACAGGGGTGGGTTGATTGGGGAAGGGGAGGTGGCTTACAGGATTTTGGGGGGAAGGGGAATCAGGAAAGGGGACATTTGAAGTGTAAATAAAGAATATACCTAATAAAAAAAGAAAAAAAGATATGATTTACCTAAGTTCATCATAAATATATATTTCATATTCAATAGTAAATGAATGAGGTAAATTGGAATTTTTGTTTACAAATCTAAATTTCAACATGTAATTTTAAAAATTCACACATGTTGTATTCAGCATGTAAGAAATCAAGTAAACTAATAAGGAAAATATTATATTTTCTTATATGGAGATGTTCTATTTCACCATTTATTTACATTTCAAATGAAATATTTTGAAAATCTCTTCTCAAGTCTTATGCAAATATTTTATTTGGCACATTAAATATTTAGTAAATGAATGAGTGTCTTAAATTTTAGGGTGATTAATTTTCCCTTAGAGCAATTATTCCACTAATTTAATATAATTTTTATTGAAAAATTACTACTGTATTTCTTTACTAAATTCACAAAACAATGAAAACATTATCCATATCATTTTATTGTCACATAAAAAATCTTCTCTTATCACTTTGATAGTGATATAGCCTTTAATAGTGGAATCATCCCTTGAAAGACCATGCTGTACACTGACTGGATGACCCGGGGATGGTGGACATCAGGAGAACCTGACCCACTGAATCAACTAAGCAGGGTTCACATGAGCTTACAGAGAACAAAGAAGTCAACAAGAGGAAGAAATGGGTCTGCACCTGGTCCTCTGAATCTGTTGTTATATTTGTGTGCTGTTGTAAATGCCCTAAGAGTGAGAGTGGTTGTACATTGCACTTTTTTTTGCCTGCTCTTGGGATCTTTCTCTCCCTATTAGATTGCCTTGTCCAGCCTCAATAAAGGCTTTTGAGTTGTCTTAATGTATCCTGTTTTGTCATTTTCAGCTGTCGCCTCCTCGGATAGAAGGCTTTTTCCTTTCTGAAGGGAAACAGAAGGTAGAAGGTATGGAGGATCAGGGATATGGGAAGGTAAGAGATAGCTGAGAGGAATGGAGAGAGGAGAAACTGTAGTCAATTAAAAAAAGAAAATTAAAAAATCAGCATCCTTATTCCTCAAGGAAATGCAAATCAAAACGACCCTGAGATTACACTAAATAGAATGGCTAAGATCAAAACATCAAGCAACAGCAAATTGTCTACATGGTGAGGATGTGGAGAAAGGGGAAGACCCTGTCATACCTGGTAGGATCATAAACTGATAAATCACTCTGGAACTCAATCTCGTCCTTCCTCAAAAAATTGTAAATAGTTCTAAGTGAAGATACTGCTCTACCACTCTTGGGCATATACCCAAAAGATTTTGTACCATATCACAAGGACACCTGCTCCACTCCATTCCAAACAGTCTTATTTGTAATAGTCAGAAAATTGGAAACAATTCATATGTCCTTCAATCAAAGAATGGATACAGAAAAGGGGGGTTCATATGTTCAATGTAAAACTACTCATCTATTAAAAACAAGTACATAATAAACTTTGCAGGCAAATGAGTGGAACTAGAAAATATCATTGTGAGTGAAGAAATCTATAGTCAAGAAGACATGCATGGTATGTACTCACTGATAAGTGGGTATTAATAAAAAAAAGAACAGAATATCCAAGAAACACTCCATGGATCATAATAAATTAAACAAGAAGGAAGGCCCAAATGAGGATGATTCAATCCCACATAGGAGGGGGGCAAAATAGTCATGGGGAGTCAGATCAAATAGGAAGGAGAAAAGGGGGCAATATCATTAATGTGAAGAAATAGGAGAGATGCTCAGAGGGCCAGGAGAATGAATGGAAATATGCAGCTGTGGGGGAGGGGAAGGGAAACTCTAAAAAGTCCCAGAAACCCAAAATGATAGAGGCTCCCAATATTCAATGTGGGTGGTCTTAAAATACTCAACAGTAGGGAGATGGAACCTGAAGAAACCCCCTCCAGGAGACAAAATCCCCAGTGGAAGGGTAGGGCACCAACCAACTTTCAAAATATTTGACCCCAAATTGTTCCTGTCTAAAGAAAATGCAGAGACTAAAATGGAGTAGAAACTGAAGAAATGGCACACCAGTGACTGGCCTAACTTTAGATCCATCCCAGGGGCAGGCACCAAACCCTGACACTATTACTGGTGATGCTATGTTGGGCTTGCTGACAGGAGCCTAGCATAGCTGTCCTCTGAGTGATTCTAGTAGCAGCTGATTGAAACAGATCCAGAATTGTACAGCCAAGTAGTAGACTGATGTCTTGGATCCTGTCTTAGTCAGGGTTTCTATTCCTGCACAAACATCATGACCAAGAAGCAAGTTGGGGAGGAAAGGGTTTATTGAGCTTACACTTCCACACAGCTGTTCATCACCAAAGGAAGTCAGGACTGGAACTCAAGCAGGTCAGAAGCAGGAGCTGATGCAGAGGCCATGGAGGGATGTTCCTTACTGGCTTGCTTCCCCTGGCTTACTCAGCCTGCTCTCTTATAGAACCCAAGAATACCAGCCCAGAGATGGTACCACCCACAAGGGGCTCTCCCCCACATGATCACTAATTGAGAAAATGCCCCACAGCTGGATCTCATGGAGGCACTTCCCCAACTGAAGCTCCTTTTCCTATGATAACTCCAGCCAGTGTCAAGTTGACACACAAAACTAGCCAGTACAATTGACCCCTTGTCAACTTGACACACCAACATATCACTATTAAGCCTCAACCCTTACTTTCTTATTCATCCCCAAGATGTAAATAACGTAAAAAGTCCCACAGTCTTTACATATTAAAAGTTCAACCCCTTTAAAATGTCAAAGTCTCTTAACTGTGGGCTCCACTAAAATACCTTCTTTCAAGAGGGAAAAATATCAGGGCACAGTCACAATCAAAAAAGCAAAACTCAAACTCCAATGGTTCAATTCTGGGATCCAACTCACGATCTTCTGGGCTCCTCCAAGGGCTTGGGTCACTTCTCCAGCTCTTCCCATTGTAGCACACACCTTGTCTTCTAGGTTACAGCTGCCTGTACTCCACTGCTGCTGCTGTCCTTGGTGGTCATCACATAGTACTGGCATCTCCAAGCCTCAACTCTTTTGCATGACCCCTTCAGTCCTGGGCCATCAATTACAACTGAGGGCACACTTTCACCAATGGTCTTCCATGGCCTCTCACAGCACCAAGCCTCAGCTGTTCTTCATGATGCCTTCATGCCTTCAAAAGCAGTACCACCTGGGTGACTCTTACACAGTACCAAGTCCTGCTACAGCACAAGGCACAACCTTGGCTATCTGGAACACACTCTCTGTGCTCTAAGAAAACAGTTCCCAGAAGATTTCGTCTCAGTGATGCTGGTTTCTTCTTAATCACTGCTAATTTCTTAGCTCCAGCTAACCAGCATCAATAGTCCCAGTAACACAAAGGTTGACTTTAATAGTTTTGGTATCTTGTTACTCACAGCTGATTCTTCAGCCCCAGCCAACCAAATCCACAGAATCTTCATGGCCCTGATAAGAGTCTTAAATTTTCCCACTGAAACTTCACAAGCCAGGCCTCCATCTTCTCCACTGTTCTCAACATAATCTTCCAAGCTCCTCTACATCTCACAGAGGTCTCATCACTGAATGGACCATCTAGCCCAAAGTTCCAAAGTCCTTCCACAGTCCTCCCCAAATCATGGTCAGGTTGTCACAGGAATACCCCACTATGCTGGTACCAATTTGTCTTAGTCAGGGTTTCTATTCCTGCACAAACATCATGACCAAGAAGCAAGTTGGGGAGGAAAGGGTTTATTGAGCTTACACTTCCACACAGCTGTTCATCACCAAGGGAAGTCAGGACTGGAACTCAAGCAGGTCAGAAGCAGGAGCTGATGCAGAGGCCATGGAGGGATGTTCCTTACTGGCTTGCTTCCCCTGGCTTACTCAGCCTGCTCTCTTATAGAACCCAAGAATACCAGCCCAGAAATGGTACCACCCACAAGGGGCTCTCCCCCACTTGATCACTAATTGAGAAAATGCCCCACAGCTGGATCTCATGGAGGCACTTCCCCAACTGAAGCTCCTTTTCCTATGATAACTCCAGCCAGTGTCAAGTTGACACACAAAACTAGCCAGTACAGATCCCTATGGAAAAATTACAGGAAGGATTGAAGGAGCTGAGGGTTATGGTAACCCATAGGAAGTCCAATAGTGTCAACTAGCCTAAACACCTGGGAAGTTGCAGAGACTAAGCCACCAACCACAGAACACATAGAGGACTACCTTTTATAGCCTCCAATTGAAAGGATTCACCTAACCCTTTATAAACTTCATATTCCATGAAAGGGGAATAAGGGGCACTCTCTTCAAAGGCAAAATGGAGGAGGGATGGGGAAAATGGTGGGAGATGGGACAAAGATGGTGGCAACATTTGGGATGTAAATAAATAAAATAATTAATTAATTAAAATTTTGAAAACAATTACTTCAGTTTAGTTTCATTAATGTATGGTCACTACATTGTCAAATAAACATTAGGGAATAAGATGTTCTCCCTTTGAATTTCATTTGTTATGTCTAAATCCCATTTTGTCATACCATTTCTCTTTCCACAAATAGTTTAAAAGGTTTATTACATTCATAATGTACTGGGTCACCAGATGGATATTTGGCCATGGACCTTGTTAATATAATAGCATTTGCCACATGTGGTGGATTTGCACAGGAATTATTAAATGAGCAAAATAATATATCACTACCTATATCTGACCTGGTGAGTGGATAATGTGATATATATATCACATTATATATTTATAGCCAGACAAGGTAGAAACTTTGGTCAATATATATAAACAGAACACAGGGAGGGACAACAAAAGTTAAAAGCATCATTTGAGGAATATTACAAAAACCTAATACAGTACAAGGTTCCTAAAATATATACATACATGAAGGTTATCTAAATGGGGTCACCAAAAAATGTGAAGAAACAGAGCCACTGTGGACATATCTTGTTACCAATGTAGTTTTTAGTACTGGAATCAGGTTACATCTAATCAAATGGTGTTAAAGGGGTCACTTCCAAATGATACAGGCTGCTGATAACACTATAGAGTATACCCCACAAACTGAAGACAAGGCCACACTGTGGAAGACAGCACCCGTGCAACCCTCTGAGCATAGTAAAGTTGAACTGGTGCCTACTTCAGACCTACACCCATATAGGCAAGCTTCTTTGATACAGGAAGGTGCTTTGCATGTTGTCAAAGGAGAAAAATAAACCCCAACCCAACTATCAAAACTTGATCTGAAAAGGTATTCTGCTTACAGGTTGTGCTAGGAAAATGGTGACACAAAGCTTGCTGGACTGACCAAGGGTTATCTGATTTGAATTAAGAACCACCTCCATGAGTATCCAATACTACTTGGTGAGCATGAACCTGAAACAAGACAGCCTAGTGGATCTAAAACAAGTGATACCAAATATTACTCTTATCAAAACAAAACAAAATTCATAGAAATCACATGACTCCTGGTGACTCTTTGCTTAGTGCCTTGCTCCACCATTATCAGAGACACTTTCTCTTGTCACAGATGGGAACAAGTACAGACACACAAAGCCAAACATTATGTAGAGATCTTAGAATACTCAGCCCCAAATGGAAAGTTTCCATAATATCCCTCAAAATAACCCCCAGCAAGGACACATATTAGAGGCAACATATAGAGTATAAGAAAGACAGAAGAGAGGTGAACAAGAACAAGGCTATCAAATACAACAAGACTTGGAAGAGAGAAAAAGAAAGTATTCCTTTAAGAATACTATCAGTATAAGAAAATGATGATTGGATGATATATACTAATATCCCAACCAATTAGGGAAAATGAGATATAATCAAGGCCACAATTGAAAGGTAACTATTTAAGAATGTAATGATTATTTAAGCCTACAGAACATTGCAAAATACACTGATTACTGAAAGGGCTTTATAGAAGACTGAAGGTCTCACCTCTTATTCCATTTTGGATCTCTACCATGAGCTCCTTATTATAAATTTATATATAAAATATGATCCAACAATACTGATTATGCTGGTCATGTATTCAAACTCAGAACACCATCACTCTATCAGTTTAAGCATAGAGTTTTCAATTCAGTGTTTTAATTTTTATGATAAACAAGCTTCATCTTTCTATAAACACTAGTATCTGCACCCTTTCCAATTATGTTCTTCTCTGACACTAAAATAAATAAATGTTAAAGCACATCCAAATGCCTTTGCATACCAGATGCCCAATCCATTTGCTATTAACACTGGTCACAATGCCGGAGCCATCCATTTGATAAGGAGGTGGACACTTGAATGTCACCTATATGATTTTTTTTCTGTTGGAATGGCAGTTTCAAATGTGGGTGAAAAGTCTCAATCAGATTCTGAAAAGATAAAAGTATGTAAGTATTTGTTTTCAGCAAGTTGTAGACTATAAAATATATGAAACAATAGTTAACATCATGGAGAAAATAAATACAGTAGTTTTCCCATTTTTGACTTAGTTATGTGGAACTGATTTATATGAAAATAAATAAGGTAAATAAAGAATTCTAATGATTATAATTCTTGAGATTTTCTATTTTGCATTCAGTTTTGTCTCATACTTACCATGCTTATAGTATATTTCTATTTAGTTTTATCAAGTATGAATTACTCATAATTATTTTAAAATTTCAGAGTATATATAATTGTGGTGGTATGGCTGCTAAAACTGTTCTTGTACTAATGAACTGCTTGAGAGGAGCTTGTATATTCTTGAAGTCCGAGGATGCTGATAGCTCATACTGTATGAAGCAAAACAATTTAGTTGTGCTGAAAAGATAAAACTATGTTCTTTACTAGTACTATATTTGCCTCCCAGCATCCAGGACTATGTAGCAAAGCCTTCTTATATTCTAGAATTATGGCAAGTTTCTTATTTGTGCCACATATTGATTGAATTTGAGTATATATTATAGAAAGAATGAAAACAAAACTATATACATATTTTGGTTCAGACTACTTTCCTCCTACACATTTGATAAATGCTGGTCCATCAATTTCAAAGCCTTCAGAACAATGGTATGTAAAATCTTCTCAATATTGGTAACTCTCTAGTTCATGAGAAACAATACCAAGAGGAATTTAAGGTGGAGGTCCACAAGGAATTTCTGGAAAAGACACAAAAAAGAGTAACATACTGAAACAATACCACATTTCACTAATATAGAAATTCACTTGTATGTATCAATTTATATATAGCAGTACTAGAAGGAAATGTTAACACGCAAGGTGTGCCATCATAGAGAAAGTGGGCAGTGCTTCCTAATACAATCTTCTCTTGTTTTGCATTTTTAAACAGCTTAAAAACTGAGCATGAATTTTGACAATGTTCGACAAATCATGAATAACAAAAATGAATAATAAAAATCTCAAATAATATTCTCAGAAAATGCCATATATTATAGAATGTGTAAAGGAGCATATCAATGGAAAAAAGATACTTTGGACTTTAATACTTGGTTGCAAATCAAACATTACAACTTTCCTGAGCAGATGAAGTCTGAGGACTATACATCATACTTAAAAACAGAAATGTACAAGGAATATTTCATTTCAATATAAACATTACAATCAACTAAAATAGCATAGGTTGGATTATGCAAGTACAATTGTATGGTTAAAATATTTGTATATGCACCAATCAAAATCATCCTTTCTCCTGCTTTGAAAGAGAGTACATTATTGGTTATTCTAAAACGAGAATTGAATTTTTGTCTTGCTCTCACTGACACAATGAGGTGGAGAGCTCCATTTTTCCTTGTGGCAGGCCATGCATTCTCATCACATGATCTTCCTATGGATATCTATGATAAAATATGTTGGATAACATTAAAAATCCTAAGGAGATAGTTTACCATTGAAAGTTGATTAATGAAAGCCGTACTTGCATATCCATAATACACTATTGATTTTACTCTTTTTTGTGACAAAATGCTTGGCAAACACAGTTAAGTATGAAAGCAAGGAAGGAAGGAAGGAGAAAGGAAGGAGAGAAGGATTATGGAAGGATGGAAGGAAGAAGGAGGGAAGAAAAGAAGGAAGGATGGATGGAAGGAAAGAGGAAGGAAGGAATGAAGAAAGGAAGGGTAGGTTTAACTTAGCTCTTTGTGCATGGAAGTCATACTGGCAGAAACGTGAGGGCTATTGCATCTGTATTCAGGAAGCACAGAGAAATTAATGCTAATATTCAGGTCTCCATTCTCCTTTCATTACTCCAGGGCCATTGGTGTTAAAATTATGTTAACTACACTTATATTGGATCTACCAATATCATCTAACACAAACTAGAAATGTCATCTCTGCCAAGCTTAGAGATATTTTTCCTAAGAAATTATAGATGCTGTTGAGTTAAAAAAAAGAATTAATTCTCACAATTTATAATCAGTTTGACATTGGTTCTTGGTCAATGTGAGTGTGGAACATATATAGAAATGTTTTGTATGTATTCAAAAAGTTAACTACTCTGAATATCCCATTTAAACTGAACTGGTTAGATATGTGTAAACTGATGGATCACATCCAGGATAATGTGGTGCTGGTAGTAAGGATCTATGACAAGTTTTTTAAAAAATAACTCAAGATTCATTGCTCAGATTAATAACATGAAATTATGCTTTCTTTGTGGTTATTAATAACTTCAAGTTTTTCTTTTTCTCCTTAAGTAGAATAGAATGCATAGAAAGAAATTAACATTGTGTAGTAAATATATTTTTTCACATTCCTCGAAGTACTAGCTATCCACACAGGAAAGAAAAATCAGATACCCCATAGGTTATACTATAGTCAAAATTATATTAGACATGATAAGACCAGAGGAAACTATAGAACAACATGTGAATTTCATGAACATGCATGTAATAGATCAGTTTTAGAATGGCAAGACTATTTTTCTGTGATTTTTAATATTTAAGAAATAGATTAAAATGTCAAGTTAGACAGGGCCTCTAAATGGCAGCAAATATAGTGGAATTAACTCATTGGTCTTTACCTGGAATAAGAGATGTCATATGTTTCTTGATAAACAGATAAATCTTTATAGAATTAGTAGATTATTAAATTGACAGCATACATGTGTTTCATAAGGAACACGTGATGCTTATGCATAGACATCAGAATGGCAAAGCACATTTGTTGTGAAAGATAATTAGAAGTAATAGAACTCTAAGAGTAAGAGACCATTAAGACACAGAAGAGAATTCATGTTGACCAAGTTTGCTTTAGTATTTTAAATTATAATTCACTAACAAATATGATACAATAATTTCTAAAACATTTTCCATATTAAAAAATATTTTAGTATGTTGGCTATAAGGCTGTCTTTATATGAGACAAAGTATCTGTGACTAAGAAATATTAGATAATGCTCTCCTAAACAAGACATGCATGTCAACAAAGAGAACATACTACAAGGCGTTTTCCCTAGATTAAATGAAATAGTTAATTAATGTCTATATTAAGAGGAAGACTCTAAATTCCTGAGGCATGAATGAGCCAATAAATAGGTTGTACAATCTCAAGCATTTAGTCCTAAACACATACAAACAGAATAAACATTAAATGGATTCACTTAAGTATATATATATATATATATATATATATATATATATATATACTTAAATTTATATATATATACACTTAAATTTGAAATTTACATATGAACTTTGCGAAAAGTTTAATTATTTTAAGAACTCAAAGTTCCTGCAATTATAGGTGAGAAAAGACCAGAATATTCATTACAAGACAGAGTAAATGAGGGCTTACTTATACAGGTTGGTTCAGTATCCCGTTTTCCATTAATGCAGATTGAATATCCATACTCTGCTTTTCTATACATTTGTAACTGATGCTAGAGTTATGATTAAATTCATTCTTCTCAGGTTTATCTGCCACTACTACAGCTAGTCTTGGTGCTTTACACATCTCCAGTTGATCTTTTGCTATCTAAAAATATTTTTCATGAAAAATAAAAACCAATACCAAAGTTAGCTACTATATTAAAATATTAAAAAACAGCTACATAGTCAATGTACAGTGAAACTATGAATTGTACTTATAAATTCTGCTAACCAAAATGCTGAGAGGCACAAAGTAGAGGCAGTTTATGGATGTGACAACTAAGTCTTATGTCAAGTCTTTACCATCTTAGAGTTTGTGTCATGAAGGAATTTGGGTACTTGGCAAAAAGAAGTAAATAGAAAATCCCTGTCTCATATGCTTTACATAAGAAATGATAATGACATCACAAGTTTTTGTTCCATACTTGAAAGCTGTGAAAACATTTACAGTTTTTGCTGTCCCACCCTATTATTTTTCTCCATAACTTAATATATTAAAATAAAAACATATATGGATAGGATACAATAAGTTTCTAGTTAAAATTTCTTTTAAAGAGTGTTTTTAATTTGAGAAAAGTTCAGTTTAATTGCTAGATATGTAAAGTGACCACACTGTAGATAGAGAAAATAAAAGTAATTAGCACAAGTATTGCAATTGTTTTATGAAACAGTATTTAAATATAGACTGAAGTAACTTCATTTCTCAAGACATTTGAGAATTAGTCCTTTCCTTAAGATTGTTTCCCATGAAGACAAAGTTGATGTTCTGCAAGGTAAGAGGGAGAAAATAGAGTCAAGGCAGAATGGTGACTATGTGATGGATTTGTTTATGAAAAATATCATATTTGTAAGAAGAAAGGTAGGGATATTAATAATAACACTGTAACAGGCTAACGAGTTTTGTACAGTAGGATTGTCTGCAGCACATCTTGGGATAGTTGGAGTGCTTGTTTTGCCAGCATATATACTAAAACTGGAATGATACAGAGATGATTAACATGGTCCCTGTGCGAGGATGACATACAAATCCAAATTCAAGATAGCTGGAAAGACTCATATGAACGTTGACCATAGACATATTAACCTATGGCCAAAGCACCGAAGTCTGAACAAATCATAAAGCTGAACATTGCAAGGTAGAATGCAAAATTGATTTCTTATGAATGACATGTGTCAGATTATGTCCCTTATAAAATTGTTAAACAGATTTAAGACAGTCATGAGCATAGGTTTTAAAGGATTGAAAGTGGTGCTTTGACATAATGGGCTTGAGGAATAATAAATAGAAGTCCTGTTTTATATGACAATAGTTTTCAGAGTTGGTTGTCTTTCTGGATATGGAGAGTGTGTACTAAACAAGATGGGGGTAAGTGCCCTTTTCAAAAGAACTCCATGTTTCCATGACATTATCAAATACTTAAAACTGTAATGATTAGTAAGACTTACAACAGGGACCAATTATTTGAAGGAATGTTGAATGTAGAATAGACAGAAGCATCACAGAAGCTCTGAAAAAGCAAAGCTTGTTATAGGAGTAGGAAATGCATGATTTGCAGACTTTGTTTAATACCATTTTAGGACCTGAAATTAAAGTGTTATATAATAACAGCAATGGTATTTTTGTAATGTAGTCATATCTTTTTGGGTATTAGTGTTCATACTTTACATTTCATTCACATGAAAATTTATAACTAAAAACTAAATTTGGCAGGATAAATAATAAACATTTATAGATTGTAGTATTAATTCTATTGATCTGTGGACATGCATCAAGATATAAACAGTAAGTCTGGGTTTATATCAAAACTAAATGTCTCTAAAGATATTACTAACTGCAAAATATGTATTAGGAAATAGTTCTTCAATAAAAATTTTAGACTTTATGAAGTTTTAATTTGAGGCACACAGACTCATCAACACATTCAGGAAACTGTGTCCACCTCCCACTAATGCAAGAAATTGACACATGTCCAATCATTGTGAAGGTTTCTGCACAAGTAAATTCCACTGAATGTCTGTGGTGTTATGGAGGGACAGAAAACTTGACAGATCCATGCTCAAGTTCAGGAATGTCTCCACATGTTCTTTCCTCCTGTGTAGGTATTTCACATAATTTACTTATAATTAAAGCATCACATGAGATGCAAAATATTTTTAAGAATTTATATTGTTAATCAACAGCAAATATTGGCAGGGTGGTCTACTTCCTATGAACACACCGGATTTTATTGGGTACCTTTTGTAGAAATCTTGGTTTGCAATCATATTCCACCATGTCACTATGGATGTATTTTATTTCTTTGTTCCCTTAGTTTTCCCATTGAGTAGTTCAGAATATTGATCACAGGATCTTACTTGACCTATTGTAGAAATAATGTGTTCCTATAAATCCATCTTACAATATAAAACTCTAGTAAATGGATAAATTTAAGTAATTATCCACAACATCACTTTTAATAACACTTTAAAATAAAAAAGTATGTACACTACATTCACATTCCACAGTTGTAATACACTTAATAGAATAAGGTTGCAGTCATATAGAAGGTGAAACAATGTTTGGTAAACTTGATACTTTGAAGATATATGCAAATCATTCAGCAATGGAGTTACATCAATGATAGATATTTTCACTTTTACTAGTAATATTTTAACATAAAATTATTACTTTGTAAAAAAATCTATGCACTATAGAAAGTGTATAATCAATCAATTTGTTTAATAGCTGCTATTAATTAAAAACTTCTTAAACACTGTTTGGAATCTATGCAATATATTTTTATGCACATGCCTTCAAAATGCCAGCATTAATGATAATGTAGACAAAATGAAAGAAGTGTCTTCTAACTCAGCTGTTATTTCTGCATGTGCTTTTTTTGAGACAATACATTTATTTAGAGGGTGAGAACGTCTTTTCACTAGAAACAGAATGAACAATCATCCACAGAGCTTTACTTTTTATTTAATTTTTATTTTCTATATTCTATGTTTACATTCCACAGTTCCCGCCCACCATATGTCCCATAATTCCTCTCCCCCCCAACTATTTCCCAATCATCCCCCCCACGATTTCTCTGTTCTGGGTCTACAAAACTGGATCCAATCTTTACAGGCCCAGGGTCCTCTCCTTTCTTCTTCTTGGGAGTCATTTGACTTGCTAATTGTGCCTTGAGTATTTAGGGCTTCTGGGCTCATTAATATCCACTTATCAGTGATTCCATTTCATGTGTATTCTTTTGTGATTGGGTTAGCTCACTTAGGATGATATTTTCCAGATCTAACCATTTACCTACAAATTGCATGAGTTCATTATTTTTAATTGCTGAGTAGTACTCCATTGTATAAATATACCACATTTTCCTCTTTTGAGGGATATCTGGGGCTCCTTCCAATTTCTGGCTATTATAAACAAGGCTGCTATAAACATAGTGGAGCATGTGTCTTTATTGTATGCAGGGGAATCCTCTGGGTATATGCCCAGGAGTGGTATGCCAGGGTCCTCTGGAAGGGACATGCCCAATTTTCTGAGGAACCGCCACACTGATTTCCAGAGCGGTTTTACCATTTTGCAATCTCACCAACAGTGGAGGAGTGTTAACACATTTAAAACACATTTTGAGAATCAACTTAACCTGGTATTAACCTTGCAAATAAGTGACTGTATATTATCCACATTACACAGGTCCTTTGTGGATATCTATATCTCTAAAATTGCTTTTGACTATAGACATACTGCAAAACCGAGGAATAGTAAGAAAATAAAAATAAACTTCTGAATCTCATTGAAAAAAATATAAAACAGATACATTACACGTAGGGAAACTAGGGGACCATTCGAAGTGGTACTATTGCACTGAATTTGGTCCAATTCTCTGTCCTGGTCAGCAAGTGCATTTTAACAAATGTCCAACTGTATATTTTTCTTTCTTGGGATAAACAACTAACCACAGGTCTAATTTGGGAATGTTGCATTCTATTTCTTAAAAATAAGCTGACACAAGCCTGATATAGCTGTCACCTGGGAGGCTCTGCCAGTGCATGACAAATATAGAGGGGGGCCCTCTCAGCCAACCATTGAACTGAGTGGTCCCCAATGGAGGAGCTAGAGAAAGACCAAAGGAGCTGAAGGAGTCTGCAGTGCCATAGGAGGAACAACAATTTGAATCACCCAGTACCCCCCCAGAGCTCCCAGGGACTAAACCACAAACCAAAGAGTACACATGGAAGGACCCATGGCTCCAGATGCATATGCAGCAGAGGATTGGCTTGCTGGACAATAAAGGGAGAAGAGACACTTGGTCCTGAGAAGACTAGATGCCCCATTACAGGGGGATGCCAGGACAAGGAAGTGGGAGTGGGTAGATTGTGAGCAGGGGAAGGGGGAATGGGTTAGGGTGTTTTGGGGGGCATAAAAGGGGATATTTGAAATATAAATAAATTGTATATCTAATAAAAATAAAATAAGATAATTAGAATCTACAGTCAATCATTGAAAAGTAATCTTAGCTCTCTCATGTAGATTCATGGCCATATAAAAAATGCTGCATATTAGTTTTAGTATAGTCCCTAAATCAATATGGAAACCTCTGAGAAATGTAAAATTATACAATGTATTAGGTACAAAATTAATTAATAAAATCAACTTAATTGTATTGGATATAACTAGCTGTAAAAATTCTAAATGTTAAAGTCATAACTCAAAATACAAAATTCTTTTTCCATATCTGAAATTAGTGTGATCATGTATCTAAATATCAAAATTATTTTAGTTTGATTTATGAGAAAGTCGATCACATAATTTAGTTCTCATGCATCTGAGGTCAGAAAAATAAAATTATTTTAAGTTAAAAATAAAAAGAATATGCAAAGCATTTACATTAAACCCCTTTTGTACTTCCAATTTATATTAATAACTATTTGGCCACTATTTTTATTTCTATTAAGAACATGCAGCAATCTTCATTCTAACACATTTTTTCTTATAAACAGTCACCAAACCCCAAAACTACCATGGATGACAAGAAGTGCATACTGAAGTAAGCCTGTTATGGTTGTCTTTTGGAAGTGCCCTGCCAGAGCCTTACAGATACAGAGATGAATACTAACAGCCATTAAGCTGAGCACAGCGTTCACAATGGAGGAGTTGGAGGGCAGACTGGAGGAACGGGGGTTGGGGGGAGTTGCACCCCTATGGGAAAAACTAACATGTTAGCTAACCAGACACTCCAGGGCTCCAAGGGACTAAGCCATCAACCAAGAGGTACAAATGGTTCCATCCAAAAGATTGGCAGAAGAATGTCTTGTTGGTCCTCAGTGGGAGGAGAGGTCCTTGTTCCTGTGAATGCTCAATAGAGGCCCCAGTGTGGGGAAATCGAGTGGGGGTCATGGGAGTGGGTTGGGTGGAGGAGCATATTCTTAAAGGCAGGGTATACAAGGATGGGCTTTCATCAGGGAGGTAGGAAATTGGGAAGGGGTATAACCTTTGAAATGAAAATGAAGGATAAATTCAATAAAAAAATAGAAAAAATGTAACAAACTTCATTATAAGAAATTTTTGTCAATGTTTGGCACTTTGAGGGGGTTACCAAAATATAAACATACAAACAAAAATGTTTAAAACATATTTTTTTTCGAATTTCCTTCTTTCCTAATTTAAACATAGATAATTAGAATTTTAAAATTAGGTTGATGTAGAAAAGGTAATTCATTCTTTCAAACTCAAGTGTTAGTATATAATCAGTAAGAAATTTGAAAGACAAACTTTAAAACTATTATCTAAGGAACAAAAATCACTTTCTTTGGGTTGTCAAATGAAATTTAGAGGAGTGTAGCTTTTGCAAGGTGCCTGAGACACTCTGACAATACTCTCTAGGTGATTCCTTTGTTTTAATATTGAGTTTCAGATTAATTGCTGGGGAAGACAGCCCATTTCTTCTATAAAATGATTAAAATAATCTACAACTGATGTTTTATTTGGTTTTATTAAAATTTATGTATTTTTTGCTTATTTTGCATTAATATACTTATTAACATAGCATAATACTCTGTATTAATGTAAATAAAATTCAGCTTTTCTATGTACTCTAATAACCATAACTCACGAGATGTGATTCAACGACCTTTGTGAGCTGATGTACACTGAGAAAATTGTTACCCTTTGAAAGCATAAATACTAGTGCTGATGTATGGAAATGTATCAATTTATATTCCTTGTATAGTTTTCAAAGTTTTCTGTAAATACTACTTAAATTGAGTGGACTGGATGATGATGATAAGGGCAATAATTATGACGAAGGTGAAGGTGATGATATCAATAATTCATTATTATTATTATTATTATTATTATTATTATGTCATCATAATGGAAACATTCCCAGATTATTTGAAATAAGCCTGGAAAATGGTCAGTGTTGTCCAGTTTTCCACTGCATGGTTGAGGCTAGAACACTTGACTTCCAATATGCATATCTTCTTCAAATTTTAGAAACTTATATTATGCCAATAATATGTTCCCATTGTGATTAGTCTTTATTAAATTTGGAATATAGCAACATCTTAGCACATCAGTTTTTACTGTTGTCTGACTTACTCCCATATCCTTTTCTATAGGTTCACATTTCAGATGAGGAGTCATTGAAAAGTCTGTGCAAATTTGGAGGGTAGCAGTTTCTTTGAGATTGAAATATTCCATCCTTCTGAGAAGCAACTTAAACAGGAAGGTAAACGAATCAAAACAACTTTGGGGAACCCCTGAAACTGGCCAGATTCAGCAGGTCCCTCCATTCCAGAGTAAACAAGCTAACTAGGTTGTTTAGAGTCACGCTCAGGCAAGCACAGTTGCAAAGAAGACACTCAGACCACCCTAGATGCAAAATTAAAAGACTGAGACCATATCAGCTGCTTGCAAAAACCAGGAACCTTCCCAGCTTTCTCAAAAGGGTTCATTAAATAGATACTCCACAATATATTTTTTCCAGTTGTGAAATATAATCCAAGGCCCCAGCTTTTTTGAACAGTCAAGTATGTTGGGTGGACATTGATGAAACAGCTCTTTTTGAGTCATTTCTGATCCTATAAGTAACCTCTCACCAGTATTTCTATAAGTAAACCAATCAAAGTCATGTATCACAAAGTTGGTCTTTGGTGGTATCTGTATTTTAGTCTGTCATGGCCTCCATGGGAGAGATGCTGCTACTTTAAGTCTCAGTCTACTATATTCAGATATCTCTGATGTTGGTGCAAAATGGAGGACTCAATTTTCCAGTATGGCTTCTCCTTCTCTGACCTTGTCTGAGGAGGTCAACACAACAAGTGCTCTGCCTGGGGAAGCTTGAATAGTCCTTGGCTGACACAAAAGTTCAAATTCCTTTTTTTCTGATCAGAACCCACCCAGCAACCTACCCAGTACCTGAGATTCCTGAAATGGCTCTCCATACAAAGGAGACATTCACAGCAATTTAACCTCTAGTTAATGATTTTACAATCACCCTGAAAATTTCTATCTACCCTCCAAGTTTCAGACATAACCCTTGTTCACATTGAATAACATGTATACATACAAATCCACCTGGAGAAAAGGTATGTCTACAAAGTAAGATCATCTAAGAGAGTTGATTCATTAAAATCCTCAGAGAAAGCCTCTTATTCCCATGCACCCACTCTCCACTGAACTGGGACCTTGCAAATCCCACTGATTACTGACTGCATTTCATCCTTCCAGCATGATGTGCAGTGGTGCCTGGACCTCCTAAGGTCTTCCTGATTTGATATGTGAGTTATGTCTTGGGTATTCAGAGCTTTTGGGCTAATATCCACTTATCAGTGACTTCATTCCATGTGTGTTCTTTTGTGATTGGGTTGCCTCACTTAGGATGATATTTTCTAGTTCCAACCAAATGCCTAAGAATTTCATGAATTCATTTTTTAATTGCTGAGTAGTATTCCATTATGTAAATATGCCACATTTTCTGTATCCATTCCTCCATTGAGGGGCATCTGGGTTCTTTCTAGCTTCTGGCTATTGCTGCTATCAACATAGTGGAGCATCTGTCCTTATTGCATGCCAGGGAATCCTATGGGTATATGTCCAGGAGTGGTTTAGCTTGGTCCTCCAGAAATGTCATACTCAGTTTTCTGAGGAATCCCCAGACAGATTACCAGAGTGGTAGTTCCAGCTTGAATACCCACCAGCAATGGAGGAGTATTCCTCTTTCCCTACATCCTTGCCAACACCTGCTGTCTCCTGAGTTTTTAAACTTAGTAATTCTGAATAGTGTGAAGTGAAATCACACTAGGTGTGTTGTTTTGATTTGCATTTCTCTAATGACTAATGATGCTGAATATTTCTTAAAGTGCTTCTTATCCATTTGAAGTTCTTCAGGTGAAAATTCTTTCTTTAGCTCTGAATCCCATTTTTAATAAGGTTACTTGGTTCTCTGGATTCTATCTTCTTGAGCTCTTTGGATATATTGGACATTATTCCTCTGTCCAATGGAGGTTTGATGAAGATCTTTTCCCAATTTGTTGCTTGCCATTTTGTCCTTTTGGCAGTGTCCTTTGTCTTACAGAAACTTTGTAATTTTATGAGGTCCCATTTGTCAATTCTCAATCTTAAAGCATAAGCTATATGTGTTCTGTTGAGAAACATTTCCCCTGTGCCCATGTCCTCAAAGGTCTTCCCCAGTTTCTTTTCTATTAGTTTCAGTGTGTCTGGTTTTATGTGGACGTCTTGATCCCTTTGGAATTGAGCTTAGTACAAGGAGATAAGGATGGGTCAATTTGCATTCTTCTTCATGCTGACCTCCAATTGAACCAGCACCATTTCTTATAAATGCTATCCTTTTTCCACTGGATGGTTGTAGCTCCTTTATCAAAGATCAAGTGACCATAATTCTGTGCATTCATTTCTGGACCTTCAAATCTATTCCATTGATCTACTTACCTGTCACTGTACCAATACCATGCAGTTTTTAACACAATTGATCTGTAGTACTGCTTGAGTTTTGGGATATTGATTTCCCCCAAATTCTTTTATTGTTGAGAATAGTTTTAATTATCCTGGGTTTTTGTTATTCCAGATGAATTTGATCTTTCTAAATCTATGAAGAATTGATTTGGGATTTTGATGGGGATTGCATTGAATCTGTAGATTTCTTTTCACAAGATGGCTATTTTTACTATATTAATCCTGCAAATCTAATAGCATGGAAGATTTTTCCATCTTCTGAGGTCTTCTTCGATTTCTTTCTTCAAAGCCTGGAAGTTCCTGTCATACATATCTTTCACTTGTTTGGTTAGAGCCACACCAAGATACTTTATATTGCTTTTGGATATTGTGAAGGGTGATATTTCCCTTACTTCATTCTCAGCCTGCTTGTCCTTTGAGTATAGGAAGGCTACTGATTTGCCTTAGTTTATTTTATAACAAGCCATTTTGCTGAAGTTGTTTATCAGCTGCCGGAGTTCTCTGGTTGAGTTTTTGGGGTCACTTAAGTATACTATCATATCATCTGCAAATAGTGATATTTGACTTCTTTTCCAATTTGTATCCCTTTGACCTCCTTATGTTGTCTAATTGCTCTGGCTAGAACTTCAAGTACTATATTGTAAAGATATGGAGAGAGAGAGAGAGAGAGAGAGAGAGAGAGAGAGAGAGAGAGAGAGCAGCCTTGTCTAGTCCCTGATTTTAGCGGGATTGTTTCAAGTTTCTCTCCATTTAGTTTGATGTTGGCTATCTGTTTGCTGTAAATTGCTTTTACTATGTTTAGGTATGGGCCTTGAATTTCTGCTCTTTCCAAGACTTTGAGCATGAAAAGATGCTAAATTTTGTCAAATGCTTTTTCAGCATCTTATCACAGCACATTTCTTGAACACCGTAATTTCACGCAGCCAAGCTGCAATCCAGGCAGAGGCTGTGTGATATTTACTGGGGAACGCCTTGTTTGGCAGGGCTGTTCAAGGTGAATGCCGCTGTGGGCCTCCTTGGCTGCAGATAGAGCTGAGCTGAAATTTCTCATGGCAAGCTGTGTGACCTGTTTCTGACCTGTTCTTTTACTTACAAGATGTCCCTGCCAGCCGGAGGTGCGAGCATCCAGGCGTGATAGTTCACTCAGAGTTTATTCTTTGAGCTACGGTACTGGCCATGATTTACCCTCTGGAGATCCATTGCTTTGCTTTTAATCAGCTGTACAGTTATTACCTAGATACATTAAAGAATTAACCTCCAAACAATATCTATTATTTGTGTAGTTAGCTGGCTTTGGCACTCTGACATGGAAACCATCAGTTAAGTAAAGTTTCAAAGTAAACCTGAGGGGGTCTTACAAGAAGGAAGCAAGATATTAAACTAAAACTGCACTAACAATACCTAGCCCTGTTACATAGTGGTTTCCAAGGACTCTTGAACTACTAGCTTATCATTAACTACAGAGGGACGCGATGACTTTGTGTGTATTCTCTAACGTTCATACCTGATTGATTTTGTATTTCCTTGTGCCAGATACTCATGGTAACCATTCTTTGTATACATTTCCCTGGATACATTTTTTCTTCAGTAATGTAATACCAACTTGTATAAAAATTCCTGCCTCAGAACAGTAAAGTGCATTCAGACGCATTCAGATCTTGTGTGTGTCTGTCTGTCATTCGCCGGACCTGTACCTTCCTGCATACCAAAGACCCTGATTCCCCATGGGAGTGTGTGTTCCGACTGAGTCGGTCCGTGGCAGCTGGCGCCTCAGAACAGGGACAAATTGGGCAGGTAAACTTTCCTTTTTTCTTTCTTTCTTTCAAGGTAACAGGCCAGATCTTGCGAGGGAGCCGCGGTCCCGCCAGTAAAGGATCACCGGTTAAGTGCAAGTAATCTGATATCATGGGGCAGACCGAGTCAAAGCAGGAACGAATGTTCTTTTCAGTGTTTAAGTATATGATGGCTAGCAGAGGATTTAAAGTTTCAGAAAGTACAACCAGGGAGTTCTTTGAGATACTCCTTAAGCAGTTGGCTTGGGAAAATGCTAATGCTTTATGCCAAGATTTGATAAGGCCTATTAGAAAGACAGGAACAGTGCAGGACTATGTGAAAGCCTGCGTTGATGCCTCACCAGCCGTAGTCCAAGGTATGGCCTACGCTGCAGCTATGAAGGGAGAGAAATTCAGCGCCTATGTTAAAAAGACTTATGGTAAAGGAGGGAAAGGAACCCCCAAGCCCACTTGTTTTAAATGTGGGAAATCAGGACATATGCAAAAGCAATGTCCAGAGAACAAAAAGAGGGACTCCAATAGAAAGGGTCTTCCCCCAGGAGTATGCCCTCGTTGCCAAAAAGGCAAGCACTGGAAAAATGAGTGCAAGTCTAGGTTCCACAAGGATGGAACACCCCTTAATGGGGAAAAGAAGGAGGAGGAATCAAAAAACTAAATCAGGGGCAGCCTCTCAGCCCTGAACTCGAAAGAGAGGAAACTGCTGTAGTTACATCAGGGAGTCCTCTGAATCCTGAGGCTCCTGAATTTACTAGACATGATTTGCCTAGAGCTACTCCTGGTAGTGCTGGTTTAGATTTAGCCTCTTGTAATGATGTAATATTCTCTAGATGGGATGGTGTCTCTTTAGTCTCTACGTCTACCTTGGGAACTCTGCCACAGGGAACTGTGGGATTAATAATTGGCCGTAGTTCAAATTATAAAAAGAATTTTGAAGTGTTGCCTGGTGTGATCGATAGTGATAGCACAGGAGAAATAAAAGTCATGATTAGACCATTAAAAGAAACTATACAAATTCATAAGGGGCAGAGAATAGCTCAGCTTCTGCTCCTGCCTTATCTTAACTTACCTAATCCAATCTTAAAGCGTGAATGTGGACAAGGGAAGTTTGGTTCTACAGATGTTGTGGCATGGGTCCAAAATATTGGTATGGAAAGACCTTTTAAAGCAGTTAGAGTAAATGGAAAGTTGTTTCAAGGACTTTTAGATACAGGGGCAGATAAGACTTGTATAGCAGGAAAGGATTGGCCTTCGTCTTGGCCATGTAAGAGGACTTCTTCTTCTTTGTTAGGTTTAGGGACAGCTTTTAATGTGGCTCAAAGTTCACAGTTTCTGAAATGGGAATTGGAAGGAAAGACAGGAATGATTCAGCCTTACGTTGTTCCTTCTCTACCCTTTTCCTTGTGGGGAAGAGACATGATGGGTGACATGGATGTAAAATTAGTCACCTCAGATAATCTGAGTGAACAGCATTTTTCATAGGGGCCGCTGAGGGCTTGTTGTATGCAGACAAATTAAGTTGGAAATCAGAGCAGCCTGTATGGCTTAATCAGTGGCCCCTAACAGAAGAAAAAATACAGGCTATAGAACAACTTGTGCAAGAACAATTAGAAAAAGGACATCTTGAAGAAAGTAATAGTCCTTGTAACACTCCCATATTTGTAATAAAGAAAAAATCTGGGAAGTGGAGATTGCTACAGGACCTTAGGGCAGTAAATGCTACCATGGAAGATATGGGAGCATTGCAGCCAGGACTGCCCTCTCCAGTGGCAGTTCCTGCAGGATGGGATGTGATAGTAATTGATTTGCAAGATTGCTTTTTTACTATAAAACTACATCCTGAGGATTGTAAAAGTTTTGCTTTTAGTGTGCCAGCTGTAAATTTGAGAAGGCCATATAGAAGGTATCAATGGAAAGTGTTGCCTCAAGGAATGAAAAATAGTCCGACATTATGTCAAAAATTTGTGGATCAAGCTTTAGTATTGATTAGAAAAAAATATCCTGAAGCTTACTTTGCCCACTTTATGGATGACATCTTGATTGCTCATCAATCACCATCAATTAACAAGGAAATATTACTTTATACAATTGAACATTTTACCAAATTTGGATTAGTAATAGCCCCAGATAAGATACAAAAGAATAGACCTTTAAGTTATTTGGGACAGTTAATTCATGATGACTATATTGCCTCACAAAAGGTGTCTATAAGAGTAGACAAATTAAGGAATTTAAATGATTTTCAGAAATTATTAGCAAATATTAATTGGATTAGACCTTTTTTGAAAATTACTACAGGAGAATTAAGTCCTTTGTTCCAACTATTACAAGGGGATACTGATCCTAAGTCTCCAAGAGTTATGACTCAAGAAGCCATAAAAGCTTTAGCATTGGTGGAGGAAAACTTAAATGATGCAAAGGTAAAGCAGATATCTTATGATAAAGAGTGGGACTTGATAATTTTTAAAACACCTTACACTCCCACTGGATGCTTATGGCAGGATGGTGTGTTGGAATGGATACATTTACCTCATGTGCAACAGAAAATGTTGGCTTCCTATCCATATATGTGCTCATTATTGATTAATAAAGGAAGAATGAGATCCAGGGAACTATTTGGTAGAGAAATGCATAATATTATTTTACCATATAATAAAAGGCAATTTGAAATACTATTGATGGAAGATGATGATTGGGGAATTGCATTGCAAGGTTATACAGGACAAATTAAATATCATTATCCTAAACATCCTTTAATTGAATTTTTTAAGGAAACAGAAATAATTTTCTCAAATAAATGTTCCTCACAACCTTTGGAGTCTGCCCTATGCATATTCACAGATGGCTCCTCTAATGGGAGGTCCGTGGTTTATGTACCAGGACAAAAGCCTCTGATAGAGGAAGGTGTGCAGACTTCTGCTCAGCAAGCAGAGATAAGAGCAGTTCTACTTGCTTTTCAAAATTTTACAGAAAAATTTAATCTTTATACGGATTCAAAGTATGTGGTTAATTTGTTTCCAGCCATAGAAACAGCCTTGCTTTCAGGGCAGTCTCAAATTTTAAATTTATTACAGCAATTGCAAAATACGATTAGAAAAAGAGTAGAAAAATTTTATGTAGGACATATACGGGGTCACTCTAATTTACCAGGCCCCCTTAGTAAAGGAAATTATATGGCTGATGCGTTAACTAGAGGAACAGTTATGAATGTATTAGAGGCAAAGAATAGTCATGAGCTACATCATCAAAATGCTCTTGCTTTAAGAAGGATGTTTCATATTACTAGAGAACAAGCCAGACAGATAGTTAAGGATTGTGGTAATTGTCCTCAAGTTTACCATCCACAAAAAATGAGAGTAAATCCCCGAGGCCTTAAGGCATTAGCTTTATGGCAAATGGACGTTACACATATCCCTGAATTTGGAAAATTGGCTTATGTTCATGTGACAGTGGATACTTATTCTCATGTGCTGTTTGCCTCTGCTAGAAGTGGAGAAGCTGTGAAAGATGCAATTCAACATCTTGTACAAAGCTTCATGATGATGGGAAAGCCATTGAGAATTAAGACAGATAATGCTCCAGCTTATACATCTAAGGCTTTTGCCTCTTTTCTGCGAGCATGGGATATACACCATACCACAGGAATACCATATAATCCCCAAGGACAGGCAATAATTGAGAGATCTCACCAAACTTTGAAAAATCAGATTGAACGCCTCAGGGCTGCTAATAAATATTTTTCTCCCCATCATCTTTTGAATCATGCTCTTTTTGTGATAAATTATTTGAATACTGATGAACAAGGAAACTCCCCTGCTATGAAACATTGGGAAGGAATAAAAGGAGAACAACTTCCACAAGTAATGTGGAAAGACTTATTAACCGGATCCTGGAAAGGACCGGATGCTCTAATTTCTTCTGGAAGAGGGTATGCTTGTGTTTTTCCACAGGATGCAGATAGTCCAATCTGGATCCCAGACACGCTCATCCGGCCGTTTAACCAGAGGGCCTCTATTGAGGAATCAGAGGAGAAAGCAGAGACTGAAAAAGAAGAAGATGCTGAGAATGATGATGGGACTTGATCTTGCTGTTCTACGGGAGACCTCAACTGCTGCTGAACCATCACAGGAGTCAAGGGAGGATCTGCCCACCTGGGGACAGCTGAGGAGACTCGCCCGAGAAGCGCAGCAAATGATCGCTAGCACCAGAAAGCAGTTATCAACAGAAAATATGTTTCTTGCTATGTTTGTTATCCTTTCTATGCAAATGTGTCCTGTGTCTGCAGTTTCATATTGGGCTTATGTTCCTCATCCCCCACTTCTTCATCCCGTGGGTTGGGGGGAGAATGTAAATATTAGAGTAATGACCAATGATACTGGACTTATGGGGGGACATGCTACTCTTTCCTCCCATCTAACCTCTACTCCATTTAGATATAAGGGGATGTCAGACTCTGCTCCGATTTGCATTGATTTAGCTAGATCGGGGTCTATGGGTTGTCTTTCTCTTGCCTATAAAACTATTCTTGCTGATGCTCCAGATAAATCGCCTCCAGCGAAAGAACCTCCATATCATAGAAAATTTATGTGGGAAATTAAACTAAAGATTTTGGGGACTAATTTTCATAATGAAACCTTTGAGAAGTTATTTAAGGACATTCCTTTAGATTCATGTTCCCGGAACTATAAAGATAAAGATAAGATGTGGGAGCCTCCTCGGAGTTATGAAAGACCAAGTTGGCTTAAATGTGGTTTTGAACATTGGGCTATAGCACATACTCCCTGGAAGAATCAAGAGAAGATTTATGATTATTCCGTAGCCATACCAAGTAATAACTATAGAGCTTTTCTTCTTGGTGAAAAATTACAGTATCATGGATATAAACCTGAAAGGTTTACTTTAGAACCTATTAATAGATGGTATACACCAGGATGGGTAGAACCTATCTATGTTAGTCATTCTCCTTCAGGTGATGTTTTGAATACATTTCCAGGACTATTTAGACTTCTTGCTGCATCAGATATAATTTACTTTAAGAAGCCTCTGGAGTCTAGACCTCTTCCTGTAGCAATTAGATCTTGTTTGAGCTATTCTTATAGTATACTTGCTGGAAAAGATACAGATTTAATCATTACTAAATTAGGGCACTCTTATGAGGTTCACTGTTCCGAATGTATATTGACTAATTGTATTGATCATAAGTTGATTGAATCCTATTCACGCATTGTGATATTACAAAGGCCTTCTTACGTAATGCTTCCTGTAGATCTAAAGGATGAAGCTTGGTTTGACAATGAGGCTTTACAGGTAGTTACTAGAATTAGTGAGCTTATTAGGCCAAAGCGTTTTGTAGCAGCTTTAATGTTAGGTATCAGTGCCTTGATAGCTATTGTAACTTCACTTACAGTTTCATCAGTTGCTTTAGTCTCAGAAATGAAGACTGCACACTTTGTTAATGATTTGAATAAGAATGTTTCTTTGGCACTGGTAAAACAAGAGGTTATAGATAAGAAATTAGAAGCAAAAATTGATGCTCTAGAGGATGTAGTTCTGCAGTTAGGACAAGAGATAGAAAATATTAAGGTTCAGCTTTCCACCAGATGTCATGCCAGCTTTCGATACATATGCGTAACGCCATTAATCTATGACAAACAACATAATTGGACTCTTACAAAAAATCATTTGTTGGGAATTTGGAAAGATAATAATATTTCACATGATATGGCTCAATTAAAAACTCAAATTGCCGTTATGAGTAAAGCACAAGATGGATCAGTTAACTTAGAGAATTTGGCTCAGGCTTTTAGTTCTGGTTTGAAGTCTCTGAACCCTGTAACTTGGTTACATTGGATTGTTGTCGTTGCCGTGGCTGCAGGGGTAATCTTTCTTTTTCTTCTTATCCTTCCAATAATTTTCAAACTAGTCTTCTCCTCCATTTCTGCTGCCAAAAGAGATATTCATGAGCTCAAATTAAAAAATAAAAAAGCGGGAGATATCACGGCGCATTTCTTGAACACCGTAATTTCACGCAGCCAAGCTGCAATCCAGGCAGAGGCTGTGTGATATTTACTGGGGAACGCCTTGTTTGGCAGGGCTGTTCAAGGTGAATGCCGCTGTGGGCCTCCTTGGCTGCAGATAGAGCTGAGCTGAAATTTCTCATGGCAAGCTGTGTGACCTGTTTCTGACCTGTTCTTTTACTTACAAGATGTCCCTGCCAGCCGGAGGTGCGAGCATCCAGGCGTGATAGTTCACTCAGAGTTTATTCTTTGAGCTACGGTACTGGCCATGATTTACCCTCTGGAGATCCATTGCTTTGCTTTTAATCAGCTGTACAGTTATTACCTAGATACATTAAAGAATTAACCTCCAAACAATATCTATTATTTGTGTAGTTAGCTGGCTTTGGCACTCTGACATGGAAACCATCAGTTAAGTAAAGTTTCAAAGTAAACCTGAGGGGGTCTTACAAGAAGGAAGCAAGATATTAAACTAAAACTGCACTAACAATACCTAGCCCTGTTACATAGTGGTTTCCAAGGACTCTTGAACTACTAGCTTATCATTAACTACAGAGGGACGCGATGACTTTGTGTGTATTCTCTAACGTTCATACCTGATTGATTTTGTATTTCCTTGTGCCAGATACTCATGGTAACCATTCTTTGTATACATTTCCCTGGATACATTTTTTCTTCAGTAATGTAATACCAACTTGTATAAAAATTCCTGCCTCAGAACAGTAAAGTGCATTCAGACGCATTCAGATCTTGTGTGTGTCTGTCTGTCATTCGCCGGACCTGTACCTTCCTGCATACCAAAGACCCTGATTCCCCACGGGAGTGTGTGTTCTGACTGAGTCGGTCTGTGGCACATCTAATGAAATTATCATGTGGATTTTTTTCTTTGCGTTTGTTTTTGTAGTGGATTGCGCTGATGGATTTCCTTATATTGAACCATCCCTGCATCCCTGCGATGAAGCCTACTTGATCATGTTGGATGATCGTTTTGATGTGTTCTTGGATTCGCTTAGCAAGAATTTTATTTAGTATTTTTGCATCGATATTCATAAGGGAACTTGGGCTGAAGTTCTCTTTCTTTGTTGGATCTTTGTGTGGTTTTGGTATCAGCCTCATTGTGGCTTCGTAGAATGAGTGGGAGTTGGGTAGAGTTTCACCTGTTTCTATTTTGTGGAATAGTTTGAAGAGTATTGGTGTTAGGCCTTTGAAGGTCTGATAGAATTCTGGACTGAATCCATCTGGTCCTGTGATATTTTTGGATGGAAGACTTTCTATGACTCCTTATATTTCTTTAGGGTTTATGGGACTATTTAGTTGATTTATTTGATCCTTATTTAATTTTGGTGTTTGGTATCTGTCTAGGAATTGTCCATTTCCTTCTGATTTTCCAGTTGTTGAGTATAGACTTTTGTAGTAGGATGTGATGATTTTTTGATTTCCTCTGTCTCTGTTGTTATATCTCCATTTTCGTTTCTAATTTTGTTAATTTGGATACTGTCTCTGTGCCCTTTAGTTAGTCTGGCTAAGGGTTTATCTATCTTGTTGATTTTCTCAAAGAACCAGTTCCTGGTTTTTTGATTCTTTGTATGGTTCTCTTTGTTTCAACTTGATTGATTTTAGCCCTGAGTTTGATGATTTCCTGTCTTCTACTCCTCCTGGGTGAATTAGCTTCTTTTAGTTCCAGGACTTTCAGGTATGCCATTAAGCTGCTAGTGTATGCTCTCTCCAGTTTCTTTTTGGAGGCACTCAGGGCTAAGAGTTTTCCTCTTAGCACTGCTTTCATTCTGTCTGATAGATTTGGGGAAGTTGTTCCTTCATTTTAATGAAATTCTAAAAAATCTTTGATTTCTTTCTTTATTTCTTTCTTGACCAAGGTATTGTTGAGTAGAGTATTGTTCAGTTTCCATGTGTGTGTGGGCTTTCTGCTGTTTTTGTTGCTATTGAAAACCACTTTTACTCCATAGTGATCTGATAGGAGGCACAGAATTAGTTCAATCTTCTTATATTTGTTGAGGTCTGTCTTGTGACCAATTATATGGTCGATGTTGGAGAATGTACCATGAAGTGCTGAGAAAAAGGTACATTCTTTTCCTTTAGGATGAAATGTTCTATATATATCTGTTAAATCTAATTGGTCCAAAGCTTCAATTAGTTTCACTGTGTTCCTGTTTAGTTTCTGTTTTCCCAATTGGTCCTCCTTCTCCAGGAGAGTGGAGAGTTGAAGTCAAGCCACAATTATTGTGTTAGGTGTAATGTGTGCTTTGAGCTTTAGTAAAGATTTTGTAAAAATGAGGGTGCTTTTGCATTTGGAGCATAGTTGATCAGAACTGAGAGTTTTTCTTGGTGGATTTTTCCTTTGACCAGCAAGAAGTGTCCTTCCAAGTCTCTTTTGATGACTTTAAGTTGAAAGTCAATTTTATTTGATACTAGAATGGCTAGTCCGGCTTGTTTCCTGAGACCATTTGCTTGTAAAATTTTCTTCCAACCTTTTACTCTAAGGTAGTGTTTGTCTTTGGTGCTAAGATGTGTTTCCTCTATGCAGCAAATTGTAGAGTCCTGTTTCCATATCCATTCTGTTAATCTATGTCTTTTTATTGGGGAATTGAGTTCATTGATGTTAAGAGATATTAAGTAATAGTAATTATTACTTCCTGTCATTTTTGAAGTTATTTTTATCTTTGAGTGGTTATCTTCTTTTGGGTTTGATGAGAGAAGGTTTATATCTTGCTTCTTCCAGGGTGTGGTTTCCCTTCCTTGTATTGCAGTTTTCCCTCTATTATCCATTGTAGTGCTGGGTTTGTGGAAAGATATTGTACAAATTTGGTTTTGTCATGTAATATCTTGATTTCTCCATCTATGGCGATTGAAAGTTTTGCTAGGTATAGTAGTTTTGGCTGAAATTTGTGTTCTCTTAGAGTCTGCATGAAATCTGCCAAGGATCTTCTATCTTTCTTGGCTCTGGTGAGAAGTCAGTGTAATTCTGATAGGTCTTTTTTAATATTTTACTTGGCCTTTTTCTCTTACTTCCCTTAATATTCTTTCTTTTTTTAGTACATTTGGGGTTTTGATTATTATGTGACAGGAGGTATTTTTGTTCTGGTCCAGTCTGTTCGGAGTTCTTTAGGCTTGTTGTATATTTATAGGCATCTCTCTCTTTAGGTTAGGGAAGTTTTCTTCCATAATTTTGTTGAAGATATTTGCTGGCCCTTTAAGTTGTAAATATTCATTCTCATCTATCCCTATAATCTTTAGGTTTGGTCTTCTCATTGTGTCCTGGATTTCCTGGATGTTTTGGTTTACAAGTTTTTTGCATTTTGCATTTTCTTTGACTGTTGAGTCAATGGTTTCTATGGTATCTTCGCGTCTGAGATTCTTTCTTCTATCTCTTGTATTCTGTTGTTGATATTTGCATCTGTGCCCCTGATTTCTTCCCAAGGTTTTCTATCTCCAAAGTTGTATCCCTTTGTGATTTCTTAGTGGTTTCTATTTCTGTTTTTAGATCCTGGATGGTTTTGCTCAGATCTTTCACTTGCTTGTTTGTGTTTTTATGTAGTTCTTTAAGAGATTTTTGTGTTTCCTCTTTCATGACTTCTGCCTTTTTACCCACGTTCTCCTGTATTTCTTTAAGTGATTTTTGCATTTCCTCCTTATTGGCTTCTATCTTTTGATCCATATTCTCCTGAATTTCTTTAAATGATTTTTGTGTTTGCCTCATAAGGGATTCTAACTTTTGATCCATTTTCTCCTGTATTTCTTTAATAGATTAACTTATGTCCTTCTTGTGTTCCTCTAACAGCATCATGACCAGTGATTTTAGATATATATCTTGTTTTTCTGGTGTGTTGCTATATCCAGGACTTATTGCTGTTGGAGAATTCTATTTGGATGCATCCATATTGCCTTGATTTCTTAGTAATGTTCATAGGTTTGCCTTTTGCCATCTGGTTATCTCTGATACTATTTGGTCCTTAGTCACTAGCTGGTGCTTGACCCCCCTGTGGGCCTATAAGGCTATTTCCCCACCACTATAAGAAATCCAAAAGAATCATTTGGTCTTTCTTCAAAAACATGTCTACAGAAAATTGAAAAATCTAAACAAAATTAATGACTTTTTTGATATATACCATTAATCAATGTTAAATCAAGATGAGGTAAACAATCTAAATAGACTTATAGCTCATAATGAAATAGAAACAGTCATTAAAATTTCCCCAAACCAAAAATAGCCCATGGCCAGATTACATCATAATTTACCTTACTTTCACTGAACTGGTCATACCTGAACTTCCAAATGTTAGGTTGCCAATGTGAGAGCTGGGGGCACCAGTACAAAGGAAAAGTGAGGTATAGACATGTTCAAACACCAAAGATCTCATCTTGAGACTAGAAGGAGTAGAACTGGTCCCTCCTCTTCTTGGGCCTGCAAGTCCATGTGCATGTAGGCTGAGGGACCTCCCACATCTGCCGTCATTGAGTTAATATGTGGCCTGGTGTCATATTACAGGCCTAACTTCCTCTCTTCCTTTAATAACATGTCCAAAAAGCACCTGGAATTCCTCTGTATGAAAATAAAGCCTTCTCAGCACCTCAGCTTCAGGCAATTATGTGTATTCACCCACTTCATCCTGTACCCATTCCCCAAGGTTAATCTAGTTCTTGAAATCTCCTACCCCCAACACAACCCTTTCTCAGAGAATTCCATTTCTCCCCACACTCACTCCCTCCAAGATCCTGGAACACATCAAAATGCTTAACTTTATTCCTTTTAGTCTGGCTGGTGCACAATGGTGGATGGACAAAATGAGGGCAGAATCAGAACTGGGCAAGAACCACAAAATAGAAGCAGCAGAACATACTCAATAAAATACTTGCATTGTGTGTTGAATTCACGAACACATCTAAAAGAAGCCATGAAGTAGTCTTTATATTAGAGAGACAAAAGCTATCATTTGTCTATCAATAATTATAATAACAATAAAAGCTAACTCAAAAAAGAACAATATATATACATTATTAGGTGCAAAGAAAGTGTAACAAAATTTCAACATCCCTTCATGATAAAAGTTCTGGAGAGATTAGTGACCACAGTAGCCTAAATCAGCATGATAAGACATTAACAGCAAACCCATTTTTAGCAGCAAGTTAAGTGAAGCAATAATTCCACTAAAACCTGCAACAAGAAAATCCTGTGCATGATTTCCCTACCTATTCAATATAATACTTGATGTTCTAGATAGATAGATAAGACAACTGAAAGAGATCATGGAAATACAGAGTGTAAAGGAAGAAATCAAATTAACTCTTACTTGATGGTATAAATACTATTTATAAATAACCCAAAATTTCATTGGGAAATTTTGTCTGAGCAAAGTAACTGGATACAAAAATAACTCAGAAATGTGGCAGCTTTCATATATACAAATGATAGATTGAGAAAGAAGTCAAAGTAACTGCCATTCACAATAGTGTTAAATAATGTAAACAATTTTGGGGTAACTCTAATAAAGTCAGTGAAAGGTGCATATAATTAAATATTGAAGTTGTTCAAGAAAGAAATTGAGAAGATATCATAAGACAGTAAGGCATCCCATGTTCATGGCTTGGTATCACACGCGTCTCTTGGACACTGTAATTTCAGACAGCCAAGCTGTAATCATGGTGGAAGCTGTGTGATATTTACTGGGAAAAGCCTTGTTTGGCAGGGCTGTCCAAGGTGAATGTCGCTGTGGGCCTCCTTGGCTGGAGATAGGGCTGAGCTGAAATTTCTCATGGCAAGCTGTGTGACCCTTGTTTCTGACTTGTTCCTTTACTTACAAGATGTCCCTGCTAGCCGGAGGTGCGAGCATCCAGGTGTGATGGTTCACTGAGAGTTTATTCTTTGAGCTACAGCACTGGCCATGATTTATCTTCTAGAGATCCATTGCTTTGCTTTTGATCAGCTGTACAGTTATTACCTAGATACATTAAAAAATTAACCTCCCAACAATATTTATTTTATTATATGGTTAGGTGGCTTTGGCACTCTGACATGGAAACCATCAGTTAAGTAAAGTTTCAAAGTGAGCTTGAGGGAGTTTCACAAGAAGAAAGCAGGACATTAAAAAGAGACTGCACATGAACAAAGGGACTCCAGGGCTATAATGAAGTGTTCTCAAGAACTCTTAAATTACTAATTTATCATTGACCACAGCTACTCTGATCAAGGGACGTAATGCTTTGTAGGTGTTCTCTGAAGTTCATACCTGATTGATTTTGTATTTCTTGCGTCAGATACTCATGGTAACCATTCTTTGTAAATGCTTCACTAGACACATTTTTTCTTCAGTAATGTAATACCAACTTATGTGTATAAAAATTCCTGCCTCAGAACAGTAAAGTGCATTCAGACGCATTCAGATCTTGTGTGTGTCTGTCTGTCATTTCACGCCGCGACCAGTGCCTTCCTGCATACCAAAGACCCTGATTCCCCCACGTGTGTCCTGACTGTGTTGGTCCGTGGCAGCTTGGTATACAGATTCAATGCAATTGCCATGTAAATTCTAACATATTTTTCCTAGACTCTGAAAGTTAAATATACTATGCATTCACTCATATGTGGATATTAGTCATTAAAAATAATTAGCAAGCTATAATTCACAGACCTATGCAATTTAGGTATAAAATAAAGGACTACAAAGGGCACATGGAACTCCTTGGAAGGGAAAATAAAATAGGTTATATGGGTGAATTTTGTCTCAGAGAAAACAAGAACAGGAGTGAGGGGGAGAGAATCCAGGAATAGATAGCTAGGATTGAGGGGCATTTGAGGGGGATTATGAAAATTTATTGCACTATAATCTTCCTAAAGTATAAAGAAGGTGGCACTAATGAAGTCTGCAAATAATGTGTAAGATGGAGACCCAACCATCTTCTAGTACTGGGATTGGCTTATATCAAATTGAGTTAATAGACAAATGGGTCTTACAGAAATCCCTTAAAAACTCACGCTGTTGATTGATTCTGTTCCACAAACTGGCAAGTTGCCATTTCTGAAGCTAACTCCTACACAACTCATTGAACATGGAGAGGATAAGCTGGTGCATGTATAAAAACTTTCATCCCTATGCTCTAGCAATCTTACTAAAATTCTCTTGAAGCTACCAAAAAGCAACATATTCACCAACTCAGCCACAGAACCTTTGATCTATAATGTTGTCTTACCTATCAAATATGACAGGGCAATTGTGGCACTGAACTTGTTGGTATAAACAATCAATGTATGAGTTGACATAATGCCCACTCACTGAGCTGATACCCATACTGAATATTGTTTGGATGACCAAGAATATGAGCCTAGAATCCAAAGAGCTAGGTTTAAACCAAATGATTCTAGTCATAAAAAGGGGAATAAAATTATTCCTAATCATATTCTGCTACATTGGCTGATCAGTGCCTTATTCATACATGACTAGACAAAGTTTCCTCCGACATCAGGAATGAACCATTAGGCATATATACAGCTAGATAGTACATACGCACGCACACACACACACACACACACACACACACACACACACCACACGGGGTGTGGGGAGTAAAGAGAGGCAGGTAGAAAGAGTGATGTAGAAAAAAGGTACGCCTTGGGATTCGAGGCTTTAAATGGGGTCTATCAATCAAATCCCTTCCCTAAGAACTCAGGAAAGACTCCAGGAGAGCTAGAAAAGATGTAAAGAGCCAGAGGGGATGCAGGACCCCAGAAGAACAAGGCCTTCCAAATAAACTGTGTAAATACCTTATGAACTCATAATGACTGAAGCATCATGCATAGGCCTCATTGGGTCTCTATATGTATATGTATATATATATTATAGTTTTGGTTTAGTGTTTTTATGTGATTCCTAAGTATCTGAATGGATGGTTTTTGAAACTTGCTCCTTCTCTTGGATTAATTTACTTCTGTGGCTCTCGTCCAAATTCAATGTGATAATTTATATTTTATTATATTATATTTTATTTGGTCAAGTTTCCTTGCTATATCTTAGAAGCCTACATTTTTTCTTTTGACAAAGAGAGTGTAGATCTGGAGGGAAGAGGAGGTAGGGAGGAACTGGGCAGCATAGAGGTAGAAGAAAACTGTAATTAGGATATATTGCATGAGAAAAGAATTTCTTTTCCATACAAGAGAATTAAAGGTAGATAAATAAATGACAGACACACAGAGAGAATGAACAATGATAAGCAATCACAAGATTATAGAGATGATAGATGATAGATAAGTAGGTAGGTAAGTAAACAGAGGATAGATAGATAGATAGATCGATAGATAGATAGATAGACAAACAGACAAATCAATAAATGACAAGCAGACAATCATCAAATTAGCTGCTGATAATAACATGAATATGAAAATGAGGAAAGCTATTTTTTTTCTTACAAGTATTTTTTAATGGCGTTTGGAAAATTCTTTACTCAGTTCTGTCTTCCCTTCCCAGAACCTCATAACTCAAAACACACCTGGCTTATGTTTAGGAGTATTTTGGTGTTTGCAAAGTTTTCACATACATTATGTCAGCCACCCTCAAGATGACCGTTCGGAAACACAGAAAACGTGGTGTCCTGTAGGATTAAAATTTTCTCAACCTACTTTAGTAAGCATTCAATCTCTCCTATAGTACACCACCGATCAGAGGTAGTGGGGAAACCGTTATTAGGACACAGGGGAAGTAGACCTGTTTAGAAATAGTTCTTTGGAGGGGGTGAGTCCAGTCTTTGTTGTCAGGGTATCAGCAGTCCAGTCCTCTAGCAAAACACCAACATGAATCAGCAGTGGCAGTCTAGTGCATTCAGCAATCACCACTCACAAATCAGCAATGGCAGCTCAATCCAGTAGAAACCGCAAGTCTTGTTAACTGGCCAGAGTACCCTGTGGAAGCATCAAGAAGCCACAGGAACCTCATGCAAAGTACCTTGGCAAGTTATTGTCTATCAAGTGACCACTAGTGAAGCTCAACAAAGTGATGTAAGGTGAATCAATACATGTGCACTGTCAGGGAAGAATAGTGAGGCAGAGCAAAATGCTCCAAATCCCACTGTCTGTGGGATCATATTTATATTCCTTTTAAACATCATGTGTTCTTTTTTATTTTTTTATTTTCTATATTTTTTGTTTACATTCCAAAGGCTTTCCCCTTTCCCAGTTCTCCCCTCACCATATGTCCCATAAGTCCTCTTCCCTCTGCCCATTCCCCAATCATCCCCTCCCACAATTTCTCTGTACTGATATTCTACAAAACTGAGGAAAGCTATTTAATGGCAGCCAGTTGGAGTTCCAAAAGTCAGAACTGTGTCCCACTGCATAAGGCTTCCACATAAAAAACAAAAATAACAAAAGGTAATATCATCAACTTTGCTTGAAAATGTCCAGTAGAAACTGAGATAGCATGTTCAGGCAGCAAGCTGGAGATACCCATCTAGATTCCCAGGAATAGCAGAATAAAGAACTGACATATCAGACATAGAAAATTTATCTATGGGAGCTGGGGGTGGGAAAACAATTGGAAAATCGAGCATATTGTTTCAATGTTTTTAGACTTTTCCTGCTGGAAGCTGAGAGCACCTGATTTGATCACGTGATCTCTACTGTTGCTCTCAGTTCTACTACTTAAAAGCATTATACAAGAGGACAATCATAGGAGACACCCAGACAGTTCCCACAAGCTAGCTTCCATAAGTTAGCTACCCTAGGGAATTAATGTTGAACATCCTAGTGGCTAAAATAATATTCTGCATGTTTGTCTATCTATTGTTCAGTCTGTCTGTCATCTATTTTTCTACCTCTTATTCATTGCTTGCTGTACGCTGTTTAATCTTACTTGTTCTAACGGAAAAATGTGACTATCATTCCCCAGACTATACAGAATATCAGACATGCAATATTTAATAATCATATTGAATGGACTAAGCAGACTATATTTAGAGATAGGTGAGAGTGACAGAGAGAGGGAGGGGGTATGCAAGCAATATCAATTACAGAAAAAAAAAGATCCAGAGTCCAAGAAAAAGGTAGAGACTAGGGAACAGTTTAGGAGAACGGGGAAGAGCAATGCAATTATAATCTCAAAACTGTAAGTACAAAATTATTGAATGTCTGTCATTTGGCAGGATGGGCTTTTCTCTTATTGGATTTCTGCTTTTCTGTAAATACAATTCAAAGGGGAATGTCATAGAATACGAAAATGATAGGCATAAAATACAATTAGAATAGAATTGAAAAAGGAGGTGGAGAGATTTTTGAATAAAACTGAAGATTTTCATCTAACATACATGATAAAATTGAGAATAACATAAGATAATTTTTAAAACTGAAGTTTTTTTGAAAAAGAAAACTCAGATACAATGATAGGCATACAAATCCAATTAGAATACAAGTGAAAAGGAAAGTGGAGAAATTTTCTGAATAAACTGAAGATTTTTGTATAATATTTCTGATAAAATTATGGAAATTTATCATAGTATCTGAGATTTTCCTAAGAAAATCTTCAATTTTATTAGTTATCCCATGTAATCTTCAATTTTATCATACATATGTTAGATGAAAATCTTCAGTATTATGAGAAAATGTCTCATCTTCCTTTTTGAATTGTATTCTAATAATGTTTGTGAGCTTATCATTGTATCTGAGTTTTTTTGCAAAAAAATCTTCAATTTTATAAATTATCCTAAGTTTCCCTCTATTTTATCACACTTATGTTAGAGGAAAATCTTCAGTTTTATAAGAAAACGTCTCCACTTTCTTTTCCAATTACATTCTAATTGTATTTGTATGCATACCATTGTATCTGTGAAAATTACCACAATCTTCAATTTCTTTAATTTTTCCTACAAATTTCCCTTATTTTATCAGAAATATGTTATACAAAATTTTAAGTTTTACCAGAAAAATTCTCCTTTTCCTTTCAAATTATGTGATAATTTTTATTTGTATGTCTATCATTGTATCTGAATTTTTTAAATTTTTAAAAATTTAAATTTTAAAAAAATTTTAAAAAAATTAAAAAAATTTTTTTTAAAAAATATCTTCAATTTTATCAGATATCCTATGTAATCCTCAATTTTATCATGCATATTTTAGATGAGAATCTTCAGTTCTATCATAAAATGTCTCCACTTCCTTTTTCAATTGAATTCTAATTATAATTATATGGCTAATATTGTATTTGGGGTTTTTTTTCAAAAAATCTTCAATTTAATACATTATCTTATGTTATCCACAATTTTATCATGCATATGTTAGATGAAAATCTTGAGTTCTATCAGAAAATATCTCCACTTCCCTTTTACATTATATTCTAATTGTCTTTGTATGCCAGTCATTGTATCTGAGTATCTTTCCAAATAAATCTTCAATTTTATCAATTAAAAGACATTAAATTTCTGAAATAATGATACCAAATGAGAAAGACTGGGTCTTAAAACAAATGTAATGTGAGGACTGAAGTTACATAAATCACACTTTATTATGTGGAAACATTACTGAACAATAAATAAAGATTTCATGAAACCAGAGTCAGGCACAGCCACTTAATTCCAGAATCTGACTCCTGCTTTAAAGCATTTTTTGCCAGTCAACTAATACAGTGCCTTAATGAGACTCTGAGGATAGCTATTAAATCCTCTTCAGCCATCCGAATTTCTTCTGGTGAAAATTCTTTGTTTAGCTCTGTACCCCATTTTTTGATAGGGTTATTTGGTTCTTTGCGGTCTAACTTTTTGAGTTCTTTGTATATATTGGATATTAGCCCTCTGTCGGATGTGGGGTTGGTAAAGATCATTTCCCACGTTGTTGGTTGCCGTTTTGTCCTTCTGACAGTGTCCTTTGCCTTACAGAAACTTTGTAATTTTATGAGGTCCCATTTGTCAATTCTTGATCTTAGAGCATAAGCTATTGGTGTTCTGTTCAGGAACTTTACCCCTGTGCCCATGTCCTCCAGGGTCTTCCCAAGTTTCTTTTCTAATAGTTTCAGTGTGTCTGGTTTTATGTGGAGGTCCTTGATCCACTTGGAGTTGATCTTAGTACAAGGAGATAAGAGATGTTCAACATCATTAGTCATCAGGGAAATGCAAATCAAAACAACCCTGAGATTCCACCTCACTCCAGTCAGAATGGCTAAGATTAAAAACTCGAGAGACAACAAGTGCTGGCGAGGATGTGGAGAAAGAGGAACACTCCTCCACTGTTGGTGGGATTGCAAAATGGTAAAACCACTCTGGAAATCAGTGTGGCGGTTCCTCAGAAAATTGGGCATGCCACTCCCAGAGGACCCTGGCATACCACTCCTGGGCATATACCCAGAGGATTCCTCTGCATACAACAAAGACACATGCTCCTCTATGTTTATAGCAGCCTTGTTTATAATAGCCAGAAATTGGAAGGAGCCCAGATATCCCTCAAAGGAGGAATGGATACAGAAAATGTGGTATATTTATACAATGGAGTACTACTCAGCAATTAAAAATAATGAATTCATGCAATTTGTAGGTAAATGGTTAGATCTGGAAACTATCATCCTAAGTGAGCTAACCCAATCACAAAAGAATACACACGAAATGCAATCACTGATAAGTGGATATTAATGAGCCCAGAAGCCCTAAATACTCAAGGCACAATTAGCAAGTCAAATGACTCTCAAGAAGAAAAAAAGGGGAGGACCCTGGGCCTGTAAAGATTGGATCCAGTATTGTAGACCCAGAACAGAGAAATCGTTTGGGGGGGGAAGAGTGGGGAATAGCATGGGGGGGAGAGGAATTATGGGACATATGGTGGGGGGTAACTGGGAAAGGGGAAAGCCTTTGGAATGTAAACAAAGAATATAGAAAATAAAAAAAAATTAAAAAAAAATCCTCTTCAGAAACCGTGTTAATACAGTGGTAACATAATCTCCTATTTTCTACTTGCATTGGAGAGGCCAGATGGAAGCAAATTTTTAGGATTTTGGTGGCTCACTTACAAAAATAACACTATTCTTTGTTGTTTTATTAAAGATATTCCCATTAAATATAACTTGATTGAAATGGGAAAAGTTACTCACTTTAATGACTATGAAGTTAAAATATACGCAGTATGTGAAGATGAGATCATACCCACATAGTTCCAGAGATATTGAGATTCTGTCAGGTACAATGTCCTCTTCAATAGATCTATATATTTAGTTGGATTTTATTTTGAAAATTCATCTTATTTTTTACACAATTGAAATATAAATTTCTTTTTTGCTCTAAATTATTTTTTAGAGCCTATTCACACTTTTCAGATTAGACAACTGGGGAAATCCCCCTTTATTCAACTTTTACTCTTCTGTTGCTTAGTGGAAAATATTTCTGTAAATAAACTTGGTTTTACTATTAATATGTTTTTTGTTTTACTTAAAATACTTTATAGTTCATTTTATATAAATAATGTTCTATTAAAGTTAAAATGAATTTAAAATATTCTCATAGACATGCAGGAGTTAAATATATTTGGCTAGAAAATGCATGTTTTAATTCTGTTTTCACTTGCCTTCCCCTTCAGTAGTATAAAGCCATGCAGTTAGCAGGATATTGGCTAAGAGCAATATGTCTAAAGCCTAAAGCTCCAGCTGTGGTGGTGGTGCTTCTGGGAACCCTGTCATTAACAGTGCTGTGCATGACATTAAATTTCAGTTGATTGCTAGTAGACAGTTTGGTAAATATCAAAGTTCAAAAGGGAGGGGCAAAACAAACAATATTAAATCAATTTCACAATGATTTTCTAAGGTAATAATTTTGCAATTACTAAGCAATATAATATTCAAATTTGGTACCAGTCTTTTAGGCCATCAAATTGTATATATAGAAAGGAAGATGAGAGAATAAATTTCTTTTGTCTTACAGGCATGATAGCTCATTAGGATGGTTGGTTGATTTTCAACTTTGTAAGCTTACAGGGATTTCTGGCAAAATGAATGATTTTCCTGAGGTAGGAATTTTCAGAACAGTTTGAGATTAGGTTTATTTGGGTCATGTGATGTAGAATCCACCATTTAGACTTTTCTTACTCTTCAGAGTAACAAAGTACAAACAAAATAGTTTTAACCATTTTGAGTTCTATTAGATAACCTTGACCAACAACTCAAAAGACTGCTTCTCTTGACCAGCATTGGTGTGTTGGTTAGATAGTTTTGGTTTTAGAGAGAATTATTGCCCTAGATGTATAACTGCATGTACAATATATAGAATTGTGTGCAAGTGTGTGTGTGTATGTGTTTGTGTGTGTGTGTGTGTGTGTGTGTATACACACACATTTCTAGTGAGGATTTAATAATATGATTCTTTATGACTGTCCCTTGAATATTCACTGCTATTTCTTTTTTTCTTTTTCTTTTTAATTTATTTTCTTTATTGAATATTATCTTCATTTACATTGCCAATGGTAAAACCTTTCCCGATATCCCCCCTCCCCTAAGACCCCCAACCCCTCCACTTCCTCCTTCCCCCTGCCTACACATATTTATGCCTCTCTACCCAAATCACTCCCTTCTCCCCGCCCCCTCTGTTTCCCTTTGTTTGGGCCTCTGTTGAGCCTTTATCTGATCAAGGACCATTCCTCCCACTGATGCCCAACAAGGCCTTCCTCTGCCACATTTTTGGCTGGAACCAAATATGCCCCTTGGTTGATGGTTCAGTCCCTGGGAGACTTGGGACATCTGGGTGGCCAAAATCATTGTTCCTCCCATGGGGCTGTAAACACCTTCAGCTCCTCTGGACCATTCTCCAGCTCCTCCATTGGTGACCCTCCATGCCCAGTCCAATAGTTGGTTATTAATATCTATATCTGCATTTGTAAGGCTCTGGCAGGGCCCCTTCAGAGACAACCATGGCATGCTCATTTGGTATACACTTCTTGTTGTCCATTAGTAGTGTCAGGGTTTGTTGACTGTTTATAGGATGAATCTATTTCAATATTTTTCCTCTTTTTTTCTCCTTCCACTTCCCTAAGTATGTCCTATTAAGTGTGTTCTGTCTTCTTTTTCCTGTTTCTCCCATTAAATTATTTGTATTCAGCTATTTTCCTTTCTGATGCTCATGCACCCTACATCTCTAGCAATGGTCTATATTTACTTTCCTGGTTTCTGCAGTTCTTCCAGTATATAGAAACACCTAGAAAGATTTGAAGGTAGCAATCTCCAATAAGAAAGATCATGTGAAGTTTTTCTTTATGTGTCTGAGTTACCATACTCCATATGATTTTTTTTTCTGGCTCACTCATTTACCTGAAAAGTTTATGATTTCACTTTTCTTAACAGTTGAGTGTTATTCCATATGTACATATGTCAGGCATTTTTATGATCATCTTTTGAAGGACATTTAAATTGTTCTCATTCAGATCAATTGTGGAAAGAGTAACAATGAACATAGATGTGCAAGTATATGTGTTAAGATGTCAACGGATTTGGCATATGTCAAGTCATGGTACTGCTACATCATGAGGTACATTTATTTTAGACATATTGAGCATTCTCCCCATTTTTTCCATTGCGGCTGCACCAGTTTGCAATATTCATAAATCTCTCATGAGATTTCCCTTTTCTCACACCCCTCCGGCATTTGTTGTCAGGGTTTTGCTGTTGTATTGGTAGTGGTGGTGGTCCTTAATCTTTACTCTGCTGACATAATCAGACGAAATCACAAAATTGTTTTGATTTACATTTTCCTTACTACTAGGGTTCAATACCCTTGTTTGACAAATTTATTATTTTCCCTCTTTTATATTTATTCTTTTTTTACTCTTCTTTCACTTAATACATTCCACCAACAGCCTCCTATTCCTCCTCTCCTCCCAGTTCACCTTCTCACTCCCCTATCACCAGATTCACTTGTCCTCAATTTCCCTTTAAAAAGTGAACAGGTAACCCAGAAATATTAATCAAACATGCCATAACATAATACAATAAGACTTAACATGAATTCTCTATTTTTTTCCTGTGAATTCTCTGTGCAGATCCTAGTCCTGTGTTTTGAATGAGACATTTATTTTTGTTTAGTTAATTCTTTGTTTTTTGGCTTCTTATGTATTCTAGACATTAAAAATTAAATTAGAAAAATAATTTACTTTTCTCATTTAAAACTGTCATTAATGGTAGAGATAATGGTAATTTAAAAATAAAATTTAATACCCACATTCTACACTATTGTTCCTTCCTACTAGTCAAGTGTGATGACTATTTTTCATTGTCAGCTTGACTGCGTTTAGAATTAAGTAAAATCCAGAGACAGAGAACTTAACTGTGTGAGATTTTCAGCTTGATTTTAAGTTGGTGAATCCTCTTCTACTCAGGACGGTTGAGGTAGGAAAACAAACATCTTTGATTTGGAGCTTGAGGCAGACAAACATATGTCTTTAATCCAGATCTTGAGGAAAAAAGGCATACCTTTAATCTGGACCACAATTCTGCCTGAAGCCTGTATAAGGACATAGAAGCAAACTATTGCTCTTTGCCTAGCTTAAACATTTATTCCTTCAGAGACATTAGAACACAATTCTTTGGGATTGCAGAATGTAGTAAATACAACCTGAGACATATGACCTTGAGGACTCAGTAACTAGTATGACGTTCCATTCATAGACAGCCTTTGTTGGATTATCTGGATTTTAAAACATTCTAATAAATCTACTTTTCTCACACAGATATAAACAAAGATATGCTCACAGGAGCAAACACACACACACACACACACACACACAGAGAGAGAGAGAGAGAAAGAGAGAGAGAGAGAGAGAGAGAGAGAGAGAGAGAGACTAATCCTAGTTCTGTTACTATAGAGAACCTTGGCTAATAAAGATTTTGATAAATAAGTGAATTAAAACAATAGAAATATAAGGAGGAATCTTTTAAATACCTGGAATAAGCTTTTCTACTTGTTAAAATCCTTGCTACTTAAGCCTCTCCAATTATCCCCTCAGTCTCTGAAGGTGCTATTAGCTAAAGTATGGTCATTAGTTGGTAAAGAATGGATTCTGTAATTTGGCATAGGGATATGTGAGAAGAACCTGTTAAAACTGAAATCTTGGAACCCTCATACAATCAAGGTGTGCTTTTTCTACTGAGGAAGAAATACCCTCATCCCCAACCCTTGAAACATTGCCTTTTTCACCTTTAACTGAAGAAATTAATCTTCCAATGGCATTAACATTTAATTTCAAGCTAGGAGTTACTGTCCCTGAAGGAAATGTGAGGCAATATCTCTGCTATCCCTCGGGGATATCCAATAGTTTCCCTTATATGTATAACCAGACTAAAAGAAGTATAGATTCCTAGAGGGGAGGTAGAAAGTGTACTCTATGAGGACATGCAACATGCTACTAGGGTGCTTACTCATTTCGCTAATTTATTATTCAAGCAGAATAAATTAGAAACATAGGCTATATGTGTGGGAACAGATTTTAAGTGTAAGGGGTAATGATGGGAGAAACATGAAACTGGATAATGCTGAAATAATTGATATAGACCCATTGTGTGAAGATTTCAAGATATTATGGAAGATTGCACAGTTTAAAAATGTCAAAGTTTGTTTAAATAATTGGCTGAATTATTTATCAAAAGATTACCCACGAAAAAAGGGTTGGAGATGCCTGATATTCCCTAACTTGGTGTTGATGAAATAGTTTCAAGCCTCAGGAATTTTGTAATACTAGAGTTGGTATTCTAAGTGAAACCTAGCCCTCTGTAATCAGAATGCCCAGAAGACATGCCCTTCATGAATCCTATGACATACAAAATGGTGAAGGGGCACAAACACATTTGAAGAGTTTTATTGTCAGTATTTTCCTTGTGGCTGACCTTAGGGTTGGAGATGTTGCTGACCAGTTATGTAAATTAAAAGCAATGGGTTTCATTGTGTCCAGAAGTTCTAGAGGCCAGGTTGTAGCACTGAATCAACAAATGCAAGGTGATTGTAGTTTTTGCACTGTGCAACATAGACAAATCAATGTGCACAATGGTTTAATCTCAATGGTCAGCATATGTAAAACAAATTGTATGATGGCACAAATATTCCCCTTTGATACTGGCCTATCAATCATGGTGTTTTCAGGCATGATATAGATAAGAGACCAATGAATATTTGTTTGATCTGTATAAGCTGAAAAACCTATAACAAATGAAAGAAATATTCCATTGGATCTTGGCAATAGGCAACCTCAGCCAGTAAATCAATTTTCAGATTTGAGCCAGTTTGTAGAGCCAGAATGACTTGAATGAAGAGACAGCCAGATTCTCATGGGTAATTATGGTGAGAGCAAGAAATGGCCAGACTTTCCAGGTTTTATTTGATGCTAGTTCTGAGTTGATGCTGCTTAGGGAAGATTATAAGAAACATTGTGACCCTTCAGTTAAAGTGGTGACTAGTGGAGATCAGATGATTAATGGAGTTGTAATTAATTAACTTGGTGATATTAGAGGCCACCATCTTGCCTTGGGGCACTACAGACAGCTAACAGCTAAGGCCAGGTACATGGACAGAGTTCAAGTCTAACATGTACTATCCCGTCAGACTCTTGTTTGAACCCAGAGCCTGGACAGCTTGGCTGTCTGTCTGTACACAGATCCACTGGGGCACCAGCTCGCTCGGGGGTCTGTGTCCGGCTTAGAGCAGAAGCTGCCATCTTGCCTCTGGGCACTACAGACAGTTAACAGCTGGGGCCAGGTACACGGAGAGAGTCCTGAGTCTAGCATCGACTATCCCATTAGGCTCTTGCCTGCACCCAGAGCCTGAAAGGCTTGGCAGGCTATCTGTACACCAACCAGCTTGGGTGCCAACTTGCTCAGGATTCTGTGCCCAGCTTACAGTGGAGGCCACCATCTTGCCTCAGGACACTGCAGACAGCTAGCAGCAGGGGCCCAGTACACAGAAGGAGTCTGAGTCTGGCGGCGGCTATCCAGTCAGGCTCTTGCCTGCACCCATAGCCTGAACAGCTTGGTGGGCCGTCTGTGCGCTGACCCGCTGGGCACCACCTTGTTAGTGGGTCTGTGCCTGGCTTGCAGTGGAGGCTGCCATCTTGCCTCTGAGCACCACAGACAGCTAACCAGACTGAGCCCTGTGGACTGAGAGCACTACCACCTAGGTTCCAGCAGTCTAGTCAGGGAAGCTCCAGTCCTGCAGGGAATCCCAAGATTAGACAGAGCCCTGAGAGCCGCCACCATCTTGGAGCTGGTAGCCTAACCAGGTCACCATAGAGAACCAACAGAAGAGCCCAGCATGGTGGAAATAAAGAACTGATTCTTAAGAGCTGGCATCTGGGCAAACTTGGAGGAGATGGCAGGAGGCCAGTTACACACCCAGCAGCAAACCAGGAGGAGACTTGAGTCTGGAGCAGCAGAGCTGAGGAGGTAATTCAGAGCCCAGTAGCAGAAACATTCTGGTTTCCACCAAAGGAACACAGATGCCCTCTGCAACAGCAGCACCAAACGCCAGGCTCACAGGAGCTTCAAACACCAACCAGTAACAACAATACCAACTGACTCCAGAGATAAACAGTTGGCAAAATTCAAACATAGGAATGTTGCTAACAGAAATCAAGGCAATATGGCAGCATCTGAACCTAATTCTCCAACCACAGCAAGTCCTGTATATCCCAACACACCCAAAAAACAAGATTTGGATTTAAAAGCACTGGTCATGATGCTGCTAGAGGAACATAAAAAAGACATAAATAAATTTCTTAAAGAAATGCAGGAGAAATTGAGTCAAAAGGCAGAAGTCATGAAAGAGGAAATACAAAAATCTCTTAAAGAATTGCAGGAAAACACAAACAAGTGAAAGATCTGAGCAAAAACATCCAGTATCTAAACACAGAGGTAGAAACAATTAAGAAATCACAAAGGGAGACAACTTTGGAGGTAGAAAACCTTGGGAAGAAATCAGGGGTTATAGATGCAAATATCAACAACAGAATACAAGAGATAGAAGTAAGAACCTCAGATGCTGAAGATACCATAGAAACCATTAACTCCACAGTCAAAGGAAATGAAAAATGCAAAAGGCTTGTAACCCAAAACATCCAGGAAATCTAGGATACAATGAGAAGACCAAACCTAAGGATTACAGGTATAGGTGAAAGTGAAGATCTACAATTTAAAGGCCCAGCAAACATCTTCAACAAAATTATGGAAGAAAATATCCCTAACCTAAAGAGAGAGATGCCCATGAATATACAAGAAGCTTACAGAACTCCAAACAGACTGGACCAGAACAGAAATAACTCCTGTCACATAATAATCCAAACTCCAAACGTACTAAACAAAGAAAGAATATTAAAGGCAGTAAGAGAAAAAGGTCAAGTAACATATAAAGGAAGACCTATCAGAATCACACCAGACTTCTCACCAGAGACCATGAAGGCTAGAAGATCCTGGGCGGATCTCATGCAGACTCTAAGAGAACACAAATGTCAGCCAAGACTACTATAGCCAGCAAAACTCTCAATCAACATATGTGGAGAAATCAATATATTCCATGACAAGGCCAAATTACACAATATCTTTCCACAAACACAGCCCTAAAGAAAACTCCAATACAAGGAGGGAAACTACACCCTGGAAAATGTTCTTTGTATATATTGGATATTAGCCCTCTGTCAGATGTAGGGTTGGTAAAGATCTTTTTCCCAATTTGTTGCTTGCTGATTTGTCCATTTGACAGTGTCTTTTGCCTTACACCAGTCAGAATGGCCAAGATTAAAAACTCAGGAAACAGCAATTATTAGCAAGAATGTAGAGAAAGAGGAATACTCCTCCACTACTGGTGGGACTGCAGGCTGGTACAACCACTCTGGAAATTAGTCTGGTGGTTCCTCAGAAAACTGGACATGATACTTCCGGAGGACCCTGCTATGTCACTCCTGGGCATATATCCAGAAGAGTCCTCAGCATCTAATAAGGATACATTCTCCACTATGTTCATAGCAGCCTTATTTATAATAGCCAGAAGCTGGGAAGAACCCAGATATCCCTCATCAAAGAAATGGATACAAAAAATGTGGTATATATACACAATGGAGTACTATTCAGCCATTAGAAACAATGAATTCATGATATTCTTAGACATATGGATGAAGCCAGAGAACATCATACTAAGTGAGGAAACCATGGTTACCTCTCAAAAGAATACCCATGGTATACACTCACTGATAAGTGGATGTTAGCCTAGAATCTTGGAACAACAAAGACACAATCCACATACCAAATGATCTCTGAGAAGGAAAGAGTGGATCCTGGTTCTGTAAAGACCCAATGCATCATTGTTGGGGAATACCAGAACAGGAAAGTGGGAAGGGGAGGATGGGGGGGACAGGGGGGACGGAAAAAGGCATGTGGGACCTTTTGGGGGCAGGGAACCAGGAAAAGGGAAATGAAATGTAAATAAAGAATATATCCATTAAAAAATACAACTTAACTTTAATCAGAAATAATTAAAGCCATCACCTTGAAAAAAATTAATTAACTTGGCTAAAGGCTGACTTTCACTATGTTCACTTGGTCCCTGAACTCATTCTGAGGTTATTTCCCCAAAACTAGAGTGGGTTAATGAGATGAAAATACTTAACTGTTCACAGACTTATTATATTGATTCCCTGACTTGCAGAGTAAAGTCCACTGTGGTTGGAAAGGCTAAATGAAACCCATTCGGTTTATCTCTGTCAAAGAAACTCGTGAATCAATAGTATCATATTGTTATGAATCAATAGAATCATATCCCTAGAGACATTAGTGCCACCAATAATAATGTGAAAAATGCATGGGTGATGGTTCCTATCATATCTCCTTTAAATCTCCTATCTAGCAAGTGCAGAAGAGAGATGAATCACAAAGTGTAACAGTTAATTATTTACATCTTCAACAGGTAAGGACTTAAAATATAGCTATTATACAAGATAAATTGTCCTTACTTGAGCAAAATTAACAAGTCTTTGGGTACATGTTATGCAGATATTGATCTAGAACATATTTTGTATTGCTACCTGTCCATAAGGACCACAAGAAACCATTTTCTTTTAGTTCTCCTAAGTACCAGTAGACCTCCTCTGTTTTATGTTAAGAATATATTAATGCTGTGAATCAGTGTCATAACTGAGTTAGAAAGTGCAGTTTTTCTTATTACAATTGGCCCACATAGGTTCAGAAATTTGAATGCTTGATTACCAGGGAGTGTAGACTTATTGGAGAAAGGATGTCCTTGTTGGACGAAGTGTGTACTGGAGGTGGGTTTTAGGGTTTCAAATGTTCAAGCCAACCCCAATGCCATTAATTCCTGTTGCCTTCTGATATACATGAAGGACTCTCAGTGAGCTCTCTAGCACCATGTCAACCTGCATGTTGCCATTCTGTCCATCATAATACTAATGGACTAAATATCTCAATATAAGCAAGGCTTAATTATATTCTTGTTTTACAAAACAGCTGCCATGGTCATTATGTTTCTTCGAATAAGCAGAACACTGTCTCAGAGAGAAGTAATCTTGATCATCTATAAATTTTTCTAAGGATCACATTGATGAACAATGATGACATGCTGATTGGATCCGGTAATCAGTAGTTAGCATCCATTTTGAACTCACTGGTAACACATATGTACAGCAGAGGACAGATATTAAAAAATTGTATCTGGTCTCTTACCACCAAAATGAACTAAAACTTGTAGTGGGCCTATTCAAATTCTGAAGTAATCACATTCCTTACTTAGGTGTATTACTCTTGTGTATATACTAAGTGACTGATAGCTTTGGGTCAGGCAAAAATCAGGAGAAATCTCTTCCAAAGGTCAGGACTGATGTTCAGGCTGAGATACTACTTGTGACCATATGATCCACAAGACTCAATGGTACTTGAGGTGTCAATGAGAGATAAAAATGATCTTAGGAGCCTGTGACAGGCCCCTATATGTGAGTAAGAATAGACCTTTGAAATTTTCGAGCAAATTCTACCATCATCTGGAAACAAGCTACACTCCATTTGGAAGACAGCACTTGACTTGCTATTGGGCCCTAGTTATCATGTGACCTATAAAGCCAAGATGCGATAAGTATTATCTGACCCACCAAATCATAAAGTAGGATGCACACAGCAACAATTTATTCTAAAAGGAAGGCAATATATACAAGATTGGGTTTGAGCAGCTACTGAAGAATGGAACAAGTAAATTACATGAAAAAGTCGGCTAAATGTTTTTACTCTTGTTAAAATGCTATCCAGTGAAAAGTGTGTACCTAGAGCCTCATGGTATGTTCCTTATAATTGATTGATTGAGAAGGAGAAGATTATGGCAGGGTTTTCTAGTGTTTCTGTATGTTATGCACTCACCAACCAGAAAAGGACAAACCCTTTTGGTAATCCTAAAAGTTATGGGTTAATAGAAATCTGTACTATGGGCAGAAATTAAGGTAGTACATATGGTCATACATTTTGATTGAAAAGACAAATGTCAAATGTTCATGGATTCATGGGCTATAGCTAATTTGTTGGATGGATGGGGCTTGAGGAAGATCATAATTGGAAAATTGATGATAAAGACCTTTGGGTAAGAAGATCTCTGTGGATAGATCTCTCCAAATTGATAGAAGGTGTGTAGAAACTTGATTCCCATGCAAATGTTCATCAATAAGTGACTTTTGCTGATGAGAGTTTCAAAAAGCAAGTATCCTAAATACCTCTTTCTGTGAATAGTGAACTTCTTTTCTTTTTATTCTTTCTTTAATTTTTTTCTTTTTTCTTTTTTTTTCTTTTTTGCTGTGTAGCTGTGGTCTTTTTTAATTTTCTATATTTTTTTGTTTACATTCCAAAGGCTTTCCCCTTTCCCAGTTCCCCTCTCACCATATGTCCCATAAGTCCTCTTCCCTCCGCCCATTCCCCAATCACCCCCCCCCCCCATTTCTCTGTTCTGATACTCTCCTAAAAAATTGGATCCAGTCTTTTTAGGACCAGGGTCCTTTCCTTCTTTCTTCTTGGGAATATTTTGATTTGCTAATTGTGCCTTGAGTATTCAGAGTTTTTGGGCTCATTAATATCCACTTATCAGTGATTGCATTTCATGTGTATTCTTTTGTGATTGGGTTAACATACTTAGGATGATATTTTCCAGATCCAACCATTTGCCTACAAATTGCATGAATTCATTATTTTTAATTGCGGAGTAGTATTACATTGTATAATTATACCAAATTATCTGTATCCATTCCTCCTTTGAGGGTCATCTGGGCTCCTTCCAACTCCTGACTATTATAAATATGTCTGCTATGAACATAGTGGAGCATGTGTCTTTATTGTATGCAGGTGATTCCGCTTGGTATATGGCCAGAAGTGGTATGACAGGGTCCTCTGGAAGTATCATGCCCAATTTTCTTCACAGACATCCTTGTCATTGTCCTACGGCCCAAGAATAAAGTGGAGATGGTGACACAGATGAAGTATATACATGGGCTTCAGAACATGGACTTCCACTCACCAAGGCTGCCCTGGCTACATCTTTATTCTTAGTGTCAAATCTGCTACAGCATAGACCAATACTGAGCTTCTGATGTGGCATCTTTCACTGTGGAGATTAGGCAGCATCCTGGTTACAGGGTGACTGATATTGGAACACTCCTTTGGTGGAAAGTATATCTTTTTGTCATTTTGGAGTGGATAATTTTTCTTTACCTTTCTTGCATACAATGCCTCTGGCAAAATGACCATGTCTGTCCTTAAAGAATACCTTATTCACCATCGTGTTATTCCATATGGTATTGCATCTGACTGAGACCCATGGTAATAAAATACACTGGTCTTTTCATGTTCCCCATTATTCTACAACAACTACCTTGATGGAAAGATAAAAAGTCCTTTTGAATACACAGTTACAGTGTGAAATTACATGGCAGCAGATGAAAGAGCTGTTGCAGTGTTCTGCAGATGGCAGAATATGTTTTTAATATATATTCACACAATATACAGTATGGTCTCTCCTGTAGCCAGGATCGATGGAACAAGGGATACAAAACAGAAAACTGCTATTTTCCCTATTGATACAACAGAAAAATACTTCCTTTTCCTGAGACCTAAAACTCATCTACACTAGGAGTTTTGTTTCTAAAATAGATAATGTTCCTGCAAGGAGTCACAACAAACATTCTATTGACCTATAAGGTTAGACCTCTATCTGGCCTCTTTGGGCATCAAGTGTTCTTTAACAGACAGGCTAAGAAAGGAATAACAGTTTTAAGAGGGGTAATAGATCTTACATTACATGGGGCAAATGTATTGCAGCTCTAAATTGGATGTAAGAACGATTACATCTGGCATGCAGAGTATACCTATATTATATACTGTGTACCTGTTTATAATATATTATTTATAATATATGTATATAATAAGTACATGAGTGTATATATATATATATGTTTATATAATGCATATGTTTGTGTATATGTATATGAACAAATGCATATATATATAACAGAAAAAATTAAAACTCATTACAATTTGCTTAATAAATGTCACATTTTCATTAAAAAAATGTATAATCTAACCACTGTCAATTACAAACTCTGTAAAGTTAATGAATCTCAATCCTTTACAACACTAATTCTAAAGATAACTATAGTTTTTATAAATTAATTTATAGTTATTGTTACTTTATTAATTTGGTTACTGAGTATGTAGGAGTATGTGGTAGTTTCAATAGCTATGGCACCCAAAGATTCATATGCTTGAATGCTTGTCCATATGAAGTGACACTATTAGGAGATGTAGCCTTGTTAAAGTCGGTATGGACTTGTTGGATGAAGAGTGTCAATGTGGAGACAGGTTTTGAGGTTTCCTATCCTCATACTATGCTCACTGTCTTCTTCTGCTTGTGGCTTAAGATGTAGAAATCTCAGCTTCCTTGTTAGAGTCATGTCTGCTTGGACAGTGCCATACTTTCCACCAGGATAATAATGGACTAAATACATTAACTTGTAAGCCCACCCAATTAAATGTTATTCATCATAAGAGTTGTGTTGGCTAATATGTCTCTTTACAGCAATAAAATCCTGCCTAAGACAATGCTCAATGCCTGTATATAAGTGATACCAAATATTTATAATTTCTAATGTGAATATTATTACAGCGATAGAATCATACACCTTTGATTTCTTTCTTTATTTCTTCCTTGACTAAGGTATCATTGAGTAGAATATTGTTCAGCTTCCATGTGTATGAGGATTTTCTGTTTTTTTTGCTATTGAAGAATACTCTTATTCCATGGTGATACAATAGGAAGCATGGGATTAGTTTGATCTTTTTATATTTGTTGAGGTCTGTCTTGTGACCAATTATATGGTCGATTTTGGAGAAGGTACCATGAGGCGCTGAGAAAAAGGTATAGTCTTTTGCTTTAGGATGAAATGTTATATATATATATATATATATATATATATATATATATATATTTGTTAAAACTAATTGGTCTAACGTTTCAATGAGTTTCCCTGTGTCCCTGTTTAATTTCTGTTTTTCTGATCAGACCATTGAGGATAGTGGAGTGTTGAGGTCCCCCAAAATTATTATGTTAGGTGCAATATGTGCTTTGAGCTTTAGTAAAGTTTCTTTTACGAATGAGGGTGCCCTTGCATTTGGAGCATAGATATTAAGAATTGTGAGTTCTTCTTGGTGGATTCTTCATTTGACTAGCAAGAAGTGACCTTCTGTGTCTCTTTTGATGACTTTGGGTTGAAAGTCAATTTTATCTGATATTAGAATGGCTATTCCAGCTCACTTCCTGCGACTATTTCCTTACAGAATTATCTTCCAGCCTTTTACTCTAAGGTAGTGTTTGTCTTTGACTCTGAGTGTGTTTCCTGTATGCAGCAAAATGTAGGGTCCTGCTTCCATATCCAATGTTAGTCTGTGCCTTTTCATTGGGGAACTGAGTTCATTGATATTAAGAGATATTAAGGAATAGTGATTATTTCGATGCAAAAATACTAAATAAAATCCTTGCCACCGAATCCAAGAACACATCAAAACGATCATTCACCACGATCAAATTGGCTTCATCCCAGGGATGCAGGGATGGTTCAATATATGGAAATCCATCAACATAATCCACTACATAAACAAACTCAAAGAAAAAACACATGGTCATCTCATTGGATGCTGAAAAAGCATTTGACAATATTAAGCATCCTTTCATGCTAAAAGTCCTGGAAAGAACAGGAATTCAAGGCCCATGTCTAAACATAGTAAAAGCAATTTACAGCAGACCTATAGCCAACATCAAAGTAAATGGAGAGAAACTCGAAGCAATCCCAATAAAATCAGGGACTAGACAAGGCTGCCCCCTCTCTCCATATCTCTTCAATATAGTACTAGAGGTACTAGCTAGAGCAATTCGACATAAGAAAGTCAAAGGGATACAAATTGGAAAGGAAGAAGTCAAACTATCACTATTCACAGATGATATGATAGTATACTTAAGTGACCCAAAAAACTCCACCAGAGAACTCCTACAGCTGATAAACAACTTCAGCAAAGTGGCTGGTTATAAAATCAACTCAAGCAAACCAGTAGCCTTCCTATACTCAAAGGATAAGCAGGCTGAGAAAGAAATTAGGGAAATGACACCCTTCACAATAGCCACAAATAATATAAATTATCTTGGTGTGACTCTAATGAAACAAATGAAAGATTTATATGACAAAACTTCAGGTCTCTGAAGAAGGAAATTGAAGAAGAACCCAGAAAATGGAAAAGTCTTCCATGCTCGTCGGTTAGCAGGATTAATATAGTTAAAATGGCAATCTTGCCAAAAGCAATATACAGATTCAATGCAATCCCCATCAAAATTCCAACTCAGTTCTTCATAGAGTTAGAAAGAGCAATTCTCAAATTCATCTGAAATAACAAAAAACCCAGGATAGCTAAAATTATCATCAACAGTAAAAGAACTTCTGGGGGAATCAATATCCAGGACCTCAAGCAATACTACCAAGCAGTAGTGTTAAAAAATGCATGGTATTGGTACAGTGACAGGGAAGTGGATCAATGGAATAGGATTGAAGACCCAGAATTGAACCCACACATATATGTGTTCAATTGATCTTCGACAAAGGAGCTGAAAGCATCCAGTGGAAAAAATATAGCTTTTTCAACAAATGGTGCTGGCTCAACTGGAGGTCAACATGCAGAAGAATTAGAATTGATCCACATTTATCTCCTTGTACTAAACTCAACTCCAAGTGGATCAAGGACCTCCACATAAAACCAGACACACTAAAACTAATAGAAAAGAAACTGGGGAAGACACTTGAGGACATTGGCTCAGGGGAAAATTTCCTGAAGAGAACACCAATAGCTTATGCTCTATGATCAAGAATAGACAAATGGGACCTCATAAAATTACAAAGTTTCTGTAAGGCAAAAGACACTGTCAAAAGGACAAATCTGCAAACAGCAAATTGGGAAAAGATCTTCACCAACCCCACATCTGACAGAGGGCTAATATCCAATGTATACAAAGAACTCAAGAATTTAGACCCCTGAAAACCAAATAACCCTATCCAAAAATGGGGTACAGAGCTAAACAAAGACTTTTCACCTGAAGAAATTCAGATGGCTGAGAAAAACCTTAAAAAATGTTCAACATCATTAGTCATTAGAGAAATGCAAATCAAAACAACCTGAGATTCCACCTCACACCAGTCAGAATGACTAAGATTAAAAACTCAGAAGACATCAGGTGTTGGCGAGGATTGGAGAAAGAGGAACACTCTTCCACTGCTGGCAGGACTGCAAGCTGGTACAACCACTCTGGAAATCAGTCTAGTCGTTCCTCAGAAAACTGGACATGATACTTCTGGAGGACCCAGCCATACCACTCCTGGGAATATACCCAGAAGATTCCCCAGCATGCAATAAGGATACATGCTCCACTATGTTCATAGCAGCCTTATTTATAATAGCCAGAAGCTGGAAAGAACCCAGATGTCCCTCAACGGAGGAATGGATACAAAAATTGTGGTATATATACACAGTGGAATACTATTCAGCCATTAGAAACAATGAATTCATGAAATTCTTAGAGAAATGGATGGAGCTGGAGAACATCATACTAAGTGAGTTAACCCAGTCTCAAAAGAATACACATGGTATGCAATCACTGATAAGTGGATATTAGCCTAGAATCTTGGGACACCAAAGACACAATTCACATACCAAATGATGTCTGACAAGAAGAAAGGAGTGGACACTGGTGCTGGAAAGGATCAAAGCATCAGTGTAGGGGAATACCAGAACAGGGAAGTGGGAACGGGTTGATGAGGGAGCAGGGTGAGGGAAAAGGGCATGTGGGACCTTTGAGGTGTGGGGAAACCAAAAAAGGGAAATGAAATGTAAGTGTAGAATATATCCAATAAAAAAAAAGAAAAAAAAAAAAAGAATCACACACCTAGTGAAAATTCTAATCCCTTTGTATAATTGCTTGAACCATTTATTTCAGTGCACCAAATATTAGAATTTCATATGCAAGATGTTTCTTAGATTTTTTATTGATATGAATGTATTACATAGTAATTAATTATATGCATTAGTGATATAATATATGATAGTTTGGTTGTTACATATTTGGGAAATAATACTAATTTGAAGAATGAGTCAATATGTCTTTAATTCACTGTAAATCAAAACCTTACATCAAAAGGTATTCAGGAAAATCTGAGAATGTTCTGAATAGAAACAGACATTGAAGAATGTACCTTTATTTTCTTGCCTGAAATAGTTTGTCTCTGGACATATCATATTTTGGATTAGGAGTTTTGAATGTACTGGTTATGTATTTGGCAATAGTCTTTAAAGTGACAAATTAATCACAATATAACAAAAAGCTTATATTTACGAGAAGAAATGAGTTAAACTATACTTCAAATGTAAATTGAAACTGAATTAGTAATATGAATATACATCTCTAAACAATAAAATCAGCTTATAAATGTAATTTTATACACAAGTGGGATAGTTGATTTGACCATTAATGCACTTTGTACAAAATGGAGATGGTCCTACTGCTTCTCTATATCTAGGTTTACATGTAAATTCAGTATTCTCCCCTGAGTGGAAATAGATCTTTTTATTTTCTCTCCATTTGAGAATTATGTTATGTCTTTCCATAATGTCTTCTGACACCACTCATGCATCTGAAAGAAAAAGTACCAAAGTTCATTAAGTAATACATAAACCTATAGAAATCACCCCTATCTAAAGACAAATTCCATTTTTTCTGGGATGTAACTATAAATTCAAAGTTATTAGCAGTAACTTTAAAAATTAATTCAGGTATGAATTTAACACCATAAGTGAGAACTTTAATCATAGTATTAGTTAACTGGTAAAAGAAGCTGAAAAGACAAAAATAGAGAAATCTTATATATTAATAACTTGTAAAATTCATATTAATATTGAAATGTCCACAACTTCTATGGTAACTCCATATGGAGACTCTATGAACCCACACTGAAATACCAATAACATTTTTCATACTTATAAGAGTAAAAATTTAAAATTTGTGTGTAAGTACAACAGAATAAGTAGACACCTGGAACTAGAGTAGAAAGGAATATCTGGAAACATCATATTATCTTCTTTCAACATACATCAGGAGCCCCACAGTAGCCAGAACACTATGAACATGCCAACAAATGGAAAAAGTGATTGGAAAACTATTCTATGTATCTGCAGTAAACTTATCTTAATAGGCTTTCCAAAAACTTATGTTAGAGAACTGATATCATATTCCGTAAATGATATAAGGATATTTGATATCCACATGGAGATGGTTAAATTTGATATTGTCTGTCATTCTGGGCAAAGTTAGATAAAGTTGTTCAAAGACAGTGATGTAAGAACAAACCACTGAAAGTGCAAGGAAACATAACAGGGAAATATTTCGTTGGTTTTAGGCATTGAATGCTTGGAAGGGACTCCAAATTATTAGGCAAAAGGCAAACCTTGAGCAATGGATTTTTCTCACAATGAGGTACTTGTGAATAGCACAGAACATAATCAATATAACTAAGAAATAGGCATGCAGATGAATAACACTAAGTGGTTGTCTATTGTTCATTTCTAGATGGTTACATATCATTTATAGGGGTGTCTTATGTCAAAACATAAAAAAGTGAAAATTTGTTTTCATTGGTTTGGTTGGGTTTGGTTCAGCTTTATTTGATTTGATTGATTTTTGTCCTGGTTAGAAGTTAAAACACCACTTCCCCTAAATTGACTGTATCTTTTCTGAAAAGTCTTTGCGCTATATATGTCTTAAATTATAGTTAAGTAATTGATCAGGGTTTCAGTTTGTTAATAACGTTTAAATGAATTGTCATTAGTCTGTGGTAAAATGCACCATAAAAGAAAAATAAGCCAACCAAAATTGGATAAATGAATTGATACTTCTCAAAAATAAATACATTTGAACCTGTGTAAGACAAAAAACCTTAATATTGTTAACTGTCATTTTTTTCCAAAGCCATATAAGATACTTTGCCACTCAATGAGAACAGCATTTTAGGAAGGATCCCTTAAAATTACAAACACTTATGAATGTGTGATGAAAAATTCATAAGCTGTTCATCGCAATGTAACTAAGTGAAGTTAACAACTGAGATTTCTTAAAATTTTAAAAATAGATTTTTACATATTGTTGCTATATAATTATTTTGGTATATACTCAAAAGAAATAAAATGAACCATCTTAACCTGAATGTATATGTTTATTGCAAACTGCTATGTGACTGTAGATAGGATGAAAAGAGTGTCTGAACTAATACCAATTGGTGAATTAATAAAGACAACATGGTACAAAAAAATGTGAAATTTTGTTCAGACATTAATGATATATTTTATTATTTTAATTAGAAAAAAGGCATTGTAGGACATAAATGAAATAAACCAAACACAGGAAGACAACTATTTTGTGTTCTTTCTCACTGAAAGGAAAGATAGAGTAACTATCTAGCATGTATGACAGTGATTAATTGAAGTTAGTTGTCTTATCTAAGGGCATAGAATGTTGTATGGATTTAAGAAATGCAAGATGTATATAGGTGTCATTTGAAAAAGAATGGCTTCCATAAGCTCACATATTGATTATTCATTGGGGACTGGTGATACTCAACAAGGATTAGGAGCTATGGTTTTGTTGGACTTGGAGTAGCCTTGTTAGAAGAAGAATTATCTCTTCCTGCTGCCTGCAAAGTCAGTTGCATAATGCTCAGCTACTTCTCCACTATTATGTTTAGCTCTGTGCCACCATGTTCCCATAGTGATAGTACACTAAATCTCTGAAATTATAAGCTATTCCCAACAAATGCTTTCTTTTCTAGGAATTTCCATGGTCATAGCGTCTCTTCACAACAAAAGAACACTGACTGAGGCAAAAAGTATAGAATATCATGCTGATGCCCATTTTTGTTGACATTAATACATGTTAGTAAAAACTTAATTATAAAGAATAACATGCCCAATATTATGTGACAGTTGCATATTATAAAAAGAATATAATAATCTTGTTTTTAATCACATGATAATGTTTGGCACTGAAGCACAAACAAAATAGTACTTGCCTTTTGTGAATGTTCTATTATTAACAGAAAAACATCCACAATATAAAACAGAATATCCTATAATCTTATAAAGAATAAGGTACTTATGTATACAGGTGGTGGCTTAGACCATGTTCCATGCCTACACATTATTATACTCTTTCCTTTAAGTAAATAATATTTATGGCATTGATATTTAACTGATGATAATGGTGTATATACTGTTTGTGACAAGGAGATGATGTCTCCATTGTCAATAGGAGGAGGAGGCCCACATTTCCCTGTTGAGTCTAAGGAGAAAACATTTGAATGTTTGAGAATCAAGTCAAATTACAGGCTCAAGTAGAACTCAAAAGAATACAGTGTTAAATAAGACTTTAGTGATTTCTGGCTAAATTAATGATTACTTAAAGAAATATTAATCATATAAACTAAGAGTTAAAAGTTCTTCCTTCCTTTTCATCTAAAGCACTATTTTAACTACAGTAAAAACATCTCTTAAGACTTCAAGTACTTATAAATATCTTAACAGCTTTTGAACACACAGATGGCAATGTAGATAGGCATTTTTTAAATAAACTGAGAACTCTGACATTTTTTGTAAAAATATATTTGTAAATGAGACTTTAAAACCTCTAACGATACAGAAGGCTAATGAATCTTTCTTTATGATAGGGTCAAAATAAGCACATATCTATATGTTATACTTTTGCTAAGTATATCTGGAATGCTTGTTTTAGTAAACATTATATGAAGAGATAAGATATATAAATTTCTACTAATGAAATTCAGAACACTTCTAACTTCATAATATTGTGCTATATAGTTTCCTTTTAGACTACTGAGTTCCCTTGTGAGGACACAGGAGAAGTTTGAAATCAAAAGTACTGATTCTGTTCAATAAGCTCACAAAGAGATTTTTGGTTCATAATGATACTGAACCAAACTCAAATCTTTATAAGGTAAAAACAAAACAGTCAAGATTCAATCAAAATCAATATTTTAGTGTGAAGTAAAATAAAAACAGTTGGCTATAATGCATGAATGTGCTCGTTCAAGACCGAGTAAACTAAAATAGGAAAAGTCCCATGAAGCTTCTGGAAATCCATCTACTGAAACTGCTGGTGGAGAGGAATTATGGGACGTATGGTGGGGGGGGGAACTGGGAAAGGGGAAAGCCTTTGGAATGTAAACATAGAATATAGAAAATAAAAATTTAAAAAAAGAAAACATTTTTAAAAATATAGTTTATACTATTCCCCCAGGAAAAAAAATCTCTGAAAAAATCAGTAGAAAGTCATCTACAACCACACTGGATCATGATCACAAAGAAAGTGACTCCTATCTATCACCATGCAAATCCCAGAAAGTAAAAGACAATGAGTATTAGCCTTAAGTTCTGTATCCTGTGATGCTAGCCTTTTGAAAACAAGACATTAATGAAGATAAAGGGGATTTTTCTCCAGCAGAGAATTCTTCCCAGAAAATAATGACTAGAATTCATAACATAAGTAAAAATGGAAATTAATAGTACAACAAATTTAACTGTAAAATTAGGGATATATACTAGATGATCTTTGTAATCTTGAGATTAGGTTTGTGTTTCTAGTAAAACCTAACATTTAAGAATAATGTTAAAAGGGTGGAAAATACCAACACAAGGCAGAGAACCATACCATACAAAAATCAATAAGGTAATCTTTCAACAAACCCAATAGAAGATAGCTACACAAACAGAATTTCTTTTTCAACTCAGATAATAACAGTAAGCAACAATCACTTTTCCTTAATAACTCTTAATATCAATGGTCTCAATTCCCCTATAAAATGATATGACTAACAGACTGGATATATAAACAGGAACCAATGCTTCGATGCATACAAGAAACCCACCTCAGTAACAAAGACAGTCACTATTTCAGTGTCAAAGGTTGGAAAAAATTTCCAAGCAAATGATCCCAAGAAACAAGCTGGAGTGGCGATTCTTATATCAGATAAAATTGACTTTCAACCAAAAGTTCTCAAAAAAGATAAGGAGGGATACTTCATACTGGTCAAAGGAAAAGTCTTCCAAGATGAGCTCTCAATTCTGAACATCTATGCTTTGAATGCAAGGGCACCCACATTCATAAAAGAAACTTTAATGAAGCTCAAAGCACACATTGCACCCCACACAATAATAGAGGGCTACTTCAACACACAACTGTCAGAAATGGACAAATGGAATCAGAAACTCAACAGTGAAATTAATGTAATGGATCAAATGTATCTAACAGATATTTATAGATCATTCCACCCCAAAGCAAAAGAATATACCTTCTTCTCATGGCAACTCATGGTACCTTCTCAAAAAATGACCATATAACTGTTCACAAAACAGGCCTTAACAGATGCAGAAATATTGAAATTATTCCATGCACTTTATCAGATCACCATGGCTTAAGGGTGGTCTTAAGTTCAAATAAAAACAATGGAAAACACACCTACACATGGACTTTGAACAATCCTCTTCTCAACAACAGCTTCGACAAGAAGAAATAAAGAAAGAAATTGAAGGCTTTAGAATTTAATGAAAATGGAGACACATCATACCAAAATGTATGGGACACAATGAAAGCAGTGCTAAGAGAAAAACTCATAGCTCTTCATGCCTCCAAGGAGAGAATGGAGAGAGCTTACACTAACAGCTTGACAGTGCACTTGAAAGCTCTACAACAAAAAGAAGCAAATATACCCAAGAGGATTAGACAGTAGGTAATAATCAAACTCAGGACCTAAACCAAACAGAAACAAAAAGAACTATACAAAGAATCAACAAAACAAGGAGTTTGTTCTTTGATAAAATCAACAACATATGTAAACCCTTAGCCAGACTAACCAGATGGCACAGAAACAATATCCAAATTAATAAAATCAGAAATGAAAAGGGAGACATAATAACAGAAACTGTTAAAACTAAAAAAAAAAAAAAATCATCAGATCCTGCAACAAGAGTTTATACTGAATAAAGTTTGAAAATCTGGATGAAATGGACAACTTTCTAGATACATACCAGGTGCCAACGTTAAAACAGAATCAGATAAACCATCTAAATAGTCTTGTAAGTCCTGAGGAAATAGAAGCAGTCATTAATAGTCTCCCATTTAAAAAAAGCCCAGAATCATATGTGTTTAGCAGGGAATTCTATCAGATCTTCAAAAAAGAGCTAGTGCTGATACTCTTCAAACTTCCATGAAATAGAAACTCATGGAAGACTACCCAACTCATTCTATCAAGCCACAATAATGCTTATACCTAAACCAAAAAAAGACTAAACAAGGAAGGAGAACTTGAGTCCAATCTCCATCATGAACATTGATGCAAAACACTGGACAAATCCTGGCCAATCGAACACAAGAAGACATCAAAAGTATAATTAACCACTATCAGGTAGGCTTCTTCCCAGGGATGCAGGGATGGTTCAATATATGGAAATCCATCAAAATAATCCACTACATAAACAAACTCAAGGATAAAAAAACCACATGGACATTTCATTAGATGCTGAAAAGGCTTTTTGACAAAATCCAGCATCCCTTCATGATAAAAATCTTGGAGAGATAGGGAATCTAAGGTCCATAGCTAAATATCATTAAAGCAATATACTGCAAACCAATAGCCAACATAAAATTAAACAGAGAGAAACTTGAAGCAATCCCACTAAAGTCGGGGACCATACAAGGCTGCCCACTCTCTCCCTGTCTATTCAATATAGTATGTGAAGTCCTAGCCAGAGCAATCAGACAACAAAAAGAGTTCAAAGGTATATAAATTGGAAAGAAAGAAGTCAAAATATCATTATTTGCAGATTATATGATAGTATACTTAAGTGACCTGAAGACTTCCACCAGAGAATTCCTAAGCTGATAAACGTGGCTGGATATAAAATTAACTCAAGCAAATCAGTAGCCTTCCCCGGGAAAAGCACCCTTCACAATAGTCCCAAATAATATTTCTTACCTAGGTGTGACCCTAATGATGCAAGTGAAAGATCTGTAGGACAAGAACTTTAAGCCTCTGAGGCAAGAAATAGAAGAAGGTCTCAGAAGATGGAAAGATCTCCCATGTTCTTGGATTGGAAGGATCAATATAGTAAAAATGTTGCCAAAAGCAATCTACAGATTCAATGCAATTCCCATCAAAATCCCAAATCAATTCTTCATAGATCTAGAAAGAGCAATTCTCAAATTCATCTGGAATAACAACAACAACAACAACAACAAAACCAGAATAGCAAATCTTCTGGGGAATCACCATCTCTGACCTACAGAGCAATAGAGATAAAAACTGATAAAAAAAACTGATAAAGGGCCAGGTGGTGGTAGTGCATGCCTGTAATCCCAGGAGGCAGAGGCAAGCGGATTTCTGAGTTCGAGGCCAGCCTGGTCTACAAAGTGAGTTCCAGGACAGCCAGGACTACACAGAGAAACCCTGTCTCGAAAAACAAAAAACAAAAAACAAAAAAACAAAACAAAACAAAAAACCAAACAACAACAACAACAACAACAACAACAACAAAAAACTGATAAAAACTGTGATAAAAACTGCTTGGTATTGGTATGCAGACAGGCAGGAAGATCAATGAAATAGAATTGAAGACCCAGAAAAGAACCCATACACATACAGTCACTTGATATTTGACAACGGAGCTAAAAACATCCAGTTGAAAAAAGACAGCATTTTTATCAAATGGTGCTGGATCTACTGGAAGTCTGCATGTAGAAAAATGCAAATCAAACCATTCTTATCTCCTTGTACAAAGTTCAAGTCCAAGTGGATCAAAGATCTACACATAAAACCAGACACAATGAAGCTTATAGAGGATAAAGTGGGGAACAATCTTGAACACCTGGGCACAGGGGAAAAGTTCCTGAACAGAACATCATTGGCTTTACTCTGAGAACAAGAATTGACAAATAGGACCTCATAAAACTGCAAAGCTTCTGTAAGGCAAAGGACAAGGTCAATAGGACAAAACACCAACCAACAAATTGGGAAAAAATCTTTACATATCCAATAGAGGGCTAATATCCAATGCATACAAAGAACTCAAGAAGTTAGTCTCCAGAGAGTCAAATAACCCTATTAAAAATGGGGTACAGAGTTAAAGAGGGAATTCTCAACTGAGGAATCTCGAATGGCTCTAAAGACCCTAAAGAAATGGTCAGCATCCTTAGTGATCAGGGAAATGCAAATCCAAACAACCATGAAATTCCATCTCATACCTTTCAGAATGGCTAATATGAAAAACACAGGGGACAGCAGCTGCTGGCAAGGATGCGGGGGTGGGGGGAGGAACACTTCTCCATTGTTGGTGGGATTGCAAGCTGATAAAACCAGTCTGGAAGTCAGTTTGACAATTCCTCAGAAAGTCAGACATAGTACTACCTGAGGACCCAGCTAATACCACTCCTGGGAATATACCCAGAACTTGCTCCCTCAAGCAATAAGGACACATGCTCTACTATGTTCATAGCAGCCTTATTTATAATAGCCAGAAGCTAGAAAGAAGCCAGATGTCCTTCAACAGAGGAATAAATACAGAAACTTTGGTATATATACACAATTGAGTACTATTCACTTATTAAAAACAATGAATTCATTTAATTCTTTTTTCTTTTTTTATACTTTTTTATTGCATATATTCTATATTTACAATTCATTTCCCTTTTTCTGGTTCCCCACCCCCAAGGGTCCCACATGCCCTTTTCCCTCCCCCTGCTCCCTCATCCACCCCCTCTCACCTGGATGGAACTAGAAAGTGTCATTCTGAGTGAGGTAACCAATCACAAAAGAATACACATGTTATACTCTCACTAATAAGCGGATTTTAGCCCAAAAGCTCAAAATAAACAAGTTACAATTCACCCAGCACAGGAAGCTCAAGAAGAAGGGGGACTTAATTGAGGGTGCTTTGGTTTCTCTGAGAAAGGGAACAAAATACTCACAGGAGCAATAAGGGAGACAAAGTGTGGAACAGAGACTGACGTAAAGGCCACCCAGAGACTGCCCTACCTGGGGATTCATCCTATAACCCATCACCAAACCCAGACACTACTAAGGATGACAAGAAGTACATTCTGAAAGGAATCTGTTATGGTTGTCTCTGGAGGGGCCTTGCCAGAGCCTTACAAATACAGAGGCAGATGCTAGCAGCCAGCCATTGGACGGAGCATGGGCTCCCTAGTGGAGGAGCTGGAGGGTGGTCTGGAGGCGCTAAAGGGGTTTACAGCCACATGGGAAGCACAACGATGTAGGCCACATAGATGCCCCAGGACTCCCAGGGCCTAAATAATCAACCAAGGGGTACATATGTTTCCAGCCAAAAATGTGGTAGAGGAATGCCTTGTTGGACATCAGTGGTCCTTGGTCAGGTGAAGGCTCAATAGATGCCCTAACAAAGGGAAATCGAGGGGGTAGGTGGAGTGGGTCTAGTGGAGAGGCATATAAGTGGAGGCAGGGGGTGGGAGGAGGAGCTGGGGGTCTTTGGGGAGGGGGAAATTGAGAAAGGTTTTACCATTGGCAATGTAAATGAAGATGATATTCAATTAAAAAAGAATATTAAAAATAATAATAGGAAGCAGAAGGAGGGAGGGACATTAATATGAGAGGGGAACAGGAGAGAATAGAAGAAGTGCAGGATCAGATATTGTGGGGGACAGGACAGACCCCTAGAGGGCCAGGAGAATGAATAGAAATATACACCAGTGTTAATTGGGGGGGGTATCTCTAGAAAGTTCCAGAAAGCAAGGATATGAGAAGCACTCAGGATCCAATGGGATAAGCTTAGCCAAAATATCCAACAGTGAGGAGATGGAACCTGAAGAGACCACCAGTAGGTAGAGATGACCTCCAGTTGAGGGATAAGTTGTCCCACTCATCTTAAAAATGTTTGACCAAGAATTGTTCCCGTGTAAAGGAAATTCAGAGATAAAAATGGAGCAGAGCCTGAAGGAAAAGCCCATCCATTGGTCTTCTCAACTTGGGATTCGTACCATGCACAGGCATCAAATCTTGACACTATTACTGATGCCATGTTGTGCTTGTCTACAGGAGCTGAGCATGGATGTCCCCTGAGAGGTTCTACCAGCTCCTGACTGAAACAGATGAAGATACTTACAGCCTAGAGAGTAAGCCACCAATGAAAGAGCATATACATGGACTGTAACAGGGCCTTTGGTGCATATGTTGCAGAGAACTGACTTGTTTGACCTCCGTAGGTGAAGACTGGCCAAATCCTATAGAAACTTGATGTACCAGGGAAGGGAGATGTTAGTAGAGGTGAGGTGTGTGTAGGTGGATGGGTAGGGAAGTACCCTTTCAGGAATAAAGGTTAAAGAATAAGATGGAATAAAGAAGTTGGGGATTAGGAATCCCAAGGGGGGGTCAACATTAAAATGTAAATAAAGAAAATGATAAGAAAAAAGAAAAAATGTGATAAATAATGATGAAAAGTAAAGAAAAAGGGATTCATTCAAAGAGCAATCCTAGGGAGTAAATAAATGAAACAAAGACTGAAAAAATAAAAATAAAAAAGAATGTCATTTAATATATGTAGCAGAAAACTCTGAAGGAATCTATATTGAAATATAGGAAATGGGAAACGCAACTGGATTTTGAAGTTAAGTTCAGTTTCTACTTACTCATTAGAATATAAAATGTCAGCATCAATCAATGATGATACATGCACAAACAGCTAGGCTTATTTCTGTAACAGGTGGTTAGGAAACTATTAGAGATAGCAGACTCAGATTGTGCATTTAAGAAGCAATTTAAAATATGCATGCTTCCATTAAATTCTTGAGAATAACTCTTCCAAAATAAGGAGAGAGAGAGAGAGAGAGAGAGAGAGAGAGAGAGAGAGAGAGGGAATATCCCACCCCACCTGCTTGGCTGCTCTTTGAAGACATCACAGCCTGAAGGCCTCCCATGACTTCTGCTGCATGCAGAGCAATAGGTAAGGGACCCTGCAAAACAACTGCAACAGCTGGCTACCTTGAGGACCCCAGCTGACCAGGACCCATCTCCCCCAAGGTCCCATCCACCTGAATTCCATACCTCTTCCAGCCTGTACCTTCTGCTGTGGCACATCACTATCTTGTTTGCTCCTCTAAAGACACCACAGTCTGAAGACCTCCCAGAAGTTTTGCTGTATGCAGGATAACTGACTAAGCAGTCTAAAGACCTCCAAGAAGTTCTACTGTACACTGTGCAGCAGAATACACAGTCTTATGGCTGCCAAGGAGATCTGCTGCAGACAGGGCAACAATTCAGCTGCTTGTCTGTCTCTCTGAGGATCCCACTGTCTTTTGCCCTATGAGAGCCACTGTAGCCAGGGCAAAAGCTCACCAGTGAACATGCCCCAATGAAGACCTCATATTCTGAAGGATTCACAAGAGGTCTGCTTCAGCAAGGGCCATGGGCCTACCAGCCACCCTGAGACACAAGAGGCAGGATCAAGACAGAGACACTGAGAATAGCTAACACCAGTGACACCAGATTGCTAGAGGCAAGCATAAAACCATAAGCAACAGGAGCTGATATACATTGGCATCATCAGAACACAGTTCTCCCACCACAGCAAGATCTAGATGAATGAACACACCTGAAAAATCAGGAAACTAACTGAAAATCTTAGCTCTTGAAGATAATAGAGTGGTAAATATGTCATGGAAAGTAATACAAGAAAAGACAGGCAAACCGGTAGAAGCCATTAACGAGTAAACAAATCCCTTAATGAAATACAGGAAAAAGAAAAGAAACAGGTGAAGGAGGTGAACAAAGTGGTCCAAGATCTAAATCTGGAAGTAGAAACAATAAAGAAAACACAAATGCAGGCAACCAGTGAATTGGGAAAACCTAGGAAAAGGCCAGAAATTACATATGAATGAATCACCAATAGAATATGAGCTATAAGAGAGAATATCAGGTGTAGAAGAGACATTAGAAGATATTGAACACTCCCATAGACACAGGGGGAGGGGAGAGGATATGGGTCTTTCTGGGGAGAGTACCAGGAAAGGGGATAACATTTAAAATGTAATTAAAGAAAAATATTCAAATAAAAAAGGTACTGACACAGTATCAAAGAAAATTCCAAAAAATAAAACAATTCCTAACCCCAAACCAGGAAATTCAGGACACAATGAAAAGAACAAATCTAAAAATATGAAAAATTGAGGAGAACAAAGACTCCTAGTGCAAAGGATCAAAAAATATCTTCAAAAAATTAACAAAAACAGACAGGAAAGGGGGGAGAGAAGAGACACTTAGGAATTACAAAAGATCATCAAATTTTACTACAAAATATATTCTTAATGAAGCTGTAAAACCAAGGTGAAATGGAAGATTTTCAAGACCTATACTTTATACCAAAGTTAAATCAAGAGCTGATAAACTATCCAAACAGGCACATATCCCATAAGGAAATAAAAGAAATCTTTAAAAACCTCCCAACAAAAATCACATGATCATTTCATTAGATGCTGATAAAGCATTTGAAAAAAAATCCAACATCTCTTCATGATAAAAGACTTGGAAAGATCAGGAATTCAAGGCCCACATCTAAACATAGTAAAAGCAATATACAGCAAACCAGTGGTCAACATCAACCTAAATGGAGAGAAACTTGAAGCAATCCCACTGAAATCAGGGACTAGACAAGGTTGACTACACTCTCTCTAACTGTTCAATATAGTCCTTAAATTTCTAGCCAGAGCAATTAGACAACAAAAGGAGGTCAAAAACTTCAAATTGGAAAAGACGCCGTCAAAATGTCTCTATATGCAGATGATATGATAGTATAGATAAGTGGCCCCCAGATTCCACCAGCGAACTTCTACATTTGATCAACGACTTCAGTAAAGTGGCTGGATATAACATTAGCTCAAACAAATTAGTAGCCCTCCTATATTGAAAGGATAAAGAGGCTGAGAAAGAAATTAGGGAAATGGCGTCCTTCACAATAGCCACAAATAATATAAAATACCTTGGTCTGACTCTAATCATACAAGTGAAAGATCTGTATAATAAGAATTTCAGGTCTCTGAAGAAAGAAATTAAAGATTTCAGAAGATGGAAAGATACCCATGCTCATGGATTGGCAGGGCTAGTATAGTAAAAATGGCCATCTTCCCTAAAGCAGTCTATAAATTCAATGTAATCACCATCAAAATTCCAACTCAATTCATCATAGAGTTAGAAAAAGAAATTTCCAAATTTATCTGGAATAACAAAAAACACAGGATATCGAAAACTATTCTCAACAGTAAAAGAACTTCTGGGGGAAACCTGACCTCAATCTAATCTACAGAGCAATAGTGATAAAAACTGCAAGGTATTGGTATAGGAACAGGCACGAAGATCAATGGAATAGAACTGAAGACCCAGAAATAAACCCACACATATATGGTCACTTGATATTTAACAAAGGAGCAAAAAGCATACAGTGGATAAAAAATAACCTTTCAACAAATTGTGCTGTGTTAACTGACAGTCAGCATCTAGAAGGATGCAAATTGATCCATTCTTATCTCCCTTTACAGAGCTCAAGTCCAGATGGATCAAGGACCTTCACATACAACTGGACACACTGAATCTAATAGAAGGGAAAAACCTGGAGCACATGGGCACAGGGGAAGATTCCTTGAATAGAACAGAAATAGCTTATGCTCTAAGATCAGGAATTGACAAATGGAACCTCATAAAATTGTAATGCTTCTGTAATACAAATGACACTGTCAATAGGACAAAATGGCAACAAACAGATTGGGAAAAAATCTTTACAATCCTACATCCCATAGAGGGTTAATATGCAATACATACAAAGAACTCAAGAAGTTAGACTCCAGAGAATCAAATAGTCCTATTAAAAATGGGGTACAGAGCTAAACAGAGAAATGTCAACTGAGGGATGGGTGATGGCTGAGAAATACATAGAGAAATGTTCAACATGGTTAATCATCAGGGAAATGCAAATCAAAACAACCCTGACATTTCACCTTACACCAGTCAGAATGGTTCAAAAACTCAGGGGACAGCAAATGCTGGAGAGGATGTGGAGAAAGAGGAACACTTCTCCATTGTTAGTGGGATTGTAAACGGGTAAAACCACTCTGTAAAACAGTTTGGAGGTTCCTCAGAAACTGGAATATACATATATTCCATATACATATATATGGAATCCAAATGGAATCACCAAAAATGTAAGGAGACAGAACCCCAATGGACATATTATGTCAACAATGAAGATTATAATATTGGGATTTGGTTGTATCTAATTAAATGAGTGTCAGAGTGGTCACATGGACATTCCAAACAACACAGTCAGGCTGTTGACAAGATATTGATTGTGCCCCACAGCCTGAAGGCAAGGCCACACTATGAAAGACAACACCTATATAACTGACTGAACATAACAAAAATTGCACTGGTGCCTATATAGGAACTTCACCTCTAAAGGCAAGTATCATTGGTATAGGAAGGAACTTTGCATGCTGTCATATATATTATAGTTTTCAGGTTAGTATTTTTAATGGAATTTCTTAGTGTATAAAGTGGGGTTTTGTGTCTATTTAATTTCTTAACCCTTTTATTCTGCTGTTTTCACTGAAATTGTTTTGTTACTTCCCAGTATGTTTTTTTGTTTTTATTTTATTATTATTTCTCCTTAGAAAACTATTTCCTGTCTCCTGAAATACAGAAAGGGGATAGAACAGATAAGACAGGAGGTGGGAAGGACCTGGAACAAGTGGAGGGAAGAGAAAATATAATCAGGATACATTATGTGAGAAAAAAATCTATTCGAATTATTAGAGAAAAAAGAACATTGTTTTAAGAATGCAACACTCATAAGAAAATGATGATCAAATAAAATATCTTAATATCCTAACAAACTTGATAAAATGGGATATAAGCAAGATGTCAATTGAAAGATAATAATTTAACAGTGTATCACCAGATGGTTTTAGTGCAGAATTCTACCAGACCTTCAAAGAAGACTTTACACCAATACTCTTCAAACTATTCCACAAAATAGAGACAGAAGGGACATTGCCCAAATCATTCTTCGAAGCCACAATTACGCTGATACCTAAACCACAAAAAGATCCAAGAAAGAAAGAGAACTACAGGCCAATTTCCCTTATGAATATCGATGCAAAAATACTAAGTAAAATTCTTGCCAACTGAATCAAAGAACACATCAAAACGATCATTCACCATGATCAAGTAGGCTTCATCCCAGGGATGCAAGGATGGTTCAATATACGGAAATCCATCAACAAACATAAACAAACTAAAAGAAAAAAACCACAGGGTCATCTCATTAGATGCTGAAAAAGCATTCGACAAAATTCAGCATCATTTTATGCTAAAAGTCTTGGAAAGAGCAGGAATTCAAGGCCCATATCTAAACATAGTAAAAGCAATCTACAGCAAACCAGTAGCCAACATCAAAATAAATGGAGAGAAACTTGAAGCAATCCCACTAAAATCAGGGACTAGACAAGGCTGCCCTCTCCATATCTTTTCAATATAGTACTTGAAGTTCTAGTGAGAGCAATTAGACAACATAAGGAAGTCAAAGGGATACACATTGGAAAGGAAGAAATCAAAGTATCATTATTTGCAGACGATATGATACTTTACTTAAGCGACCCAAAAAACTCCATCGGAGAACTTCTACAGCTGATAAACAACTTCAGCAAAGTGGCTGGTTATAAAATTAACTCAAGCAAATCAGTAGCCTTCTTGTACTCAAAGGACAAGCAGGCTGAGAAAGAAGTTAGGGAAATAACACCCTTCACAATAGCCACAAACAACATAAAGTACCTTGGCGTAACTCTAATCAAACAAGCGAAAGATCTGTATGACAGGAACTTCAAGTCCTTGAAGAAAGAAATCGAAGAAAACCTCAGAAGATGGAAAAATATTTCTTGCTCCTGGACTGGCAGGATCAATATAGTAAAAATGGCCATCTTGCCAAAAGCAATATACAGATTCAATATGATCCCCATCAAAATCCCAACTCAATTCTTCATAGATCTAGAAAGAGCAATTCTCAAATTCATCTGGAGCAAAAAAAAACCCAGGATAGCTAAAACTATTCTCAACAATAGAATGACTTCTGGGGGAATCAATATCCCTGACCTCAAGTAGTACTACAGAGCAATTGTGTTAAAAACTGCATGGTATTGGTACAGCAACAGGCAAGTAGATCAATGGAATAGGATTGAAGACCCAGAAATTAACCCACAGACTTATGGTCACTTGATCTTTGATAAAGGTGCCACAACCATCCAGTGGAAAAAAGAGCCTTTTCAACAAATGGTGCTGGTTCAACTGGAGGTCAACATGCAGAAGAATGCAAATCGACCCACTCTTATCTCCTTGTACTAAGATCAACTCCAAGTGGATCAAGGACCTCCACATAAAACCAGACACACTGAAACTATTAGAAAAGAAACTTGGGAAGACCCTCGAGGACATGGGCACAGGGGGGAAAGTTCCTGAACAGAACACCAATAGCTTATGCACTAAGATCAAGAATTGACAAATGGGACCTCATAAAATTAGTTTCTGTAAGGCAAAGGACACTGTCAGAGGGACAAAAGGGCAACAAACAAAGTGGAAAAAGATCTTCACCAACCCCACATCCGACAGAGGGCTAATATCCAATATATACAAGGAACTCAAGAACTTAGACAAGGAATTCCTGAAAAAGAAACAAATGAAAGTAACATGGGTAAAACATTCCACATTGTACTAATACAGAAATTCACTTGTATGTAACAGTTCTGTATGTCACTTTACTATAAGGAAATGTTAACAAGAAAGATATGCCCTCATAAAGTATGTGGACAGTGCTTCCTAATATCACGTTCTGTTGTCTTGCATCTGTCAAACAACTTCAAAAAATTAATAATCTCAGAAAATACCATATATTGTGGGATGGGTATGGGGAGCACATAATGGAAAAAGAACACTTCAGATTTTAATACTCGATGGCAAATCAAAAATACAACTCATGTGAGGAGATGAAGTCTGTAGACTATACATTATATTTAAAAACAGAAAGGCAAGAGTGAAACTAGATTTCAATAGCAACATTACAATCAACTAGTGCTGTGTAGACTGAATCACACAAGTACAAATGCATGGTTAAAAGATATAAATGTGTAAATGTGCTGATCTAAATCATTACTTCTCATGCTTTGGATGAGAGTAAAATATTGGTAATGACTTGTTTAAAACCACTATTAAATTTTCATGTCACTCTCACCAACACAACGAGGTGGAGTGCTCCATTTTCCCATGTGGCAGGTTACTCCATTCTCTTCAGTTATCCTGAAACCATCATCACAGACATAGCTGAATGTAGTTCCATGCTCATGACTGCTGGACTCAATTGCATCTCTCCTTTCTTCTGAAGGACTGGGTAATTTAATAGATCCATGTTCTATTTTAGGGGGCTGGGAACATGGAATTTTTTCTACATGAAGAACATAAATGAAATAGTCAAACAAAATAAAAACTTATATTACAAAACATAAACCTACTATCTGAATTATGTGTACAGAATATTTATAATATGCCCTTCTTTTTCAGTACACATCCCTTCAATTCTAATGGTATAAACTAAGTCATAGCTACTGACTGATGCAGCGTGGTAATGACTGCCACCTTCCATCTTTGCACATCATTTCTTCTGGGTCCTGAGTTAGGTAATTGTCTTGGCAAAGAATAGATAATTTTTCTCCATTCAAGTATTTCACTGTGGTTTCAATCACTTGGGCATTGGGAATCTGTGGTGGTGGAGGGCAAGATATTTCCTCTTTTCCTAGAAAACATCAAAATCATAGTTCTGTATTAGAGTATCATAATTATTGAAGTAATTTTTATTAAATAGTAAATTAGTTGTGACAATGTAAACATCGTCTATATTTTATACCTTTCACTTGTATAGCAATTTAATATAGGAATTCTTTGAAATTTTTCTCATTCATTTTTAATGAAGTTTTATGTTATTTTTATAAAACTTGCTTCAATTATTTCTAGCTTTAAAATATTTTAACTGAATTATACACTTAAATTTATTATACTAAGTGTATATTATATTTAGAATAAGCTTACAAGAATATTTATCTAGAGCTGTTTATGGATATTCATGATCTAATAATATATTAGATAGCCTTAAAAATCCTCATGAAATATTTTACAAATGAAAGTTGATTAGTGAAAGTTGAACTTGCATTTACTTAATATACTAATGACTTTTCTCATTGCTGTCATATACCTGACATAAGAAGCTTTGGAAGAAAGGAGGAGGAGAGAAATAGAAAGAAAAGAAGGAAGGAAAGGAAGGAAGGAAATAAAGAAAGAAGGAAGTAAATGAAGGAAAGAAGAAACAATGGAAAGAAGGATGAAAGTAAGTAAGGAAGAAATGTTTCTCTACATTTTTTGAACAATGAGCCTGCCATTCTTTTCTTTTAACCATTTAATATATTTTATTTTTATTTATTTTATTTATTTTCTATATTCTTTGTTTACAATCCAAAGGCTTTCCCCTTTCCCAGTTCCCCCCTCACCATATATTGCATAAGTCTTCTTCCCCTTGCCCATTCCCCAATCACCAACCCACCATCTCTCTGTTCTGGTACTCTCTTACAAAAGTGGATCCAGTCTTTTTGGGACCAGGTTCCTCTCCTTCATTCTTCTTGGGAATATCTTGATTTGCTAATTGTGCCTTGAGTATTCTGAGCTTGTACAAGGTCTGGTGGCCGTGGAGATGTCCTGCCAGGCCACCCAGGCACTGGCCACTGGCAAGAGCCTGGCAAAATTCACCCAAGTGATGGTAGTCGCAAATTAAGTCTGTGTCTCTGTCCCTCTCTACTAGTGATCTAGTGGCAAGATGGAGACCTTCGTTGTAGGGGCCTGGGAGAACCGCAGGGCAAGCAGCTCCCAGCCACACTGTGGAGATGTTCCACCAAGCCACCCTGGCTCTGGCTACTGTCCCGAGTCTGGCAGGTTCCTGCCCAAGCGATGGCAGGCCCCGATTTAGTCTGGATACCTGCACTTCTCTACTGGTGACCAGGGCGCAAGGTGGAGACCTTCTGGGTTCATTAATATCAACTTATCAGTGACTGCATTTTATGTGTATTCTTTTGTGATTGGGTTAGCTCACTTAGGATGATACTTTCCAGATCAAACCATTTGACTACAAATTGCATGATTTCATTATTTTTAATTGCTGAGTAGTATTCCATTGTATAAATATACCACATTTTCTGTATCCATTCCTCCTTTGAGGGACATCTGGGTTCTTTCCATCTTCTGGCTATTATAAATAAGGCTGCTATAAACATAGTGGATCATGTGTCCTTATTGCATGCAGGGGAATCCTCCGGGTATATGCCCAGGAGTGGTATGACAGGGTCCTTTGGAAGTGTCATGCCCAATTCTCTGAGGAACCACCAGACTGGTTTCCAGAGCAGTTTTACCATCTTGCAATCCCACCAACAGTGGAGGAGTGTTCCTCTTTCTCCACATCCTTGCCAGCACCTGATGTCTCTTGAGTTTTTAATCTTAGCCATTCTGACTGGTGTGAGGTGGATTCTCAGGATTGTTTTGATATTCATTTCCCCGATGACTAATGATGCTGAACATCACTTAAGGTGCTTCTCAACCATCCAAATTTCATCAGGTAAAAATTCTTTGTTTAGCTCTGTACCCCATTTTTAATAGGGTTATTTGGTTATCTGGGGTCTCACTTCTTGAGTTCTTTGTATATATGGGATATTAGCCCTCTGTCTGGTGTGGGGATGATGAAGATCTTTTCCCAATTTTTGATTGCTGCTTTTTTACTTCTGATGATGTCCTTTGCCTTACAGAAACTTTGTAATTTTATGAGGTCGCATTTGTCAATCTTGATTTTAGAGCATAAGCTATTGTTCTGTTCAGGAAATTTCCCCCTGTGCCCATGTCCTCCAGGGTCTTCCCCAGTTTCATTTCTATTAGTTTCAGTGTTTATGATTTTATGTGGAGGTCCTTGGTCCACTTGGAGTTGAGTTTAGTACAAGGAGATAAATGTGGATCAATTCCCATTCTTCTGCATGTTGACCTCCAGTTGAAACAGCATCATTTGTTGAAAAGGCTATCTTTTTTCCAGTGGATGGTTGTAGCTCCTTTATCAAAGATCAAGTGACCATAAATTTGTGGGTTCATTTCTGGGTCTTCAATTCTATTCCATTGATCTACTTGTCTGTCCCTGTACCAATACCATGCAGTTTTTAACACAATTAATTGCTCTGTAGTACTGCTTGAGGTCAGGGTAATTGATTTCTCCAGAAGTCCTTTTATTGTTGAGAATAGTTTTAGGTATTGTCTTAGTTTGGGTTTCACTGCTGTGAACAGACACCATGACCAATGCAAGTTTTATAAAAGACAACATTTAATTGGGGCTGGCTTACAGGCTCAGAGGTTCAGTCCATTGTCATCAAGGTAGAAACATGGCAGCATACAGGCAGGCATGGTGCAGGAGGAGCTGAGAGTTCTACATCTTCATCTGAAGGCTGCTAGTGAAAGACTGACTTCCAGGCAACTAGGGTGAAGGTCTTAAGGCCACACCCACAGTGACACACCTACTCCAACAAGGCCACACCTCCTAATAGTGCCACTCCCTGAGAAAAGCATATACAAACCATAACATTCCCCTCCCTGGCCCCCATAGGCTTATTCAAACATTATTCTATGGGGGCCATACTTAAACATAACATAATGCAAAATACATTTAGTACAACTTCACAAGTCCCTGTAGTCTATAGCAGTCTCAACAGAGTTAAAAGTCCAAAGTTCAAGGTCTCTTTTGAGATTCATCCATTCACTTAAATGTAATCCTCCAAGCAAGACAGGAAACCAGCTGGGCAAAGTCTTCATCTCCACTTCTGATGGCAAAGCAGTCTTCAGATATCCAACTCCTTTTTCATCTTTGTTTGATTCAACAAGGTTCTTTCTCCTTGGCTCGTTCCACTCCCTGTTAACAGCTTTCCTTGGCAGGCATCTTGTGGCTCTGGCATCTCTAACATCTTGGGTACCCCAATTTCAGCTTCACAGCTTCTTGTTCCGATGTCTGAGATCCACACATGATCTTTTGTACATCTCCAAAGAGCTGGTGTCACTTCTCCAGCTCTGCCCTCTGTAGCACTCTAAGTTCAGATTGATCCACTTCACTGCCACTGCTATTCTTGGGGGTCATCCCATGGTACTGGCATCTCCAATATGCTAGGGTCTTCCACTGCAACTATACTTCACCAAAGCCTCTCATAGGCTCTCTTCATGGTACCAAGCCTCAACTCCTTTGCATGACCCCTTCAGTCCTGGGCTGTCAATTTCAACTGAGGGTGCACTTTCACCAATGGCCTTCCATGGCCTCTCACAGTACCAAGCCTCAGCTGTTCTTCATGATGCCTTCATGCCTTCAAAACCAGTACCACCTGGATGATTCTTACATGTTACCAAGTACAGATGCAGCATGAGGATCACTTGGCTATTTCTGGAATACAGCTTCTTTGTGCTCTCAGAAAACACTTCCCATATTTCACCTCAGTGATGCTGGTCTTTTCTTAATCACCACTAATTTCTTAGCTCCAGCTAACCCGCATCAATTGTTTCAATTGTCTCCTTCTTCTCTTGAATATAAAGCCAGAGGCACAAGGCTGAAGCTGCTGAGTTCTTCTGCTTGCAGGAGCTGGAACATTGCCCCCCCCCTTGTTCTATTACATTATCACTAGATTCCTTTTTCCCAGCTCATTCACTGCCTAAATTGGCTGTCCTGAACCTTGCTCCTTAGACAGACTTTGAACTCAAGAGATCTGCATGCCTGTCCCCTAAGCACTGGGATTAAAGGTATGATCCACCAAGCATGGATTAAAGTTTTTCTTCACCTAGAATTTGCTCCCTTCTAGGCTGGCCTTGAACTCAGAGATCTGCTTATCTTTGCCTCCTGAGATTAAAGGCTTGTTCTACCATGCCTGGACATAAAGTTAACTGGGTGAATCTTGCCCCCAAGGTCACCACTCCTTTAATTCAGTTTAATATCCTTGAATTCAGCTCCATTTCACATCCTGGAGTCCCTTTAATACTCAAACTATATATTTTGTACTTTTCCTTTCTCAGCTTGCTATGTTTGTTCAAAATTCCCTTCATCAGACTTAACCAGAGAACAAAGTCTTTGTTGGGCTTCTTTGAGGCTTCCTTTGCAGATGCAATTAATATAAATCTCTTTACCTTAGTCCTGGGCAGTCTCTTCAGACAATGGCAAAAAGCAGCTGTGTTCTTCACCAAAACATCACAGAAACAGTCTTTCAGCCACATATTAAAGTCCTTCTCCACTGAAACCTCTTGGGCTGTCAGGCCTATACAGTTCAAATGACCCTCAGCACCACTGTCTTCCATATTCCTACTAGGCTGGCCCATTAAACCCCACTTAAAGCATTTCATGGCTTTACAAATCCAAAGTCCCAAAATCCACATTCTTCCAAACAAAAGCATGGCCAGGCCTATCACAGCAATACCCCACTCCTGGTACCAACTTCTGTCTTAGTTTGGGTTTCACTGCTGTGAACAGACACCATGACCAATGCAAGTTTTATAAAAGACAACATTTAATTGGGGCTGGCTTACAGGCTCAGAGGTTCAGTCCATTGTCATCAAGGTAGAAACATGGCAGCATACAGGCAGGCATGGTGCAGGAGGAGCTGAGAGTTCTACATCTTTATCTGAAGGCTGCTAGTGAAAGACTGACTTCCAGGCAACTAGGGTGAAGGTCTTAAGCCCACACCTACAGTGACACACCTACTCCAACAAGGCCACACTTCCTAATAGTGCCACTCCCTGGGAAAAGCATATACAAACCATAACAGGTTTTCTGGGTTTTTTGTTACTCCAGATGAATTTGAGAATTGCGTTTTCTAGATCTATGAATAATTGAGTTGGGATTTTGATGGGGAATGCATTGAATCTGTAGATTGCTTTTGGCAATATGGCAATTTTTACTATATTGTTCCTGCCAATCCAAGAGCATGAAATATTTTTCCATCTTCTGAGGTCTTCTTCAATTTCTTTCTTCAAGGACTTTAAGTTCCTGTCATACAGATCTTTGACTTGTTTGGTTAGAGTCACGCCAAGATACTTTATATAGTTTTGGGCTATTGTGAAGGGTATTATTTCCCTAAATTCTTTCTCAGCCTGCTTGTCCTTTGAGTACAGGAAGGCTACTGCTTTGCTTGAGTTGATTTTATAACCAGCCACTTTGCTGAAGTTGTTTATCAGCTGTAGGAGTTCTCTGGTGGAATTTTTTGTGTCACTTAAATATACCATATCATCTGCAAATACTGATAGTTTGTATTCTTCCTTTCCAATTTGTAGCCTTTTGACTTCCTTATGTTGTCTATATTGAAAAGATATGGAGAGAGAGGGCAGCCTTGTCTAGTCCCTGATTTTAGTGGGATTGCTTCAAGTTTCTCTCCATTCATTTTGAATTTGGCTACTGGTTTGCTGTATATTGCTTTTACTATGTTTAGGTATGGGCCTTGAATTCCTGCTCTTTCCAAGACTTTTAGCATGAAAGGATGTCAACTGCTTTTTCAGTATCTGATGAGATGACCATCATTTTTTTTTTAGTTTGTTTATGTAGCGGATTACATTGATGGATTTCCATATATTGAACCTTCTCTGCATCCCTGGGATGAAGCCTACTTGATTATGGTGAATGATCATTTTGATGTGCTCTTGGATTTGCTTGGCAAGAATTTTATTTAGTATTTTTACATCGATATTCATAAGGGAATTTTGTGTGTAGTTGTCAGTCTTTGTTGTATCTTTGTGTAGTTTTGGTATCAGCATAATTGTGGCTTCTTAGAAAGAGTTGGGCAGTGTTCCTTCTATTTCTATTTTGTGTAATGTTTTGAAGAGTATTGGTGTTAGGTCTTCTTTGACGGTCTGGTAGAATTCTACACTAAAACCAGCTGGTCCCATACTTTTTTTGGTTGGAAGACTTTCTATAACCCCTTCTATTTCTCTAGGGGTTATGGGACTATTTTGCTGACCTAATTGATCCTGATTTAATTTTGGTATTTGGTATCTCTCTAGGAAAATGGCCATTTCCTCCAGATTCTCCAGTTGTGTTGAGTAAAGGCTTTTGTAGTAGGATCTGATGATTTTTTGAATTTCCTCAGTTTCTGTTATTATATCCCCCTTTTAATTTCTAATTTTGTTAATTTGGATACTGCCTCTGTGCCCTTTGCTTAGTCAGGCTAAGGGTTTATTTATCTTGTTGATTTTCTCAAAGAACCAGCTCCTAGTTTTGTTGATTCTTTTTATGGTTCTCTTTGTTTCTACTTGATTGATTTCAGCCCTTAGTTTGACAATTTCCTGTCTTCTACTCATCCTGGGTGAATTAGCTTCTTTTTGTTCCAGGGCTTTCAGGTGTGCTGTTTAGCTGCTAGTGTATGTTCTCTCCAGTTTCTTTTTGGAGGCACTCAGGCCTGTGGTTTTTACTTTTAGCACTGCTTTCATTGTGTCCCATTGATTTGGGTAGTTTGGACCTTCATTTTCATTGAATTCTAAAATGTCTTTGATTTCTTTCTTTATTTCTTCCTTGACCAAGGTGTCATTGAGTATTGTTCAGTTTACATGTGTACGTGGGCTTTCTGTTATTTTTCTTGCTATTGAAGACCACTTTTACTCCATAGTGATCTGATAGGAGGCATGGGATCAGTTCAATCTTCTTGTATTTGTTGACATCTGTCTTGTGACCAATTTTATGATCTATTTTGGAGAATTTACCTTGCGGTGCTGAGAAAAAGGTATATTCTTTTACTTTAGGATGAAATGTTATATATATCCAATTGGTCCAAACCTTCAATTAGTTTCACTGTGTTCCTGTTTAGTTTTTGGTTTCCTGAGCGGTCCATTGAGGAGATTGGAGTGTTGAAGTCACCCATAATTATTGTGTTAGGTACAATGTGTGCTTTAAGCTTTAGTAAAGTTTCTTTTACGAATGAGGGTGCCCTTGCATTTGGAGCATTAATGTTCAGAATTGAGAGTTCTTCTTTGTGGATTTTCCCTTGGACCAGAAAGAAGGGACCTTCTGTGTCTCTCTTGATGACTTTAGGTTGAAAGTCAATTTTATCTGATATTAGAATGGCTACTCCAGTTTGTGTCCTGAGACCATTTTCTTGTAAAATTGTCTTCCAGCCTTTTACTGTAAGGTAGTGTTTGTCTTTGACACTGAGATGTGTTTCCTGTATGCAGCAAATGTAGGGTTCTGTTTCCATATTCAGGTTGTTAGTCTATGTCTTTTTACTGGGGAATTGAGTCCATTGATGTTAAGAGATATTAAGGAATAGTAATTATTACTTCCTAACATTTTTGAAGTTAATTTTATATTTGAGTGATTATTTTCTTTAGGATTTGGTGAGAGGAGGTTTCTATCTTGCTTCTTGCGGGGTGTAGTTTCTCTCCTTGTGTTGATGTTTTCCCCCTATTATCCTTTGTAGGGCTGGGTTTGTGGAAAGATATTATGCAAATTTGCTTTTGTCATGGAATACCTTGGATTCTCCATCTATGGTGATTGAGAGTTTTGCTGCGTATAGTAGTTTTGACTGAAATTTGTGTTCTCTTAGAGTCTGCATGATATCTGCCCTGGATCTTTTAGCTTTCATGGTCTCAGGTGAGAAGTCTGGTGTTATTCTGATAGGTCTTCCTTTATATGTTACTTGGCCTTTTTCTCTTACAGCCTTTAATGTTCTTTCTTTGTTTAGTACATTTGGTGTTTTGATTATTATGTGACGGAGGTATTTCTGTTCTTGTCCAGTCTGTTGGGAATTCTGTAGGCTTCTTGTATATTCATGGACATCTCTCTTTTTAGGTTGGGGAAGTTTTCTTCCATAATTTTGTAGAAGATATTTGCTGGCCCTTTAATTTGTAAATCTTCACAGGTTTGGTCTTCTCATTGTGTCCTGGATTTCCTGCATGTTTTGGGTTACAAGCTTTTCGCATTTTGCATGTATCAGAGCCTGCCATTCTTAAAAGAAAAACGATTACTATCTTAATACTATAATTAAAATAATATCAGAAATTATAAAATGACAGAGGAAGAGGGAAGTTGCAGCCCCCCAAAAGGAACAATAATATGTACCAAACTGTACCCCAGAGCTCCCATGGTCTAAACAACCAACCATGAAGGGACACATGGCTCCAGCTACAAATGTAGAAGAGGATGTCCTTTTCAGACATTAATGAGAGGAGAGGCCATTGGTCCTATGAAGGCTCTATGCCACAGTGTAGGGAAATGCCAGGTCAGGAACGTGGGAGTGAATGTTGGTAAGCATCAGGAGGGCAGTGGGATAGGGATTACAAAGGTATCCCTATGATTTATGAGTAAAAGGAATATTATTTAAAATGTAAGTAAAGCATTTATATCTAATAAAATAAAAAAGATATAAAGTTAGCTCATCTTGCAGGGAAGCAATGGCAGCAGAAATGTAAAGCTCATATTATACTATAGTCAGGATGCACAGTTACCTTTTCCTTTTTATTTATTACAGAAACCCTGACCATAAAATGGTGCCATCTATACATACAGTGGATCGTTCCCCCTCAGTTAAGCTAAACTAGAAATGTCCTTATCCACTCCTGGGTATATACCCAGCGGAATCCCCTGCATACAATAAAGACACATGCTCCACTATGTTCATAGCAGCCTTATTTATAATTGCCAGAAGTTGGAAGGAGCCCAGATGTCCCTCAAAGGAGGAATGGATACCGAAAATGTGGTATATTTATATAATGGAATACTACTCAGTAATTAAAAACAACGAATTTATGCAATTTGTAGGCAAATGGTTGGATCTGGAATATATCATCCTAAGTGACTTAACCCAATCACAAAAGAATGCATATGAAATGCAATCACTGATAAGTGGATATTAATGAGCCCAAAAGCTCTTAATACTCAAGACACAATTAGCAAATCAAAATATTCCCAAGAAGAAGGAAGGAAAGGATCCTGGTCCTGAGAAGACTGGATATAGATTTGTAGGAGAGCATCAGAACAGAGAAATGGGGGGGGGTGATTGGGGAATAGTTAGGGGGGAGAGGACTTATGGGACATAAGGTGGGGGGGAACTGGGAAAGGGGAAAGCTTTTGGAATGTAAACAAAGAATTTAGAAAATAAAGAAAAAAATGAAAAATAAAGAAATGCTTAGAAGTACTTTTCCTAGTAAGTTGTGGACTCTGTCAGATAGAAAATAAGTATTAGTTATCACAATTGATAATCAAGTTAACACTGACTCTTGGTCAATAAAAATACGGAGTATGATCAAAACTGATTTGTACTATGTTATTCAAAATTTAAAGTACACTGGACATTTCATTAACCTGAAATAGAGATGTGAAAACTGATGGTTTGTAACCAGGATAATGTAGTGCTGGTATTAATACCCTTCTGACAAGTTTTTCAATAAATCACTATAAAATCAAGACACCTCAGATGATTCCCACAGATTCATCTCTCACATTCGTAACATGAAAGGCTACTCTCTTAATGGTTATTAGTAATTTCGTTTTTTATATTTCTGCTTAAGTAGAGCAGAATTACTAGAAATAAATCACTCTTGTGTATTAAATATATTTCTTTACATTCTTTGAATAATACTATATCTAAAATAATATCAGAAATTATAAAATGACAGGGACAACTACAGTACATGTGCACTCCATTAATATGCAAGTAATATGTTTAATTTTGGAATGGTTTGGGAATACTTTCTGTGAAATTTAGTCTTTAAGAAATATTTAAAATATCAAACAAGGAATTCCTTCCAAAACAACAGTGATAAATACAAATGGGGAAGCAGAAATTGTAGTAGAATGTACCTGTTCCCTACTGACATGGAACAAGAAGTTTCAAATAAATTGGAATTTTCCAAGTAAGCTGATTGTTATAAGGGTTAAATAAATTGTTAGATTGACAGAACACACAATCATTCCAAAAGACACTATGACTAAGTTTATAGGCATAGGAATGGCCTATCACATTTGCTGTGATAAAATAATCATATGGAGTAGAAATCTAAGAGAAAGGGACCATTTGACACATAGTACAGCCATATTGTTCCGGTTTGTTTATGTGTTCTATAATACAGCCCACTAACAAACATGGTACTTTAATTTCTAAATCAACTCCTACATTAAAGAAGTATTTTTCCAGAAAATTTATTAGAATATATTTTCATATATGGCAGGGTATCTGAACTCATGAAATCTCAAAAGTGTGGTCACCTAACAAGATATGCATGATGACAATTCCAACTGACATCTTAGTATGGATAAAGAAAATGCTACATGACCCTTCCCCTAAATGAAGAGCTACAGGAAGTTAATAGCTATCTTGAGTTTAATAATAAGTCTCCCTGGATGAGAGAGCAAACAAATAATTTGTCCAATCCCATGTACTTAGTCCTAAGGACATACCCATAGGAGAAATACTGAATGGGCTCATCATGTTGAATTTATATATACAAGTTTAATTGAAAATATTATTCATTTATGTATGTATACTTACACATATATATCAAGAAGAGGTCATGAATTGCATATGAGATTGGAAGGACACAAGAAGAGTAGAGTTGGAGTAGGAAGATGGAGAGGTAGAAATAATATAAATACAGGTTTCACACATAAAATTCTAGGAAATTTTTATTATATAGATTATAGTATTATATATATATATATATATATATATATATATTATTATAAAGATACTACTGCCATAGTTGAGAAAAGGCTAGAATGCTCATGAGAAGACAGTGCCAATAAGAGCTTACTTGTACAGTTTGGTTCAGGATCCCATCTTCCATTGATGCAGATTGAGTGTACATACTTCTGTTTTTCTCTACATTTGTAAGTCATGGTAGAGTTATGATTAAATTCATTCTTATTTGGTTGAATTGCCTCTATGTCAGTTGACTTCAGTGCTTTACACTTTCCCAGTTGAACTGTTTCTATATGAAAACATTTCCATGAAACGTTTCCATTAAAAACACTTATAAGAAGTGAGTGAGCTACTACATTAAAATGTTTACACAGTGAATGTACAATGAAACTTGCCTTAGTACTACAAATTCTGCAAACCAAACTGTTGAGACTCACCATGCAGAAGTGGCCTATGGTGTGAGAACTAGATATCATGTCCACTCTTTTATGTCTCAGAGACAGTTTGTTTCATGAAGGGACTTGGGTAGTAGACAAGTACAAAAGCATAAAATAGCGCTGTCTCAGATGCTTCACATAAGAAATTATGACGGCATGACCAGGTCTGTACATAGCCTTAAAAGCTGTGAAAGTGTTCAAATTCATTTCTCTCCCATTTTTTATAATGGTAAATTGTTTAAAATATTAAAATAAAAAATGTGTGGATAGGGTATAGGATTTTTCTACTTTAAATTTCATTCTTTGATAGATGTAATACAAGAAAAGAATATCTAAGTGATACTGTGTAGAATAAAATATTTCAAAATATTATATGAGAGAGAATTGGTATAAGATATTAGGTGCTTATAGTCACCATCGACATCTTGGTTATATTCCTTTCATATGAATCTATAAGGAATACTTTCATATGCTATATTTTTTCTATAATATAAAAATATTAAGTTATAATAATAAATTGTTCTGGTTGTGTTATTAGTTGAGTAAGAAATATATATAACAAATAAAATATATACATTTTATTTGTAATATATACATATATTTATATATAAATATATTGCAAATATGTAAATATATTACAAATAAAAGTAAATAATTAGACCAAGTTGTATAATATTTAAAGTGTTGAAGAGAGTGTTGCAAGCACTAAAACCTTCTGAGAATTAGTCTCTTACTAAAGATAGGGCCACAAAAAGAAAAAATTGATGTTCTGTAAAGAAAAAAGAAGAAGGACAATGATGAATGATGACTGTGTGGTTGATTTGCTTCTGAATCTATTATTCATTAAGAGAAAGCTAAGAATATGGAGAAAAGTATGCATAGTGTCAAGGTAAAAATATTTGTATCATAATATTAACTTTGTAGCCCAGCAAGACATAACTGAAGAGAGTCATTTTAAACCTTTCATATCTGAACAAATAATAAAGTCAAATAGAATAGACAAAATAAGCATAGAATAATATAAAATGAACAATTCAGGTTTTTATGTGATATTATGATGATCTTCTCCATATGAAATTATTAAACAGCTTTAAAGCAATGATGAAGATGGGTTTGTCATAATGTGTTTGTTGAGCAAAAATTGTTAGGATTAATACATAGTACAGCTATTCATTTACATGACAAACTGTTATAATGGGTGTCTGGGAATGGAGGACATATCATTAAACAAAACAAGTATAGGTGCCCTGTGCAAAGGCACTCCATGTTTCCCTGGCATTAACTAACATCCAACACTCCAATAAATAGTAAAGATTAGATGACCATGATCACTCTAAGAAAAACTTCTGTTTCAGAGTGAAGAGAATGTAGAAACTAAGATGCTTTCAGCTACTCATTAAGATTGAATCATGAAAATAAGATGTAGAATCATGCAGAGTAAAGTGATGTTTGGGATATTTCCCACCAAATCCCTTAGTTTTACAGCTGATGGTAGGGCAGATGGTCCCAGCTTCAGTACACTGACTTCTGAATCTATTATTCATCAAGAGAAAGCTAAGAATATGGAGAAAAGTATGCATAGTGTCAAGCTAAAAATATTTGTATCATAATATTAACTTTGTAGCCCAGCAAGACATAACTGGAGAGAGTCATTTTAGATAGCTACAGCCAGATTAACCAAACTAAACCTTTCATATCTGATCAAATAATAAAGTCGAATAGAATAGACAAAATAAGTATAGAATACTTATTTCTTAGCTTTACAAGACCTGAGAGAAGAGTTTCATACAATAATGGCAATGATATTTTTGTACCATAGTCATATCTACTTGGGTGTTAATATTCACATTTCAGTCACATGAAAATTTATAATTAACAATAGATTTATCTTAAGGCAATGAACCAATTTTTATAGGTTATATATTACAAATTTCTGTTCATCTGTAGACACTCATCAACTTATAAACAATGAAAGTCTGAATTCATACTACTTAAGACTAGGTATTTCCAAAACACTATTAACTTCAAAAATATACAATAATAGATATTTCTGCAATACAAATATTAAAATTTATAAAGTATGCATTTTATCAACACATACTTACCAACACATTGAGGAAGCTGGGTCCACTTTCCATGTATGCAAGAAATTGACCCACGTCCAATCATTGTGAAGGTTTCTGCACAAGTGAAATCCACTGAATCTCCATGATGGTAGGGAGGGATCGATAACAGGACAGAGCCGTGCTCAAATTCAGGAATGTCTCCACATGTTCGCTCCTCTTCTGTAGATATTGCATAAATATGTATTTATGATCAAGGTACCACTTCAGATACAAAATAACTTAGACATATTAATATTTTTACTTACCAACACATATCGGCAAGGTTGTCCAATTCCCGTCAACACACTGGATTTTACTGGGTCCCTTCAGTAGAAATTTAGGTTTGCAATCATATTCTACAATATCACTATGGTTGTATTCAGCTTTCTTTGTTCCTCTAATTTCCCCATTAAGGATTTCAAGAGGTTGGTCACATGAGCTTACTTGATCTATTGCAGAAATAATGTATGTATAAATATAAATGAAAATATCCATCTAAAATTCTAAATAACAATAGTCCAAAATTTTAATAAATGGAGAAAATTTTAAATGTATTAACCATTTTACTTTTTATAACACTTTTAAAAAAATAGTGGTTATACTAGAATTACATTTCACAGCTATAATACACTTGGTGAAATAGCATTGCAAGTATATTGAAAGTGGAAGAATTTTTGGTAAACCTGACACATTGAAGTTACATGCAAATCACTTAGTAACTGTTGTATTGATTATAATAATTTTCTAGTTGACTGGTACTATTTTATCAAACAGTTATCATGTAGCAAAAACCATGAGCATTGTATATTGTATCTATTTTAATTTGTTTAATGCCTGATATTGAATTAATTAAAATCTGCTTTACATGTTTGGGCATACTCCATGCAATAATGGAGCACTAATAATACCAGCACTAATGGTAATATAGACAGAAGGAAAGAAATCTCTTGAGTCTCAGCCCTCATGTCTGCATGTGTAAACACATTGATAACATATTTAAAGGAACAAGTTAATTTGGTATTAATTTCATAAATATGTCACTGTGTATTAGCCATATCACACAAGTCCTTTATGGATGTCAATTTCCCTGAAGATTTTTATATTGTAGACACACTTGATAACTGGGGAATATTAAAAGAAGAAAAATAAACTTCCGATAACAATTCATCAAATGTAAAACAAGCACTGACCTTTACATGTCGGAATACTAGGGGACCATCCAAAGTGGTAGCATTGCACTGAATCTGGTCCAACTCTGTGTCCCAAATTGCAAGAGAATTTCAACAAATCTCCAACTCTATATTTTTCTTTCTTGGGATAAACAACTAAGCGTGGGTCTAATATGGGAATGCTGCATTCTCCTTCTTTAAAAGTAAGATAATTAGAATATACCATTAATCATTGATAAGTAGGTTTATCTCTCTCATGTACATTCACAGGGAAGGTTAAATAACCTTCTGCCATGTGCAAAAAGTTGCATACCTGCTTTAATATAGCCTCTAAATCAACATGGAAGTCTCTGAGATATATAAGTAAGTGCAATATATTAATCACAAAACTGATTCAATAAAATCAACTTATTTTAGTGGATCTGAGGTATTGCAGATAAATATTAATCTTACAGTAATAACTTCCCTATTCGACAACACAAAATTCTTTCTCTCACATTTGAAATTGGTGTCATACAATATCTAACTCACATATTAAAATAATTTCAGATTAATATAATGGGAAAGCAAAATATATAAAATAATTTCTAATGTATCTGAAGTTAGGAAAATATAGTTAGTATATTTTCCAATTAAAAAGAACATCAACATGATTAGCCATTAGAGAAATGCAAATCAAAACAACCTTGAGATTTCACCTCATACCAGTCAGAATGGATTCGAATAAAAACTCAGGAAACAGCCAGTATTGGCAAGGATGTGGAGAAAGAGGAACACTCCTACACTGCTGGTGGGATTGCAAGCTGGTACAACCACTCTGGAAATCAGTCTGACGGTTCGTCAGAAAACTAGACAGGGTACTGCTAGAGGATCCTGCCATAGCACTCCTGGGCTTATACCGAGAAGATTCCCCAGCATACAATAAGGATAACTGCTCCACCATGTTCATAACAGCCTTATTTATAATAGACAGAAGCTGGAAAGAACCCAGATGTCCCTCAACAGGAGGGAATGGATACAAACAATGTGGTATATATTCAGCCATTAGAAACAATGAGTTCATGAAATTCTTAGAGAAATGGATGGAGCTGGAGAACATCATACTAAGTGAGGTAACCCAGTCTCAAAAGAATACCCATGGTATGCACTCACTGATAAGTGGATATTAGCCTAGAATCTTGGAACACCAAAGACAAAATCCACATACCAAATGATGTCCGAGAAGAAGGAAGGAGTGGACCCTGGTTCTGGAAAGGCTCAATGCATCAAAGTATGGGAATACCAGAACAACTAATTGGGAAAAGGTGGATGGGGGAAAAGGTGGAGGGAAAAGGGCATGTGGGACCTCTGGGGGTCGGGGAACCAGGAAAATGGAAATGAAATGTAAATAAAGAATATATCCAATAAAAAGAACAAAAATGTGCAAAATTTTTACATTAAAGCATTTGTTATGCTTCTAGTTCTATTTAATAATTAGACTCAAATTAAGAATGATAAAATTTTTCTTCAATTGTTTACATCGTTGACTGTTACCAAAACAAACAAACAAACAATACATTTCTAACTCAAAATCTCCCTTTCATCTAATATATAAATTAAAAATCACAATCTTTAATTATAATCATTCATAAATGATAATTGCTACTTTCAAAACTGAAGAGATAGTTGTAGGAGGAATTAGTTGGTATGGAGTAAGAAAATATTGGAAGATGATTAGAATTTGGGACATTTCTCAGGAAAGATAGACTCTTAGTGCAATGAAAACTCCAGGGAGTCTTTATTGTGAGTCTAGAAAAGACTCCTAAAACTTGGGATCTGAACCAGCCTTCTTCTCTCACCAGGGAAGATTAGTAGTAGAGGAATTGGAGCACCAAACCGGCCACAAAATCTTCAATGTATTATTTGTCCTACCAGCAAGATGTGGCTGCAGAACTTTTAGTGGCTAACCAATGATTGGTCTAGTTTAATACCAATGCTGTGTGTGCGTGCATGCGTGTGTGTGTGTGTGTGTGTGTGTGTGTGTGTGTGTGTGTGTGTGAGTGTGTGTGTGTGTGTGTGTGAGAGAGAGAGAGAGAGAGAGAGAGAGAGAGAGAGAGAGAGAGAGAGAGAGAGAGGTCTAACACTACCTTCAAGGCCAGCAGAGAGGCTTGATGGCTTAGAAAACTACATGTCCTACAATTGAAGAGTGCAGGAAAATGTGGTATATTTATACAGCTCTATTTTATGCAAGATGGTAGAGAAATGTCATCATGAAATTTTCAGGAAAGTGATGGAACTAGAAAAAAAAACATCGTGAGTGAGGCAACTAGACCTGTAAAGACAAAAATGGTACGTACTCATAAGTAGTTATTAGAGATTAAGTAAAGGATATTCATGCTGCAATCCACAGATGAAGGGAGGCTAAGAAAGAAATCACCCTGGGAAGGGGCAATAGAATGAGTTTTGTAGGTGAACTGAGGACAGCAGAAAAATATGACCCACAAAATCAACTAAGCAAAACTGAGGTGCTACAGAGACTGGAGCTACAATCAAAAAGCCTGCATGGGTCTGTGCTAGATCCTAGTCATACAAACTGTTGTTTAGCTTGGGCATTTTTTTTGGACTCCTAAAAGTAGAAGTTGGGAGAGTGTCTCTAATTCTTCTGCCTGCTCTTGAGACCATTCTCCTACTTGTTTCATCCAGCCTTGAAATGAGGGTTTTTGCCTAGCCTTATCACATCTTGTTAGGCCATGCTTGGTTTACATCCATGAGAATCTTGCTCTTTTCTGAAGTGGAAGAGAGGAGCAGTGGATCTGGTAGAGAAGGGAAGGTGGGAACTGGGAGGAGTTGAGGGAAGGAGACTGCAGTTGGGATATATAGTAAGAGAGAAGAATAATTAAAAAGAAAAGTAAACAAAACTAAGGAAAACAAAAGTAAAGTAGTTGGGGTTACTGGAGTTCCTGTTGTAAAATATTTGACTATTTTTTGCTTTTGTGGGACATGGATGGAATGGTCTTTTTATTGGCATACAATGATAAAGATGAGCAATTGAGGGGTGTAAACTCTTTTTTTGTCCAGCTGTAGACTCCATGGATAATAGTAATACATACATTTAAGTATCAAATTTTATAAATCCTCCCTATAGTACCCTTCTGTGCGGTTAGCAGTAAGAATAAATTCATTTAATCTAAACTTCAATTGAGTCTAAGTGTGTAATCTTTCCCATTAGATTTTAAAGCTACAATATAACCATCTATAAATATTTTTATTTATCCTATACTTGTTTGTACGTTTTTTGCTCACTTTGTACAAATTATCATATCAATGTACCATAATGCTCTGATCTCAGTGGATTTGAATGCCACAATACGATCCCCTATAATTATTTTATTTGTTCTACTCCTGTCTATGTAGTTTTGATTATTTTATATGAATTATTTAATAAATACACCAAAATACACTGTTTTAAAGTAAAAAAATTCCCTCTATCTGACCCAGCTACTTTATTTATAAAGAGTGTGTCAGGCCAGAAATCACAAGTCATATCTGTCCTGTGAGTGTGGAGGGTGTGTGTGTGTGTGTGTGTGTGTGTGTGTGTGTGTAATATAATACTATCTGATCACATAAGTTTGGAGTGCTATCCCAGTCACTCCATTTCCTCTCTTCTGATTCACATTTCCTTGTCACCCCCGGAGTCATTGAAAGTCCATGGGAATTTGTTGGGTAACAGTTTCCTTGAGATTGAAATGCTCCATCCTTCAGTAAAATGTTCCTTAAACAGGCAGGTAAACAAGTCAAATTAGTTTCAGGAAGTCCCTGAAACTGAGCAGATTTAGCAGACCCCTTCCTTACAGAGCAAACAAACTAGCTAGATTGCTGAGAATAACTTTGATCAGCAAAGCTGCAAGGATCTTAGAGCACCCTAGATGAAAAAAAGTAAAAGCAGATCATACCAACTTCCCCCCAAAAGCAAGATCATACCCAGTGCCTTGACGGTGCTTAGATAGCTGAATCACTTGGAAGAGATACTCTTCAAGCTATTGTGCTACCTACAAGCTATGTAATATACTCCACTGTGTTTTTGTGAGCTGTCAGCCATAATGGGTAGGCTTTGGTGATGTATCTGTCTTTGAGTCATTTATTCTCCTATAAGAAACCCCTCATCTGTATTTCTAAAAGCAACATTAATAAAACTCTGAAGATGCAAAAGGCATAGGGATAGATTCCATCCTGTCCTCTAAACTCTATTTTACTCTGCTGTCCTTAGAGAAAACTGTTGTCTATGAGTGATATGTCCCCCACTATTGGGCTCTGGGAAAGAGACCAGCTTGCAAAAACAAGAAAAACTGATCACAATAACAAGATAACATGAATTCATTAAGATTAAGATTAACAAAACATGAATCATTCCCAGGACATGATGCCCCCTTTTAGATGTGTGGTCTATTCCTGACTATAACTGGTTAAATTTTTAACATTCCTTTACCCATTTACCCAATCATGTAACACCAAGGTCTGAAAGCCCCAGCTTGCAAATTTTGCCCTATATAAACCCTAAAGCCCTAGACCCAAGTGTCACTCTCCTTCCTGTTCCATCAGGAAGGTTTATAGTCCACGTCTCATGTGCTTGCAATAGATTTGTGTTTCCTAGTGGTTTCTTTGTTTTTTTGCAATCTGGGTAAAGCAACTCAAGGTTAATCAAGTTGGAATTTTGAGGTATCTGTACATTGGTCTGTCATGGACTACTTATGTGGGGTAAGTAGATGTTTGTATATTTCTCTCCATGGGAAAAGTTCTCACATATCAGAATTGTACACAAATAATTTTCTATTATATTTTATTTTATATTTGTAGTGCTAGTACTGACCATTAGGCAAAGTACTGTCTCCTAGAACTAATATCTTGAACTGCTTGTAGTTAGAGAGAAACTAATGATCACCATTTGTTTAGTTTGACGTTTTTCTTCCATTTATTTTTATTTTTATATTCTATACACTTTGTTTACATTCTAAACGTGTTCCCCTTTCCCAGTCTCCCCCCTCACCATATGTCTCATAAGTCCTCTTTCCTCTGCCCAAACTCCAATCACCCATCCTCCCATTTTTTGTTTTAGTACTACCCTACCATACTGGATCAAGTCTTTTCAGGACCAGGGCCCTCTCCTTCCTTCTTCTTGGGAATCATATGATTTGCTAATTGTGAATTGAGTATTCAGAGCTTCTGGGCTAATTAATATCCACTTATCAGTGATTGCATTTCATGTGTATTCTTTTGTGATTGGGTTACCTCAATTAGGATGATATTTTCCAGTTGCAAACATTTGCCTACAAATTTCATGAATTCATTTTTTAATTGCTGAATAGTATTCCATTGTGTGTGTATGTATGTATGTATGTATATATATATATATATATATATATATATATATCACATTTTCTGTATTCATTCCTCCATTGAGGGACATCTGGGTTCGAAGCTTCTGGCTATCATAAATAAGGCTGCTATGAACATATTGGAGCATGTGTCTTTGTTGCATGCAGGGGAATCCTCAGAGAATATGCCCAGGAATGGTATGACAGGGTCCTCTGGAAGTGTCATGACAAATTTTCAGAGGAACTGCCAGACTGATTTCCAGAGTGGTTGTACCATCTTGCAACGCCACCAACAGTGGAGGAGTGTTCCTCTTTCTTCACATCCTTGCCAGCATCTGCTGTCTCTTGAGCTTTTAATCTTAGCCATACTGACTGGTGTGAGGTGGAATATCACAGTTGTTTTGATTTGCATTTCCTGGATGATTATTGATGTTGAACATCTCTTAAGGTGCTTCTCAGCCATCTGAATTTCTTCAGGTGAAAATTCTTTTTTTAGCTCTGTATCCCATTTTTAATATGGTTATTTGGTTCTCTGGAGTCTAACTTCTTGAGTTCTTTGTATATATTGGATATTAGCCCTCTGTCAGATATGGGATTGGTGAAGATCTTTTCCCAATTTGTTTGTTGCTGGTTTTTTCCTTCTGATGGTGTCCTTTCTTTACAAAACTTTGTAACTTTATGAACTCCCATTTGTCAATTATTGATCTTAGAGCATAAGCTATTGGTGTTCTCTTCAGGAACTTTCCCCCTGTGCACATATCCTCCAGGGTCTTCCCCAGTTTCTTTTCTATTAGTTTCAGTGTGTCTGGTTTTATGTTGAGGTCCTTGATTCACTTGGAGTTGATCTTAGTACAAGGAGATAAAGTGTATCAATTCGCATTCTTCTGCATGTTGACCTCCAGTTGAACCAGCACCATTTGTTGCAGAGGCTATCTTTTTTCCACTTGATGGTTGTAGGTCCTTTATCAAAGATCAAGTGACAATAATTCTGTGGGTTCATTTCCGTATCTTCAATTCTATTCCATTTTTCTACATGCCTGTCACTGTAACAATAACATGCAGTTTTTTAACATAATAGTTCTGTAATAATGCTTGAGGCTAGGGATATTGATTCCCCCAGAAGTTCTTTTATTGTTGAGAATAGTTTCAGCTATCCTGTTTTTTTTTTGTTATTCCAGATGAATTTGAGAATTTCTCTTTCTAAATCTATGAAGAATTATTGATTTGGGATTTTGATGGGGATTACATTGAATCTGTAGATTGCTTTTGGCAAGATTGCCATTTCTACTGAATTAATCCTGCCAATCCAAGAGCAAGAAATATTTTTACATCCTCTGAGGTCTTCTTCGATTACTTTCTTCAAAGACTTGAAGTTCCTGTCATACAGATCTTTTACTTGTTTGGTTAGAATCACACCAAGATACTTTATATTACTTGTGGCTATTGTGAAAAGTGTTATTTCCTTAACATCTTTCTCAGCATGCTTATCCATTGAGTATAGGAAGGCTACTGATTTGCTTGAGTTGATTTTATAACCAGCCAATTTGATGAAGATTTTATCAGCTAAAGAATTTCTCTGGTGGAGTATTTTGGATCACTTAAGTATACTATCATACCATCTTCAAATAGTGATAGTTAGACTTCTTCCTTTCCAATTTGTATCCCTTTGACTTCCTTATGTTGTCTAATTGCTCTCACTAGAACATCAAGTACTATATTGAAAAGATATGGAGAGAGAGAGCAGCCTTGTTTAGTCCCTGATTTTAATGCGATTTCTTCACGTTTCTCTCCATTTATTTTGATGTTGCCTACAGGTTTGCTGTATATTGCTTTTACTATGTTTAAGTATGGACCTTGAATTCCTTGTCTTTCCAAGACTTTTAGCATGAAAGGATGCTGAATTTTGCGAAATGCCTTTTCAGCATGTAATGAAATGATCATGTGGTTATTTTCTTTTAGTTTTTTCATGTAGTGGATTGCATTGATGGATTTCCATATATTGAACCATCCCTGCATCCCTGGGATGAAGCCTACTTGGTCTTGGTGGATCATCATTTTGATGTGTTCTTGGATTCGGTTGGCAAGAATTTTATTTTATGTTTTTGCATCGATATTCATAAGGGAACTTGGCCTGAAGTTCTCTTTCTTTGTTGAATCTTTGTGTGGTTTTGGTATCAGCATAATTGTGGCTTCTTAGAAAGAGTTGGGTAGTGTTCTTTCTGTTTCTATTTTGTGGAATCGTTTGAAGAGTATTAGTGTTAGGTCTTCTTTGAAGGTCTAATATAATTCTGAACTAAAACCAACTGGTCCCATACTTTCTTTGTTTGGAAGACTTTCTATGACTCCTATTTCTTTAAGGGTTATGGGACTGTTTAGCTGATCTATTTGATCCTGATTTAATTTTGGTATTTGGTATTTGGGTAGGAAAGTGTCCATTTCCTCTAGATTCTTCCGTTGAGTTGAGTAAAGGCTTTTGTAGTAAGATCTGATGATTTTTTGAATTTCCTCGGTTTCTGTTCTTATATCCCCCTTTTCATTTCTAATTTTGTTAATTTGGAAACTGTCTCTGTGCCCTTTGCTTAATCTGGCTAAGGGTTTATCTATCTTGTTGATTTTTCTCAAAGAACCAGCTCCTTTGTATGGTTCTCTTTGCTTCTACTTGATTGATTTCAGCCCTGAGTTTGATGATTTCCTGTCTTCTACTCCTCCTGGGTGAATTAGTTTCTTTTTGTTCCAGGCTTTCAGGTGTGCCATTAAGCTGCTAGTGTATGCTCTCTCCAGTTTCTTTTTGGAGGCACTCAGGCCTATGAATTTTCCTCTTAGAACTGCTTTCATTGTGTCCTATAGATTTGGGTAAGTTGTACCTTCATTTTCATTGAATTCTAAAAGTCTTTGATTTCTTTCTTTATTTCTTCCTTGACCAAGGTATCATTGAGTAGAGTATTGTTCAGTTTCCATGTGTATGTGGGCTTTCTACTGTTTTTGTTGCTATTGAAGACCACTTTTCCTCCATTGTAATCTGATAGGTCAATTATGGAGAAGGTACCATGAGGTGCTGAGAAAAAGGTATATTGTTTTGCTTTAGGTTGAAATGTTCTATCTATCTATCTATCTATCTATCTATCTATCTATCTATCTATCATCTATCATCTATCAAATCCAATTGGTCTAAAGCTTCAATTAGTCTCACTGTGTCCCTGTATAGTTTCTGTTTTCCTGATCAGTCCATTGATGATAGTGGAGTGTTGAAGTCACCCACAATTATTGTGTTAGGTGCAATGTGTGTTTTGAGCTTTAGTAAAGTTTCTTTTATGAATGATGGTGCCCTTGTATTTGAAGCATAGTTGTTCAGAATTGAGTGTTCTTCTTGGTGGATTTTTCCTTTGTTCAGCAAGAAGTGTCCTTCCATGTCTCTTTTGATGACTTTAGGTTGAAAGTCAGTTTTATCTGATATTAGACTCTGGCTTGTTTCCTGCGACCATTTGCTTGTAAATGTGTCTTCCAGCCTTTTACTCTAAGGAAGAGTTTGTCTTTGACAATGAGGTTTGTTTCCTGTATGCAGCAAAATGTAGGGTTCTGTTTCCATATCCAATCTGTTAGTCTATGTCTTTTTATTGGGGAATTGAGTCCATTGATGTTAAGAGATATTTAGGAGTAGTGATTATTGCTTGCTGTCATTTTTCATGTTATCTTTTATAATTGATAGGTTTTTCTCCTTTTGTGTTTGATGAAAGAAGGTTGCTATGTTGCTTTTTCCAGGGTGTAGTTTCCCTCATTGTGTTGGTATTTTCTCCCTATTATCCTCTGCAGGGCTGGGTTGTGGAAAGATATTATGTAAATTTGGTTTTGTCTTGGAATATCTTGGTTTCTCTCTCTATGGTGATTCTGAGTTTTCCTGGGTATAGTAGTTTTGGCTGGCATTTGTGTTCTCTTAAAGTCTGCATGAGGTCTGCCCAGGATCTTCTAGCTTTCATGATCTCTAGTGAGATGTCTAGGGTAATTCTTATAGGTCTTCCTTTTTATGTTACTTGGCCTTTTTCTCTTACTGCCTTTAATATTCTTTCTTTGTTTTGTACATTTTGGGTTGTGATTATTATGTGATGGAAGGTATTTCTGTTCTGGTCCAGTCTATTTGGAGTTCTGTAGGCTTCTTGTAAATTCATGGGCAACTCTTTAGGTTATAGAAGTTTTCTTCCATAATTTTGTTGAAGATATTTGCTGGCCCTTTAAGTTGTAAATCTTCACTCTCTTCTATACCTATAATCCTTAGGTTTGGTCTTCTCATTATGTCCTGGATTTCCTGGATGTTTTGGGTTACAAGTTTTTTGCATTTTGCATTTTCTTTGACTGTTGAGTCTATGGTTCCTATGGTATCTTCAGCATCTGAAATTCTCTCTTCTATCTCTTGTTTTCTGCTGTTGATATTTGCATCTATGGCCCCTGATTTCTTCCCAAGGTTTTCTATTTCCAAAGTTGTCTCCCTTTGTGATTTCTTAGTTGTTTGTACTTCTGTTTTTTTAAGATCCTGGATGGTTTTGCTTCTATCTTTTGACCCATATTCTCCTGAATTTAAAAGATTTTTGTGTTTCCCTTGTAAAGGCTTCTACCTTTTGATCTATTTTCTCCTGTGTTTCTTTAAGGGATTTATTTATGTCTTTCTTGTGTTCCTCTAACAGCATCATGACCAGTGATTTTTTAAATCCAAGTCTTGTTTTTCTGGTGTGTTGGGATATCCAGGGCTTCCTGTTACCAGAGAATTGGGTTTGGATACTGCCATGTTGCCTTGATTTCTGTTAGTATTGTTCCTACATTTCCCTTTTGCCATCTGGCTGTCTCTGGTGTCAGATGGTCTTGTTGTTTCACTGGCTGGTGTTTGAACCTCCTGTGACCTTGTAAGGCTAATTTCACACCTCTGGATATCGGGGTTCCCCCTGGCTCAGATTGCTGATGTGCTACCCTCCTCTTGGGTGCTCTTGGAGCCCTAATATGTCCTGCTGCAAGCCATGCTATACTCGGGTTGTCTCTGTGAGTCTGGTGCTGCTTGTCTGCTCCTTCAGGGAGTGCAGATGGTGGATGCTACAGGGACCTTATCCAAATGCTGATTACTCTGTAGGGCAGATGACCCCCTGACTGGGTTGGTGCACGACTGGGTTGGCATACAGATGGCACTCCGAGCTGCTCAGTCTCTGGGTGCAGGGCAAAAGCCTGATGGGTTAGGACCTGAGTGATGTTAGCCTCAGACTAAGTCAGTGTACCTGGCATTATCTCTTAGCTGTCTGTGGTGCCCTGGAGGCAAGATGGCAGCCTCTGCTGCAAGCACTAGTTATTCCACTTGGGAAATCACCCCCTAGCAAGTTGGTGCACGAATGGGTAAGGGAAATATGGTAGTATTTTTTGAGTTAACATCATATAATTAGTAGTTCCAATGACTCATAATATGGGTCATATTTTCTAAGAGTGAGATACTCTGACATTGACTGTAACTCACAGGTTCAAATACATATTATAAAGTTATCACATATTCAGGAATTTGAAGTTCATTGAAGACTTCACTAGATTTAAAACTATAGGATATTTTAAATCATTGAAAAGGCAAACAAACTGATATTCTACAATGCAGGAATATGTCCAAATAAAAAAATGTGTGCATTTTTTCGAAGTTTATAAATGAAAGAATATCAGCCATCTACAAGGACAATAAAGCTAAACTCCATTGCATCACCAGTATAATTGCAATAATATAATAAAATACTCACGAATGTATGAGGGTTGAAATGACCATCCATTTTGAAGGCAAGTAATTGATCCTGATGTTTCTCCTGTGTTTGTTACATACCCCTGTTTACATCTATACCATGTTTTTCTATTTAGAGCATATGTAAAATCGTATTCAGAAAAAAAACATTCTCAATTTTTATATATGATACTGAATATGTCTCTAAAGGGGTAAAAATTAAGAAAAATGCTTATATAAACAGCAATTTAAGGAATTACAATATTAAAAAAATACAAAAGTAGCCATTAGTCATTTTGTACATAAAAACCTGAAAAATTCAAAATCATTCACATTACTAGGCCACAAAAATGAAAACAAATAAGAACAACCCTTACAGATTTTAAGATACATCAACATTCCCATAGTCCTATGAGAATGTTTTCTTTCCTAACAAAGTGAAATTTAAAGGGCTTATAATACATCCTAAAAATATGCTTAAAGTTTGTCCAAATGAATCCATAATTCTATAGATTGTCAGAACTCTGGACAATACTGTCTGTCTTTCCTTTGTTCTTTCTTACTTTGTTTGTTTCTCTCTTTCTTCATTCATTCTGTCAGCTTAAGAATAATTGGGTCTGTTATGAACCTAGACCTCATTTATTTCACTAGGGTTCCTGGAGTTGAACAATCTTAGAAAACATATCCAAAGTGAATACGGACATCATTACCAATAATTTCAAGTGTCATTGTAGCTGCATGCCTAAAATACAATGATTGTTCAAAGTTTAAAAAAGATTAGATAAAATAATGAGATTTTGTTGTTATAAAAGAATATAATAAATGTATAAAGAATGAAAAATAAAATAGAGTAATAGATTCAAATAATAAGGAAACATAGGTGAAAATTCCCAGTGTCACAGATTGGAAAACAAAGAACACTAAACTAGAATGCTAGAGTAGCAAGAGATTAATGGTGTTCATTTTTGAGGTGGCTTTGTGTAAAAGGGAAATTTCCAGAGCATAGGAAATTGAAAGGAAAAAAACGGGAATTTTTTCTGAATTTAGGCAACAAAAATTTCTTAGCTTAAAAAGATTGGAGTCATTGTAATTGTGGCATGAAAAAGCAAGAACAGAGAAAATAGGAAGCAGAACTCTGCATTTCTTTTTTTTAATTTTTATTTTCTATATTCTATGTTTACATTCCAAAGGCTTTCCCCTTTCCCAGTTACCCCCCCACCATATGTCCCATAATTCCTCTCCCCCCCATGCTATTCCCCACTCATTCCCCCCCCAAACGATTTCTCTGTTCTGGGTCTACAATACTGGATCCAATCTTTACAGGCCCAGGGTCCTCTCCTTTTTTTCTTCTTGAGAGTCATTTGACTTGCTAATTGTGCCTTGAGTATTTAGGAAATCTGGGCTCATTAATATCCACTTATCAGTGATTGCATTTCGTGTGTATTCTTTTGTGATTGGGTTAGCTCACTTAGGATGATAGTTTCCAGATTTAACCATTTACCTACAAATTGCAAGAGTTCATTATTTTTAATTGCTGAGTAGTACTCCATTATATAAATATACCACATTTTCTGTATCCATTCCTCCTTTGAGAGATATTTGGGCTCCTTCCAATTTCTGGCTATTATAAACAAGGCTGCTATAAACATAGTGGAGCATGTGTCTTTATTGTATGCAGAGGAATCCTCTGGGTATATGCCCAGGAGTGGTATGCCAGGGTCCACTGGGAGTGGCATGCCAAATTTTCTGAGGAACCGCCACACTGATTTCCAGAGCGGTTTTACCATTTTGCAATCCCACCAACAGTGGAGGAGTGTTCCTCTTTCTCAGCCCTTAGTTTGATGATTTCCTCTCTTCTACTCCTCCTGGGTGAGTTAGCTTCTTTTTATTCCATTGCCTTCAGGTGTGCTGTTAAGTTGCTAGTGTATGCTCTCTCCAGTTTCTCTTTGGATGCACTCAGGGCTATGAGTTTTCCTCTTAGCACTGCTTTCATTGTGTCCCAGAGATTTGGGTAGGTCGTGCCTTCATTTTCATTGAAGTCTAAAAAGTCTTTGATTTCTTTCTTTATTTCTTCCTTGACCAGGGTGTCATTGAGTAGAGTATTGTTCAGTTTCCATGTGTATGTAGGCTTTCTGTTGTTCTTCTTGCTATTGAAGACCACTTTTACTCCATAGTGATCCGATAGGAGACATGGGATTAGTTCAGTCTTCTTGTATTTGTTGAGGTCTGTCTTGTGACCAATTATATGATCAATTTTTGAGAAGGTACCGTGCGGTGCTGAGAAAAAGGTATACTCTTTTGCTTTAGGATGGAATGTTCTATATATATATCTGTTAAATCCAATTGGTCCAAAGCTTCAATTAGTTTCACTGTATCCCTGTTTAATTTCTGCTTTCCTGATCAGTCCATTGAGGAGAGTTGAGTGTTGAAGTCACCTACAATCATTGTGTTAGGTGCGATGTGTGCTTTAAGCTTTAGTAAAGTTTCTTTTACGAATGAGGGTGCCCTTACATTTGGTGCATAGATGTTCAGTATTGAGAATTCTTCTTGGTGGATTTTCCCTTTGACAAGCAGGAAGTGACCTTCTGTGTCTCTTTTGATGACTTTAGGTTGAAAGTCAATTTTATCTGATATTAGAATGGCTACTCCAGCTTGTTTCCTGGGACCATTTGCTTGTAAAACTGTCTTCCAGCCTTTTACTCTAAGGTGGTGTTTGTCTTTGACACTGAGATGTGTTTCCTGTATGCAGCAAAATGTAGGGTCCTGTTTCCGTATCCAGTCTGTTAGTCTGTGTCTTTTGATTGGAGAATTGGGTCCATTGATATTAAGAGATATTAAGGAATAGTAATTATTACTTCCTGACATTTTGGGCATTATTATTATTATTTGTATTTGAGTGGTTCTCTTCTTTTGGGTTGGATGAAATGGGGTTTCTATCTTGTTTCTTCTGGGGTGTTGTTTCCCCCCTTGTGTTGGTATTTTTCCCCTATTATCCTTTGTAGGGCTGGGTTTGTAGATAAGTATCTTGCAAATTTGGTTTTGTCATGGAATATTTTGGTTTCCCCATCTATGGCAATTGAGAGTTTTGCTGGGTATAGTAGTCTTGGCTGAAGTTTGTGTTCTCTTAGGGTCTGCATGAGGTCTGCCCAGGATCTTCTAGCTTTCATGGTCTCAGGTGAAAAGTCTGGTGTAATTCTGATAGGTCTTCCTTTATATGTTACTTGTCCTTTTTCTCTTACTGCCTTTAATATTCTTTTTTTGTTTAGTACATTTGGGGTTTTGATTATTATGTGACGGGAAGTATTTCTGTTCTGGTTCAGTCTATTTGGGGTTCTATAGGCTTCTTGTATATTCATGGGCATCTCTCTCTTTAGGTTGGGGAAGTTTTCTTCCATAATTTTGTAGAAGATATTTGCTGGCCCCTTAAGTTGTAGATCTTCATTCTCATTTATCCCTATAATCCTTAGGTTTGGTCTTCTCATTGTGTCCTGGATTTCCTGAATGTTTTGGGTTACCAGCTTTTTGCATTTTGCATTTTTTTTTAATTGTTGAATCCATGGTTCCTATGGTATCTTCAGCATCTGAGATTCTGTCTTCTATCTCTTGTATTCTATTGTTGATATTTGCATCTCTGACTCCTGATTTCTTCCCAAGGTTTTCTATCTCCAACATTGTCTCCCTTTGCGATTGCTTAGTTGTTTCTACTTCTGTTTTTAGATTTTGTATGGTTTTGCTCAGATCTTCCAGTTGCTTGTTTGTGTTTTCCTGTAATTCTTTAAGGGATTTTTTGTGTTTCCTCTTTTATGACTTCTACTCGTTGACCCATGTTCTCTTGTATTTCTTTAAGTGATTTTTGTTTCTCCCCCTTATTGGGATTCATTTTTTGCTCTATATTCTCCTGGATTTCTTTAAGTGATTTTTGTGTCTGCCTTGTATGGGCTTCTAGCTTTTGATCTATTTTCTCCTCTATTACTTTAAGAAATTTATCTAAGTGATCCTCAATCTGCTTCCTTACCAGTGATTTTAGATCTGAGTTTTGTTTTTCTGGTGTGTTGAGATATCTGGGATTTAATTGTGTTTACCTTGTAACGGCTTCTAGCTTTTGATCTATTTTCTCATGTATTACTTTAAGAGATTTATCTAAGTGTTCCTCTATCAGCATCCTGACCAGTGATTTTAGATCTTAGTCTTGTTTTTCTGGTGTTTTGGGGTATCCAAGATTTATTGCTGTCGGGGAACTGGGTTCGGATGCTGCCATACTGCCTTGATTTCTGTTAGTAGCGATCTTACGTTTGCCTTTTGCCATCTGGTTAACTCTGGTGTTAGTTGGTCCTGTAGATACTAGCTGGTGCTTGACACTCCTGTGGGGTCGTAAGGCTATTTCCCAGCGACTGGGATACCTGAACCACTGTCCTGCAGGGCTCTTGCTCACAGATTGCTGACAGGTGGCCTGAGTCTCCCGAGGTCTTAAACTCAGGATATCCCAGGTACTTGGTTCCGCCTGTTGGGCGGCTGCTCTGCACTGCTCCTGCTCAGGGTTTTCTGTCTGTTATCCTGTTTCTCCGAGGGTCTTAAAGTTGGGATATCTCAGTTATCTGGTTCCGCCTGCTGGTCCCAAGCTGCTGGGAAGCTGGCTGGGTCCGGCTTCCCCGCCACTGGCTGTATGGGAGGCTGGGTCCGCCGCCGGCTGGGTCTGAGCACCTGGCACGCTGGCTGGGTCCGGCTTCCCCACCACCAGCTGGATGGGAAGCTCAGGCAATATGGCAGCTGCCTGCAGGGAGCTCGGGGTCCGCCCCGCGAGTGCAGAGCGTAGCTGCTACTCTGTGCCCAACTCCCGCTCTGGGCCTGAGTCCCCGAAGGTCTTAAACTTGGGCTGTATCAGATACCTGGTTCTGCCGGCTGGGTCTGAGCACCTGGCACGCTGGCTGGGTCCGGCTTCCCCACCACCAGCTGGATGGGAAGCTGCAGGCAATATCAGAACTCTGCATTTCTTTATGGCCATCCTCTAGGTTATCTGTTCAAATGTCAGTTTCTTTCTAGCACATTTTAAGACACCCTGATGAAGAAGATTTGAAGAAAATCTACCCCCAAATGTAAGATCAAATGTTCCCAGAACACAAACAATTCAAGTTATTAAAAACAGAAAATAGTAAGGATTCCTTTAATCACCATAATCCTTTAGTAAAACATCCCACCAAAAAGTTTTGTTGGTATTCTGAATTCTCTGCTCCTCCTGTACCATGCCTGACTGAATGCTGGCATGTCCCTGTCTTGATGATAATGGACTGAACCTTTGAACCTGTAATGCAGCCCCAATTATATATTGTCCTTATAAGAGTTGCCTTGGTCATGGTGTCACTTCACAGCAGTAAAACCCTAACTAAGTCAATGGCCCAGAAAATAAATTAAACAAAATCCTAGAAGAAGAATTTTTTTTAACCTTAAAGAAAAAATTTCTTAGCTGGGTGGTGGTGGCACATGCCTTTAATCCCAGCACATGGGAGGCAGAGGCAGAGGCAGGCAGATTTCTGAGTTCGAGGCCAGTCTGGTCTAGAGTGAGTTCCAGGACAGTCAAGGCTGCACAGATAAAGCTTGTCTCAAAACAACAAAAACAAAAACACAAAACAAAGATCACTCAAAACATAACATTCAAAATACTAAGCATTCAGAACAGAGAAAGAATATTGATATCTACAAGAAAAAAGAACAATTGAGGAAGACATATTAGAATTACATCTGACTTCTTAAAGGAAAATTCTAAGGTAAGAACAGTTTAGACAGATATTGTTCAAACTTGAAAATATTACAGAGGACAGTCCAGGCTGCTATATACAGTGAATCTTTTAATAACATGTAGATGAAAAAGGAAAGATATTCAATGACAAAGGCAATTTTAAACAATATCTATCTTCAAAACCAGCCCTCCAGAAGCTACTAGAAGGAAAACTCTATCCCAGACAGGTTAATTACACCCACAAAAACAGAGGTAGTAAATTCACTCCCTCTAGCAAAATTAAAATAAATAAAGCACAAACAGAAAAAGACACATACACACTTACTCCCACCACCACCAACAAAATAAAATAATTAAATGAATTAATAATTACTGGTCATTGATATCTCTAAATATCAATGAACTCATTTGTCCAGTATAAAGAAAAGACTAACAGACTAGTGATAAATTTTCTGCTGCATACAAAAACAAACCACATCAAAGATAAACATTGAATCAGAATAAAGGATTTTAAAATATTTACAGGCAAACTGACCTAAGCAGCAAGCTGATGTACCAAATCTAATATCTAACAAAATAGACTTCAAACATAATAAAAAGAGATGAAGAATGGCTTATTACTCATCAAGGAAAAGATTCACAAATATTACATTTCAATATTTAACATCTATGCCACCAAACAAAGGCACCCAAGATTGTAAAAGAAAGTTAGTAAAGCTTAAACCACCCATCAACTTTCAGATATTGATAGTGGAAGACTTCAATATCCCACTCTTACCAGGTGACTGATCATCCAGGGGAATACAAGAGCAAATAAATGTTATAGAGCAAATGGAACTAACAGATATCTACAACCATTTCAACAACCCCATATATATTTCTCCTTAGAATCTCACATTACTTTCTCTAAATTTGACCACTTACTTAGTCACAAAACAAATTTCAAAAGATAAAAGAAATTGAAATGACCTGCATCCATCCTATCAGACCACAAGAGATTAAACCTGTATTTCAATAACAACAAAAACAACAAAATACTTCCAAACTCATGAATGCTAAAAAAATTCTACTTAGGAGTATAGCATCATGATAGTAACAAAGAAAGAAATTAAATAATTCTAAGAATTCAATGGAAATGAATGCATAGAACACAAAAATTTATGGGACACAATGAATGCAGTACTAAGAAGAATGCAACTATACATATAAATATCACCTTACACAAAACTGAATTCCAAGTGGACTGAAGACCTCAATATAAAATGGGACGCTGAATTTAATAAAAAAAAAGGGGGGGAATTGCCTTGAACTCATTGGCACAGGAAAGAAATTCCTCCACAGATCACCAATAGCTCCAACACTAAGATCAAGCATTACTAGATTGGACTTCATGAAACAAATATTTTTTCAAGGCTAAGGACATCATCAGTAGGACAAGTAGCAGCCTACAGAATGGGAAAAGATATTTACCAATCTTATATCTGACAGAACTAATATCTAAAATGCATAAAGAACCCAAGACAACAAACCAAATAAAGAAATTAAAAAATGGAGTACAAAGCCAGATAATTCTTAACAGACAAATCTGGAATTGTTGAGAAGCACGTAAAGAAATACTCAATCCCCTTAGCCATCCAGGAAATTAAAATAAATGGACTTTGAGAGGTGCAACTTACACCTGTAACAAGGGATAAGATCAAAGAAACATGTGACAAGACATGCTGTGGAAGATATGCAGTGAAGGGAAAACTGCAGCATTGCTAGTGGGACACCAAACTGGTACAATCACTTGTATATGGATTTTTCAGTTTCTCAGAAAATTGTGACTAGAACTGCACAGCTATATCACTCCTTGGAATATATTAAAAAGATGCCCCACTATACTACAAAGACACTTGTTCAACAATGTTTATAGCAACTTTGTTCATAATATTCAGAAACTGAAAACAATCTAGATGCCCCTCACCTGAATAATGGATTAAGAAAATACAGTATTGCTACACAATAGAATACTACTCAGCTTTTAAAACAAAAACATTATGAACTTTTCAGACAATTCTATGGAACTAGAAAATATTCTCTTGAGTGTGGTAACCCATTACTGGGAACAGATAGAAATTGTGATGAAGGAGGTTCTGAGCAGCCTATTGAGGTAATGTTAGCTGAGATCCAGAGGAGTAGAGGATATGGAGACTGAAATGCACACCTTCTGTAAAGAGTTGCGACTTCCAGTGAAAGGAGGGGGACAGAAATTCACCCACAAAATCTTCAACTCAAAATTTGTCCTACCTACTAGATATGCAGTTTTAAAGATGGAGCAAAGACTGAGGGAATGGCTAAGCAATTACTGTCCAACTTTAGACCCATGCCATGTGAGAGAGACAACCCCTGATACTTTGAAAGATCCTCTGCCATGCTTACAGACAGAAGCCTAGCAAAAATGCCCCCTGAGATGCTTTATCCAGAAGTATATGGAAACAGATGCAGGGACCCACAGTTAAACAATAGGCAGGGCTTAGTGTGCTTTGTGGAAGAGTGAAGCATATAATTGAGTGAATTGGAGGGGTCAAGGACACCACAGGAAGTCCTCCAAGTTGACTAACCCATGTGGTCTCACAGATACTAAACTACTAAATAAAGAGCATTCCAGCCCTGGATACAGTCACTCTATACATTTGTAGCAGATGTGTGGCTTAGTTTTCATGACTTCTAATTGTAGAGGAGTCTGTTTGAGTTGCCTGCCATTGGATCCCCTTCCCCTAAATTGACTACCTGGATTGATCACAATGCTATGAATGGACTTGGGCGTTCTACAACTGGATGTCCCAGGGTGTGGTCGAACCCAAAGGGTACTTTCATCTTCTCCTTAGAGAGGAGTATGTGATTTTTGTAGTGCTGAGACTGGAAAGAGAAGAGGGGTTTGGCCTTGGTCAGGATTTAAGTAAATTAACTAATTAACTAACTAAAAAACAAGAACTCTGTTCCATAGTTATCACCTGTCATGATTTAAGCTCTGTTACAGATATATAGTAATAAAGCTGTAAGGTATTGACATAAAAACAGAAAACAGACATGATTATCAATAGAATCAAATTGAAGATCCAGATGTAAATTCATATAATTATGAACACCTGATTTTTATAAGCAATCTAAAATTACATAATGAAAAAAGAAAGCATTTTCAACAAATTGTGCTTGTGAGATAAGGTGCTCCACAATCCATTCCCACACCAAGAGACAGCATGATTCTCAGGAGGTCCATCATAATCAGACTCACAGGCTCACAGTGATTCCTACCATCCCAAACAGCTGGCCTAACTGGGACCCCGATAGAGCCAAATGGACACTGGACCTATTCACTTGGCTCTAGATGCATCTTCCTTCTAGGCTACAACCCTGCCAATGGCACACTGGCCATTCTAGCACCCTCTTCCCATACCATCATGAAGCAGCCTGACTCTCAGGAAGTCTACCATAACCAGTTACACAGTAGATCTGCCATAGCCAGGATGACAGGAAGCCTTTTGTTACTAGTGACACAGGAGGCCCTCTTAACAAGAGAAAACACTCTTTGCTTCCAAGAAGACCTGCTCTAATCCAGCCCACAGATCTACACCATCCTACAAGAAGGGACAGGGTGATACAGCAAAGCCAGTTAACACCAGAGATAGCCAGATGGTGATAGGAAAGCATAAGAACATAAGCAAAAAAACAAATGCCAATCAGCACCATCAGAACCCAATTCTTCCACCACAGCAATCCGTGGATACACTAATAAACATGCAAAGCAAGATTCTGACCTAAAATCCCATCTCATGAACATAAGAGAGGATTTTAAGAAGGACACAAATAACTCTCTTAAAGAATTACAAGAGGACACAGGTAAACAGATAGAAGCTCTGAAAAAGGAAACACATAAATCCTTCAAAGAAATATAAGAAAGCACAATCAATCAGGTGAAAGAATTGAATAAAACAATACAGGATCTACAAATGAAAATAGAAAGAATAAAGAAACCGCAAATGATGGCAAGAGTACAAATGAAAAAGAGAGGAAAGAGATCACGATTTACATATGCAAGCATCACCAAAGGAATACAAGAGAAAGAAGAGAAAACTCAGGTGTGGAAGATACCATAGAAGATCTTGAGAGAACAGTCTAAGAAAATACAAAGTGCCAAAAGTTCCTAATCCAAAACATCCAGGACAGTTGGGACACAATAAAAAGACTAAACCAAAGAATAACTGGAATAAAAAAGAGTGTAGATTGCCAATTTGGAGGGCCAGAAAATATCTTCTACAAAATCAAAGAAGAAAACTTCTGTATCTGAAAGACAGAGATGCCCATAAACACACAAGAAGCCTAACAGCACCAAATTGCTTGGACTTGGACCAGAAAATAAACTCCTCCCATTACATAATAATCAAAACACTAAATACACAAAACAAAGAACAAATATTAAAAAGCAGTAAGTTGAAAATACCAATTAACCTATAACTGGAGACTTCGGAAAATTACAAAGATTTTCATAGCACTAAGTAACTTTATAAAGAAATTAGGAAGATCCTATACTAGCAACTTAGCAGCACACATTGAAGATATATAAGAAAAAGAGGCAAACATACACAAGAGGAATAGACTACAGAATAATCAAATTCAAGGCTGAAATAAACCGAAAAAAAAAAAAAAACAAACAAAGAGAACAATTTGAAGAACTAATAAAACCAAGAGCTGGCTCTTGGACAAAATCAAAAGATAGATAACTCCTCAGCCACACCAAATAAGGTGCACCAAGCCTATCCAAATTAACAAAATCAGGAATAAAAAGGGAGACATAACAACATAAACTGAAGAAATAAAAAAAAATCACCAGGTCCTACTACAAAAGCCTGTACTTAATGAAACTTAAAATGTAGATGAAGTGGTTGATTTTTCTATACAGACACCTCATACCAAAGTTAAATCAGCATTAGGTAAACTATCTAAATTGTCCCATAATCGCTAAGGAAATAGAAGTCTTTAAAAATGCTCATCCTCTAACAACAACAGCAGCAGCAGCAGCAGCAGCAACAACAACAACAACAACAACAACAACAACAATAAATCCAGGGCCAGATGGTTTTAATGCAAAATTCTACCATACCTTTAAAGAACTATGACCAATACCTTTCAAACTATTCCTCAAAATAAAAACAGAAGGAACACTGCCTAATTTGATCTATAAACCATATTTATGCTGGTGCCTAAACCACACAAGCAGTCTACAGATTCAATGTAATCCCCATTAAAAGTTTAATTCAATTTTTTCAAGGGACAGAAAGAGCAATTGTCAACTTTATATGGAATAACCAAAAATCCAGGATATCAAAAACTGTTCTCAACAATAAAAAACTTCTGTGGTCACCATCCCTGACCTCAAGCTCTACTACAGAACAACAGTGATAAAAGCCTAATGGTATTGGTACAGAGATGGAAAAGTTGATCAGTGGAATAGAATTGAAGACCAATAAATAAAACCCACAAACCTATGGTCACTTGATCTTTGAAAAAGTAAATAAAGCTGTGCAGTGGAAAAAAGAAAGACTTTCAACAAATATGCAGGTTTAACTGGCTGGCTATATATAGAAGAATGGAAATTGATCAATTTCTATCACTTTTCACTAAGCTCAAATCCAAGTGGATCAAGGACCTGCACATAAAATTAGATATGATGAATCTAATAGAAGAGAAATGGGGAAATAGCATTGAAAACATTGGCACAAGGGAACATTTCCTGAACAGAACACAAATGGCTCAGAGTCTCAGATCAGCAATTGACCAACAGGACATCATGAAATAGAAAAGTTTCTGTAGGGCAAAGGACATTGTCAATAGGACATTTCACCTTAAAACAAAAGAATACACCTTCTTCTCAGCACCTTATGGTACCTTCTCCAAAACTTATCATATAATTGGTCACAAGCAAGCCTCAACTGATAGAAGAAGATTGAAATCATCTCATGCATCTGGTCAGATCCCCATGGCCTAAGGCTGGTCTTCAATAACAACAAAAACAGCAGGAAGCCCACATATATGTGGAAACTGAACAACTCTCTTCTCAATGATAGCTTGGTCAGGGAAGAAATAAGGAAAGAAATTAAAGACTTCCTGGAATTTAATGAAAAGTTTGACACATCATACTCAAACATATGGGACACAATGAAAGCAGTGCTAAGCAGAAAATTCATAGCATCAAGTGCTATGGTAAGGAAATTTGAGAGATCTTACACTAGCAATTTAATAGTACACCTGAGAGCTCTAGAAAACAAAAAGAAGCAACTCACCTAAGAGGAGTAGACAGCAGGAAACAGATTCTGGGCTGAAATCAACCAAATAGAAACAAAGAAAACAATGACTGCCCCTACCACCCAAGAAAATCCAAATGCACAGCTGGAAGAAATAGGTGCAGATATTTGTAAGTAACGAAAGGACAGAAGCAGATGACGCTGTGCTTGAATTAGGGAAATGCTGAAAGAAGCTGAGGAGGAGGTTGTCCCTGTAGAAGGACCAGCAGTTTCAATTAACCTTGACGCCTGAGATCTCTCAGATAATGTATCACCAACCAAGCAGCATACACCAGATGAGATGAGGCCACCAACAGGTATACTGCTGAGGATTTCTGGGTCTGGGTTTAGTCAGAGAAGTTGATTCTAACCCTCAAAAGACTAGAGGCCTCAGAAAGTTTAGAGGTCTAGAGGTATGGGTTTGAGAGTACAGACATGCTCGTGGAGACAGGGGATGGGTGGTAGAGGAGGTATGGGATGGGGAATAGTCAGAGGGTGGAGCAGAAGGTTAATAAACTTGGAGTGTAGAAAAAGATAAATGAACAAATAAATTGAAATGTAGACAAAAAGTTGAAAAAAAAAGAAAGAAAATATCCTGAGTGAGGTAACCCATACCTAAAAGCACATACATGGTATATACTCACTGATAAGGGGATATGCACAATACAATTCACAGATCATATGAAGCTTAAAAAGACGGAAGGCCAACGTGTCAAAATGTAGATGCCTCAATCTTATTTAGAATGGGGAACAAAATAATCATGAGACATAGAGGGACAGGGGCACCTGGAAAATAGAGAGAACAATGACAGAAAAATATTTGTGTGTGGGGGTTCAGATATGGAAAGAGCCTGATGAGAAGTCCAGAGGGTCAGAAGAATATATAAAAATAGTAGCAGTGAGAATAAGAAAAGTGGGGTCACTAGAATTTCCCAGATGCCAGGGAAGGAGTTTCTCAGGATCCAATGGGGATGACATTAGACAAGATACCCAACAAAATAGAGAGAGTACCACCTCCCATAGACACACATGACCCCAGTTGAGGGATGGGGCAACACAGCCATGTCAAAAATTTTAACACATCATTGTTCCTGTCTAGAAGAAATGCACAGATGGAAAATGGAGCAGATACTGAAGGAAAGGCCATTCAGATACTTCCCCATGTTGGGATCCATGTCATCTACAGTCACCAAACTCCTACACTATTGCTGATACTAAGATGTGCTTGCACACACCTGATATGGCTGTCCTCTTAGAGGAACTGACAGCACCTGACTAAGAGAGATGTAGATAGTCACAGATCACCATTGGACTGAGCCTGTGTACCCCAACAGAAGATTTAGGGGGAAAGACTGAAGGAGCTGAAGGGGCTTGCAACTTCAGTGGAAGAATTGAAGTATCAACTAATTGGAACCCCTCAGAACTCCCAGGGACTAAACCACCAATGAAAAAGTTATACATAGGCTTCTTCATTCTAGTGCTACATGTGTATCAGAGGACTGCTTTTTATGGCATCAGTAGGAGGTGAGACACTTATTCCTATAGAGGCTTGATGCTGCAGAGAAGGTTGATGCTAGAGGGGTGAGGCAGGAATAGGTAGATGACTGGGTGGGTGGGTGAGCAGCCTCTTAGAGGCAAAAGGGAGGAGCATGGGGAAGGTGTTATTGGAGGGGATACCAGGAAGGGAGACAACATTTGAAATGTAAATAAAATAATTAGTAAAAAAAAAAACTAACGAAAAATAAAACAAATGATGTTTGACTAAGTGTATGTCTTTATGTAGAAAAATAACAACAAATCTATTTATCATCCTGCACAAAACTCAAGACCATTGGATCAAAGACATCAACATAAAACCAGACACACCAACCCCTGATAGAACAGAAAGTAAGGAATATCCATGAACACAATGGCACTAGAAAATACTTCCTAAACAAAACACCTATAGTGAAGGCAGGAAGATAAACAGTTAATAAATGGGACCTCATAAAACTGAAAAGCTTCTGTAAGGCAAAGGATAACATTTATAGGAAATAACCAAACAAAAAACAGTAGCCTTCAGAATGTGAAATGCTATTCACCAACTCAACATCTGATAAGTGCTAGTATCCAGGACCTCTAACACCAGGAGAAGTGGCTGTCTCTGACTCTGTTGATTGCCTTTTGATCCCATTATCTTAATTAGATGGCCTTGTTGAACTTCAATAGAATATGTGTCCAGTCATTTTAGCATTTACTATGCCAATGTGGGTTGATATTGTAGTTCTTTGAACACTGTTGGCCCATGGGCAGTAGCACTATTAGGAGGTGTAGCCTTGTTCGAGGAAATGTTTCACTGTAGGGGTGGGCTTTTATTTCCTATTCTCAACCTCTGTCCAGTGCAGAAAAATGGTCTCCTACTGCCTGCCTTCAGATCAAGATACACAACACTTGGTTCTATTAGTACCAGTTCCTCTTCCTGTATGATGACATGCTTCCCAAGAGGTTAATATTGAGCTACATCTCTGAAAGTATAAGCCATCTTCAATTAAATATTGTCTTTTATAAAAGTTGCTTTGGTCATGGTGTGTCTTCTCACAGCAATGAAACTAATAGAAAGTTGATACTGGGCAGTGGAGTGTTGCTGTGATAGGCTGACCATATTTTTGCTTAGAGGAATGTAGATTTGGCGAATTTGAAAAGCAATAGATTCCTTTAAGTGAGGCATAAAGGGTCATACTAGAAGAAGCATTTGAGACAGTGGTTCTGAGTGTGAATTAAACTATGAAGGCCTGGATCTACACGTTTCAGAGACACATTTTATGTTTCTTAGAAACTGTTCTAGTGATAATTTAATTAAGAATATGGCTGATTTTTGCACTTATCTTAGCCTAAGATGAAGAGATTTAGATTAATTGCATTTACAAAGTAAGTCCCAAATCAACCAAGCTTAGACTGTCCTGTGGTTCACTCTTATGAGGAACATTTTGATCAAGCATAACCAATTTAGAAGGGAAAAACACAAATGTATGGTTTAAGTACTAACAGAGATATATCTTCTGTTCAAAGTTATTCAATGGAATTAAAGTAGTGGTGACAGTGGGGCAACATTCCACCCAGTTAAACTTGTTGTTTATATGTTTGTGATTGAACAAGGTATAGTTATATCATGTTAAGCATTACTATGATGTGGCTATTTATCTCATTTAGACTTCTAATCTGAACTGAACAACAATGTAGATATGGAGGGCACACCTATGTTCCAGATGTTGAGGCATTTTATTTGAATCTTTACATGGGATGACACATGATTTTGATTGAGATATTGAGGCACAGGGGCAATGAAAAGCTTAAATACAGGCATGGTAGTATATATCTTTAATCTCAGGAGACAGAAAAAAAGCAGATCTCTGAGTTCAAGGTCAGTTGACAGAGCAATTTCTAGGACAACCAGGCCTAGGCAGTCAATAATAGAACATGGGGTGGGGGTGTGGCATGTTTCAGTCCCTGAATGTGCAGGACTAAAAGAGTCATGCATCAAAGTTTGGCCTTGGAACCATGAAGGGAGCCTTTGAGTGGTTATTTGTGAAGTCTAGTTGCAGGAAAAGACTCCAGTGAATTAAAAATGCCAGTATCATAGGCTGATCACCAAGAAAAGTAGCCAGTGTGGAGTGGAGTCAAGCAGAACCTATGGTGCTGCAGAGGAGAGACATCGAGAAGTGACCACACCCTTTGGAGTGGTCCAGGAGATCAAATCTGAATCCCAGACACTGAAACAAATAAATTGTAAAGTTAAAGTTTTCTTGGATAATCCAAGGTATTAGAGATGCTTGTGGGATACCTGATAAGTAGAGCTGCTAACCTGTTCTCACCAGGGAGTGTAACCAGTTCAAAAGAAAGAAGTTATCTAATTTTAAAGGAATTCAATATCAGACATAGAAATTCAACGTTTAGAGTTTATTCACTATGGAATTTTGAATGATAATATACATGTTGTGATATTGGAAGTATGTAATCTGCTTTTAGATTTTGATTTTATAAGTGATTACACTTAAGAGATTGTATGAGACTGCTCTCTGTTTTTGTTTTGTTGGAGACATACAGAGGATCAGGAAATTAAACAAAGGTTGGAAGCAATGGAGAATGTAGAACTGGGGGTAGCCACCAGAAAGTTCCAGATGTAAGAAAAGCAAAAGACTCCCAGTAATCAACAGAGATGACAGATGAAATACCCAATAAAGGGGATCAAGAACCTCTAGAGACCACATCCAAGTTAGGCACCTGGTTGAGGGATGGGGATACCTATCCTTTTCAAAACGTTTAACCCAGAATTGCTCCTATCTAAAGGACATACAGGGACAAGGAGTGGACCACAGACTGAAGAAAGGCCACCAAGAGACCTCATTTAATTTAGTTTTCGTTTTATGAGAGAAAAATTTTAAGAACTTTTTAAACATTTATCACATGGTTTAAAAATTATAATTCTTTATATCCAAATGTTCTTCTTTAACTATTTTGAGAAACATACTTTTCATAGGACATCAATAAGTTAAAATATCTCACTGAGATTCTGTTTTAAAAAGTAGCAAAAGAAAGCATGGTTCAGGATAGGCATATCAGTATTACCACAGTCCTCAGATTTTTACCTAATCTTCATTCTCCGGTGGGCACAGGTGAGTATGTTTACCCCCTTTATACACGATTATTGAAACAAACATTACTTAAATACATGACCACCAGAGGTGGTCAGACCTAACTATGCCTTGTTTGATATCTTAAACTTTCCAGATGCAGGTTGTGGTTCCTTCAGCAGTGACTGTTGGACCATGTATTACAGTGTTGGTGCACTCTACTCAGACTGCTCATTGACATATTTATCAATTTTTTAATTGTTCTAAATATTATTAGCATGGTGCAAAATCAAGCGCAAGGAGCTTATAGAACACCAAATAGATGGGAAAAGAAAATGAAGTCTGTAAAAACAGTAATCAAAATACTAATATTCAAAACAAATTGACACTAAAAGCCATGAGAGGAAAAAAGTAAGATTAATATAAAAGCAAACCTATCAAATTATAGCTGACTTCTTAATGGAAACTCTAAAAGGAAGAAGGGCCTGGACATACTGTTAAGAGGCCACAATTTCATCCCAGACTACAATAATCAGAAAAATAGTCAATAAACATAGAAGGAGATTTTGATGGGGATTGCATTGAATCTGTAGATTGCTTTTGGCAAGATGGCCATTTTACTGTATTGATCCTGCCAATCCAAGAGCAAGAAATATTTTTCCATCTTCTGAGGTCTTCTTCGATTTCTTTCTTCAAAGACTTGAAGTTCTTGTCATACAGATCTTTCACTTGTTTGTTTAGAGTTATGACAAGATACTTTATATTGTTTGTGGCTATTGTCAAGGGTGTTATTTCCCTAACATCTTTCTCAGCCTGCTTATCCATTGAGTACAGAAAGGCTACTGATTTGAGTTGATTTTATAACCAGCCAATTTGATGAAGTTTTTTATCAGTTGAAGAATTTCTCTGGCGGAGTATTTTGGGTCACTTAAGTAAGTATACTATCATATCATCTTCACATAGTGATAGTTTGACTTCTTCCTTTCCAATTTGTATTCCTTTGACTTCCTTATGTTGTCTAATTGCTCTCGCTAGAACTTCAAGTACTATAATGAAAAGATATGGAGAAAGAGGGCAGCCTTGTCTAGTTCCTGATTTTAGTGGGATTGCTTCAAGTTTCTTTCCATTTATTTTGATGTTGGCTGCCAGATGTCCCTCAAAGGAGGAATAGATACAGAAAATGTGGTATATCTACACAATGGAATACTACTCAGCAATTAAAAATAATGAATTCATGCAGTTTTTAGGCAAATGGTTGGATCTGGAAAACATCATCCTAAGCAAATTAACCCAACCACAAAAGAATACATATGAAATGCAATTGCTGATAAGTGGATATTAAAGAGCCCAGAAGCTCTGAATACTCAAGACACAATTAGCAAATCAAAAGATTTCCAAGAAGAAGGAAGGAGAGGACACTGGTCCTGAAAAGACTGGTTCCAGTTTTGCAGGAAAGTACCAGAACAGAGAAAGGGTTGGGGGATGATTGGGGAATGGGCAAGGGGAAGAGGACATATGGGTCATATGGTGACGGGGGAACTGGGAAAGGAGAAAGCCTTTGGAATGTAAACAAAGAATATAGAAAATTAAAAAAAAAGAATTGGACTGCACAGACGACTCTGTCCCAGGCATTTTTGTACTGTAGTGTGAGGAAGGCCCAGAAGGGGCACAATCCACAAGGATATTCTTTGCCCATTTTGGGTCCCAACCCTTCCCCTTCACAGGGTCCTAGTGAAAGAGTAAGGACTTCATCATACCTGGTGTGACCATTCAACCATTAGGAAACCAAATCATTGCCCTATAAGGTTCTACTCCAATGGCATGATTTATGATAGGTTTTTGTGGGCTTGTGTCTTGATCAGGAATTGTGAAAAGCATGGATGACTAGTAATTAAGGTATTACCTGTTGGCTGGGGAAAACATCTCACATACCCAGCCTGTTGTTATTAGCCTATTGATGGAAGGGTGCCTTTGCTCCTGGGGAATCATAGAGTCAGTCCTCCTTTGCAGGGTGAGTTATAAAGAAAACAAATAACACTCATAAACCTATTCCTAAAAAACCCACAGATTGTCCTTTCAGCCACTCTAAAGGGTGAGCTTGATTGATATGAAATTAGCCTTAAGCTCTGATCTGAAGGTGACCTGTCTAGGAGCCAGCCTTCCTGGAAGTTGGCATAGGTAGTCTATGCAAGTAGTCTACTCTATCTTCCTGGACTTCTGTTGCCTCTTTTCTTCTTTGACTGTTGAAAACTTTCCTCTGTGGCTAACACTGAGGAACAATGTAACATGTAACTTCTAATTAAACTTTTCAATATGTGGCAAAATTGTACTGCATGAATAAGTAAAGGCTGCATAATGGAAGCCTAGTATCCAAGTGAATATCCTCTTTTTAAGTCAAATTTCCATACCACTTCTGTATTATTTCTCATCAGAAGAGAACGTGCAATTACCAATTTTTTCTTATCTGGGATTGTTATGAAAAAGTAGTAAAGAAAATTTCATTCCAGGAGAAAACAAGATGTGTCATGAGAAAGCCAAATTTAAATAATAGTTATTCACAGCTGAGCTCTACATAACAATACTAGAAAGAAAACACCAACCAAGGAGATCAACTAAAACCAAGAAAAAAATTATCGGTACTCTAATACAAGGGGATCATCTACACAACAGGCAATAAATAATTTCACATTAGCAAAAGAAGACAAACACACAAACACACACACAAACATACATACATACACAGCCAACACCACCTTCAAAATAATAGAAATTAATAATCATTGGTCATTGAAAGCTCTTAATATCAATGGATTCAATTCTCCAATAAAATGGCACAGGCTAGCAGAATGTTTGTGAAAATGTTATCCACCCTTCTCCTGCATACAATAAGTAAACCGCAACATAAGAAATGGTTATTACTTCATAGTTAAAGGCTAGAAAGCGATTTCCTTAGCAAATGGACCCAAGAAGCAAGATCACTATTCAAATATCTAGCAAGATCGAATTCCAGACAAATAAATCATTAGTGGTGCAGGAAGAAACTTCATAATAATAAAAAAGAATATTTCATGAGTATGACATCTCATTCTAAACATCTCCCCCAAATTCAAAGACATCCATATTCATAAAAATTATTAAATGAACAAACAAAAATTACATAAAAAATCTTGAACACCATACATCAATAGTGGAAGATTTCAATACCCCAGTCTTACCAATGGACACACCATCCAGACAGAAATATAATGTAGAAAAATGGAACTGAGAGACATTATGAATCAGATGAAAAACCCAACCAAACAGGTGAAGGTATTGAACAAAACCATCCAGGATCTAAAAGTAGAAATAAAAACAATAAAGAAATCACAAAGGAAGACAACCCTGGATATAGAAAACCTAACAAAGAGATCAAGAGTCATAGATGCAAGCATCACCAACAGAATACAAGAGATAGAGAGGACCTGAGATACAGAAAATACCATAAAAAACAATGACACAGTAGTAAAAAAAATGCAAAACACACAAAGAATCCCAATACAAAGGGCCAAAAATCATCTTCAACAAAATCATAGAAGAAAACTTCCCTAACCTAAAGAAAGAGATGGCCATAAATAACAAGGTTAAAGAACTCCTAATAGCTTTTATTTGAACCAGAAAAGAGAAAAGTCCTCCCTACACATAGTAATCACAACACTAAATACACAGAACAAAGAAAGAAAAAGAATTAAGGGGAAAATTCCAAAAACATATAAAGACAGAGCTATCAGAATTATACCAGAATTCTCAAAGAGACTCTAAAAGCCAGGAGATAGTGAACATATGTCATGCAGGCCCTAAAGGAACATAAATGCCAGTCCAGGCTACTATATCCTGCAAAAATCTCAATCACGATAGATGGAGGTAGCATGATATCCCGTAACAAAACCAAGTTTAAACAACAGCTTTCCACTAATGTATTCCTACAAAGGATAGTAGAAGAAAACCTCCATTACATGGATGGTAAAATGCCAAATATATTTTGCAAAAATAAAACAAAATATTGATCATCTCAAAACAAAACAGAAATTAGAGAATCACACAAACATAATAGCACTTCTAACAACAAAAATAACAGGAACCAACAACAAATCATTGACGTCAATGTCTCTCAACATCAATGGACTCAATTCCTAAATACAAAGATATAGGCTAAAATACTAAATATGTAAACAGAACCCAGAATTTTGCTATATACTGGTAGCATAACTCAGTGACAAAGACATATTACCTCAGAATAAAAGGCTAGAAAAAAAATTTCTCAGCAAATAGTCCCAAGAAACAAGCTGGAGTATCAATTCTAATATCCAATAAAATAAACATTTAGCCAAAAATTATCGAGGAGATACAGAAGGTCTCTTCATACACATAAAAAAAGTTCACCAAGATTGATGCTTAATTCTGAACATCTATGCCCCAAATGTAAGAGCACCCACATTTGAAAAAGAAATGATCCTAAAGCCCAAAATATATATTAAACCTCACACACTAATAGTGGAAGACTTCAAAAACACATACTTAACAATGGACAAGTCACTGAATCTGATTCTTAGAGAAATTTTGAACCTAACAGATATAATAATAATCCACAGAACATTTCATTTTAAAATAAAAGAATTATACATTCTCATCAACTCATGATATCTTCACCAAAACTGACCATATAATTGGTCAAAAACAATCCTGAACAAATCCAAGAAGATTGAAAAAATTCCCTTGCATTCTATCAGATCACCATGGACTAAGTCTGGACTTCAATAAAAAGCAAAAAAGAAGGTGTGGGAATACCCAGGGAGCCCCACACTCTCAGAAAAGAAGATGTATGGAGGATGGTGGAAAGTGTTATAGGAAGGGTTACAGAAAGGGGAAAGTGGAGAGAGTGTAAAGTTAATATTTAAAAAAAAACAATAAAACTAAATGCTACAAGAAAAAGAAAACAGTGCTCATATCCTTATAGATACAGAACAACTCTCTACTTAATTAAACATTTTCTAGAATTCAATGAATATGAAGGTACAGTATAACTAAACTTATGTGACCAATGAAAGCAATGTTAAGAGGGAAATTTATAGCACTAACTGGTTTCATAAAGAATTGAAAAGACCCTATTCTGGCAACTTAACAGCATATCTGAATTCTCCAGAAGAAAAAGAAATGAACACAAACAAGAGGAATAGACATCAGGAGTTAATTAAATACAGAGCTACAATAAATGAATTAGAAATAAAGAGAATAATAAAAAGAACACATAAAAGCAAGTTCTGGTTCTTTAAGAAAATCAAACTAAATAAAAGGCAGAGAAACTATCCAAAACAACAAAATCAGAAAGGAAAAATGAGATATAACAACATAAACTGAGGAATTAAAAAATCATTAGATCCTAAAAAAATAAAAAAAAAATTCTTATACTCAATGAAACTGGACATTCTAGATGAATTGGATGATTTTCTAGACAGATATACATATCAAAATTAAATAAGGATCAGGAAAACCAACTAAATAGTACCATAACTGCTAAGGAATTATAAAAATCTCCAACCAAAAAAACCCACAACAAATATGAAAAGAAATAAAGAAAGAAAGAAAAGAAGAGAAAAGAGAAGAAAGAAAGGTCCTGGTGGTTTTAGTGGAGAATTCTCCCATACCTTCAAAGAAGACCTAATACCAAGACTTTTCAAACAATTCTGCAAAGTAGAAAATGACAGAACTCTACCTAATTCAATATATAAAGTCAAATTTATGCTGACTCTTAAGCCACACAAGACCCAGCAAAGAAAGAGTTCAGACCAATTTCACTTACGAATATCAATGCAAAATTACTCGATAAATTTCTCAAACAGCAAATCCAAGCACAGAGCAAAATGATCATTCACCAATCTCAAGGAGACTTTAACAAACTTTTAAAATAAACTTTAAAAAAATTACATGATCATCTCAGTAAATGCTGAAAAAGCATTTGACAAAATAAAACATTCCTTTATGGTAAAAGTCTTGGAAAGATCAGGAATTCAAGCCCATCCCTGATCATAAGGAAAAGCAATATGCAGCAAACCAGTAGCCACCATCAAGCTAAATGTAGAATAGCATGAAGCAGTCCTACTAAAATTAGGAACTAGACAAGACTGCCCACTCTCTCACTACCTATTAAAAATAGTACTCCTAGCCAGAGAAATTAGACAACAAATGGAGCCAAAGAGATATAAATCGGAGAAAGGCCACCCAGAGACTACCCAACCTGGAGATCCATTCCATATACAGACATCAAATCCAGATACTATTGTGGATTCCAAGATGTGCTTATTGACAGCAACCTGTTATAGCTGTCCCATGCAAGGCTCTGCCAGAGCTTGCAAATACAGAGGTGGATGCTCACAGCCAACCATTAAACTGAGGATGGGACCCCAATGGAGGAGTTAGAGAAAGGACTAAAGGAGTTGAAGGGGTTTGCATTCACATAGGAAGAATAGCAATCTCAACCAGCCAGAGCTTCCAGAGCTCTCAGGACCTAAACCACCAACAAGAGAGTATACTGGGAGGGATCCATGGCTCTAGCTGAATATGTTGCAAAGAATGGCCTTGCCTGGCATCAATGGAAGAAGATGCCCCAGTGTAGGGGAATGCCAGGATGATGAGGTGGGAGTAGGGTAAGTGGGAGGGAGGGACAGCACCCTCATAGAAGAAGGGATAGGAGAATGGTTTAACAGGGCCAGAAAAAAGGATAACATTTGAAATGTAAAAATGTAAAATTTCCAAGAAAAGTAAATTATAAAAAAGATTAATTAATACTTTTAAAAATTGAAAAAATGAAGCTAAAATGTTTATTATTAGGCAAATGATAGAATGAAAGGCAATCAACAAGCATTCATAAACAGATTATACTTTAAATATATGTCACATTCATAAAAATGAAGACTCAATAGTACATAATAATTTCAAAATTGTTCTGAAAATGCAAGATAATCGAAATCAAGTATATGTAAAAGAAGTTGGCAATATGAAGTAAAAAGAAAAAGCCCACATCTGAAACATATATAACTAATGGAATATTTTTTTTAGAATCCTTCTCTTTCCAGAAAAACAATTATTAAGGTATAAGTCAGAAAAAAAACACTTGCATTTAAAAATGGTCAAGTACAAATGGACTTAGGGTTATATGTTAAAAAACATTAATGATATCAAAAGGAATGTATATCAAGAATTGGGATGTTTTATAGATATTCATTTTAAAAATAATAAAATGAAAAAAACACAGACATTTACAACAATACACAAGAAGAAATCGGCACAACATAAACATACTGGTACAAAGATTGGAAAAAATCATCAAAACTGGACCATGCACAGATCCGGGGACAGCATATAATGACAAGGACTGCCTGTAGTAGGGTGGAATGCATACACTCAGAAAGCTTGCAGCAGCTCCTCCTATTAAAAGGTGGCATCTGGACCCTGAGAAGCAGTAGACATATCTCTCCAGGGGACCTGCCATCTGATATAAGGTACTGCCTGCAGTAGGCCTGAATGGGGACACCTGAGTAGCCTGCAGCAGCTCTTTGTCAAAAACAGTTGCTTTCATTTCTCCTAATCTTAACCTGAACAACAGCTGTGTTGATTTCATTTGAGTGTGACTGCTTTTCAGTTGGCCATGGTATGCATAATTATTCTATTATATCTGACTTTCTTGCTTCTTTCTCCTTCTGCTCTGGTGAATTCTGTGAAACATGATGTTCCCATGCAATGATTCTTAAACAATTAAAACTTGAGGCATGGGGCACAGCACAGCACAGTCCTAATCGGCCACATGAGTGCTATGTGTTCTCATCCTGGGAACAATGCAATAACTGCACAACGATAGTTCCAGGTTAATGCTTGACTTGCAAAGAAATTTTGATGAAATTATTAGAAAATGAATTAGAGCAAACATTGGAAAACCAAGAAAGAAAAAAACTATTAAAGTTATGAAATAAGTTTTGCATAACATTTGAGAATAGTTCCTGGATAAGCAAGTATAGAATATTTCAAATCTTATACTAGTAAAACTGAGTCAAAACATTGGGACTCTTTGGAGGGTCATTGTGAGCAATGTGGAGAAGCAGAAAGCTAGTGGAACTATAGAGTTAAGTGCTAACTTGATTCTTTCTGGCCACCACCTGGCAGCTTTGCCCATGTCATTTATCATTAGACATTCAGAAGAAAATGTAAGTAGCTGGCCTCAGAGCTCTTAAAGTTAAAGTTTAAAAATGATATGCTTTCTATTATTATTACTTTGGCTATATGTCTGGAATAGGGAAGCTCGAAACTTTGGGGAACAATTGTAATTCTTGATTCTTTGTGGGACATGGTTGTTCTTTTGAAAATTGATTTGACAATGATTACACAATGCCTTTTTATCTGCTTTTGGAATATCAATAAAAGACTGGGGCAAGAGAAAGGCTAGAGAGCATGTAAGAGAACGAATAGTGAGAATGTGAAGAGCAAGTGAGAGAGAAAATGCAGAGAGCAATAAAAGAGCACGTGAAGAGTGAGTGAAGAGTGAACATAAAGAGTGAGTGAAGAGAATATGAAGATTAAGTGAAGAGAATGTGAGGTGTGAATGTAGAGTGTGTGTGAGTGAAAGGAGAGTGCATGTGGTATGTGTATGAAGACTGTGTGTGAGAGTGAAAGAGGAACACACAGAGTATGAGTGTGAGAGTTCAAAAACACACAGAAGAAAAGCAGCGTGTGCTGGAGAATGTAGAGTGAGTGCATACACAAGCTGCAAGTAAATGAGCAAGAGAGAAAGAGAGCAGAGAATGAGAGGAAAGAAACTTTAAGTCTTGAGAAATTGCCTGTCAGCTTGTACCCACAAAGTAGTCTGTGTATATTTATTATGCACCTTCCAGATATCCCTGCTTCCAGTTGAGAGCACCAATCCTGTGTTGAGGGTAGACCCTGACACAGATTATTCAGAATTCTCTTCCAAATAACACATCACAGAGAGTTCAGAGTCAATTAGCAGTTCTGTAAAGTGTTAATATATGAATGATGTGTAGCTATTTTAATTATAAGCTACAATTTTATAGTTGTTTTGAGTCAGATGCAAACTAAGTTAAAAAGCACATAGTACTATAAAACTAAATTTGCTAAATTTTTTTGTATTATAGCTTAATGTCTACTAGGAGTGTTCACTTTGATATATAGTTATGAAGAATCTTCAGTATTAACTCATATACTCTGGAAACAATGAAGAAGCATTTTGCCACAGTTAATACAGATGGGACAGAGAATTATGAGCATCTTGTGATTTAAGGGCTGATTACTTACCAGTACGGACACATTTGGGAGGAGGGAACCAGCCACTCTCTGTACATGTCATTGTGACTTGACCATTTGGAAGACTATAACCATTGTAACACCGGACTTTTACAAACTGACCCTGTATATAATTTCTTTCTGAGTGTGAAGATTCTCCATTCTCCACATAATGGAAAACACATTGCCCTAAGAAACATAAAAATTAAAAATTAAAATAACATAAAAGCTTTTTTTCCTTCAAAATAAACTGATAAATGTTATCTTTACAACTGATTAATGAGATTGCATGACATTCAAAAATAAAATTAATAACAAATACTTAAGAGACTTGCATTTATCTTTACTTGTATAAATAAAGTATGCACACAATGAAGGTATTTCCATAGTTGCTATGGTGTGTATACATTCATGAAGAGGTGCTCACAAAGAACAGAAACTAGAGTTTTTGCTCACAAAATCTTTTGTTGGTTTTATGTTTGTCATGAGAAACTTAACTGTAATTTTATATGTGCTATTTCTTTAAAAATATAAACACAGTTAAATACAATGGCATTGGCTTACTGAGGCAAGGGACTTCAGGCTCCCACCCTTGTGCTGTGCAGTGAAGGTAGTCCCAGAATAACCTTGATGGAGTTGAAAACCCGTTGTCACAGAAATAGCGGTACTTCTTTCCTATGGGTACTGGGAAATAGGGTCTCTGACTTTCTTCATAAAATAGACGCCCATATTTGAATTGTGGAAAATCACAAGGTTTCACTTGAAATTAAAAACAAACAAACAAACAAACAAACAAACAAAAAACATAAAAACATTCAGAGATAAAACTCTTGATCAGTAACTTACTTTCAATTAATTATGATAATGACATGACAGAATAGTGCTTGTGTGGGACAAGAACATAAAACCAAAGACTACTTTGGTTTCTGAGGATGTCTTTCAACATGATATCTAGTTATAGCTGATAGCCCACCAGAGAAGTGGTTCACAGATATTTGTTAACAACCAATATGACAACTGCATATTTATAATTTTCACTGAAACTAGAGTATAAATATTGAATCATATGGAATTCCTCTTGTACCTTTGTATTGAAGTGCTGTATTGTTTGTTGTACTATATTTACATGCAATATATGATTACTTTTATTATATCTAATTATTTGTGATTATTATTTATCATTTGTACTTTAGGATGAGAATAATATCACTTTTTCATGAAGTATGATTCTTCTTCAGGAAAGCTCATGCAAATATATTAAAAGTTATTTTAAACAAATACCAATAAAAACAAATTACCTTAAGCTTCCTCATTCATTTTAGTTTTTGTTTTATGAGAGAAATTTTCAAGAATTTTTATGTATTTATTACATGGTTTAAAAGTGGTAATTCTTTTTTTATCCTAAATGTTCTTCTTTAACAATTTTGAGAATTATACTTTTCATAAAACATCAATAAGTTAAAATAGCTCAATGAGATTTTTTTAAAGTGACAAGAGGAGGCATGGTTCCAAGTAGAAATATCATTATTACCTCAGTTCTCAGACTTTTAGCAAATTTTCATTCTCAAGTGGGCACAGATAAATGTTAACTGCCTTTATACTTGATTCTTGAAATGAACATAATATTCCTTAACGTACACAATCACTGAGGTGGTTAGTACCTAAATGAACCTTGTTTGATATCTTGCACTTTCAAGATGCAGGTTGTGGCTGCATAAGAAGTGATTGTTGGACCATTTATGACAGTGTTTATGCAGTCTACTCAGATGGCTGATCAATATATTTAGCAATTGTACCATGCTTCTAAATAGTATGAGCATAGCACAAGATCTTCTACTTTTTATTGATCTTCACTCCCAAGATCTTCTCCTATTCTTAGTTTAGACCATTTTTAGTACATTATTAGTTTATTTGCCTCTTTGTTTTCTAATGGAAATGGGAATGAAAGGGAGAGGGAGAGGGAGAGGGAAAGGAAGAGGGAGAGGGAGAGGGAGAGGGAGAGAGTATCAAGGAATACTGGAGGTGAGTAGGATCTGGTCGAAAGTGGGGAAGGAAAAATTATAATCAGAATATATGCATAAAAACAATCAGTTAAAATATGAAAAATAACAAGTCTGCTTCTTTTTCTGTTTTTAAAGGTTCAATGGTATCTGCAAATTTTGTTATATTTTTGAGTCACAATAACCATTAATGATACTTCACATGTTGGAGTAACTAGAGGATTGCAATTAATGATTTTGAGATAGGAATTATTTTGCATTGTCTCCTTTGACAGTAGGAAAGGCAATGACAGTAGCAAGATTGAAGGGAAATGCTGAATTATGACATAATATTGAACTCGAATTTGGAGGAAGATGTTCCTCATCCACCAAACCGAGTAGCATTTTGTAACAAGGAATAGGCCTGAGAATGGGAGAAATAAATAAAGAAACCAGCCCTGACAATATTTTGCAGCCACATGATACTATGTTTGAATATTAGGCCTACAAATGTGCAAGGGGATTAATTTTAAGTTTCCACCACTAATTTTGTAGTAGTTTATCATGATGGTCATAGAAAAAAATCTACAATGACAACAGGGAAATAAAATACAATTGTGTAGTTCTAATTCTAGGGGGGAAATGCTTCCTTGTTTTGCATTCAGATAATGTTATCACTTGATGTCTATGAACACATAGATGTAATCAAACCTGACTGCTGTCTTTTTTTTTAGCAAGACCAAAAGCCAAGATGAAAATCCATTTTAGTGATTTATTAAATTTATTTTTAATCTCTAGAGCAATGTTTTCTTGTATTTGCATCTCTATACCACCTACATGGATAATGCTGAGATGTCAGAAGATGGCAGTGGAAACTTCAGACTGGAGATACAGAGGATTCTAGGGGAAAATATTATTTTGAACTGAAATGTGAGAGCAGGGAACTAAGTCCAGGTCTCCTGTAAGAATAGCTATTGTCCTTCTTTGCTGGTCCACCTTCAGCCTCTCATTTCATTTTGAAACATCTAAAGGATTTCAAGAGAAAGCATGAACACTTTGTAAATTTAGATTTTGGTCTAGTTTTAAGCATCTTTTTTCCCCTCAATATATATTATGTTATATGCAGAAGAATGAGAATTGACCCACTCTTATCTCCTTGCACTAAGATCAACTCCATGTGTATCAAGGACCTCCACATAAAACCAGACACACTGAAACTAATAGAAAAGAAACTGGGGAAAAGCATTGAGCACATGGACACAGGGGAAAATTTCCTGAACAGAACACCAATAGCTTATGCTCTAAGATCAAGAATTGACAAATGGGACCTCTTAAAATTAAAAGTTTCTGTAAGACAAAAGACACTGTCAGAAAAACAAAACAACAACCAACAAATTGGGAAAAGATCTTCACCAATCCCCATCTGACAAAGGGCTAATATCCAATATATACAAAGAACTCAAGAAGTTAGACCCCAAAGAATCAAATAACCCTATTAAAAATGGAGTACAGAGCTAAACAAGGAATTTTCAACAGAAGAAATTCAGATGGCTGAGAAGCACCTTAAGAGATGCTCAACATCATTAGTCATCAGGGAAATACAAATCAAAACAACCCTGAGATTCCACCTCACACCAGTCAGAATGGCTAAGATTAAAAACTCAAGAGACAACAGGTGCTGGCAAGGATGTGAGAAAGAGTATCACTCCTCCATTGTTGGTGGGTTTGCAAGATGGTACAACCACTCCGGAAATCAGTATGGCGGTTCCTCAGGAAATTGGGCATGACACTTCCAGAGGACCCTGTTATACCACTCCTTGGCATATACCCAGAGGATGCCCCTGCATGCAATAAAGACAGATGCTCCACTATGTTCATAGCAGCCTTATTTATAATAACCAGAAGCTGGAAAGAACCCAGATGTCCCTCAATGGAAGAATGGATACAGAAAATGTGGTATATTTATACAATGGAATACTACTACTCAGCAATTAATAATAATGAATAATGAATTTATGCAATTTGTAGGCAAATGGTTGGATCTGGAAAATATCATCATTGTGAGTCAAACCAATCACAAAAGAATACACATGAATTGCAATCATTGATAAGTGGATATTAATGAGCTCAGAAGCTCTGAATACTCAAGACACAATTAGCTAAGCAAAAGATTCCCAAGAAAAGAGATGGAGAGGACCCTGGTCCGGAAAAGACTAAATCTGATTTTGTAGGAGAGTACCAGAACAGAGAAAAGGTGGGGAGGGGGTGATTGGGGAATGGAGGGTGGGAAGTGGACTTATGCGACATATGGTGAGGGGGGAACTGGAAAGGGGAAAGCCTTTGGAATGTAAACAAAGAATATAGAAAATAATAAAAAAGGGAAAAAATGAAAATATAAAAGAATTAACCCAATTGTAGTTATGGAGTTAGTAATGGAGGAATTATTGTCAGAATGTCTTGTGGGAAAAAAAGAGATTTAAAGCTGACAGAACATTAGGAGATGCCTATGTATATGTATTAATTCCAAAAACGTCTGAAAAATATTCACATGTGATATTAGTATTTAACAGTAAAGCAGATGGAAAAACTGATGAAAAAACTAAATAGACATATTTACTAATAGTCTCACTCAAAAATCAAAAACCATGATGGAAAGTTTTCTTAGTTAGGGTTTTACTGCTGTGAACAGACACCGTGACCAATGCAAGTTTTATAAAAGACAACATTTAATTGGGGTTGGCTTACAGGCTCAGGGGTTCAGTCCATTGTCATCAAGGCAAAAACATGGCAGCATTCAGGCAGGCATGGTGCAGGAGGAACTGAGAGTTCTACATCTTCATCTGAAGGCTGCTAGTGGAAGACTGACTTCCAGGCAGCCAGGGTGAGGCTCTTAAGCCAACATCCACAGTGGCACACCTACTCCAACAAGGCCACACCTCCTAATAGGGTCACTTCCTGAGGCAATCATATACAAACCATCATAAAAGTAATGGAAGAAGAGATAGAAACACTGGGAAAAAGATTTCTGTAGCTAACAGTGCCAGACTTTCTTCTCAGACTTCCCAAAATCTTGGAGAAATAACTCAGAATCTCTCATTTATAAATGTGCACATATCTATTCTGAAGTAGTCTATGATTTTTAGTGCCAGGGACAGAGAGCTATATCACACTGATACTCTGAGAGCAGTTTGCTCAGGGAGGAGAATCTCCAGCAGAGGAGAATGTGTGACCAGAGCAGTCCCAACAGACTCCATGTATGAGGTTGACAACTATCTTCTAATAGATGCTAATAACCAGGCAATGGGAGGGACTGTCTCGGAGCTCATGTGAATTAAATTCCTATACATGCAAAACAGTCTTGTTACAGTGAAAACATCTATGAAACATTTGATGAACACAAGGTGCAAGAAATTATGAATGGACAGGTGGTACTGAATGAGAATTAAGTCTTACTTGGAGAATACTGTGATAAATTGGAGTCAGTGCTTGATTCTGCTATGCTTGTAGAGAAGGATTAGCATTTCTTCACAGACTTCCCAAAATCTTGGAGAAAGAACTCAGAAGCTCTCATTTATAAATGTGCAGATATCTATTCTGACATTGGTCATATTTTTTAGCTGTTTTACTGGTGGTAAAATTGCTATGCTAAGCAAAAGTAATTCAATGTATAGTACTATTTTATACACAAGTCATAGTGTTCTTTGAAGACTTTATTTCCACGAACATTTATTTGAAAGTTATTTGAAGTTTGCAATAGTGACTTGTCTGATATCTCAGCATTCTAGTATGCAAAAGAAGATGATCTTCACTGAGTTCAATCCAGGGCAGTCTACATTAGTTCAAGGTCTGCCTTGGCTCCAAGTAAGATGATAAGTTAGTTAAAAGGATAAGAGAAGCAGGTAGCTGGCCTCAGAACTTCACTTCTCTCTCTCTCCTCTCCCAAATTCAGTCCCCCCAGTCTCATCTTCAGGTCTATAGCAGAAAACATGGGTTTGACTCCCTTTCTTCTCTGACCCCATCCCCAAAGGATTACAAAAAGTCTTCTTATCCAACTTCTCTATACTCAACACCTTATTTTCAGCCTCTGGCATTAGGAGGCATTCCAGCTGTCAAAGCAGAAACCCAGATAAGCTAACTCAATACCCTCACAGTGAATCACCACTCTCTGTTCTGAATCTAATCCCAAGTTCTCATCCCTGGATCTTCAATAGAATCCCTATGGAATACTCGGTGCAGCTTTCTTCTCCATCATACTGCACATTACCAGTGATTCCAGTAGATCTTTCCCTCTAAACTTCTTTTTTATTATTATTTTAAAAAGATGTTTAATAACTGTGTTGCTGCTTTGTGCTCCTATGACTCATTGCAGACACCAGCCAACTTGCTGGCTTTTGGACCAACCACAAGTACAACTTCATCATCTTAAACCACATGGTATTCAGCATGGCCTGGTGGGAAGATCATCAAGAGCTGTGAGCATAAGAGGTTCTTCCTGGTGGCCAAGAAGTTCTTTTGGACTTTTGAAGAACATCTGAAGTAAAGCTACATTGACCTGAAAAACTACCCTTTCTTCCAGGGGATTGTGAACTACATGAATTGAGGTCCCATGGGGGCCATGATCTGGCAGGGCCTCAATCTGGTGAAATCAGGCCAAGTGATGCTGGGAGAGACCAATCCAGCTGATTCTAACCCAGGCAGTATTAGTGTGAATGTTTGCATTCAAGTAGAGAGTGCTCTACATCAGTAGAGAGTGCTAAGAAGGAGATTGATCTATTGTTGAAGTCTAAAGTACTGATTGAACACAACAAGTCTTGTGCCCTGGATTGGTGTATGAATAAGCATGAATAGAACAGAGTCCTTTTTGATACTACTGATGGGTTCCTAGACACAGATCTCCATCCCACTGAGTGGGTGGATCATCTTTTCTAAAACAATGAAGACTTTGGAAGTGAGGCAAAAAAAAACTGTATGGCACTTATATTCATTATTTACAAAAAATACAAGTTGGTAGCAGTTGTTATGCTACAGAGTCTCATTGTATAATTATACAATTATTACAGGTTTTGTACAGCTTCAGCTTTGTGAACAATGTATGCTTAGTTTAAAAGATTTATTTATCCCAAAATAAACTATGTAATACTGTATACAGTAAGTTATACTTTGTTACTGATCTTCAAGGGGCCCATTTTTATACAACCTATGTCAGAGAATAGGAGGATATTATTTTAGATCAAGAGGAGTTACACCATCTGCAGTTTGAGAGTTGAGAAAAACCTGACAGGATACCAACTATTATTATTTGTGAAAACAGCATAATGCTAACATCCCAGGTTAGCCACTCATGGTAATACACAGGCTGAGGTGGTAGTCATTGTCAGGGAAGCAATATGTAAGAACAGTGAGGAGAAAGCAAAACAACAGTGGCTTCCAACATGTGGGTCCTTACCCTGTTGGAAAATTTCTATCTCCAAAAATATTTAAAATTCACAATAGTAGTAAAATCATAGTTATAAACTAGCAATGAAATAATTTTATGGTTGGTGGCCAGCAAAACATAAGGAACTGTATTAAAGGGTCACAGCATTAGGCAGGTTGAGGAACACTAACTGTAACATCTTTATAAACTATCAATGAGCTAGATGTTGCAGAACATGGCTTTAATTCCATAATCTGGGGAACAGAAGGAGGTACAGAGAGTTCTGTAATTTTAAGGCAACATTATCTACATAGTGAGTTCCAAGACAGCTAGGACTACAGGGTGGGCCCCTGTCTCAACAAAAACAAAGGAAAACAAAGCACCTTTCCCAACCCTCTTAACTTCTTAACTAATGCTTGCTACGTTTTGAAGACCCCTAACTCCTGTAGGCTTTCAGTGCTAACACACAAGTCACTTCTGTCATAGAAGCAGGTAAGATGAATAAAATCTTCACATTTTACTCTGCTTTTCCCAATACAATACCAGTCTCATCAACAGCTTTGCAACAGAATGCTTGTGGCAGCATGCATCCACTGTGCCTCTGGTAGATCTCAGAGATCTTCCTTCCCCCTCCTAAACGTCTTTCCTCCACTCATTGCTTTACTCTACCACACAACTTCAGCAGGCATTTCCTGTTAACCCATAATTCACTCCTACCTGGGAAGTAGATAGACTAACTATAGATTTAACCTTACCTTCTGTTTCTCCAAATCTAATCCAGTAATTTTATCACTGCCTCTAAAGCAGTCCTTCTGGGGTTATGTCTCTTTGTTCTCTGTACCAATTCTGAGACTAAATAATTACACCCTGGGTTGAATATACTATGTCTTTTCCTCTTGTTCCTTTCCCCCAGAAACTTGGTGTATTCACATTTCTAGGTGCCATCTCCATATACCTAGATCCACATTATAAATGAAACCCCCAGTGCCCCCAATTATAATCTCCATAGCAAATTTCCTACCAGGCAACAATCACACTATTCTAAAATCCAGAGAGGAAAGAGAAACCAAGGAAAAAGACAAAACAAAACAAAACTACATACAACAAAGACAAAAGAAGAAATCAACACATAACCCTATAATCTTTGAAATCACACAATGTAGGTGGCAGCATTAAAAACAAAGCAAAACAAAACAATCAATAACAGCTAGGATCATATGTCTCCACTAGATCCCAGTAACCCTACCACAACAGAACCTTGTTATTCTTACATAGCTGAAGCATAAGGAAAGATTGGGGGTAGGAGGGATGGAGTAGGAAGTTTCTAGGGGGGAATCCAGGAAAGGGAATAACATTTAAAATGTAAATAAAGAAAATATCCAATAAAAGGAAAAAGAAAAATGAATGCCTAGGGATACAAGCAAACAAACAAACAAAAAACCTGTACAAACAAGATAGTGGTCTTAATAAAGGAAATGACGAAATCAAGGAAAAGACAAATAAAACTGGGAAAAAAGTGAACAAAACTCTTCAAGACCTAAAAATAGAAGTAAAATCAATAAAGAAAAGCAAAACTGAGGGAATTATGTAGATGAAAAAAATGGAATATAAACACAAATTCCTGAGGCATATTTCGATACCAAAACTTAAAAGATGGATAGGAGGACCAGATCTTGCCTTCCAATTTCCATCTTTACCCAGAGCTGATCTTTGCCACAGAGCTCCATACCCAAATACCATTATGAGATAGCTGGGCTCCCAGGAGTGCCCCAGGAGTGCTGACACTCCTGTGAGCACTACTTCTGCTCTTAGGGACGCACCTCGAGCTCTCAAGACCCAGGAACAGTGGCGCAGCCTGAATCAGCATCCTTCTGGTTTCTGTCTATAGCACAAGAGCTGATCCTGTGCCATAGTGCTCCACACACAAAAAAACATTGGGAGAGATTTGGTCTCCAAGGAGTGCTGACATATCTGTGAGTACAGGTAAGACCACCACTTCTGTTTAAATTCCTGGCCCAAGAGGGACCCTCTCAGAGCCCTCAGGACACAGGAATTAGGGAACAGGCAGGGACAAGAGCCTTTCCAATTCCTTCTGCACCTTAGGGCTGAATCTGAGCCAAATTTCTCCATAGCCAAAATTCTCCCTGGGAGAACTGGTCTCTGAGGAGTACTGACACACAGGCTTGCAAGAGAGAAGAGCCACAGTCAGAGACAGCAAGACCTGCTAACACCAGAGATAACCAGATGGCAAAAGACAAGGGCAAGAACATAAGTAACAGAAACAAAGGCTACTTGGCATCATCAGAATCCAGCTTTCCCACCACAGTGAGTCCTGAATACTCCAACACACCAGAAAAGCAAGACTCTGATTTAAAGTCACATCTCATGATTATGATAGAGGACTTTAAGAAAGACATAAAGAAATCACTTAAATAAATACAGAAGAACACACATAAACAACTAAAAGCCCTTTAAGAGTAAATACAAAAACCCCTTAAATAATTACAGGAAAACAACCAAACAGGTGAAGAAATGTATCAAAAGTTTCTGAACCTAAAATAACATCAAAATAACAGTAAGCAACAATCACTATTCCTTAATATGTCTTAACATCAGTGGACTCGAGTTCCCAATAAAAAGACATAGACTCACAGACAAGATATGTAAACAAGACCAAGCATTTTGATACATAGAGAAAATGCAACTCTGTGTCAAAGACAGACACTACCTCAGGGTAAAGGGCTGGAAAACAATTTTCCAACGAAATGTTCCAAATAAAAAGCTAGAGTGGCCATTCTAATGTCACGTAAAATCAACTTTTAACCAAAAGTTGTCAAAAAGGATAAGGAAGGACAATTCATACTGATCAAAGGGAAAGTCTACCAAGAAGAACTTCTATGCTCCAAATGCAAGGGCACCCACATTCATAAAAGAAACTTTAATAAAGCTCAAAGCATACATTGTACCCTACACAATAATAGTGGGAGACTTCAACACCCCACTCTCAAGACCAATGGACATATCATTGAAACAGAAACTAAACATAGATACAGTGAAAATAACAGAAGTCATGAACTAAATGTATTTAACATATATATCTATACAACATTTCATCCTAAAACAAAAGAATATACCTTCTTCTCACCACCTCAAGGTACCTTTTCCAAAACTGAGCATATAATTGGCCACAAAACAGGCCTCAACAGATACAAGAAGAAGGAAATAATTCCATGCATCCTCTCATATCACCACAGACTAAGGCTGTTCTTCAATAGCAACAAAAACAACAGAAATCCCACATACACATGGGAGCTGAACAATGTCCTACTTAATGATAACTTGGTCAAGGAAGAAATAAAAATAAATTAAAGACTTTAGAATTTAAAGAAAATGAATGTACTCCATTCCCAAACTTATGGAACACAATAAAAGCAATGCTAAGAGGAAAACTCAGGTCCAACTGCCTCCAAAAGAAACTGGAAAGAACACATACTAGTAGCTTCACAGCACACCTGAAAGCTCTAAAACAAAGAGAAGCTAATACACCCAAGATGAGTAGACAGCTGGAAATAATCAAACTCAGGACTGAAATCAACCAAGTAGAATAAAAAAGAACTATACAATGAATCAACAAAACCAGGAGCTGGTTCTTTGAGAAAATCCACAAAATAGATAAAACCTTAGCCAGAGTAACCAGAGGGCACAGAGACTGTATTCAAATTAAGGAAATCAGAAATGAAAAAGGAGATAAAACATCAGAAACTGAGGAAATTAAAAAAAATCAGATCCTACTACAAAAGTCTATATTCAAGAAAACTGGAAAATTTGAATGAATTGGACAATTTTCTAGACAGATACCAAATATCAAATTTAAAACATCATGAGATAAACCACCTAAGCAGTTTCTTAAACCCTAAAGAAATAGAAGCAATCATTAAAAGTTTCTCAACTAAAAAATCCTAGGACCAGATGGGTTTAGTGTATAATTCTATCAGAACTTCAAAGAAGACCAATACTTTTCAAACTAGTCCACAAAATAGAAATGGAAGGAACACTATTCAATTCATCGTTTAAAGCCACATTTTCACCAAGTAATTTCCATTGTTGATGGAACAATGTTGTATAATCAGGAACAATTTCTTTTTATAAAGGAATTTATAGAAGATTTTCGTCTAATTCTATCACGTTTAATGTTCCAATTAGATTTTAAAAACTAATTGAGTGCATATTACTTTTATCTTCAGAACATACCATGTATATTTCAGGGGCATTTAACTATTATAAATTATTTTGATGAACTAAAAACTGTCAATAATGAGATGTATATTTTAAACTAAATTTTATTATATATAATAATAAAAATAAATAAATAAAAAATAAAAGAGAGAGATGGATGGAAGAATCTCAGACACTGAAGATGCAATAGAAGAAATGGATATTTTAAGTCTAAAAATTCCTGACACAAATCATAGAGAATAGAATATCTGGGACAGTATAAAAAGACCATATCTAAGAATATATGAATAGAGGAAGAACAGAGGAAGGAGAATAGAACCATGTCAGAAGTAGAGAAATTATATTGAACAAAAACATAGTATTAAATTTCTTCACCTAAAGAAGGGCATGACTGTAAAAGTTAAAAACCCACACTGAAGCCTGGCAGTAGTGGCACATGCCTTTGATCCCATCACTTGGGGGGCAGAGGCAGGTGTGTTTCTGAATTTGAGGCCAGCTTGGTCTACAGAGTGAGTTCCAGGACAGTCAGAACTACATGTCTCAGAAAAAAAACAACCCACACAGAAAATCAGATAGATTGTACCAGGAAAGAAAGTCCTCTGGGAGCATAATAGTGAACACACTAAACATGCAAAGAAAGAATATTAAAAGTTGCAAATGAAAAAAGCCAGTAAAATATGAAGGCAGACCTATTATTAAACATAACTTCTTTATGGAGATGGAGACCCTAAAAGCAAGAAGGACCTGGACATGTTCCTGCAGACTCTATGAGACTACAGATGCCCTATTATACCCAACAATACCTTCAAGCATCATAGATAGGGGAAATAAGACATTCTAGGATACAACAAACTTAAGCAGTATCTGTCTACAATTACAGTCCAATAGAAGGTACAAGATGGAAAACTCCAACCTAAAGATGTTACCCACAACTGTGAAATAACAGAATTGTTAGCACATAGTTCAGAAATGGATTCCTGTGAGGAGAATTCTGAGTGCTTGTGAAAGCAGCAAGCATCCTATGACCTTATTTCTGCAAAACATAGACTTTTTGTTGTACTGTGTTTCTGTGTTCATCACAAGGGAGCCAGTTTACTTCATACTACTCATTACAGTTTGTGCTTTTACTCAATTACTTAAATTATTCTTTATATGCCTCTGGGAGGAAACATGGTTTGTGAAGTCCAACTTGAGCTTGAAATTTTATACAGCTTGAATTCATGAAAACACTACTCATATGACCTCAGTGTGTTAATTGTTCACATTCTAAATAAAGGTGGCAGTTGCATGATTCTTTTCCTAATTTTTCGCTTTAATTCTTCGAGGTTCTAGTATACTTATCAATATGACAGGGATAATTAATCTCAGCCAGCAAACACACACACACACACACACACACACACACACACACACAGAGAGAGAGAGAGAGAGAGAGAGAGAGAGAGAGAGAGAGAGAAGAGGAAGGGGGAGGGATGGAAGGAGGGAGGGGGAGAGGAAAGGAGGAAAGAAGAGAGGTATGAATGGGGAGAGGCAGGAGAGGGAGAGGAAGCAGGAAGGAGGGAGATATGGAGGGGTGGAGAAGGAAAGGTAAAAGGAGAGGGGGAGGGAGGGAGGGAAGAATGGAGAGGGAGGGAGAAGAAGAGGGAGAAGGAGAGGAAGAGGGAGAAGGAGTGGAAGAAGGAGAGGGAGGGATGGAGGGAAGGAGGAGGAGGAGAGAGAGCAGAGGGAGAAGGAGAGGGGAAGGAGGGAAGGAGTGAGGGGAAAGAGAAGGAGAAGCAGGGAAGGATGGAGGGAAGGAGAAGGAGGTATGGAGAGAGAGGAAGGGAGAGGGAGGGAGCAAGGGAGTGGAGATAGAAGGAGAAGGAGGGAGGGAGAGGGAGGAAGGGATGGAGGAAAGAAAGAGGGACTGAAAAGGACAGGAAGACAGAGAGGGAGAGGAAGAATGAGAGGGGGAGGAAGTGAGAGAGGGAGAGGGAGAATGAGAGGGAGCTGGAGATGGAGAGGGAGAATGAGAGGGTGAGGGAGAATGAGAGAGAGAGGGAGAGGGGTAATGAGAGGGAGAGGGAGAGAGAGAGGGAGAAGAAGAATGAGAGGGAGCTAGAGAGGGAGAGGGAGATTGAGAGGGTGAGGAAGAATAAGAGAGAGGGGGAGAATGAGAGGTAGAGGGAGAATGAGAGGGAGATGCAAAATGAGAGGGAGAGGGAGAATGAAGGAGATGGAGAGAGGGAGAGGAAAAATGAGGGAGAAGAAAACAGAGAGGGAGAGAGAATACTACTAGTACTACCAAGATGATCTTTCAATTCTAAACATCTATACCACAAATGATGCAAGGGCACCCAGGTTTGTAAAGGAAGCAGAACCAAAGCCTAAATAAAGTAGACTCATGCACATTGATAGTGGAAGGCTTCAGTACTTCATTTTTCATTTTCACCAATGGGCAGGTTATCCAGACAAGTACTAAATAGAGAATTAATAGAACTAACAGATTTTATGACTCAAATGAACTTAACAGTTATCTGCAGACATTTTACCCAAACACAAAAGAATATACCTTTTTCTCAGTGCTTCACAGAACTTCTTCTGAAATTGATCATATACTTGGTAACAAAACAAATCTTACCATATAGAAGAAAATTGAAATAATATACTGCACCCTATGAGAATATCATGATTAAAGCTGATATCAACAAAAGAAACAACAGAAAGCTTATAAACTCATAGACACAGAACAACTCTTTCCTGAATGAAAAAGTGTTCAAGGCAGAAATTATAGAAGCATTTAAAGATTTTCTAGAATACAATGAAAATAAAAATAGAGTGAAAGTGGTGCTTAGAGGAAAATTTATAGCATGAAGTGCCTACTTAAAACATAAAACACCTGGAGAAATGCCATATTAGAAATTTAGCAACACACCTGAAAGCTCTAGATCAAAAAGAAGAAATCAAACCAAAAGGAAACAATACAAAAGAAATTAGAAATTTTGTGATTCACATTCTTTTGGTCATCTTTCTATTCAGTACTGAAACCAATAAAGTAAAAACGAGGAAAACAATACAAAGAATCAATGAAACAAAGAGTTGGTTCTTAAAAATATTAATAAGGTTGACACACCATATGTCAATTCATCTAAGGGGTATAGAAGGGATATCCAAATTAAAAAAACATCAGGAATGAAAGGGTCACAAAATAGACATTGAATAAATTCAGAGATTCATAAAGTCACACTTTAAAAACCTATACTCCATAAACTGGAATCTCTGAAAGAAAAGGATAAAAGGATTATTTGAGGGGGAGTATGAAAATTTATTGCAGTGTAATCTTCCTCAATATATATGAAGGTTTCATAATGAAGTCTGAAAGTAATGGTTAACCTGGAGCTACTGGCCATCTCTGGTCAACAAAAAAAACCTTTCAGCCCTAGGATTGGTTTATATGTAATTGACTTATTGGACAAATGAGTGTTACAGAAGTCCCTTAAAACCAGGTTATTTCCAAGACAATAACTTTTTTCCCCAAGCTAGCAAGTTTACATTAGTGAGATAATACCCACACAACTCATTGAACAGAGAAAGGATAAGCTGGTGGATACTTTCATCACTGTGTTCTAGGGACAGGAGTAGAGAAAACTACTCTGCAAACTACCAAAGGAGAAACATATTCACCAACCAAGCCCCCAAACCTTAATTTACAATTCTCTCCTGCTTGTCAAATATGGCAGGGCAGTTGTGGCACTGGTCTTGTCAATGTCTGATTTGGATTAAGGCTCACATCATGAGATGAAACCCATACTCATTATTGCTTGTGTCACTGAGAACCAGAGACTAGAGTCCAAAGAGCTAGTGTAAAAACAAATAATACTGGTCTTGAAAAATAAAAAGAATTAAATTATTCCTAATTATATTTGACTATACTGGTAGATCAGCACTGTATTCAATGAAGACCAGAGAGGTTTCCTCCTACATCAGGTATGAACCATTAGACATACCCCCCTCCCCGCCACACACACATACACACACACACACACACACACACACACGGCAGGGGCAGGTAGAAAAGTTGGCGTTGGGACATTTGGCTCCAAGTGGGGTCTTTCCATCAAACCCTTTCCTTCAGAACTCAGGAAAACTGCCAAAAGCGGTGTCAAGAACATTAGGAACCTGAGGGGATACAAGACCCCAGGAAAATAAGGTCTTCCAAATCAACTGAATAATTCTGAGGCGAACTCCTATAGACTGAATCATCATGCATAGACCCTGAATGAGTATATACCACACCCTCTATGTATATATTATAGTGTTATTTCAGTGTTTTTATGGGATTCATAAGTATTTGAATCAATGGTTTTCTGACTCTTGTGCATTCTCTTGACTTCATTTTCTTCCAAATTCAATGTAATAGTTCATGCTTTATTGTATTACATTTTATTTAGTTGTGTTTTCTTGTTATGTCTTAGATGCCTAGTCTTTTTTGACAGAAAATGAGTGGATCTGGATGGGAAAGGAGCAAGTGAGGAATTGGGAGGCCTAAAGGAAGAGGAAACTTGTAAACATGATGTATTGCCTACGATACGAGTTTCTTCTCCACCAAAGAACACACATTGTATGCACTCACTGATAAGTGAATCTTAGCCCAAAAGTTCAGAATACTCAAGATAGAATTCACAGACCACATGAAGCTGAAGGAGATAGAAGACCAAAGTATGGGTGCTCTAGTCCTTCTTAAAAGGGATAACAAAATACTCAGGGGAGCAAATATGGAGACAAAATGTGGAGCAGAGACTGAAAGAAAGGCCACACAGAGACTTCACCCCCAATCAATAAAACATAAAATCACCATTGTGGATGCCAAGAAGCACATGGTGACTGCAACCTTGAAAAAGCTGTCTCCTGAGAGGCTCTACAAGAACCTGACATATACAGGGGTAGATTCTCACAGCCAACCATTTAACTGATCATGGGATCCCGACCTAAGGAGGAAGAGAAAGTACTGAAGGTGTTGAAGGAGTTTGCAACCATATAGGAAGAACAACAATATCACCCAACCAGAGCTCCCAGAGTATAAACCACCAACATGGAGGGAACATGGCTCCAGACATATATGTAGCAGAGAATGGCCTTGATGGGCATCAATGGGAGAGGAGGCCCTTGTTCCCGTGATGGCTTGATTCTCCAGTGTTGGGGAATGCAAAGACAGGGTGGTAGAAGTGGGTGGGGGCACGCCATCACAGAAGGAGGAGGAGGGGGGAATATGGAGTTTCTGGAGGGAATCTGGAAAGGGGATAACATTTGAAATGTAAATAAATAAAATATCCAATTCAAAAGGAAAAAAGAAAATTTTCCATTAAAGTTAAAAAAGAATCAAGATTCTTTTATAATTGCAAGATTACAGATATGATACATGATAGATAGATGAATAGATATATGGCTGGACAGATGATAGATAGATACAGATGGATAGATATAGATAATTGATAGATAGATAGATAGATAGATAGATAGATAGATAGATAGATAGATATGATAGATAGATAGATAGATAGATAGATAGATAGATAGATAGATATAGATGATAGATAGATAGATAGATAGATAGATAGATAGATAGATAGATAGATAGATAGATAGATATAGATGATAGGTAGATAGGAAGACAACAAAATATCATCAAATTGGCTGCTGATAACATGAAGAAATAAGAGAGGCAAGCTATTTTATTTCAGCCAGATAAAATTTACAGGGCATGAAGCTTACACACACACACACACACACACACACACACACACACACTAACAGAAAGGTAATATCTTTAACTTTGCTTGTAGATAACCCCCAGAAACTAAGGAACCTCGTTCAGGCAGCTATCCTGAGTTCTCCATCTGGATTCCCAGGAAGAATAGAAAAAAAACTGAAACCTCAATCTTAGCAAATTAATCTATATGAGGTGAGGGTGGGAAATACAACTGGAAACTTCAACTTATTGTTTCAACTTTTCTAGTCAGTTCATGCTGGAAATTGAGAGCACCTGGTTTGATTGTGCGATATCTTCTGTTGCTCTCTGTTTGATTATTTAAAAGATCTTGCAAGAGGACTTTCAGAAGGGAAGCCCAGGTAGCTTCCATCAGTTAGCTACCCTAGAAGATAAGTGTTGGACATCTTATTCCTGAAATGATATTCTGCATCTGTTTGTCTATCATTGTTCAGTCTGTCTGTGTGTCACCTATTTATCTACCTCTTACTCATTACTTGTTCTTTTGCTTTTCTTGCTGTATACTTTGCAAACTCATTCAAAAGGAAAAGTGTGACTATTATTTTCCACACTGTACAGAATTAGTCCTACAGTACTTATAAATCTTATTGAATGAACTAAGCATACTTTATTTAGGAATAGATATATATGTATATAGATATGAATATATGCATGCAATAATAATTAGAGAAAAAAGAAAGCCTGAGTCAGAGAACAAGGAGGGGACTATAGGACAGTTTAGAAAAATGAAGAATAGCAATGCTATTATATTAAAATATCAAAATTATAAAAGTACAAAATAATTGAAAGCAAACATTTTCTGTCATTTGCAGATGGACTTTTCTCTCATTGGATGACTGTTTTCTGTTTGAATTGTGACAACAATTCAAAGTGAAATGTTATAGCATAAGAAAATGAGCTTATTTTCCAGTTCCAATCATTTGCATAAAATTTCATGAATTCATTGTTTTTAATTTCTGCATAGTATTCCATTGTGTAAATACACCACATTTTCTGTATCCATTCCTCCATTGAGGGACATTTGAGTTCTTTCCAGCTTATGTCTATTATAAATAAGGCTGCTATGAACATAGTGGGACATGTGTTCTTATTGCATGCCAGGGAATCCTCTGGGTATATGCCCAGGAGTGGTATAACAGAAAATATCATTCTAAGTGCGGTAACCCAATCACAAAAGAATACACATGAAATATGGTAACTGATAAGTGGATATTAATTGGCCCAGAACCTCTGAATACTCAAGACACAATTAATATATCAAATGATTCCCAAGAAGAAGCGAATGCTTGACCTAGCATTGTAGGGGAGTTCCAGGACAGAGAAATGGGAGGTGGGTGATTGGGGAATGGGCAGAGGGAAGAGGGCTTATCAGACTTATTGGGAAGGGGGAACTGGGAAAGGGGAAAGCATTTGGAAAAAAAGAAAATGAGATTAACTAGAGAAAAGACCCAAGGAGCTCAAAGAGCTATTAGCCCCATAAGAGGAACAACATTATGAACCAACCAGTACTCCCAGAGTTCCCAGGAACTAAACTACGAACCAAAGAGTACACATGGAGAGACCCATGGCTCCAGATGCATATGTAGCAGAGGATGTCCTTGTTGAACATCAAGTGGAGGCAAGGCCCTTGGCCCTGAGAAACGTCAATGCCCCAGTATCAGGAAATGCCAGCACAGGGAAGCAGGAGTAGGTGGATTGGTGAGCAGGGGAGCGGGGATGGGATAGGGTGTTTTCAGATGGGAAACCAGAAACGATATAATATTTGAAATGTAAATAAAGATAATATCTAATAACAATAATATTTTTTAAAAGCCCATCTCATTAAAAAGAAAAAAAGAAAGAAAAGAAAATGCGCTTGAATCTCTGAAATGATACAAAATGAGAAAGGGAAAATCTAAAACAGAGTAATGTGAGGACTGAAGAATTATATAAACTGCCCCCCCATTATGTGGAAACATTATTAAACAACAAATATCAAATTAAAGACTTCATGAAACCAGATTCAGGCACAGTGACTATATTCCAGAATCCTATTCTATCTTTAAAGTATTATTGCTAACCCGTAGATGTAGTGCCTTTATGAATCACTCAGAATGGTTGTTAAATCCTCTTCAAACACAGTGTTAATACAGTGGTAACATGATCCCCCATGTTCTACATACTCTGGAGAGATCAGAAAAGAGGAAATGAACATTACACTTTCTTCCATTTTTAAAGACATGTCCATTTGATATGATGTTATTTGTTTGAAATAGGAAAAGTTATTCCTTTTAATAACTATGAATTTAAAAGATACCTAATTTATGAAGATATCAATTCCACATTGACCCAGATATATTTAGAGTCTGTCAAGTACTTTGTACTGTTCAATGACTATTTAGGTGGAATTTCAATTTGGAAGTTAATCTTGTTACATGTACTATTTACGCATTACAAGATGAATTTCTTTTATCTCTCCAAATTATAATTTAGAGACTATCCACACTTTTCAGATTAGAGAACAGAGAAAATCCCCTTTATTCAATTTTTCTCTTTTATTGCTTATCAGAAACTATTTCCAAAAATAAATTGATTTTACTACCATTATGTTTTCTGTTTTTACTTAAAATATTTTATAGTTTAATTTCCATTAATATTGATTTATTAAAGTTAAAATTAGTTTAAAATGGTCTCATATATACACAGAGCTTAAATATATTTGGCTAGAAAGTGCATGTTTCAAATCTCTTTCCACTTACCTTCCCCTTTAGCAGTAGAAAGCCATGCAGTTAGAAGAATATTGGATAAGAGCAACATGCTACAGAACCCCATCTTCTAAAACTTAAAGCCCAGCTGTGGTGGTGCTTCTGGGAACACTATCATTAGCAGTGCTGTGTATGGCATTCAATTTCAGTTTATTCCAAGTAGCCTGTTTGGTAAATATCAAAGTTCAAAGGAAAGGGCAAAACAATGTTTAATCAATGATTTCCCAATAATAAGTTAATTATTTTACATTTATTAAGCAGTATAATATTATTCAATTTTTAGTGCTAGTCTTCTAGTCAGTCAAATTGTTATGCAGAAAGGAAGATAAAAGGATAAATTACTTTTGCTTTCTTATGGTCATGATAGCTGGTTAGTATGGTTGGTTGATTTTCATCTTTGTAAACTTACATGGCTACTTCTGGTAAAATAAATCCTAGTCATTAGGTAGGAAGTTTCAGAACAGATTCAGCTGAGGGTCATTTGGGCCCTGTGATGTGGAATATACCCTTTATCCTTATCTTCCTTTTGGTGGCAACAAAGTACCATAAAAACAGTCATCAGTATCTTGAGTTCTATTAGACAACCTTGACCATATACACGAAGTTTAGTATTGTGTTTATAAGATAGTTTTGATTTTGGATATATGCCTTCATATATAGAACTGTATATGTATACACACACACACACACACACACACACACACACAAACACACTGATTTGAGGGAGAGGTTAATAATATGATTCCTTATGGCATTCCCATGCACCATTTCAACATTCATTCCTATTCTGTTACACTAGAGAAACCTGATTAATACACCAAGGCACATGAAAAACAGCGTTGGTTTAAATCTCTCTTAAATGCCTAAACTTCTAATAATTACATTCAATAACACAGGGTCTTTCAAATGTTGACTGGTTACCTTAGTCAAACAGGAATTATGGTGACCTACTCCTTCCCATTCTCAGAGTGTTATACTACACACATATATACACACACACACACATACACAGACACATATATGTATATTAAATATATATTATAAAATATATATGCATATAATACATTATATACATATATATACAGTATATGTGTATATAATAGTTATATGTGTATATACATATATACTGTATATATATATATATATATATATATATATATATGTGTGTGTGTGTGTGTGTGTGTGTGTGAACAAATAATTATCTACATATACAACAGGAAAAATTAAAAATTCATTAGTATTTGCTGAATAAATATCACTTTTTCGATTATGACCAGGACACAGCTGGAGTGGCCCAGGTAGACAGATTCCATCCAGGGCTACCGCGTGGGGGGATTTGCTAGGCTCTCGATGCCAGGCAGGCCCAGCTCCCCCTGCCGAGGCTCTGCTGGACTTCCCCGCACACTCAAGCCATGCACCGAGGCAGCTGGTGGCAGCCAGCCCCCTGGACCAGCAGTAGCGGCGGGCTTCCATATTGCAACCAGGACACAGCTGGAGAGGCCCAGGTAGACAGACCCTATCCAGGGCTACCACGCCTGGGGATCTGCTAGGCTCTCACCACTAGGCAGGCCCAGCTCTGCCCGCCAAGGTTCTGCAGGACTTCCCCGCACCCTCAGGCTTTGCACCAAGGCAGCTGGTGGCAGCCAGCTCGTGATCCCTTTGAGCAGAAGTCACACATAACCACCAGTAGAGAAACAACAGGTGAGCCCAGCCTCGCAGGAGGTTCAAACACCAGCCAGTGACAACAAGGCCAACTAACACCAGAAATAACCAGATGGCAAAAGGAAAACGAAGGAACGTTACTGACAGAAATCAAGGCAACATGACAGCATCTGAACCCAGTTCGCCAACAACAGGAAGCCCTGGATACCCCAAAACACCAGAAAAACAAGACTTGGATATAAAATCACTGGTCAGGATGCTGGTAGCTGAACACATAGAAAAGTCTCATAAAGAAATAGAGGAGAAAATGGATCAAAAGTTAGAAGCCTTTACAAGGCAAATAAAAAAATCACTTAAAGAAATTCAGGAGAAGATGGATGAAAAGGAAGAAGACAATAAGGAAGAAAGACAAAAATCACTTAAAGAACTACAGAAGAACGTGGGCCAACAAGTAGAAGCTATGAAAGAGGAAACACAAAAATTTCTTAAAGAAATACACGAAAACACAATCAAGCAAGCAAAAGATCTGAGCATATCCATCCAGTTTCTAAAAACAGAAGTAGAAACAACTAAGAAATCACAGAGGGAGCCAACAGTGGAGCTAGATAACCTTGGGAAGAAATCAGGGGCCATAGATGCAAATATCAACAATAGAATATAAGAGATAGAAGACAGAATCTCAGAAGCTGAAGATAGGAACCATTGATTCAACAGTCAAAGAAAATAGTAAATGCAAAAAGGTTGTAACCCAAAACATCCAGGAAATCCAGGACACAATGAGAAGACCAAACCTAAGGATTATAGGTATAGACAAGAGTGAAGATTTACAAGTTAAAGGGCCAGCCAATATCTTCTACAAAATTGTGGAAGAAAACTTCCCCAACCTAAAGAGAGAGATGCCCATGAATATACAAGAAGCCTATAGAACCCCAAACAGACTGGACCAGAACAGAAATACATCCCGTCACATAATAATCAAAACTCCAAATGTACTAAACAAAGAAAGAATATTAAAGGCAGTAAGAGAAAAAGGCCAAGTAACATATAAAGGAAGACCTATCAGAATAACACCAGACTTCTCACCTGAGACCATGAAAGCTAGAAGATCCTGGGCAGATATCATGCAAACTCTAAGAGAACACAAACATCAGCCAAAACTACTTTACCCAGCAAAACTCTCAATCGCCATAGATGGAGACATCAAGGTATTCCATGACAAAACCAAATTTGCATGCTATCTTTCCACAAATCTAGCCCTACAAAGGATAATAGGGGGAAAACACCAAGACAAGGATGGAAACTACACCCGGGAAGAAGCAAGATAGAAACCTCCTCTCATCAAACCCAAAAGAAGATAACCTCTCGAATATAAAAAATAAATAAATAAAATAAAAAAATATAATTTCAAAAATGTCTGGAGGTAAAAATTACTATTCCTTAATATCCCTTAACATCAATGGACTCAATTCCCCAATAAAAAAGACATAAATTAACAGACTGGATATGGAAACAGGACCCTACATTTTGCTGCATACACGAAACACATCTCAGTGTTAAAGACAAACACTGCCCTAGAGTAAAAGACTTGAAGACTATTTTACAAGCAAATTGTCTCAGGAAACAACCTGGAGTAGCCATTCTAATATCAGATAAAATTGACTTCCAACCTAAAGTCATCTAAAGAGACTCAGGAGGTCACTTCTTGCTGGCCAAAGGGAAAATCCACCAAGAAGAGCTCTCAATACCGAACACCTATGCTCCAAATGCAAGGGCAACCTCCTTTGTAAAAGAAACCTTACTAAAGCTAAAAGCACACATTACACCTAACACAATAATTGTGGGTGACTTCAACACTCCACTCTCCTCAATGGACCAATCAGGAAAGCAGAAACTAAACAGGGACACAGTGAAACTAATTGAAACTTTGGACCAATTGGATTTATTAGATATATATAGAACATTTCATCCTAAAGCTAAAGAATATACCTTTTTTTCAGCACCGCATGGTACCTTCTCCAAAATTGATAATATAATTGGTCACAAGACAGATGCCAACAAATACAAGAAGATCGAGCTAATCCCATGCCTCCTATCAGATCACCATGGAGTAAGAGTGGTCTTCAATAGCAACAAAAACAACAAAAAGCCCACATACACATGGAAACTGAAAAATACTCTACTCAATGACACCTTTGTCAAGGAAGAAATAAAAAAAGAAATCAAAGACTTTTTAGAATTCAATGAAAATGAAGGTGCAACCTACCCAATTCTATGGGACACAATGAAAGCAGTGCTAAGAGGAAAACTCATAGCTCTAAGTGCATCCAAAAAGAAACTGGAGAGAGCATACACTAGCAACTTAATGGCGCACTTTAAAGCCCTGGAAGAAAAAGAAGATAATTCACCCAGGAGGAGTAGAAGACAAGAAATCCACAAACTCAGGGCAGAAATCAATCAAATACAAACAAAGAGAACCATACAAAGAATCAACAAGACCAGGAGCTAGTTCTTTGAGAAAATCAACAAGATAGATAAACCCTTAGCCAGACTAACCAAAGGACACAGAGACAGTATAAAAATTAACAAAATTGGAAATGAAAAGGGGGACATAACAACAGAAACTGAGGAAATTCAAAAGATCATCAGATCCTACTAATAAGGTCTATACTCAAAACAACTGGAGAATCTCGAGGAAACGGACAATTTCCTAGACAGATACCAAATACCAAAATTAAATCAGCATCAAGTAGATCAGCTACATAGTCTCATAACTCCTAAAAAAATAGAAGGGGTTATAGAAAGCCTCCCAACCAAAAAAAGTACAGGACCAGATGGTTTTAGTGCAGAATTCTACCAGACCTACAAAGAAGACTTAACACCAATACTTTTCAAACTATTCAACAAAATAGAGACAGAAGGGACACTGCCCAACTCATTCTTTGAAGCCACAATTACGCTAATACCTAAACCACAAAACGATCCAACAAAGAAAGAGAACTACAGGCCAATTTCTCTTATGAATATCGATGCAAATATCTAAATAAAATTCTTGCCAACTGAATTCAAGAACACATCAAAACGATCATTCACCATGATCAAGTAGGCTTCATTCCAGGGATGCAGGGATGGTTCAATATACAGAAATCCATCAATGTAATACACTACATAAACAAACTAAGAGAAAAAAAACCACATGGTCATCTCACTAGATGCTGAAAAAGCATTTGACAAAATTCAGCATTCTTTCATGCTAAAAGTCTTGGAAAGAGCAGGAATTCAAGGCCCATACCTAAACATAGTAAAAGCAATCTACAGCAAACCAGTAGCCAACATCAAAATAAATGGAGAGAAACTTGAAGCAATCCCACTAAAATCAGGGACTAGACAAGGCTGCCCTCTCTCTCCATATCTTTTCAATATAGTACTTGAAGTTCTAGCAAGAGCAATTAGACAACATAAGGAAGTCAAAGGGATCCACATTGGATAGGAAGAAGTCAAAGTATCATTATTTGCAGACGATATGATAGTTTACTTAAGCGACCAAAAAAACTCCACCAGAGAACTTCTACAGCTGATAAACAACTTCAGCCAAGTGGCTGGTTATAAAAGTAACTCAAGCAAATCAGTAGCCTTCTTGTACTCAAAGGACAAGCAGGCTGAGAAAGAAGTTAGGGAAATAACACCCTTCACAATATCCACAAACAATATAAAATATCTTGGTGTGACTCTTACCAAACAAGTGAAAGATCTGTAAGATATGAACTTCAAGTCCTTGAAGAAAGAAATCGAAGAAGACCTCAGAAGATGGAAAAATATTTCTTGTCCTGGAATGGCAGGATCAATATGGTAAAAATAGCCATCTTTCCAAAAGCAAAGTACAGATTCAATGAGATCCTCATCAAAATTCCAACTTAATTCTTCATAGATCTAGAAAGAGCAATTCTCAAAATCATCTGGAGCAACAAAATCCCAGGATAGCTGAAACTATTCTCACCAATAAAAGGACTTCTGGGGGAATCAATATCCCTGACCTTAAGCAGTACTACAGAGCAATTGTGTTAAAAACTGCATGGTATTGGTACAGCAACAGGCAAGTAGATCAATGGAATAGGATTGAAGACCCAGAAATTAACCCACAGACTTATGGTCACTTGATCTTTGATAAAGGAGCCACAACCATCCAGTGGAATAAAGATAGCCTTTTCAACAAATGGTGCTGGTTCAACTGGAGGTCAACATGTAGAAGAATACGAATTGACCCACTCTTATCTCTTTGCACTAAGATCAACTCCATTTTTAAGGTGTTTCTCAGCCATCCAAATTTCTTCATGTGAAAAGTCTCTGTTTAGCTCTGTACCCCATTTTTGGGTAGGGTTATTTGGTTTTCTGGTGTCTAACCTCTTGAGTTCTTTGTATACATGGGAAATTAGCCCTCTGTCGGATGTGGGGTTGGTGAAGATTTTTTCCCAATTTGTTGGATGCCGATTTATCCTTTTGATAGTGTCTTTTGCCTTACAGAAACTTTGTAATTTTATGAGGTCCCATTTGTCTATTCTTGCTCTTGGAGCATAAGCAATTGGTGTTCATTAGTCATTAGGGAAATGCAAATTAAAACAACCCTGAGATTTCACCTCACCAGTCAGAATGGCTAAGATTAAAAACTCAGAAGACATCAGGTGTTGGTGAGGATGTTGAGAAAGAGGAACATTCATCCACTGCTGGTGGGAATGCAAGCTGGTACAACCACTCTGGAAATCAGTATGGCCATTCCTCTGAAAACTGGACATGATACTTCCGGACGACCCAGCCATACCACTCCTTGGAATATACCCAGAAGATTCCCCAGCTTGCAATAAGGATACATGCTCCACTATGTTCATAGCAGCCTTATATAATAATAGCCAGAAGCTGGAAAGAACCCAGATGTCCCTCAACAGAGGAATGGATAGAAAAAAACGTGGTATATATACACAATGGAGTACTATTCAGCCATTAGAAACAATGAATTCATGAAATTCTTAGAGAAATGGATGGAGCTGGAGAACGTCATACTAAGTGAGGTGACCCAGTCTCAAAAGAATACCCATGGTATACAGTCACTGATAAGTGGATATTAGCCTAGAATCTTGGAACACCAAAGACATAAATCACATATCAAGTGATGTCTCCCAAGAAGAAAGGAGTGGACACTGGTGCTAGAATGGAACAAAAGATCATCTCCAAGTGGATCAAGGACCTCCACATAAAACCAGACACACTGAAACTATTAGAAAAGAAACTTGGGAAGACCCTGCAGGACATAGGCACAGGGAGAAAGTTCCTGAAGAGAACACCAATAGCTTATGCTCTAAGATCAAGAATTGACAAATGGGACCTCATAAAATTACAGTTTTTGCAAGGCAAAGGACACTGTCAGAAGGACAAAACGGCAACCAACAATGTGGGAAAAGATCTTCACCAAACCCACATCCGACAGAGGGGTAATATCCAATATCTACAAAGAACTCAAGAAGTTAGACCCCAAAGAACCAAATAACCCTATCAAAAATGGGGTACAGAGCTAAACAAAGAATTTTCACCAGAAGAAATTCAGATGGTCGAGATATTCAACAACATCTTGTTTGGGAGTACAAGAACAGTGAGGTGGGAGGGAGTGGATGAGGGAGCAGGGAGAGGGAAAAGGACATGTGGGACCTTTGGGGGTGGGGAACCAGAAAAAGGGAAATGAATTGTAAATATAGAATATATCCAATAAAGAAAATTCCTTCTTTTATGCACACACACACAAAAGATCATCTCCAAGTGGATCAAGGACCTCTACATAAAACCAGACACACTGAAACTATTAGAAAAGAAACTTGGGAAGACCCTGGAGTACATAGGCACAGGGGGAAAGTTCCTGAACAGAACACCAATAGCTTATGCTCTAAGATCAAGAATTGACAAATGGGACCTCATAAAATTACAAAGTTTTTGCAAGGCAAAGGACACTGTCAGAAGGACAAAACGGCAACCAACAATGTGGGAAAAGATCTTCACCAAACCCACATCTGACAGAGGGCTAATATCCAATATCTACAAAGAACTCAAGAAGATAGACCCCAAAGAACCAAATAACCCTATCAAAAAATGGGGTACAGACCTAAACAAAGAATTTTCACCAGAAGAAATTCGGATGGTCGAGATATTCAACATCATTAGTCATCAGGGAAATGCAAATCAAAACAACCCTGAGATTCCACCTCACACCAGTCAGAATGGCTAAGATTAAAAACTCAAGAGACAACAAGTGCTGGTGAGGATGTGGAGAAAGAGGAACACTGTTGGTGGGATTGCAAAATGGTAAAACCACTCTGGAAATCAGTTTGGCGGTTCCTCAGAAAATTGGGCATGTCACTTCCAGAGGACCCTGGCATACCACTCCTGGGCATATACCCAGAGGATTCCCCTGCATACAATAAAGACACATGCTCCACTATGTTTATAGCAGCCTTGTTTATAATAGCCAGAAATTGGAAAGAGCCCAAATATCCCTCAAAGGAGGAATGGATACAGAAAATGTGGTATATTTATACAATGGAATAATACTCAGCAATTAAAAATAATGAATTCATGCAATTTGTAGGTAAATGGTTAGACCTTGAAAATATCATCCTGAGTGAGTTAACCCTATCACAAAAGAATACACATGAAATGCAATCACTGATAAGTGGATATTAATGAGGCCAGAAGCCCTAAATACTCAAGGCACAATTAGCAAGTCAAATGATTCCCAAGAAGAAGAAAGGAGAGGACCCTGGGCCTGTAAAGATTGGATCCAGTTTTGTAGAGAAACCGTGGGGGGAGGGGGAATGATTGGGGAATAGTTGGGGGTGAGAGGAATTATGGGACATATGGTGGGGGGGGACTGGGAAAGGGGAAAGCCTTTGGAATGTAAACATAGAATATAGAAAATAAAAATTAAAAAAAATTCTTTAAAAAAATTCCTAACAGGTATCAAAATGGTAATGTAAAATGTGAATAAATTTTCTCTCTTCTGTATAAAATCTACAAAGAAACTCATATAAAATTTAAGATTAATAGCTCAGGTTAGTGAATGGCACACACAAAAACCTCTTTTGTTATGTAAACGATTGTATTTCTTATCCCTGCAGGGCTTTGAGTGTATGGATGCTATCTTTTATCTGTTTTATAATTGCTATTTTCTTATTCTTCTTCTACTTTGTTTCTGCCATAATAACACATCTATATTATCTTTGAAACTAAGTTAATTTTATTAACGAGAAGAAATTATTGCAGAAATAAATGATTTGGAAAGGACATAAGCAAATGCACAAACAAAAACCAGATTTTTTTTTTCTGGTTTCGATATCTCATGTTTCAAGAAGATTTATTTTTTGTTTCATTTTGTTTTGTTTTGCTTTTTTGTGTGTTTCTTTTGTTTTTTTTATCACTCTTTCAATGGCTCTATTTCAAACCATGAGATACAGTCATCTCTAGGATAAAAATGCAACATAAATATATTAAAGGTAAAATGGTCAAAACCCACTAAGTCAATAATAAAAAGAAAGAATTTTAAAAAATGAAAGAAATCGAAGGAGATCTCAGAAGATGGAAAGATCTCCCATGCTCATGGATTGGCAGGATTGATATTGAAAAAATGACCATTATGCGAAAAAAATCTACAAATTCAATGCAATCTCCATCAAAATTCCCACTCAAAACTTCATAGTGTTAGAGCAATTTGCAAATTCATTTAAAGTATCCAGGACAATTAAAACCATTCTCAATAATAATATAACTGCTGGGGGAAATCACCTTCCCTGACCTCAAGTTGTACTACAGAGCAATAGTAATAAAAAAAATGTTAGGTATTGGTAGAGATACAGGCAGGAAAATCAGTGGAATGGAATTGAAGACCCAGAAATGAATGCACACACTGATGATCACTTGATCTTTGACAAAAGAGCTAAAACTACCCAGTGGAAAAAGAAAGCAATTTCAACTGGTGGTCCACATTTAGAATAATGCACTTGGATATCTTTTCATCTTCTTGTAGAAAGCTCAAGTCCAAGTGACTCAAGGACCTCCATATAAAACCAGATGCACTGAAATTATTAGAAGAGAAAGTCAGGAAGAGCCTTGAATACCTGGGCACAGGGGGGAAGTTTCTGAATAGAACATCTATGATTTGTGCTGTAAGATCAAGAATTGATAAATGGGACCTCATAAAATGGCAAAGCTTCTGTAAGGCAAAGGACACTGTCAATAGGACAAAATGGCAACCAATAGATTTAGAAAATATCTTTAGCAATCCTATATCTGATAGAGGGCTAGTATCCAACATATAAAAAAATTCAAGATATTAGTATGCAGAAATTCAAATAATCCTACTAAAAATGGGGTGCAAAGCTAAACAAATCATTATCAACTGAGGAACCTCAAATGGTCAAGAAGCACCTAAAGAAATGTTTAACATCCTTAGTAATAAGGAAAAGCAAATCAAAACAACCCCGAGATTCCACCTCATACCAGTTAGCATGGCTAAGATCAAATAATCAGGTGACAGCAGATACTGGCAAGGTTGTGGAGAAAGAGGAATGCTCCTCCATTGTTGGTGGGATTGCAAGCTGTTATAATCACTCTGGAAACCAGTCTGTTGTTTCCTCCGAAAACTGGAAATAGTATTTTCTGAGGATTCAGCTATATTACTCCTGGTCATATACCCAAAAGGTGTCTCGACATTTTTCAAGGACACATGCTCCATTACGTTCATAGCAGTCTTTTTACAATAGCCAGAAACTGGAAAGAACCCAGATGTTCTTCAATAGAGGAATGGATACAGAAAATGTGGTACATTTACACAATGGATTGCTACCCAGCTATTAAAAATTATGCCTTCATGAAAATCTTAGGTAAAAGAATGGAGCTAGAAAATATCACCCTGAGTGAGGTAACCCAATCACAAAATAACATACATGGTAAGTACTCACTGATAAGTGCATATTATCCCCAAAGCTCAGAATACCCATCATACAATTCACAGATCATATGAAACTCAAGAAGAAGGAAGACCAAAATGTGGGTGCTTCGGTTCTTCATAGAAGACATAACAAAATACTCATGGGAGTATTGTTCAGTTTCCATGTGTATGTAGGCTTTCTGTTGTTTGTGTTGCTATTGAAAACCACTCTTCCCCCTTGGTGATCTGATAGGGGGCATGGGATTAGCTCTATCTTCTTGTATTTGTTGACATCTGTCTTGTGACCAATTATATGATCAATTTTGGAGAAGGTACCATGCGGTGCTGAACAAAAGGTATATTCTTTAGCTTTAGGATGCAATGTTCTATATATATCTAATAAATCCAATTGGTCCAAAGTTTCAATTAGTTTCACTGTGTCCCTGTTTAGTTTCTGCTTTCAATATTGGTCCATTGAGGAGAGTGGAGTGTTGAAGTCACCAACAATTATTGTGTTAGGTGTAATGTGTGCTTTAAGCTTTAGTAAGGTTTCTTTTACGAATGAGGGTGCCCTTGCATTTGGAGCATAGATGTTCAGTATTGAGAGCTATTCTTGGTGGATTTTCCCTTTGACCAGCAGGAAGTGACCTTCTGAGTCTCTTTTGATGAATTTAGGTAAGAAGTCAATTTTATCTGATATTATAATGGCTACTCCAGCTAGTTTCCTGAGACCATTTGTTTGTAAAATTGTCTTCCAGCCTTTTACTCTAAGGCAGTGTTTGTCTTTAACACTGAGATGTGTTTCCTGTATGCAGCAAAATGTAGGGTCCTGTTCTCGTATCCAGTCTGTTAATCTATGTCTTTTTATTGGGGAATTGAGTCCATTGATGTTAAGAGATATTAAGGAATAGTAATTATTACCTCCCGACATTTTTGAAATTATTTTTTTTTATATTTGAGAGGTTATCTTCTTTTGGGTTTGATGAGAGGTGGTTTCTATCCTACTTCTTCCCGGGTATAGTTCCCATCCTTGTCTTGGTGGTTTCCCCCTATTATCCTTTGTAGAGCTGGATTTGTGGAAAGATATCGTGCAAATTTGGTTTTGTCATGGAATACCTTGATGTCTCTATCTATGGCGATTGAGAGTTTTGCTGGGTAAAGTAGTTTTGGCTGAAATTTGTGTTCTCTTAGAGTTTGCATGATATCTGCCCAGGATCTTCTAGCTTTCATGGTCTCAGGTGAGAAGTCTGGTGTTATTCTGATAGGTCTTCCTTTATATGTTACTTGGCCTTTTTCTCTTACTGCCTTTAATATTCTTTCTTTGTTTAGTACATTTGGAGTTTTGATTATTATATGACGGGATGTATTTCTGTTCTGGTCCAGTCTGTTTGGGGTTCTATAGGCTTCTTGTATATTCATGGGCATCTCTCTCTTTAGGTTGGGGAAGTTTTCTTCCACAATTTTGTAGAAGATATTTGCTGGCCCTTTAGCTTGTAAATCTTCACTCTCGTCTATACCTATAATCCTTAGGTTTGGTCTTCTCTTTGTGTCCTGGATTTCCAGTTTTGGGTTACAACCTTTTTGCATTTAGTATTTTCTTTGACTGTTGAATCAATGGTTCCTATGGTATCCTCGGCTTCTGAGATTCTGTCTTCTATCTCTCGTATTCTATTGTTGATATTTGCATCTATGGCCCCTGATTTCTTCCCAAGGTTTTCTATCTCCAATGTTGTCTCCCTCTGTGATTTCTTAGTTGTTTCTACTTCTGTTTTTAGAAAATGGATGGATATGCTCAGATCTTTCGCTTGCTTGTTTTTTCATATATTTCTTTAAGAGATTTTTGTGTTTCCTCTTTCATAGCTTCTACTTGTTGGCCCACGTTCTTCTGTATTTCTTTAGGTGATTTTTGTCTTTCCTCCTTATTGTCTTCTCCTTTTTGATCCATCTTCTCCTTAATTTCTTTAAGTGATTTTTTTATTTGCCTTGTAAAGGCTTCTAACTTTTGATCCATTTTCTCCTCTATTTCTTTAAGAGATTTATCTATGTGTTCAGCTACCAGCATCCTGACCAGTGATTTTATATCCAAGTCTTGTTTTTCTGGTGTGTTGAAGTATCCAGGTTTCCTGTTGTTGGCGAACTGGGTTCAGATGCTGTCATGTTGCCTTGATTTCTGTTAGTAACGTTCCTTCGTTTTCCTTTTGCCATCTGGTTATTTCTGGTGTTAGTTGGCCTTGTTGTCACTGGCTGGTGTTTGAACCTCCTGCGAGGCTGGGCTCACCTGTTGTTTCTCTACTGGTGATTATGCGTAACTGCTGCTCTAAGGGACTGCGAGCTGGCTGCGACCCACTGCCTCAGTGCAAGGCTGGAGGGCAAGTAGAATTCCTGCAGAGCCATGCTGGGCCTGCCTGGTGGCAAGAGCCTGGTGGTTCCCCCTGTGTGATGGTAGCACCGGCTGGAGTCTGTCTACCTGGGCCTCTTTAGCTGTGTCCTGGTATCAATATGGAGGCTTTCCAATACTGCTGCTGCTCCAAAGGACCTCCTACCCAAATCTATGGGACACAGTGAAAGCAGTGCTAAGAGGAAAACTCATAGCTCTAAGTGCATCCAAAAAGAAACTGGAGAGAGCATGCACTAGCAGCTTAACGGAACACCTTAAAGCCCTGGAAGAAAAAGAAGTTAATTCACCCAGGAGGAGTAGAAGACAGGAAATTATCAAACTCAGGGCTGAAATCAATCAAATAGAAACAAAGAGAACCATACAAAGAATCAACAAAACCAGGAGCTGGTTCTTTGAGAAAACCAACAAGATAGATAAACCCTTAGCCAGACTAACCAAAGGACACAGACAGTATCCAAATTTACAAAATTAGAAATGAAAAGGGGGACATAACAACAGAAACTGAAGAAACTCAAAAGATCATCAGATCCTACTAATAAGGTCTATACTCAAAACAACTGGAGAATCTGGAGGAAATGGACAATTTCCTAGACAGATACCAAATACCAAAATTAAATCAGCATCAAGTAGATCAGCTAAATAGTTCCCTAACCCCTAAAGAAATAGAAGGGGTTATAGAAAGCCTTCCAACCAAAAAAGTACAGGACCAGATGGTTTTAGTGCAGAATTCTACCAGACCTTCAAAGAAGACTTAACACCAATACTCTTTAAACTATTCCACAAAATAGAGACAGAAGGGACACTGCCCAACTCATTCTTCGAAACCACAATTATGCTGATAGCTAAACCACAAAAAGATCCAACAAAGAAAGAGAACTACAGGCCAATTTCTCTTATGAATATCGATGCAAATATACTAAATAAAATTCTTGCCACCCGAATCCAAGAGCACATCAAAACAATCATTCACCATGATCAAGTAGGCTTCATCCCAGGGATGCAGGGATGGTTCAATATACAGAAATCCATCAATGTAATCCACTACATAAACAAACTAAAAGAAAAAAACCACATGGTCATCTCATTAGATGCTGAAAAAGCATTCGACAAAATTCAGCATCCTTTCATGCTAAAAGGGTTGGAAAGAGCAGGGATTCAAGGCCCATACCTAAACATAGTAAAAGCAATCTACAGCAAACCAGTAGCCAACATCAAAATAAATGGAGAGAAACTTGAAGCAATCCCACTAAAATCAGGGACTAGACAAGGCTGCCCTCTCTCTCCATATCTTTTCAGTATAGTACTTGAAGTTCTAGCAAGAGCAATTAGACAACATAAGGAAGTCAAAGGGATACAAATTGGAAAGGAAGAAGTCAAAGTATCATTATTTGCAGATGATATGATAGTTTACATAAGCGACCCAAAAAACTCCTCCAGAGAACTTCTACAGCTGATAAACAACTTCAGCCAAGTGGCTGGTTATAAAAGTAACTCAAGCAAATCAGTAGCCTTCTTGTACTCAAAGGACAAGCAGGCTGAGAAAGAAGTTAGGGAAATAACACCCTTCACAATAGCCAAAAACAACATAAAGTACCTTGGGGTAACTCTAACCAACAAGTGAAAGATCTGTATGACAGGAACTTCAAGTCCTTGAAGAAAGAAATCGAAGAAGACCTCAGAAGATGGAAAAATATTTCTTGTCCTGGATTGGCAGGAACAATATAGTAAAAATGACCATCTTGCCAAAAGCAAAGTACAGATTCAATGCGATCCCCATCAAAATCCCCACTCAATTCTTCAGAGATCTAGAAAGAGCAATTCTCAAATTCATCTGGAACAACAAAAAAACCTAGGATAGCTAAAACTATTCTCAACAATAAAAGGACTTCGGGGGGAATCAATATCCCTGACCTCAAGCAGTACTACAGAGCAATTGTGTTAAAAACTGCATGGTATTGGTACAGCAACAGGCAAGTAGATCGATGGAATAGGATTGAAGACCCAGAAATGAACCCACAGACTTATGGTCACTTGATCTTTGATAAAGGAGCCACAACCATCCAGTGGAAAAAAGATAGCCTTTTCAAGAAATGGTGCTGGTTCAACTGGAGATCAACATGCAGAAGAATGCGAATTGATGCACTCCTATTTCCTTGCACTAAGATCAACTCCAAGTAGATCAAGGACCTCCACATAAAACCAGACACACTGAAACTATTAGAAAAGATACTTGGGAAGACCCTGGAGGACATGGGCACAGGGGGAATGTTCCTGAACAGAACACCAATAGCTTATGCTCTAAGATCAAGAATTGACAAATGGGACCTCATAAAATTACAAAGTTTCTGTAAGGCAAGGTATACTGTCAGAAGGACAAAACGGCAAACAACAATGTGGGAAAAGATCTTCACCAACCCCACATCCGGCAGAGGACTAATATACAATATATACAAAGAACTCAAATAGTTAACCTCAAAGAACCAAATAACCCTATCAAAAAATGGGGTACAGAGCTAAACAAAGAATTTTTACCAGAAGAAATTCAGATGGCCGAGAAACACCTTAAGAGAAGTTCAACATCATTAGTCATCAGGGAAATGCAAATCAAAACAACACTGATATTCCACCTCACACCAGTCAGAATGGCTAAGGTTAAAAACTCAAGAGACAACAAGTGCTGGCAAGGATGTGGAGAAAGAGGAACACTCCTCCACTGTTGGTGGGATTGAAAAATGGTAAAACTGCTCTGGAAATCAGTTTGGTGGTTCCTCAGAAAATTGGGCATTTCACTTCCATACCCTGGCATACCACTCCTGAGCATATACCCAGAGGATTCCCCTGCATACAATAAAGACACATGCTCTACTATGTTTATAGCAGCCTTGTTTATAATAGCCAGAAATTGGAAAGAGCCCAAATATCCCTCAAAGGAGGAATGGATACAGAAAATGTGGTATATTTATACAATGGAATAATACTCAGCAATTAAAAATAATGAATTCATGCAATTTGTAGGTAAATGGTTAGATCTGGAAAATATCATCCTAAGTGAGTTAACCCAATTACAAAAGAATACACGTGAAATGCAATCACTGATAAGTGGATATTAATGAGCCCAGAATCCCTAAATACTCAAGGCACAATTAGCAAGTCAAATGATTCCCAAGAAAAAGAATGGAGAGGACACTCGGCCTGTAAATATTGGATTCAGTTTTGTAGACTCAGAACAGAGAAATCGTTGGGGGGGAATGTTTGGGGAATAGTTGGGGGGAGAGGAATTATGGGATGTATGGTGGGGGGGAACTGGGAAAGGGGAAAGCCTTTGAAATGTAAACATAGAATATAGAAAATAAAAATTAAAAAAAAACTGCATGGTATTGGTACAGCAAAAGGCAATTCGATCAATGGAAAATAATTGAAGACCCAGAAACGAACCCACAAAGTCATGATCATTTGATCTTTGATAAAGGAATTACAACCATCCAGTTGGGAAAAAAGATAATCTTTTTAACAAATGGTGCTGGTTCAACTGGAGGTCAACATGCATAAGAATGCGAATTGACTCACTCTTATCTCCTTGTACTAAGATCAACTCCAAGTGGATCAAGGACCCTCACATAAAACCAAACACAGTGAAACTAATAGAAAAGAAACTGGGGAAGACCCTGAAGGACGTGGGCACAGGAGTAAAGTTTCTGAACAGAACACCAATAGCTTATGCTCTAAGATCAAGGATTGACAAATGGGACCTCATAAAACTGCAAAGTTTCTGTAAGGCAAAGGACACAGTCAGAAGGACAAAACAGCAACCAACAAATTGGGAAAAGATCTTCACCAACCCCACATCTGACAGAGGGCTAATATCCAATATTTACAAAGAACTCAAGAAGTTAGACCCCAAGTAACGAAATAACCCTATTAAAAATGGGGTACAGAGCTAAACAAAGAATTTTCACCAGAAGAAATTCAGATGGCCGAGAAGCAACTTAAGAGATGATCAACATCATTAGTCATCAAGGAAATGCAAATCAAAACAATCCTGAGATTTCACCTCACACCAGTCAGAATGGCTAAGATTAAAAACTCAAGAGACAACAGGTGCTGGTGAGGATGTAGAGAAAGAGAAACACTCCTCCACTGTTGCTGGGATTGCAAGATGGTTCAACGGCTCTGGAAATCAGTCTGATGGTTCCTGAGAAAATTGGGCATGACATTTCCAGAGGACCCTGTACTGCTACTCCTGGGCAAATACCCACAGGATTCCCCTGCATGCAATAAAGACACATGCTCCACTATGTTCATAGCAGCCTTATTTATAATAGCCAGAAGTTAGAAGGAGCCTAGATGTCCCTCAAAGAAGGAATGGATACAGAAAATGTGGTGTATTTTTACAATGGAATACTACTCAGCAATTAAAAATAATGAATTCATGCATTTTGTAGGCAAATGGTTGGATCTGGAAAATATCATAAATGAGTTAATCGAATCACAAAAGAATACATATGAAATGCAACCACTGATAAGTGGATGGATATTAATGACCCCAAAAGCTCTGAATACTCAAGGCACAATTAGCAAGTCAAAATATTCCCAAGAAGAAGGAAGAAGAGGACCCTGGTCCTGAAAAGCCTGGATTCAGTTTTGTAGGAGAGTACCAGAACAGAGAAATGGTGTGTGTGTGGCATGATTGGGGAATAGGTGGGGCAGAGGGGGGGGATGAAGAAGACGTATGGGACATATGGTGATGGGGGAACTGGGAAAGGGGAAAGGCTTTGGAATGTAAACAAAGAATATAGAAAAAATAATAAAAAATGTAAGAAACTTAAAAAAATACTAATGGGAACAAACATGGAGACAAATTATGGGGCAGAGACTGAAGAAAAGAACATCCAGCGACTGCCTCACCTTGGGAGCCCATATAAAGTCATCAAATGTAGACACTATTGTGGATGCAAAGATGTGCATGCTGACAGGAGCCTCATATAGCTGTCTCCTGAGAGGCTCTACCAGAACTTGACATATACAGCAGCAGATGCTAGCAGCCAACATTTGAAATGATCATGGGGTCCCCAATAGATGTATTAGATAAAGGACTAAAGAAGCTAAAGTGGTTTGCAACCTCATAGGAACAACAGCAATATCAACCAAAAAGCACTTCCAGGGTCTACATGACCAACCATGGAGTAAGCATGGAGGGACCCATATCTTTAGTAGAGGACAGCCTTGCTGGGCATCAATGGGACAAGTGTCCTTTGGTCCTGTGAAGGCTTGATGACCCAATGTAGGCAATGTGTGAGTGGGGAGGTAGAGTTGGGAAACACCCTCATAGAATCAGGAGGAAGGGAGAAGATGGGGGGGTTCAGGGAAGGGGTAATTTGGAAAGGGAATAACATTTAAAATGCAAATAAAAATATTCAATTTTAAAAATTATTAAAAGGTATTTTCAGTTTCTACTCTTTCACTGGAAAATAAAATGTTAGCATTAATAAATGATACTACGTACACAAACATCTAGGGTAACTTCAGTAAGAGGTGAATAGGAAAATATTTGAGACTGCATGCTCAGATTGTGCATTCCAAACCAATAAAAATGCATGCCAAAATTAAATTCTTGAGATCTTCTCCTCTAAACCAAGGTTTAATAAAAGAGAGAAATAAGGCACATATACGGAGAAACCAAACACAAAGTATCAAACGAAGAAATATACCAAACATACTAAAAATTGTATCACATGCTAATGATTAGAGTATAGAGATTTGATCAGTAGACTGGGCAGTTGAAGTTTCTTTATAGATATGATTTAAATTCCCTCAATGGAGGAATGGATACAGATAATGTGGTATATATACACAGTGGAGTACTGTTCAGCCATTAAAAACAACGAATCCATGAAATTCTTAGACAAATGGATGGAACTGGATTATATCATTCTGAGTGAGGGAACCCAATCACAAAAGAACTCTCATGGTATGCACTCACTGATAAGTGGACATTAGCCTAGAAGCTTTGAATACCAAAGACATAATTCATATAACAAATGATGCCCAAGAAGAAGGAAGAACAAAGTATGGATATTCTAGGTCTTCTTAGGAGGAACAAAATACCTGCAGAAAGAGATACAGAGACAAAGTCTGGAGCAGTGTGTAGGAATGACCATCCAGATACTACCCCACCCAGGAATCCATGCCATATACAATTACAAAACCCTGACACTATTGTGGATGCCCACAAGTGCTTGCTGACAGAAGCCAGCTATAGCTGTCACCAGGGAGGTTCTGCTAGTGCATGCCAAATACAGAGGGGGAAATCTCTCAGTCAGTCATTGAACTGAGCACAGGGTCCCTAATGGATGAGATAAAGGACCAACGGAGCTGAAGGGGTTTGCAGTGCCATAGGAGGAACAACAATATGAGTCACCAAGTACTTTAAGAGCTCCTAGGGACCAAACCGTCAACCAAAGAGTACACTTATAGTTATACATGTCCCCAGACTCATCAGCAACAGAGGATGTTCTTCTTAGACACCAAATGGGGGAGAGACCCTTGATCCTAGAAATACTTGATACCTTAGTGTAGAGGACTACCAGGACAAGGAAGCAAGGGTGGGTTGATTGGGGAAAGAAAGAGGGCTTATGGGATTTTGGGGGGAGGGGGAACCAGGAAAGGAGACATTTGAAGTGTAAATAAAGCATATACCTAATAAAAAAAGAAACAAATATGATTTAAATTTGTCCATCATATATATTTCATTTTCAATAGTAAGTTACTAATAGAGGTAAATTAGAAGTTTTTGTGCTTACAAATCTAAACTTCAACATGTTATTTTTAAAATTCACACATGTTGTATTCAACATGTAAGAAATGAAGAAAATTAACAAGGAAAATATATTTTCTTATATGGAGATATTCTATTTCACCATCTATTTACATTTCAAATGAAATATTTTGAAAATTTCTTCTCAAGCCATATGCAAATATTATATTTTGTACATTAAATATTTAGTAAATGAATGAGTGTCGTAAATTTTAAGATGATTAGATTTCCCTTAGGGCAATTATTCCACTAATTTGATATAATTTTTATTGAAAAATTCCCACTATATTTCTTCATTAAACACAAAAACAATGAAAACATTCTCCATATCATTTTATTGTCATTTGAAAAAAAACTTCTCTTATCACTTTGATAGTGAGATAGCCTTTAACAGTGGAATCATCTCTTGAAAGCCCATGCTGTACACTGACTAGATGATCAGGGAATGGTGGACATCAGGAGAACCTGTCCCACTGAATCAACTAAGCAGGGCTCACATGAGCTTACAGAGACCAAAGCAGTCAACAAGGGGAAGAAATGTGTCCTCTGAATTTGTTGTCATGCTTGTTAGCTTGGTGCTATTGTAAATCTCCTAACAGTGAGAGTGGTTGTACAACACACTTTTTGTTTTTTGCCTGCTCTTGGGATCTTTTTCCCCCTTTTAGATTCCGTTGTCCAGCCTCAATACGGGCTTTTGACTTGTCTTAATGCATCCTGTTTTGTCATTTTCAGCTGTTGTCTCCTGGATAGAAGGTCTATTCCTTTCTGAAGGGAAACAGAAGGTAAAAGATCTGGAGGACTGAGGATGGGGAAAGGTAGGAGAAAACTGAGAGGAATGTAGAGAGGAGAAACTGTGGTCAATTAAAAAAGAAAATTAAAAAAATCAACATCCTTATTCCTCAAAGAAATGCAAATGAAAACGACCCTGAGATTACAATAAACAGAATGGCTAAGATCAAAACTTCAAGCAACAACAAATTTTCTACATGGTGAGGATGTGGAGAAAGGGAAATACCCTTTCATAGCTGTTAGGATCGCAAACAGATAAACCACTCTGGAATTCGATCTGGTTCTCCCTCAAAATATTGTAAATAGTTCTACCTGAAGATCCAGCTCTACCACTCTTGGGCATATACCCAAAAGATTTTGTACCATATCACAAGGACAACTGCTCCCCTCTATTGAAAACAGGCTTATTTGTAATAGCCAGAAAATTGGAAATAATTCAGATGTCCTTCAATCAAAGAATGGATACAGAAAAGGAGGGTTCATATGTTCAATGGAAATCTATTCACCTATTAAAAACAAGGACATAATAAACTTTGCAGGCAAATGAGTGGAACTAGAAAATGTCATCCTGAGTGAGGTAATCTATACTCAAAAAGACATGCATGGTATGGATGCACTGATAATCGGGTATTAGTCAAAAAAGTACAGTATATCCAAGATACACTCCATGGATCATAAAAATTAAATAAGAAGGAAGGCCTAAGTGAGGATCTTTCAATCCCACTTAGAAGGGGGAGCAAAATAGTCACGGGGAGTCAAATCAAATAGGAAGGAGAAAGGTGGTCAATATCATTAATATGAAGAAATAGGAGAGAAGCTCAGAAGGCAAGGAGAATGAATTGAAGGAAATATGCAGTTGCTGGAGAGGGGGAGGGAATCTCTAAAAAGTACCAAAAATCCAAAATGGTGACAACTCACAATATTCAATGTGGGTGGTCTTAAAAAATACTCAATAGTGGGGAGATGGAACCTGAAGAAACCACCTCCAGGATACAGAATCCCCAGTGGAAGGGTGGGGCACCAACCAACCTTCAAAATATTTGACTCCAAATTGTTCCTGTTTAAAGAAAATTCAGAGACTAAAATGGAGTAGAGACTGAAGGAATGGCACACCAGTGACTGGCCTAACTTTAGATCCATTCCAGGGGCAGTCACCAAACCCTGACACTATTACTGGTGATGCTATGTTGGGCTTGCAGACAGAAACCTAGCATGGTTGTCCTCTGAGTGGTTCTATTAGCAGCTGATTGAAACAAAAGCAGAATCTCACAGCCAAGCAGTAGACTGATGTCTGGGATCCTTATGGAAGAATTACAGGAAGGACTGAAAGAGCTGAGGGGTATGGAAACCCCATAGGAAGTCCAAGAGTGTCAACTAACCTAAACACCTGGGAGGTTGCAGAGACTAAGCCACCAACCACAGAGCACATAGAGGACTACCTTGTCTAGCCTACAATTGAAAGGATACACCCAACCCTTTATAAACTTGGTATTCCATGTGAGGGGAATAAGGGGCAAGCTCTTCAAAGGCAAAATGAAGGAGGGATGCAGGGGGATGCTGGGAGAGGGGACAATGATCGAGGCAACATTTGGAATGTAAATAAATAAAATAAGTAAATAATTTAAAAAATTAAAAACAATTACTTCAGTTTATTTTCATTAATGTTTATTTACTACATTGTCAAATAAACATTAGGGAATAAGATGTTCTCCATTTGAATTTCAGTTGCTCTGTCTAAATCCAATTTTGTCATACCACTTCTCCTTTCAGAAATAGTTTAAAAGGTTTATTACATTCATAATGTACTCTGGGACGAGATGGATATGTAGCCATGGGCCTTGTTACCATAATAGCATTTGCCACATGTGATGGATTTGCACAGGAATTATCAAATGAGCAAAATAAAGTATCACTACCTATATCTGACCTGATGAATGGATAATGTGATATATATATATATATATATATATATATATATATATATATATATCACCAGTCAAGGTAGAAACTTAGGTCAATATAACAACAGAACACAGGGAGGGACAACAAATGTTTAGCGCATTATTTGAAGAATCATATAAAAACCTAATACAGTACAAGGTTCCTAAAATATATACTTACATGAAGAGTATCTAAATGGAGTCACCAAAAAATGTGAAGAAACAACCCCAGTGGACATATCTTGCTACCAATGAAGTTTTTAGTACTGAAATTAGGCTATATCTAATCAAATGGTGTTAAAGGGGCCACTTCCAAACAACACAGGCTGTTGATAAGACTGTAGAGTGTACCCACAAACTGAAGACAAGGCCACACTGTGAAAGACAACACCCATGCAACTCACTGAGCATAGTAATGTTGAACTGGTGTCTGTTTCGGACCTTCATGCATATAGGGAAGCATCTTTGATACAGGAAGTTGCTTTGCATGCTGTCAAAGGACAAAGATAAACCCCAACCCAACTATCAAAACTTGATCTCCTGACCTATATGAATTTTTTCTCTTCTGTTGGAATGGCAGTTTCAAATGTGAATTTGATGATTTCCTGTCTTCTGCTCCTCCTGGTGAATTAGCTTCTTTTAGTTCCAGGGCTTTCAGGTGTGCCATTAAGCTGCTAGTGTATGCTCTCTCCAGTTTCTTTTTGGAGGCACTCAGGGCTATGAGTTTTTCTCTTAGCACTGCTTTCATTGTGTCCCATAGATTTGAGTAAGTTGTGCCTTCATTTTCATTGAATTCTAAAAAGTCTTTGATTTCTTTCTTTATTTCTTCCTTGACCAAGGTATCATTGAGTAGAGTATTGTTCAGTTTCCATGTGTATGTGGACTTTCTGCTGTTTTTGTTGCTATTGAAGACCACTTTTACTCCATAGTGATCTGATAGGAGGCACAGGATTAGTTTGATCTTCTTATATTTGTTGAGGTCTGCCTTGTGACCAATTATGTGTTCAATTTTGGAGAATGTACCATGAAGTGCTGAGAAAAAGGTATATTCTTTTGCTTTAGGATAAAAAGTTTATATGTGTGTGTGTGTGTGTGTGTGTGTGTGTGTGTGTGTTAAATCTAATTGGTCCAAAGCTTCAATTAGTTTCACTGTATCCCTGTGTAGTTTCTGTTTTCCTGATTGATCCTTTGAGGAGAGTAGAGAGTTGAAGTCCAGCCACAATTATTGTGTTAGGTTCAATGTGTGCTTTGAGCTTTAGTAAATTGTTTTTTATGAATGAAGGTGCTTTTGCATTTCGAGCATAGATGTTCAGAATTGAGAGTTCTTCTTGGTGGATTTTTCCTTTGACCAGCAAGAAGTGACCTTCTGTGTCTCTTTTGATGACTTTAGGTTGAAAGTCAATTTTATCTGATATTAGAATGGCTACCCTGGCTTGTTTCCTGAGAACATTTGATTGTGAAATTGTCTTCCAGCCTTTTACTCTAAGGTAGTGTTTTTCTTTGACACTGAGATGTGTTTCCTGAATGCAGCAAATTGTAGGGTCCTGTTTCTGTATCCAGTGTGTTAGTCTATGTCTTTTTATTGAGGAATTGAGTCCATTGATGTTAAGAGATATTAAGGAATAGTGATGTATGTCTTTGACATTGAGATGAGTTTCCTGTATGCAACAAAATGTGGGGTCCTGTTTCCGTATCCAGACTGTTAGTCTATGTCTTTTTATTGGGGAATTGAGTCTATTGATGTTAAGAGATATTAAGGAATAGTACATATTACCTCTTGACATTTTTGAAATTATTTTTTATATTTGAGAGGTTATCTTCTTTTGGATTTGATGAGAGGAGGTTGCTATCTTGCTTCTTCCTGGTTGTAATTTCCCTCCTTGTGTTGGGGTTTTCCCCCTATGATCCTTTGTAGGGCTGGGTTTGTGGAAAGATATCATGCAAATTTGGTTTTGTCATGGAATACCTTGGTTTCTCCATCTATGGCGATTGAGAGTTTTGCTGGGTAAAGTAGTTTTGGCTGAAATTTGTATTCTCTTAGAGTCTGCATGATATCTGCCCAGGATCTTCTAGCTTTCATGGTCTCAGGTGAGAAGTCTGGTGTAATTCTAATAGGTCTTCCTTTATATGTTACTTGGCCTTTTTCTCTTACTGCCCTTAATATTCTTTCTTTGTTTAGTACATATGGGGTTTTGATTATTATATGACGGGAGGTATTTCTGTTCTGGTCCAATCTGTTTGGAGTTCTGTAGGCTTCTTGTATATTCATGGGTATCTCTCTGTTTAGGTTGGGGAAGTTTTTTTCCATAATTTTGTAGAAGATATTTACTGGCCTTTAAATTGTAAATCTTCACTCTCATCTATACCTATAATCCCTAGGTTTGGTCTTCTCATTGTGTCCTGGATTTTCTGGATGTTTTGGGTTACAAGCTTTTTGCATTTAGCATTTTCTTTGACTGTTGTATCAACGGTTCCTATGGTATCTTCGGCATCTGATATTCTTTCTTCTATCTCTTGTATTCTATTGTTGATATTTGCATCTATGGCCCCTGATTTCTTCCCAAGGTTTTCTATCTCCAAAGTTTTCTCCCTTTGTGATTTTTTAGTTGTTTCTACTTCTGTTTTTAGATACTGGATGGTTTTGCTCAGATCTTTCGTTTGCTTGTTTGTGTTTTCATGTAATTCTTTAAGGGATTTTTGTGTTTCCTCTTTTTTTATTGGGGGGGGAGTGCCGACACTTTCATTTAATTTTGAAAAATTAAAATATTCTCTAAAATATCTATGATAAAATTGAGGATAAATTAAGGTAAATTATAAAATTGAAGATTTTTTTGAAAAAACTCAGATATAATGATAGGCATAAAAATTCTTTTAGAATATAATTGAAGGAGAAAGTGCAGACATTTTCATATATAACTGAAGATTTTCATATAACATACATATGATTAAAATGAGGATATCATAAGGTAATTGATAAAATTAAAGATTTTTTTGGAAAAACACTCAGATACAATGATAGACATAATACAATTAGAATACAAAAGAAAAAGGAAGTATAAATATTTTCAGATAAAACTGAAGATTTTCATCAACATATGTATGATAAAATAAAGGATTGCTATGGTAATTGATAAAACTGAAGATTTTTTTCTTTTTTCCAAGTATGCATATTCTTTTTTATTGGATATATTCTATATTTACATTTCATTTCCCTTTTTTCTGGTTCCCCATCCCCCAAAGGTCTCACATGCCCTTTTCACTCCCCCTGTTCCCCCATCCACCCCTTCCCACTTGCCTGTTCTGTTATTCCCCTACACTGATGTTTTGATCCTTTCCAGCACCAGTGTCCACTCCTTCCTTATTGTCGGATATCATTTGATATGTGGATTGTGTCTTTGGTGTCCCAAGAGTCTAGGCTAATATCCACTTATCAGTGAGTGCCTACCATGGGTATTTTTTTGAGACTGGGTTACCTCACTTAGTATGATGTTCTCCAGCTCCATCCATTTCACTAAGAATTTCATGAATTCATTGTTTCTAATGGCTGAATAGTACTCCATTGTGTATATATACCACATTTTTTGTATCCATTCATCCATTGAGGGACATCTGGGTTCCTTCCAGCTTCTGGCTATTATAAATAAGGCTGCTATGACCATAGTGAAGCATGTATCCTTATTGCAAGCTGGGGAATCTTCTGGGTATATTCCCAGGAGTGGTATAGCTGGGTCCTCTGGAAGTATCATGTCCAGTTTTCTGAGGAACCGCCATACTGATTTCCAGAGTGGTTGTACTAGCTTGCTGTCCCACCAGCAGTGGAGGAATGTTCATCTTTCTCCACATCCTCGCCAACACCTGATGTCTTTTGAGTTTTTAACCTTAGCCATTCTGACTGGTGTGAGGAGAAATCTCAGGTTGTTTTGATTTGCATTTCCCTAATGACTAATGATGTTGAACATTTTTTGAGGTGTTTCTCAGCCATCTGAATTTCTTCAGGTGAAAAGTCTTTGTTTAGCCCTGTACCCCATATTTGGATAGGGTTATTTGGTTTTCTGGGGTCTAACTTCTTGATTTCTTTGTATACATTGGATATTAGCCCTCTGTCGGATGTGGGGTTGGTGAAGATCTTTTCCCAATTTGTTGGTTGCCAATTTGTCCTTTTGACAGTGTCTTTTGCCTTATAGAATCTTTGTAATTTTATGAGGTCCCATTTGTCTATTCTTGCTCTTAGAGCATAAGCAATTGGTGTTCTGTTCAGGAATTTTCCCCCTGAGCCAATGTCCTCAAGGGTCTTCCACAGTTTCTTTTCTATTAGTTTTAGTATTTCTGGTTTTATGTGAAGGTCCTTGATCCACTTGGAGTTGAGCTTAGTGCAAGAAGATAAGAGTGGATCAATTCTCATTCTTCTGTATGTTGACCTACAGTTGAGACAGCACCATTTGTTGAAAAGGCTATCTTTTTTTCCACTGGATTTTTTTAGCTCCTTTGTTGAAGATCAATTGGCCATAGATGTGTGGGTTCAATTCTGGGTCTTTGATCCTATTCCATTGATCTGCCTCCCTGTCACTGAACCAATACCATGCAGTTTTTAACACTAATGCTCAGTAGTATTACTTGAGGTCTGGGGAATTGATTCCCCCAGATGTTCTTTTACTGCTGATGATAGTTTTAGCTATCCTGGGTTTTTTTGTTATTCCAGATGAATTTGAGAATTGCTCTTTCTAACTCTATGAAGAACTGAGTTGGGATTTTGATGGGGATTGCATTGAATCTTTATATTGCTTTTGGCAAGATTGCCATTTTAACTATATTAATCCTGCCTACCCATGCGCATGGAAGATTTTTCCATTTTCTGATGTCTTCTTCAATTTCCCTCTTCAGAGACCTGAATTTTTTGTCATATAAATCTTTCACATGTTTGGTTAGAGTCACACCAAGATACTTTATATTGTTTGTGGCTATTGTGAAGTGTGCTATTTCCCTAATTTCTTTCTCGGCCTGCTTATCCTTTGCATATAGGATGGCTACTGATCTGCTTGAGTTGATTTTATAACCAGTGACTTTGCTAAAGTTGTTTATCAGCTGTAGGAGTTCTCTGGTGGAGTTTTTTGGGTCACTTAAGTATACTATCATATCATCTGCGAAGAGTGATAGTGTGACTTCTTCCTTTCCAATTTGTATCCCTTTGATGTCCTTATGTTGTCAAATTGCTCTAGATAGTACCTCAAGTACTATATTGTGGAGATATGGTGAGAGGGGGCAGCCTTGTCTAGTCACTAGTGGGATTGTTTCAAGTTTCTCTCTGTTTACTTTGATATTGGCTATTGGTCTGCTGTAAATTGCTTTTATGATGTTTAGGTATAGTCTTACCAAAACTTTTAGCATGAAAGAATGCTGAATTTTGTCAAATGCTTTTAGAGCATCAAATGAGATGACCATGTCATTTTTTTCTTTGAGTTTGTTTATGTAGTCGATTGCATTGATGGATTTCTGTATATTGAACCATCCCTGCATCCCTGGGATGAAGCCTACTTGATCATGGTGAATGATCATTTTGATGTGTTCTTGGATTCGGTTGGCAAGAATTTTATTGAGTATTTTTGCATCGATGTTCATAAGGGAGATTGGTCTGAAGTTCTCCTTCTTAGTTGAGTCTTTGTGTGGTTTTGGTATCAGGGTAGTTATGGCTTCATAGAATGAGTTGGGTAATGTTCCTTCTGTTTTTATTTTGTGGAATAGTTTGAAGAGTATTGGTAATAGGTCTTCTTTGAAGGTCTGATATAATTCTGCACTAAGACTTCTGTTCCTGTGCTTTTATTTGGTTGAAAGGCTTTCTATGACCTCTTGTATTTCTTTGGGGGTTATGGGACTGTTTATGCAATCTATTTGATCCTGATTTAATTTTAGTATTTGGTATCTGTCTAGGAAATTGTCCATTTCCTCCTGATTCTCCAGTTGTGTTGAGTATAGACTTTTGTAATAGAATCTGATGATTTTTTGAATTTCCTCAGTTTCTGTTGTTATATCTCCCTTTTCATTTCTAATTTTGTTGATTTGAATACTGTCTCTGTGCCCTTTGGTAAGTCTGGCTAGGGATTTATCTATTTTGTTGACTTTTTCAAAAAACCAGCTCCTGGTTTTGTTGATTCTTTGTATGGTTCTCTTTGTTTCAACTTGATTGATTTCAGCACTGAGTTATCCAGGGAGAGATAGCTAAGATTGAGGGGCATTTGAGGGAAAGTATGAAAATTTATTGCAGTATAATCTTCCTAAAATATATAGAAGGTGGCACTAATGAAGTCTCCAAATAATGTGTAAGGTGAAGACCCAACTGGCCATCTGTTGTAAACCATTAGGTCTTCTAGTACTGGGATTGGTTTATATCAAATTGAGTTAATAGACAAAGGGTCTTAGGGAAATCCCTTAAAAACCCAGGCTGTTGACTAGGAAATTGCTTCTGTTCCACAAAATGTCAAGTTGCCATTTGTGAAGCTAACTCCTACACAACTCATTGAACATGGAGAAGATAAGCTGGTGTACACATAAAAACTTTCATCCCTATGCTATAGCAAATTTAGTAAAATTCTCTTGAAGCTACCAAAGAGAAACATATTCACAAACCCAGCCACAGAAACTTTGATCTACAATGCTGTCTTACCGATCAAATATGACAGGGCAATGGTGGCACTGGACTTGTTGCTGTAAACACTCAATGTCTGATTTGACATAAGGCCCACTCAATGAGCTGACACCCATATTGAAAATTGTTTGGATGACCAAGAACAAGAGCCTTGGATCCAAAGAGCTAGGTTAAAACAAAATGTTTCTAGTCATAAAAAAGGGAATAAAATTATTCCTAATGATATTCTGCTATATTGGTTTATCAGTGACTTATTCAGACATGACTAGAGAAGTTTCCTACTACATCAGGTATGAACCATTAGACATACATACAGCTAGATAGTTCACACACACACACACACACACACACACACACACACACGGGGAGTGGGGAGTAAAGAGAGGCAGGTAGAAAGAGTGATGAAGAAAAAAGATACACCTTGGGATCCTAGGCTTTAAATGGGGTATATCAATCAAATCCCTTCCCTAAGAACTCAAGAAAGACTCTAGGAGAGCTAGAAAGGGTGTAAAGAGCCAGAGGGGATGCAGGACCCCAGAAGAACAAGGCCTTCCAAATAAACTGAGTAAATACCTTATGAACTCATAATGACTGAAGCATCATGCATAGGCCTCATTGGGTCTGTACCAACATTGGTATATATATTATAGTTTTGGTTTAGTGTTTTTATGTGATTCCTAAGTATCTGAATGGATGGGTTTTGATACTTGCTCCTTCTCTTGGATTAATTTACTTCTGTGGCTTTCTCTTGTCCAAATTCAAGGTGGTAATTTATATTTTATTATATTTTATTTGGTCAAGTTTCCTTGTTATATCTTAGAAGCCTACCTTTTTCCTGTTGACAAAGAGAGTAGATCTGGAAGGGAGAGAAGGTAGGGAGGAACTGGGCAGGATAGAGGTAGAGGAAAACTGTAGTTAGGATATATTGCATGAGAAAAGAATTTCTTTTCCATAAAAGAGAATGAAAGGTAGATAAATAGATGGCAGACACACAGACAGAGAGAATGAACAATGATAAGCAATCGCAAGATAATAGAGATTATAGATGATAGGTAGGTAGGTAGGTAGACAGATGATAGATAGGTAGGTAAATAGATAGATAGATAGATAGATAGATAGATAGATAGAAAAATCAGTAAATGACAGGAAGACAGTCATCAAATTAGCTGCTGATAATAACATGAAGATGAAAATGAGGAAAGCTATTTTTTTTCTTACAAGAGCTTTTTAATGTCCTTTGGAAAATTCTATATATATATATATATATATATATATATATATATATATAATATATATATTCTTTGTTTGCATTACAAATGCTTTCCCCTTTCCAGTTCCCCTCCTCACCATATGTCCCATAAGTCCTCTTCCCCCCCAGTCCCCAATCACCCCCCCTCCCCACCATTTCTCTGTTCTGGTACTCTCCTACAAAACCGGATTTAATCTTTTCCAGACCAGGGTCCTCTCCATCCGTTTTTTTGGGAATCCTTTGCTTACCTAATTGTGTATTGAGTATTCAGAGATTCTGGGCTCATTAATATCCACTAATCAGAGATTGCAATTCATGTGAACTACTTTGTGATTGGGCTGACTCACTTAGGATGATATTTTCCAGATCCAACCATTTGCCTACAATTTGCATGAATTCATTATTTTTAATTGCTGAGTGGTATTCCATTGTATAAATATACCACATTTTCTGTATCCATTCCTCTGTTGAGGGACATCTCGGTTCTTTCCAGCTTCTGGCTATTATAAATAAGGCTGCTATGAACATAGTGGAGCATATGTCTTTATTGAATGCAGGGGAATCCTCTGGGTATAAGCCCAGGAGTGGTATGACAGGGTCCTCTGGAAGTGTCATGCCCAATTTTCTGAGGAACTGCAAGACTGATTTCCAGAGTGGTTGTCTGCCCTCTCTCTACATCTCTTTCAATATAGTACTTGAAGTTCTAGTGAGAGCAATTAGACAACATAAGGAAGTCAAAGGGATACAAATTGGAAAGGAAGAAGTCAAACTATCATTATTTGCAGATGATATGATGGTATATGTAAGTGACCCAAAAAACTCCACCAGAGAACTTCTACAGCTGATAAACAACTTCAGCAAAGTGGCTGGTTATAAAATCAACTCAAGCAAATCAGTAGCCTTCCTGTACTCAAAGGACAAGCAGGCCGAAAAAGAAGTTAGGGAAATAACACTCTTCACAAGAGCCACAAACAATATAAAGTATCTTGGCATGACTCTAACCAAACAAGTGAAAGATTTGTGTGACAGGAACTTCAAGTCCTTGAAGAAAGAAATCAAAGAAGACTTCAGGAAATGGAAAAATATTTCATGCTCTTAGATTGACAGGATCAATATAGTAAAAATGACCATCTTGCCAAAAGCAATCTACAGATCCAATGTAATCCCCATCAAAATCACAAATCAATTCTTCATAGATCTAGAACGAGCAATTCTCAAATTCATTTGGAGTAACAAAAAACCCAGGATAGCTAAAACTATTCTCAACAGTAAAAGGACTTCTGGGGGAATCAATATCCCTGACCTCAAGCAGTACTACAGAGCAATTGTGTTAAAAACTGCATGGTATTGGTACAGCGACAGGCAAGTAGATCAATGGAATATAATTGAAGATCCAGAAATGAACCCACAGAGTTATGGTCACTTGATCTTTGATAAAGGAGTCACAACCATCCAGTTGAAAAAAGATAGCCTTTTCAACAAATGGTGCTGGTATAACTGGAGGTCAACATGCAGAAGAATGTGAATTGACCCACTCGTATTTCCTTGCACTAAGATCAACTCCAAGTGGATCAAGGACCTCCACATAAAACCAGACACACTTAAACTAATAGTATAGAAACTGGGGAAGACCCTGGAGGACATTGGCACAGGGAGAAAGTTCCTGAACAGAACACCAATAGCTTATGCTCTAAGACCAAGAATTGACAAATGGGACCTCTTAAAATTACAGAGTTTCTGTAAGGCAAAAGACACTGTCAGAAGGACAAAACAGCAACCAACAAATTGGGAAAAGACCTTTACCAACCCCCCATTCGACAGTGGGCTAATATCCAATATATACAAAGAACTCAAGAAGGTAGACCCCAAAGAACCAAATAACGTTATTAAAAATGGGGTACGGAGCTAAACCAGGAATTTTCACCAGAAGAAATTCGGATGGCTAAGAAGCACCTTAAGAGATGTTCAACATCATTAGTCATCAGGGAAATGCAAATCAAAACAACCCTGAGATTCCACCTCACACCAGTCAGAATGGCTAAGATTAAAAACTCAAGAGACAACAGGCGCTGGTGAGGATGTGGAGAAAGAGGATCACTCCTCCATTGTTGGTGGGATTGCAAGATGGTACAACCGCTCTGGAAAATTCTTTACTCAGTTCTGTCTTCCCTTTCTAGAACCTCATAACTCAAAACACACCTGTCTTATGTTTAGGAGTGTTTGGGCATTTGCAAACAGTTTTCACATATGTTATGTCAGCCACCCTCAAGATGAACCCTAGGAAACACAGAAAAGTGGTGTCCTGTAGGGATAAATTTTTCTCAATCTACTTTATTAAGCATTCAGTCTTTCTTCTAGTACACCACCCATCAGAGGTAGTGGGAAAAAGTTATTAGGACACAGGGGAAATAGACCTGTTTAAATAGGTCTATTTCTTGGGGGTGGGGGGCAAGTCCAGACTTTGTTGTCTGGGTATCAGCAGTCCAGTCCTCTAGCAAAACACCAACATGAATCAGCAGTGACAGTCTAGTGCATTCAGCAATCACCACTCACAAATCAGCAATAGTCGTTCAATCCAGAAGAAACTGCAAGGCTTGCCAACTGGCCAGAGTACCCTGTGGAAGTATCAAGAAGCCACAGAAACCTCATGAGAAGTATCTTGGCAAGATTTTCTCTATCAAGTCACCACTAGTGAAGCTCAGCAAAACGATGTAAGGTGAATCAATACATGTGCACTGTCAGGGAAGAATAGTGAAGCAGAGCAAAATACTCCAAATCCCACTCTCTGTGGGATCATATTTATATTCCTTCTAAACATCATGTGTTCTTTTTTATTTTTTATTTTCTATATTCTTTGTTTACATTCCAGACTTTCCCCTTTCCCAGTTCCCCCCTCACCATATGTCCCATAAGTCCTCTTCCCTCTGTCCATTCCCCAATCACCCCCTCCCACAATTTCTCTGTATTGATATTCTAAAAAACTGAGGAAAGCTATTTAATGCCACCCAGTTGGAATTCCAAAAGGCAGAACTGTGTCCCACTGCATAAGGCTTCCACATAAAAAACAAAAATAACAAAAAGGTAATATCATCAACTTTGCTTGAAGATGTCCAGTAGAAACTGAGGAAACATGTTCAGGCAGCAAGCTGGAGATTCACACCTAGATTCCCAGGAATAGCAGAATAAAGAACTGAAATATCAGACACAGTAAATTTATGTATGGGAGTTGGGGTGGGAAAACAATTGGAAAATCCAGCATATTGTTTCAACTTTTTTAGAATGTTCCTGCTGGATATTGAGAGCACCTGATTTGATCATGTGATCTCTACTGTTGCTCTCAGTTCTATTACTTAAAAGCATTATACAAGAGGACAATCATAGCAGAAGCCTAGACAGTTCCCACAAGTTAGCTAAAATAAGTTAGCAACCCTAGGGAATTAATGTTGAACATCCTAGTGGCTAAAATAATGTTCTGCATCTGTTTATCTATTGTTCAGTCTGTCTGTCATCTATTTTTCTACCTCTCATTCATTGCTTGTTATTTTGCTTTGCTTGCTGTATGCTGTTTAAACTCACTCATTCTAAAGGAAATATGTGACTATTGTTCTCCAGACTATACAGAATATCAGACATACAATATTTACAAATCATATTCAATGGACTAAGCAGACCATATTTAGAAATAGAAAGAAAAAAAGATCCTGAGTCCAAGAAAAAGGTGGAGACTAGGGAACAGTTTCGGAGAAAGGGGAAGAGCAATGCAATTATAATCTCAAAACTGTAAGTACAAAATTATTGAATGCAAATATTTTCTGTCATTTGGCAGGATGGGCTTTTCTCTTATTGGTTGTCTGCTTTCCTGTAAATACAATTGAAAGGGAAATGTCATAGCATAAGAAAATTACATTAAATTTCTGAAATAATGATACAAAATGAGAAAGGCTGGGTCTTAAAACAAATGTAATGTGAGCACTGAAGAGTTACATATATCACACCTCATTACGTGGAAACATTACTGAACAATGAATAGGAGAATAAAGACTTCATGAAACCAGAGTCAGGGACTGACTTAATTCCCGAATCTGACTCTGTTTAAAGCATTATTTGCCAGTCAATTAATATAGTGCCTTTATGAGACTCTGAGGATGGCTATTAAATCCTCTTCAGAAACAGTGTTAACACAGTGGTAACATAATCTCCTACTTTCTATTTGCATTGGAGAGGCCAGATGAAAGCAAATTTTTAGCATTTTGTTGACTCACAAAAATAACAGTATTCTTTGTTGTCTTATTAAAGATATTCCCGTTTAATATAAACTTGATTGAAATGGGAAATTGAAAATATAAAATTGATACATAAAATATATATTGATAAAATTTATATATAAATATATATAAATATATAAAACATATATTGATAAAATTGATATATTAAATATACAATTGAAATATAAATTTCTTTTTTCACTCTAAATTATTTTTTAGAGCCTATTCACACTTTTCAGACTAAAGAACTGGGGAAATCCCCCTTTATTCAACTTTTACTCTTCTGTTGCTCAGTGGAAAATATTTCTGTAAATAAACTTGTTTTTTGTTTGTTTGTTTGTTTGTTTGTTTTTTGTTTGTTTGTTTTTCAAGACAGGGCTTCTCTGTATAGTTCTGGCTGTCCTGGAACTCACTCTGTAGACCAGGCTGGCCTCGAACTCAGAAATCCGCCTGCCTCTGCCTCCCAAGTGCTGGGATTAAAGGCGTGTGCCACCAACGCCCAGCTAAACTTGGTTTTACTATCAATATGTTTTTTTTTTGTTTTTACTTAAAATATTTTTATAGTTCATTTTATATAAATAATGTTCTATTAAAGTTAAATTGAATTTAAAATATTCTCATATACATGCAGGAGTTAAGTATATTTGGCTAGAAAATGCATGTTTTAAATCTGTTTTCACTTACCTTCCCCTTCAGTAGTAGAAAGCCATGCGCTTAGGAGGATATTGGGCATATATGCTACAGAACCCCATGTTCTAAAGCCTAAAGCTCCAGCTATGGTGGTGCTTCTGGGAACCCTGTCATTAACAGTGCTATGCATGACATTAAATTTCAGTTGATTGCAAGTAGACAGTTTGGAAAATATCAAAGTTCAAAAGGGAGGGGCAAAACAAACAATATTAAATCGATTTCACAATGATTTTCTAAGGTAATAATTTTACAATTACTAAGCAATATAATATCATTCAAATTTGGTACCAGTCTTTTAGGCCATCAAATTGTTATTCAGAAAGGAAAATGTGAGAATAAATTTCTTTTGTCTTCTTATAGCTATGATAGCTCATTAGAATGGTTACTGTCCCTGAAGGAAATGTGAGGTAATATCTCTGATATCCCTCGGGGATATCCAATAGTTTCCCTTAGATGTATAACCAGACTAAAAGAAGAGTAGATTCCTAGAGAGGGGTAAAAAGTGTACTCTATGAGGACATGCAACATGCTACTAAGGTGCTTACTCAGTTTGCTAATTTATTCAAGCAGAATAAATTAGAAACCTAGGTTATATGTGTGGCAACAGATTTTAATTGTAAGGGGTAATGATGGGAGAAACATGAAAATGGATAATACTGAAATAATTGATATAGACCAATTGAGTGAAGATTTCAAGTTTAATATGGAAGATTGCACAGTTTAAAAATGTCAAAGTTTGTTTAAATAATTGGCTGAATTATTTATCAAAAGATTACCCACTAAAAAGGGGTTGGAGATGTCTGATAGTCCCTGACTTAGTGTTGATGAAGGAGTTTCAAGGCTCAGGAATTTTGTAATACTAGAGTTGGTATTCTAAGTAAAATCTATCCCTCTATAGTTGGAATGCCCAGAAGACATGCCCTTCATGAATCCTATGACATACAAAATGGTGAAGGGGCACAAACACATTTGAAGAGTTTCGTTGTCAGTGTTTTCCTTGTGGCTGACTTTAGGGTTGGAGATGTTGCTGACCAGTTATGTAAATTAAAAGCAATGACTTTCATTGTGTCCAGAAGTACTAGAGGCCAGGTAGTAGCACTGAATCAAGAAATGCAAGGTGATTGTAGTTTTTGCACTGTGCAGCATAGAAAAATCAATGTGCATAATGGCCTAATCTTAATGGTCAGCACATGTAGAACAAATTGTATGGTGGCACAATTATGGCCCTTTGATACTGGCCTATCAATCATGGTGTTTTCAGGCCTGATATAGATAAGAGACCAATGAACATTTTTGATCTATATAAGCTGAAAAACCTATAACAAATGAAAGAAAGATTCCATTGGATCCTGGCAATAGGCAACCTCAGCCAGTAAATCAATTTTCAGATTTGAGCCAGTTCGTAGACCCAGAATGACTTGAATGAAGAGATAGCCATATTCCTCTGGGTAATTATGGTGGGAGTGACAAATGGCCAGGCTTTACAGGGTTTATTTGATGCTAGTTCTGAATTAATGCTGCTTAGGGTAGATTTTAAGAAACATTGTGACCCTTCAGTTAAAGTGGGGACTAGTGGAGATCAGATGATTAATGGAGTTTTAATTAATTAACTTTGCTAAACCCTGACTTCCACTATGTCCAGTGGGTCCCTGTACTCATTCTGAGGCTATCTCCCCAATGCCAGAATGGGTTAATGAGGTAAAAATACTTAAATGTTCACAGAATTTTATATTGATTCCCTGATCTTTGGAGTAAAGTCCACTGCGGTTGGAAAGGCTAAATGGAACACATTACGGTTATCTCTGCCAAGAAAATAGTGAATCAATAATATTATATTGTTGTGAATCAATAGAATCATATCCCTAGAGACATTAGTGCCACCGATAATGATGTGAAAAATGTATGGGTGATGGTTTCTATCATATCTCCTTTAAATCTCCTATCTGGCAAGTGCAGAAGAGAGATGAATCACAAAGTGTAACAGTTGATTATTGATATCTTCAACAGGTAGGGACTTTAAATATAGCTGTTATACAAAATAAATTATCCTTTCTTGAGCAAAATTAGCAAGTCTCTGGGTACATGTTGTGCTGCTACTGATCTAGAAAATAATTTTTATTGCTACCTGTCCATAAGGACCACAAGAAACCATTTTGTTTTAGTTCTCCAAAATACTGGTAGACCTCCTCTGTTTTATGTTAAGGATATACTAATGCTGTGAATCAATGTCATAAATGAGTTAGAAAGTGCAGTGTTTTGAGTACAAATGGCACACATAGGTTCAGAACTTTGAGTGCCTGATCACCAGGGAGTGTAGACTTATTGGAGAAAGGATGTCCTTGTTGGAGGAAGTGTGTACTGAAGGTGGGTTTTAGGGTTTCAAATGTTCAAGCCAACCCCAATGTTATTAATTCCTGTTGCCTTCTGATATGCATGAAGGACTGTCAGTGAGCACTCTAGCACCATGTCAACCTGCATGTTGACATTCTGTCCATCATGACAATAATGGACTAAATATCTCAACATAAGCAAGCCTCAATTATATTCCTGTTTTACAAAGCAGCTTCCAAGGTCATGCAGTTTCTTCACATAAACAGAACACTTTCTCAGAGAGTAGGGATCTTGATCATCTATAATTAATTTCAAAGTATCACATTGATGAACTATAACGATGATATGCTTATTGGATCAGGTAAGCAGTAGGTAGCGTCCATTTTGCACTCACTGGTAACACATATGGACGACAGAGGATAGATTTTAAAAATTGTATCTGGTCTCTCTCACCAACAGAATGAACTAAGACATGTAGTGGGCCTATTTAAATTCTGGAGAAATTGCTTCTTGGCCTTTTGGCTAAGATCAAGTGTAAATTCTGGAGAAATCACATTACTTACTTAGGTGTGTATTGCACTGGTGTTTATACTAAGTGACTGATAGCTTTGGGTCAGAAATAAAGCAGGAGATATCTCTTCCAAATGTCAGGACTGATGTTCAGGCTGATATACTACTTGTGACCAAATGATCCAGAAGACTCAATGGTACTTGAGGTGTCAATGACAGATAGAAATGTTCTTAGGAGCCTGTGACAGCCCCCTATATGTGAATAAGAATAGACCTTTGAGATTTTGGAGCAAAGTCTGCCATCATCTGGAAACAAGCTAATCTCCATTTGAAAGACAGTAGTTGGCTTGCTATTGGGCCCTAGTTATCATGTGACTTGTGAAGCCCAGATGAGACAAGTATTATCTGACCCACCAAATCATAAAGTAGGATGTACAGCAGCAATTTATTGTCAAAGAAAGGCAATATATACAAGATTGGGTCTGAGAAGCTCCTGAAGGCTGGAACCAGTAAATTACATGAAAATGTTGGCCAAATGTTTTCACTCCTATTAAAATGCTGTCTGCTGAAAAGTGTGTACCTAGATTCTCATGGTTTGTTCCTTATGATTGGTTGACAGAGAAGGAGAAGACTAGGGTCTGGTATACTAGTGTTTCTCTATGTTATACACTCATCAACCAGAAATTGACAGGTGCACTATTGCAAACCCTTTGGTAATCATGAAAGATTCCGTTAAGAGAAATCTGTACTGTGGGTTAAGAGAAATCTGTAGTGTGGGCAGAAATTCAGATAGTACATACGGTCATACATTTGGATTGAAAAGAGAAATGTAGAGATGTGCACTTGTTCATGGATTTATGGAATATAGCTAATTTGTTAGTTGGATTGGGCTTGAGGCAGATCATAATAGAAAAACTGATGATAAAGACCTTTGTGTAAGAAGATCTATCTGGATAGATCGTCCCAAATTGGCAAAAGGTATGTAGAAACTTGACTCCAATGAAAATGTTCATCATTAAGTGACTTTTGCTGAGGAGGACTTCAAAAAGCAAGTAGCCTAAATACCTCATTCTGTGAATAGTCAACTTCTTTTCATAGACATCCTGGTCATTGTCCTAAGGGCCCAAGAAAAAAAGTGGAGATGGTGACACAGATGTGGTATATACATGGGCTTGAGAACATGGACTTCCACTCACCAAGTCTGCCCTGGCTACATCTTTATTCTTAGTGTCAAATCTTCCTACAGTATAGACCAATACTGAACTTCTCTGATGTGGCACCATTCACTGTGGAGATTAGCCAGCATCCTGTCAACAGGTTGACTGATATTGGACAACTCCTTCTATGGAAATTACACCTTTTTGTCATTTTGGAGTGGATACTTGTTCTAGTTATGAATTTACCTTTCCTGTATACAATGCCTCTGGCAAAATGACCATCTGTGGCTTTAAAGAATGCCTTGTTCACTATCATGGTATTCCATACAGTATTGCAATTGACCAAGACCCATGGTCATAGAATACACTGGTCTTATCATGTTCCCCATTATTCTACAACTACCTTGATGGAAAGATAAAAAGTCCTTTTGAATACACTGTTACAGTGTGAAATTACATTGCAGCAGCTGAGTGAGCTGCTGCAGTGTTCTGCATATTGCAGAATATGTTTTTAATATTTGCACAATATACAGTATGTTCTCTCATGTAGCCAGGATCCACGGATCAAAGGAAACAAAACAGAAAACTGCTATTTTCCCTATTGATACAGTAGAAAAAATGCTTCCTTTTCCTGAGACCTAAAACTCAGCTACACTAGGAGTTTTGTTTTCATAATAGATAATGTTCCTTCAAGGAGCCACAACAAACATTCTATTGACCTAGAAGGTTAGACCTCCATCTGGCCACTTTGGGCATCTAATGTTCTTTAAGACAGACTAAGAAAGGAATAACAGTTTTAAGAGGGGTGATAGATCTAACATTACATGGAACAAATGCATTGCAACTCTAAACTTGATGTAAGAATGATTACATTTGGCATGCAGAATATAAATATATTATATACTGTGTACATGTTTATAATATATTATTTATAATATATGTGTATAATAGGTACATGAGTGTATATATTATGTTTATATAATGTATATATTTGCGTATATGTATATGAACAAATGCTTATATATATGTATATATATATAAAACAGGAAAAATTAAAACTCATTAGAATTTGCTGAATAAACATCTCATTTTCAATATAAAAATGTATAATCTACCCAGTGTCAATTACAAACTCTTTAAAGATAATGAATCACAATCCTTTACAATACTAATTCTAAAGATAACTATAGTTTTTATAAATTAATTTATATTTATTGTTACTTTACTTTATTAATTTGGTTACTAAGTATGTAGATGTATGTGGTAGTTTCAATAGCTATGGCACCCAAAGACTCATGTGCTTGAGTGCTTGTCCATAGGAAGTGACACTATAAGGAGGAGATGTAGCCTTGTTAAAGTCAGTATGGACTTGTTGGATGAAGAGTGTCGATGTGGAGACGGGTTTTGAGGTTTCCTATGCTCATACTATGCTCACTGTCTTCTTCTGCTTGTGGATTAAGATGTAGAAATCTCAGCTTCCTTGTCTGAGTGATGTCTGCTTGGACACTGCCATACTTTCCACAGGGATGATAATGGACTAAATACATTAACTTGTAAGCCCACCCAATTAAATGTTATTCATAATAAGAATTGTGTTGGCTAATATGACTCTTTACAGCAATAAAATCCTGCCTAAGACAATGCTCAAAGCCTGTATATAAGTGATACCAAATATTTATAATTTCTAATGTGAATATTATTACAATGATAGAATCACACACCTAGTGAAAATTCTAATCCCTTTGTATAATTGCTCGAACCTTTTATTATTTCAGTGTACCAAATATTAGAATTTCATATGCAAGATGTTTCTTAGATTTTTTATTGATATTAAAGTATTACATAGTAATTAATTGTATGCACTAGTGATATAATATATGATAGTTTGCTTGTTACATGTTTGGGAAATAATACTAATTTGAAGAATGAATCATTATGTCCTTTATTCACTGTAAATCAAAACCTTACAAAAAAAGGTATTCAGGAAAATCTGAGAAAGTTCTGAATAGAAACAGACATTGAAGAATGTACATTTATTTTCTTGCTTGAAATAGTTTGTCTTTGGACATATCATATTTTAGATTAGGAGTTTTGAATGTACTGCTTTTGCATTTGGCAATAACTTTAAAGTGACAAATTAATCACAATATAACAAAAAGTTTATATTTATGAGAAGAAATGAGTTAAAGTATACGTCAAATGGAAATTGAAACTGAATTAGTAACATGAATATACATCTCTAAACAATAAAATCAACTTATAAATGTAATTTTATTCACAAGTGGGATAGTTGATTTGACCATTAATGCACTTCGTACGAAATTGAGGTGATCCTACTGCTTCTCTATATCCAGGTTTACATCTAAATTCAATATTCTCCCCTGACTGGGAATAAATCTTTGTATTTTCTCTCCATTTGAGAATTATGTTATGTCTTTGCATAATCTCTTCTGACACCACACATGCAACTGAAAGAAAAAGTACCAAAGTTTATTAAGTAATACACAAGCCTATAGAAATCACCCCTATCTAAAGACAAATTCCATTTTTTCTAAGATGTAACTATAAATACAAAGTCATTATCAGTAACTTCAAAAATTAATTCAAGTATGAATTTAACACCAAAAGTGAGAACTTTAATCATAATATTAGTTAACTGGAAAAATAAGCAGAAAAGACAAAAATAGAGAAAAATTCATATTAATACTGAAATGTCCACATCTTCTATGGTCACTCCATATGGAGACTCTATGAACCCACACTGAAATACCAATAAAATTTTTCATACTTATAAGAGTAAAAATTTAAAATTTGTGTGTAAGTACAACAGAATAAGCAGATACCCAGAACTAGAGTAGAAAGGAATATCTGGATATATCATATTATCTGATTTCAACATACATCAGGAGACCCACAGTAGCCAGAACACTATGAACATGCCAACAAATGGAAAAAGTGATTGGAAAACTGTTCTATGTATCTGCAGTAAACTGATCTTAATAGGCTTTCCAAAAACTTATGGTAGAGAACTGATATCATATTCCATAAATGATATAAGGATAATTGATATTCATATGGAGATGGTTAAATTTTGATACTGTCTGCCATTTTGGGCAAAATTAGATAAAGTTGGTCAAAGACAGTGATGTAAGAACAAACCACTGAAAGTGCAAAGAAACACAACAGGAAAATATTTCATTGGTTTTAGACACTGGATGCTTGGAAGTGACTCCAAATTATAAGGCAAAATGCAAACCTTGAGCCATGGATTTTCTCACAATAAGGTACTTGTGAATAGCACAGAACAAAATCAATACAACTAAGAAATAGGCAGCCAGATGATTGGCACTAAGTGGTTGGCTATTGTTCATTTCTAGATGTTTACATATCATTTATAGGGGTGTCTTATATCAAAAGAAAACATAAAAAAGTAAAAATTCATTTTCATTGGTTTGGTTGGGTTTGTTTTCGTTTTATTTGATTTGATTTGATTGATTTTTGTCCTGGTTAGAAGTTAAAATACCACTTCCCCTAAATTGACTGTATCTTTTTTGAAAAGTCTATACACTATATATGTCTTAAATTATACGTAAGTAATTGATCAGGGTTTCAGATTGTTGATAACATTTAAATGAATTGTCATTAGTCTGTGGTAAAATGCATCATAAAAGAAAAATAAGCCAACCAAAGAGGAATTATGGGATGTATGGTGGGGGGGGGACTGGGAAAGGGGAAAGCCTTTGGAATGTAAACATAGAATATAGAAAATAAAAATTAAAAAAATTGGCTAAATGAATAGATACCTTTCAAAAATAAATACATTTGAACTTGTGTAAGACAAAAAACCTTAATATCATTAACTGTCATTTTTTTGCCAAAGCCATATAAGATACCATGCCACTCAATGAGAACAACATTTTAGGAAGGAGCCCTGAAAATTACAAACACTCATGAATGTGTGATGAAAAACTCATAAGCTGTTCATGGCAATGTAACTAAGTGAAGTTACTATAGATAACAACTGAGATTTCTTAAAAATTTAAAAGTATATTTTACATATTGTTGCTATATGATTCTTTTGGCATATACTCAAAGGAAATAAAATGAACTGTCTCAACCTACATGTGTATGTTTATTGCAAACTGCTATGTGACTGTAGATAAGATGAAAAAAGTGTGTGAACTAATACCAATTGGTGAATTAATAAATACAACATGGTATACTTAATTTTGTTCAGACATTAATGATATATTTTATTATTTTAAATAGAAAAAGGCATTGTAGGACATAAATGAAATAAACCAAATACAGGAAGACAACTATTTTGTGTTCTTTCTCACAGAACGGAAAGATAAAGTAAACTATCTAGCATGCATGACAGTGATTAATAGAAGTTAGTTGTCTTATCTAAGGGTAGAGAATGTTGTATAGATTTAATAAATGCAAGATGTATATAGGTGTGATTTGAAAAAGAATGGCCTCCATAAGCTCACATATTGATTATTCATTGGGGACTGGTGATACTCAAAAATGATTAGGAGCTATGGCCTTGTTGGACTTGGTGTAGCCTTATTAGAAGAAGAAGAAATATCTCTCTTTCTGTTGCCTGCAGAGTCAGATGCATAATGCTCAGCTACTTCTCCATTATGTTTAGCTCTGTGTCACCATGTTCCCATGCATAATGATAGTACACTAAATCTCTGAAATTATAAGCTATTCCCAACAAATGCTTTCTTTTCTAAGAGTTGCCATGGTCATAGTGACTCTTCACAACAAAAGAACACTGACTGAGACAATAGGTATAGAATATCATGCTGATGCCCATTTTTGTTGACATTAATACATGTTAGTAAAAACTTAATTATAAAGAATAACATGCCCAATTTTATTTGACAGTTGGATTTTATAAAAAGAATCTAATAATCTTGTTTTTATCACATGATAATGTTTGGTACTGAAGCACAAACAAAATAGTGCTTGCATTTTGTGAATGTTCTATTATTAACAGAAAAACATCCACAATATAAAACAGAATCTCCTATAGTCTGTGAAAATAAGGTACTTACGTAAACACGTGGGTGGCTTAGACCACTTTCCATGTCTACATACTATTGTCTTCTTTCCTTTAAGTAGATAATATTTCTGGCATTGATAGTCAACTGATGATAATGGTGCATATACTGTTTGTGACAAGGAGATGATGTCTCCATTGTCAATAGGAGGAGGAGGCCCACATTTCCCTGTTGAGTCTAAGAGAAAACATTTGAATGTTTGAGAATCAAGTCAAATTACAGGATCAAGCAGATCTCAAAACAACATAGTGTTAAACAAGACTTTAGTTATTTCTGGCTAAATAAATGATTACTTAAAGAAATATTAATCATATAACCTAAGAGTTACAAGTTCTTCCTTCCTCTTAATCTAAAGCACTAATTTAACTACAGTAAACACATCTCTGAAGACTTCAAGTACTTATAAATATTTTAACAGCTTTTGAACACACAGATGACAATGGAGATAGGCAAATTTTTCAATAAACTTAGAACTCTGACATTTTTGTAGAAATATATTTGTAAATGAGACTTTAAAACTGCTAATGATACCGAAGGCTAATGAGTCTTTCTGGGTTTCGGATAGGGTCAAAATAAGCACATATCTATATGTTATACTTTTGCTAATTATATCTGAAATGCTTGTTTTAGTAAACATTATATGAAGAGATAAGATATTTAAAATTCTAGCAAAGAAATTCAGAACTCTTCTAATTGTATAATATTGTGCAATATGTTTTCTTTTTAGACTACTGAGTTCCCTTGTGAGGACACAGGAGTAGTTTGAAATCAAAAGTACTGATTCTGTTCAATAATATCTCAAAGAAATCATTGGTTCATCATGATACTGAACCAAAGTCATACCTTTAAAAGATAAAAGCAAGAAATTCAAGATTCAATCAAAATTAATGTTTTAGTGTGAAGTAAAATAAAAACAATTGACCATAATGCATGAATGTGCACATTCAAGAACTGAGTAAACTAAAATAGGAGAAGTCCCATGAAGCTTCTGGAAATCCATTTACTGAAACTGTTTAAAGAAAATGTCTCAAAAAAAATCTGTAGAAAGTCATCCACAACCACACTGGATCATGATCCCAAAGAAAGTGACTCCCATCTATCACCTTGCAAACCATAGAAAGTAAGAAATTGAGTGTTACCCTTAAGTTCTATATCCTGTGGTGCTAGCCTTTTCGAAAAAGACATTAATGAAGACATTATCCAATAAAAGAAGATAAAAGGGATTTTTCTTCAGCAGAGAATTCTTCCCAGAAAATAATGACCAGAATTCATTACATATGTAAAAATGGAAATTAAGAGTAGGACAAATTTAACTGTAAAATTAGGGATATATACTAGATGATCTTTGTAATCATGAAATTAGGTTTGTGTTTCAAGTGAAACCTAACATTTAAGAATAATGTTATAAGGGTGGAAAATACCGACACAAGGCAGAAAAACATACCATACAAAAATCAATAAGGTAATCTTTCAACAAACCCAATAGAAGAGAGCTACACAAAGAATTTCACCTTTAACTCTGTCAATAACAGTAAGCAACAATCACTTTTCCTTAATAACTCTTAATCCCAATGATCTAATTCTCCTATAAAGTGATATAGACCAAACTTGTTCTTTGAAGCCACAATTATGCTGATACCAAAACCACACAAAGATCCAACTAAGGAAGAGAACTTCAGGTCAATTTCCCTTATGAATATCAATGCAAAAATACTAAATAAAATTATTGCCAACCGAATCCAAGAACATATCAAAATGCTCATCCACCATGATCAAGTAGGCTTCATCCCAGGGATACAGGGATGATTCAATAAAAGTAAATCCATCAATGCAATCCACTACATAAACAAACTCAAAGAAAAAAAAAAAACATGATCATTTCATTAGATGCCGAAAAAGCATTTGACAAAGTCCAGCATCCTTTCATGCTAAAAGTCTTGAAAAGAACTGGAATTTAAGGCCCATACCTAAGCATAGTAAAAGCAATATACAGTAAACCAGTAGCCAACATCAAACTAAATGGAGAGAAACTTGAAGCAATCCCACTAAAATCAGGGACTAGACAAGGCTGCCCTCTCTCTCATATCTTTTCAATATAGTACGTGAAGTTCTAGCTAGAGCAAATCGACAACATAAGGAAGTCAAAGGGATACAAATTGGAAAGGAAGAAGTCAAACTATCACTATTTGCAGATGACATGATAGTATACTTAAGTGATCAAAAAACTCCACCAGAGAACTCTTACAGCTGATAAACAACTTCAGCAAAGTGGCTGTTTATAAAATCAACTCAAGCAAATCAGTAGGCTTCCTATATTTAAAGAATAAGCATGCTGAGAAAGAAGTTAGGGAAATAACTTCCTTGGGAACACCTTTCACAATAGCCACAAACAATTTAAAGTATCTTGGTGTGCTCTAACCAAACAAGTGAAAGATCTGTATGACAGGAACTTCAAGTTTTTGAAGAAGGAAATCAAAGAAGATCTCAGAAGATGGAAAATTCTTCCATGTTCTAGGATTGGCAGGATTAATATAATAAAAATAGCCATCTTGCCAAAAGCAATCTACAGATTCAATGCAATCCCCATCAAAATCCCAACTCAATTCTTCATAGACTTAGAGCCATTCTCAAATTAATCTGGAATAACAAAAAACCTCATATATCTCATAAGGAAATTAAAAAAGTCTTTAAAAGTCTCCCAACCAAAATCACATGATCATTTCATTAGATGCTGAGAAAGCATTTGAAAAAATCCAACATCTCTTCATGATAGCCTTGGAAAGATCAGGAATTCAAGGCCCATATCTAAACATAGTAAAAGCAATATACAACAAACCAGTGGTTAACATCAACCTAAATGGAGAGAAACTTGAAGCAATCCCACTGAAATCAGGGATTAGACACGGCTTTCTACTCTCTCCCTAACTGTAGTCAATATAGTCCTTAAAGTCCTAGCCACAGCAATTAGACAACAAAAGAAGGTCAAAAAATTCAAATTGGAAAAGAGGAAGTCAAAGTGTCACTATTTGCAGATGATATGATAGTATAGATAAGTTGCCCTCAAAATTCTACCAGAGAACTTCTAAATTTGATAAACAACTTCAGTAAAGTGGCTGGATATAACATTAGCTCAAACAAATCAGTAGTCTTCCTATACTCAAAGGATAAAGAGGTTGAGAAAGAAATTAGGGAAATGACATTCTTCACAATAGCCACAAATAATATAAAATATCTTGATGTGACTCTAACCAAGCAAGTGAAAGATCTATATGAAGAACTTCAAGTCTCTGAAAGAAATTGAAGATTTCAGAAGACGGAAAGATTCCCTGTGCTCATGGATTGGCAGGACTAATATAGTAAAAATGGCCATCTTGCCTAAAGCAGTCTACAAATTCAATGTAATTCCCTCAAAATTCCAACTCAATTCATCATAGAGTTACAAAGAGAAATTCCCAAATTTATCTGGGATAACAAATAACACAGGATATCCAAAACTATTCTCAACAGCAAAAGAACTTCTGGGGGACACCTGACCTCAATTAAAGCTACAGAGAAATAGTGATAAAACCTGCCAGGTATTGGTAAATGGACAGGCAGGAAAATCAATGAAATAGAACTGAAGACCCAGAAATAAACCCATACTTGTATGGTCACTTGATCTTTGACAAAGGAGCTAAAAGCATACAGTGGATAAAAGTCTTTTCAACACCTGCCGCTGAGTTAACTGGCAGTCAGTATCTAGAAGGATGCAAATTGACCCATCCTTATCTCCCTGTACAAAGATCAAGTCCAGGTGGATGAAGGACCTTCAAATAAAACCAGACACACTGAATCTAATAGAAGAGAAATTGGGCAAGAACCTGGAGCATATGCGCACAGGGGAAGATTTCCTGAATAGAAAAGCAATAGCTTATGCTCTAAGATCAAGAATTGATAAATGGAAGCTCATAAAATTCTAATGCTTCTGTAAGACAAAGGATACTGTCAATACGACAAAATGGCAACCAACAGATTGGGAAAAGATCTTTACCAATCCTACATCCCAGAGAGGGCTAATATCCAGTTTATACAAAGAACTCAAGAAGTTAGACTACAGAGAATCAAATAACCCTATTAAAAATGGGGTACAGAGCTAAACAGAGAAATCTCAACTGAGGGATACGAGATGGCTGAGAAATACATAGAGAAATGTTCAGCATGGTTAATCATCAGGGAAATGCAAATCAAAACAACCCTGAGATTTCACTTTACACCAGTCAGAATGGTTCAAAAATTCAGGAGACAGCAAATGCTGGAAAGGATGTGGAGAAAGAGGAACACTCCTCCATTGTTAGTGGGATTGCAAGCTGGTAAAACCACTCTGGAAATCAGTTTGGAGGTTCCTCAGTAAACTGGATATAGCATTCTCTGAGGACCCAGCTATACCAGTCCTGGTCATATACCCAGAAGATGTTCCAACAGGTAATAAGGACACACACTCCACTATATTCATAGCAACTTTATTAATAATAGCCTGAAGCTGAAAAGAACCCAGATGTCCCTCAACAGAGGAATGAATACAGAAAATGTGGTACATTTACACAATAGAGTACTGTTGAGCTATTAAAAACAATGAATCCATTAAATTCTTAGGCAAATGGATGGAGCTAGAAAATATCCTGAGTGAGGTATCCTTTCATGCTAAAAGTCTTAGAAAGAGCAGGAATTCAAGGCCCATACCTAAACATAGTAAAAGCAATCTACAGCAAACCAGTAGCCAACATCAAAATAAATGGAGAGAAACTTGAAGCATTCCTACTAAAATCAGGGACTAGACAAGGCTGCCCTCTCTCTCTCCATATCTTTTCAATATAGTAATTGAAGTTCTAGCGAGAGCAATTAGACAACATAAGGAAGTCAAATGGGTACAAATTGGAAAGGAAGAAGTCAAACTATCATTATTTGCAGACTATATGATAGTTTACCTAAGCGACCCAAAAAACTCCACCAGAGAACTTCTACAGCTGATAAACAACTTCAGCAAAGTGGCAGGTTATAAAATTAACTCAAGCAAGTCAGTGGCCTTCTTGTACTCAAAGGACAAGCAGGGTGAGAAAGAAATTAGGGAAATAACACCCTTCACAATAGCCACAAACAACATAAAGTATCTTGGCGTAACTCTAACCAAACAAGCGAAAGATCTGTACGACAGGAACTTCAAGTCCTTGAAGAAAGAAATCGAAGAAGACCTCAGAAGATGGAAAAATATTTCTTGCTCCTGGATTGGCAGGATCAATATAGTAAAAATGGCCATCTTGCCAAAAGCAATATACAGATTCAATGCGATCCCCATCAAAATCCCAACTCAATTCTTCATAGATCTAGAAAGAGCAATTCTCAAATTCATCTGGAGCAACAAAAAACCCAGGATAGCTAAAACTATTCTCAACAATAAAAGGACTTCTGGGGGAATCAATATCCCTGACCTCAAGCAGTACTACAGAGCAATTGTGTTAAAAACTGCATGGTATTGGTATAGCAACAGGCAAGCAGATCAATGGAATAGGATTGAAGACCCAGAAATTAACCCACAGACTTATGGTCACTTGATCTTTGATAAAGGAGCCACAACCATCCGGTGGAATAATGATAGCCTTTTCAACAAATGGTGCTGGTTCAACTGGAGGTCAACATGCAGAAGAATGCGAATTGACCCACTCTTATCTCTTTGCACTAAGATCAACTCCAAGTGGATCAAGGACCTCCACATAAAACCAGACACACTGAAACTATTAGAAAAGAAACTTGGGAAGACCCTGGAGGACTTGGGCACAAGGGAAAAGTTCCTGAACAGAACACCAATAGCTTATGCACTAAGATCAAGAAATGACAAATGGGACCTCATAAAATTACAAAGTTTCTGCAAAGCAAAGGACACTGTCAGAAGGACAAAACGGCAACCAACAAAGTGGGAAAAGATCTTCACCAACCCCACATCCGACAGAGGGCTAATATCCAATATATACAAAGAACTCAAGAAGATAGACCCCAAAGAATCAAATAACCCTATCAAAAAATGGGGCACAGAGCTAAACAAAGAATTTTCACCAGAAGAAATTCGGATGGCCGAGAAAAAGATGTTCAACATCATTAGTCATCAGGGAAATGCAAATCAAAACAACCCTGAGATTCCACCTCACACCAGTCAGAATGGCTAAGATTAAAAACTCAAGAGACAACAAGTGGTGGCTGGCGAGGATGTGGAGAAAGAGGAATACTCCTCCACTGTTGGTGGGATTGCAAAATGGTAAAACCGCTCTGGAAATCAGTTTGGGGGTTCCTCAGATAATTGGGCATGTCACTTCCAGAGGACCCTGGCATACCACTCCTGGGCATATACCCAGAGGATTCCCCTGCATACAATAAAGACACATGCTCCACTATGTTTATAGCAGCCTTGTTTATAATAGCCAGAAATTGGAAGGAGCCCAGATATCCCTCAAAGGAGGAATGGATACAGAAAATGTGGTATATTTATACAATGGAATACTACTCAGCAATTAAAAATAATGAATTCATGCAATTTGTAGGTAAATGGTTAGACCTGGAAAATATCATCCTGAGTGAATTAACCCAATCACAAAAGAATGCACATGAAATGCAATCACTGATAAGTGGATATTAATGAGCCCAGAAGCCCTAAATACTCAAGATACAAATAGCAAGTCAAATGATTCCCAAGAAGGAGAAAGGAGAGGACCCTGGGCATGTAAAGATTGCATCCAGTTTAGTAAAGAAACCGAGGGGGGAGGAGGAATGATTGGGGAATAGTTGGGGTGGAGAGGAACTATGGGAAGTATGGTGGGTGGGAACTGGGAAAGGGGAAAGCCTTTGGAATGTAAACATAGAATATAGAAAATTAAAATTAAAAAAAAAACCCTCCCAACCTAAAAGAGCCCAGGGCCAAATGGCTTTCGAACAGAACCAGAACTATAACATACCTTCAAAGAAGACCTAATACCAACACTTTTAAAACTATTCCATAAAATAAAAAATGAATGAATATTCCTTAATTCATCCAATGAAGCCACAATTACTCTGTTACATCAATCACGCAAGGATTCAAGAACTAAAGAGATCAGATCAATTTCTCTAACACATGTCAATGCAAAACTATTCAACAAAATTCTAGCAAACTGAATCTGAGAATACATCAAAGCCATCATTCACCATGATCTAGTAGGCATCATCCCAGGGATACAAGGTTGGTTCAATATACAATAACCCATTAACATAATCCACTATATAGACAAACTCAATGGAAAAAATCACAGTTATTTCATTAGATGCTGAAAAAGCATTTGAGAAAAGACATCACCCCTTCATGTTAAAAGTATTGGAGAAATTAGGAATTCAAGGCTCACACCTAAATATAATAAAGCAATATACAGAAAATCCACAGACAATATCAAATTAAATGGAGAGATACTTGAAGCAATCCCAGTAAAATAAGGGACAAGATGATGCCAACTCTTCCCATATCTATTCAATATAGTATTTGGAAGATCAATAAGACAACAAAAGGAGATTAAGGGGATACAAATTGGCAAGGAAGAATTCAGGGTATCATTATGTGCAGATAATATGATAGTAAACATAAGCAAGCCAAAAAGATTTACCAGAGAGCTTCTACAGATGATAAATCACTTCAGCAAAGTGGGTGGATAAAAATTAACTCAAATAAATCAGTAGCTGTCCTTAATACAAATGATAAACACATGGAGAAAGAAATTAGAAAAACAACACTCTTCACAATAGTCACAGATAATATAAATTATCTTGGGGTAACTAACCAAACAAGTGAAATGTCTGTAGGATAAGAACTTCAAGTCTCTGAAGAAAGAAATTGAAGAAGATATCAGAAAATGGAGAGACCTTCCATGCTCACGGATCAGCAGGATTTATATAGTAAAAATGGCCATCCTACCCAAAGCAATCTACAGGTTCAATGCAATCCCCTTCAAAAGTCTAACACAAGTATTCAAAGACATGGAAAGAGCAATTCTAAAATTCATCTGGAAAAATAAAAAACCCAGAATAGTAAAAATTATTCTTAACAATAAAAGAACTTTTGGGTGAATCAGCATTCATAATCTCAAGCTATACTACAGAGCAATAGTGATAAAAACTGTATGATATTGATAGAAAGACAGACATGTTTATCATTAGAATAGAACTGAAGATCCACAAATAAAACCACTCACTTATGGAATCTTAGTCTTTGACAAGAATGCCAAAAATATGCACTGGAAAAAAAAGCATGTTCAATAAATGGTTCTGTTTTAACTGACAGAATGTAGAAAAATGAAAATAGATCCATATTTGTCACCTTGCCCAGAGGTCAAGTCCAAATGGATGAAGAACCTACATAAAGCCAAATATACTGAATCAAATAGAAAATAAATTGGGAAAGATCCTTGTACCCACTGGCACAGGGGGAATTTTCCTAAACAGAACCCCAATGGCTAAGTCTCTAATATCAATAATTGATAAATGTGACACCAAAAAACTTAAAAGCTTCTATATGGCAAAGGATATAGTCAATATGAAAACTGGCAACCTACAGATTGGGAAAAACATCTTCTCTAACCTCACATTTAATAGAGGACTAATATCCAAAGTATATAAAGAACTCAAGAAACTAACCACCAGGAAACCCTACAACCCAATCAAATGGGATATAAAAGTGAACAAAAAATCACAAGAGAGGAATTGTAAGTGGCTGAGGAGCACTTAAAGAAATGGTCAAAGTCCTTAATCATCAGCGAAATTCAAATCAAAGTGACCCTGAGATTCCATCATGCACCAATCAGAATGGCTAAGATAAGAAACTCAGGTGAGTGCACATGTTGGAAAGAATGTAGAAAGAGGAATACTCTTTCATTGCTTGTGAGATTGCAAACTGGTAGAACCACTCTGGACATCAATCTGGAGTTTCCTCAGAAATTTGGAAATAGGTATACCTGAAGTTCTATCTATACCACTCTTCAACACATATATCCAAAAGATGCCCAAGCATGCACCAGGGGCACATGTTCTGCTGCATTCATAGCAGCCTGATTTGTGATACTCAGAAGTTGGAAACAACCCAGAGGTCCCACAACAGAAGAATGGATACAGAAAATGTGATTCATTTACATAATGGAATACTACACAGGTCTCTTCAATATAGTACTTGAGGTACTAGCTAGAGCAATTGGACAACATAAAGAAGTCAAAGGGATACAAATTGGAAAGGAAGAAGTCAAACTATCACTATTCACAGATGATATGATAGTATACTTAAGTGACCAAAAATACTCCACCAGAGAACTGCTACAACTTATAAACAACTTCAGCAAAGTGGCTGGTTATAAAGACAACTCAAGCAAATCAGTAGCCTTCCTGTACTCAAAGGACAAGCAGGCTGAGAAAGAAATTAGGGAAATGACACCCTTCACAGCCACAAACAATATAAAGGATCTTGGTGTGACTCTAACCAAACAAGTGAAAGATTTGTATGACAAAAACTTCAGGTCTCTGAAGAAGGAAATGGAAGAAGACCTCAGAAAATGGAAAAATCTTCCATGCGCATGGGTTGGCAGGATTAATATAGTTAAAATGGCAAACTTGCCAAAAAATCTACATATTCAATGCAATCTCCATAAAAATTCCAACTCAGTTCTTCATAGAGTTAGAAAGAGCAATTCTCAAATTCATCTGGAATAACAAAAAACCCAGGATAGCTAAAACTATCATCAACAGTAAAAGAACTTCTGGGGGAATCAATATCCCAGACCTCAAGCAATACTTCAGAGCAGTAGTGTTAAAAACTGAATGGTATTGGTACAGTGACAGGGAGAAGAATCAATGGAATAGGATCGAAGACCCAGAAGTGAACCCACACATATGTGGCCAATTGATCTTCAACAAAGGAGCTGAAAACATCCAGTGGAAAAAAAGATAGCCTTTTCAACAAATGGTGCTGGCTCAACCAGAAATCAACATGCAGAAGAATGAGAATTGATCCATTCTTATCTCCTTGTACTAAGCTCAACTCCAAGTGGATCAAGGACCTCCACATAAAACCAGACACACTAAAATTAATAGAAAAGTAAATGGGGAAGACCCTTGAGGACATTGACTCAGAGGGAAAGTTCCTGAACAGAACACCAATTGCTTATGCTCTAAGATCAAGAATAGACAAATGGGACCTCATAAAATTACAAAGTTTCTATAAGGCAAAAGACACTGTCAAAAGGACAAATCGGCAACCAACAAATTGGGAAAAGATCTTCACCAACCCTACATCTGACAGAGGGCTAATATCCAATGTATACAAAGAACTCAAGAAGTTAGACCCAAGAAAACCAAATAAGCCCATCCAAAAATGGGGTACAGAGCTAAACAAAGACTTTTCACTTGAAGAAATTTGGATGGCTAAGAAACACCTTAAAAAATGTTCAACATCATCAGTCATTAGAGAAATGCAAATCAAAACAACCCTGAGATTTTACCTCACATCAGTCAGAATGGCTAAGATTAAAAACTCAGGAGACATCAGGTGTTGGTGAGGATGTGGAGAAAGAAGAAAACTCCTACACTGCTGGTGGGACTGCAAGTTGGTACAACCACGTTGGAAATCAGTCTGGTGGTTCCTCAGAGAACTCGGCATGATACTTCTTGAGGACCCAGCCATACCCCTCCTGGGCATATACCCAGAAGACTCCCCAGCATGCAATAAGGATACATGTTCCACTATGTTCATAGCAGCCTTATTTATAATAGTCAGAAGCTGGAAAGAACCCAGATGTCCCTCAATGGAAGAATGGATACAAAAAATGTGGTATATAGACACAATGGAGTACTATTCAGCCATTAGAAAAAATGAATTCATGAAATTCTTAGAGAAATGGATGGAACTGGAGAGCATCATACTAAGTGAGATAACCCAGTCTCAAAAGAATACCCATGGAATGCTCTCACTGATGAGTGGATATTAGCCTAGAATCTTGGGACACCAAAGACAATCTGCATACCAAATGATGTCTGACAAGAAAAAAGGAGTGGACACTGGTGCTGGAAATAATCAAAGCATCAGTGTAGGGGAATACCAGAACAGGGAAGTGGGAAGGGGTGGATAGGGGAAGAGGGGGAGGGAAAATGGCATGTGGGACCTTTGGGGGGTGGGGAACCAGGAAAAGGGAAATGAAATGTAAATAAAGAATATATCCAATAAAAAAAAATTTAAGACATGCTGAATTTTGCAGACAACTGGACCAAACTAGAAAACATTATCCTGAAGGAAGTAAATCAGACCCAAAGACATGCATGGTATGTACTCACTAATAAGTGGATATTAGTCAAAAAAGTATAGATACAATCCTCAGAACTCAAGAAGTTTAACAAATCAAAGTCCCCAATTGGGGCTACCTCGTTTCCACCTGGGAGAGAGAAGATAGCAATCAGGTTTCAAGGAGGAGGGAGGGACCTGAGTGGGAGATGGGAAATGGGGAACATGGTCAGGTATGAAGAATAGTCATAGGGTAGCCTGGTAGGGGAATAAGGACTGAACTGTAAAAATAGATTAAAACATTTTAAAGAAAGGCCCATAAAACAGAGACCTACAAAACAATGTAACAAACTAATTGATATACAGAACACAATAAAAATTATTTCACATGCTAATGATCTGAATGTTGAGATTTGATTGTTGGACTAGGAAGTTGACGTTTCTTTATAGATATAATTTAAATATGTCGATCATAAATATAAGGTTCATAGTCAACAATAAATAAGTGAGGTGAACTAGAATATTTCTGTGCTTATAAATCTGTTTTGGTATGTATTCATTTAAAATTCACACATGCTGAATTCAACATGTAAGACATTAGGAAAGCTAATGAATAAAATATATTTTTCTCATATGGAGATATTCTATTACACCATATATTTACATTTGATAATAACTATTTGGAAAATCTTTCTTCAAGCCTTACATGGGTATTACATTTTATACATATAACATTTAATAAATAAATGAACTATTATTTCATTTAATAAAATGACTAAGGACTTTGAACATTTCTTTAAGTGCTTCTAAGCAACTTAAGAGTCCTCTCTAGTGATTTTTTTGTTGAGTTCTATATCCCATTTGATTGGGTTGTTTGGTTTCCTGGTGGTTAGCTCTTGAGTAAAGTGATTAATTTCTCCTTAGTAGCAATTGTTCCTCTAATCTGATGCAATATTGATGAAAATTTCCACCATATTTCTTTATTATATTCACCAAAACTGTATCCTTTCATTTTCATTTTAAAAGAATACCTCTCTTATTACATTGGTAGTAAACCTATCCTTTAATAGCTGAATCATCTTTTGAATGACCGTGCTCCTCACTGACTGGATGGTCAGGAACCAAAGACTGAATAGCTCAGACAACTAGGACGGGTGTCTTGTCAAGTAATCAAGGCTTTCTCTGGCAGCAGATGGGAGCAGCAGAAGAGACCCATAGCCAGACATTATGAAGAGAGAGCCTACACTGGAGGTTTACACTGGATCCCTTCCCTTGGAGATCAAAGAATCCCACAGAAGATGAGGGTGGATTGTAGGAGTCAGAGGGGATGGAGGACACCAGGAGAACCTAGCCTACTGAATCAACTAAGCAGGCTCACATGGGCTGAATCAGCAAACAAAAGGAAGGTATGCATCTGACAAGGACTTCTGTGCACATGTAAAAGCTGTTAGCTTGGTGTTTTTGTGAGACTATCAGTGGGATTGATTGTATATCTGACAATTTTGCCTACTCTTGGGACTCCTTTCCTTCTATTGTGTTGAGAGGACCTGTGACTTGTCTTATTGTGTCTTGTCATGTTTGCCTATTGTCTCTTTGAGGGCTATTATTTTCTTAAGAGAAGCAGAGGGCAGGGGATCTGGGTGAGAGAGGCAGTTTGAGGAAGCTGCTAGAATTGGAGGGGGAAGAAACTGGTCAAAAAAAAGTTAAAAAAAATCAGCATCCTTAGTCATCAAAGAAATGTAAATCAAACCAACCCTTACCAACCCTTAGATTCCACCTTGCATGAATCAGAATGGCTTCTCAAGTCATTCAAGTGACAATACATGCTGGACAGGATGTGGAGAAATGGTAACACTTCTCCATTGTTTGTGGGATTGTAAATCTATACCACTACTCTGGAAATTAATCTGGCGGTTCCTCACAAAATTGGAAATAGTTTCACCTGAAGACTCAGTTATATCACTCTTGTGCATATAACTAAAAGATGCTCTACCATACCACAAGGACACTTGCATCACTATGTTCACAATAGCCAGAAGCTGGAAACAACCCATATGTCCCTCACCCAAAGAATGGATACAGTAAATGTGGTTCATTTACACAATGGAATAATATTCAGCTATTAAAATCTAGGATATCATGAATTTTGCAGGCAAATTGTTGAAACTAGGAAAAATTGTCTTGGCTGAGGTAACCTATACACCAAAGGATATTCATGGTATGTACTCACTGAGAAGTCGCTATTAGCTCAAAGTGCAGAATATTAATGATATACACCACAGACCATAAGAAGTTAAGCAAGAAGGAAGGCCCAAGTGAGGATGCTTCTGTCTGACTTTAAAATGTGAATCAAAATAATCACAGAAAGTAGAGGTAGAGGGATACCTGAGTGGGAGAGGGGAGGGGAAGGGAAAGTGGGAGGGGTAGGATCAGGTATGGGGCAAAACAGAAGAGAAGCACAGAGGACCAGGAAAATAAATGGAAACATGAAGCAGCCTGGGTCATGGTGTCAGAAAATCCTTCTTAAAGTCCCAGATACCCAGGATGCGGGACACTCCCAGGTCTCAATGTGGGTGTCCTTAAGTAACCTCCTCAACAGTGGGAAGAAGGAGCCTGAGAAACTACCTCTGATAGTTTGATAGAGCCCCCCAGTGTCCTTCAAAGCTGCTTTCAAAATTTTTTAACCCAAATTGTTCTAAAAGAAATGTGTTCTTGGATTCGATTGGCAAGAATTTTATTGAGTATTTTTGCATCGATATTCATAACGTATATTGGCCAGTAGTTCTTCTTTTTGGTTGGATCTTTGTGTGGTTTCGGTATAAGCATAATTGTGGCTTCATAAAATGAGGTAGGGTTCCTTCTGTTTCTATTTTGTGGAATAATTTGAAGAGTATTGGTGTTAGGTCTTCTTTGAAGGTCTGATAGAATTCTGCACTAAAACCCTTTGAAGACTTTCTGTGACTGCTTCTATTTCTTTAGGGTTTATGGGACTGTTTAGTTGCTCTATTTGCTCCTGATCAAAACCATTATTCACCATGATCAAGTAGGCTTCATCCAAGGGATGCAGGGATGGTTCAATATACAGAAATCCATTAATGTGATCCACTACATAAAAAAACTTAAAGAAAAGAACCACATGGTTATTTCATTAGATGCTGAAAAAGCATTTGACAATATTCAGCATCCTTTCTTGCTAAAAGTCTTGGAAAGAATAGGAATTCAAGGCCCATACCTAAACATAGTAAAAGCAATATACAGCAAGCCAGTAGTCAACATCAAATTAAATAGAAAGAAACTTGAAGCAATCCCACTAAAATCAGGGACTAGGCAAAGCTGCCCCCTCTCTCCATATCTTTTCAATATAGTGCTTGAAGTTCTAGCTAGAGCAATTAGACAACATAAGGAGATCAAAGGGATAAAAGTTGGAAAGGAAGAAGTCAAACTATCACTATTTGCAGATGATATGATAGTATAATTAAGCAACCCAAAAAACTCCACCAGAGAACTCCTACAGCTAATAAACAACTACAGCAAAGTGTCTTGTTTTAAAATCAACTCAAGCAAATCAGTAGCCTTCCTATACTTAAAGGATAAGCAGGCTGAGAAAGAAATTAGGGAAATGACTCCCTTCACAATAGCCACAACAAATATAAAGTATCTTGGGGTGACTCTAACCAAACAAGTGAAAGATGAGTATGAGAAGAACTTCAGGTCTCTGAAGAGGGAAATTGAAGAAGACCTCAGAAAATTGAAAAATCCTCAATGCTCATGGATTGGCAGGATTATTATAGTAATAATGGCCATCTTACCTAAAGCAATCTACAGATTCAATGCAATGCCCATCAAAACTCCTACACATTTCTTCACCGAATTAGAAAGAGCAATTATCAAATTCATCTGGAATAGCAAAAAAAAAAAAACAAAAAACAAAAAACAAAACAAAAACAAAAACAAAAAAACAGGATAGCTAAAACTATTCTCTACAGTAAAAGAACTTCTGGGGGAATCAATATCCCGGACCTCAAGCAGTACTACAGAGCAATAGTGTTAAAAACTGCATTGTATTGGTTCAGTGACAGACATGTAGGTCAATGGAATAGAATTGAAGACCCAGAAATGGACCCACACACCTATGGTCACCTGATCTTTGACAAAGGAGCCGAAAGCATACAGTGGGAAAAAAAAGTGCCTTTTCAACAAATGATGCTGTCTCAACTGGAGGTCAGCTTGCTTAAGAATGCAAATTAATCCATTCTTATCTCCTTGTACTAAGCTCAATTCCAAGTGGATCAAAGACCTCTACTTAAAACAAGACACACTGAAACTAATAGAAAAGAAACTGGGGGAAACCCTTGAGGACATGGGCATAGGGGAAAAGTTCCTGAATAGAACACCAATAGCTTAGGCTCTAAGATCAAGAGTAGACAAATAGGAACTCATAACATTCCAATGTTTCTGTATGGCAAAGGATACTGTCAAGCAGACAAAATGGCAACTAACAAATTGGGAAAGAATATTCGCCAACCCTAAATCTGACAGAGGGCTATTATCCAATATATACAAAGAACTCAAGAAGTGTGACTTCTGAGAGCCAAACAACCCTATTAAAAATGGTGTACAGAGCTAAAAAAAGAATTTTCACCTGAAGAAATTCAGATGGCTGAGAAGCATCTTAAGAAATGTTCAACGTCATTAGTCACTAGGGAAATGCAAATCAAAACAACCCTGAGATTTTACCTCGCTCCAGTCAGAATGGTTAAGATTAAAAACTCAGGAGACAGCAGGTGTTAGTGAAGATGTGGAGAAAGAGGAACACTCCTGCACTGCTTGTGGGATTGCAAGTTGGTACAACCACTCTGGAAATCAGTCTGGTGGTTCCTCAGAAAACTGGGCAGGACACTTACGGAGGACCCTGCTATACCACTCCTGGGCATATACCCAGAGGATTCCCCAGCATGTAATAAGGATATATGTTCACTATGTTCATAGCAGCCCTGTTTATAATAGCCAGAAGCTGGAAAGAACTCAGATGTCCCTCAGTGGAAGAATGGATAAAAAAATATGGTATATATATATATATATATACATATATATATATATATGTATATATATATACACATATATATGTATATATATACATATATATGTATATATATACATACACACACACAAACACACAGACACACACACACAGACACACACACACACACACACACACACACACACACACAATGGAGTACTATCCAGCCATTAGAAGCAATAAATTCATGAACTTCTTAGACAAATGGATGGAGCTGGAGAACATCATCCTAAGTGAGGTAACCAAATCTCAAAAGAACACTCATGGTATGCACTCACTGATAAGCAGATATTTTCCTAGAAGACTGGAATACCTAAGACAAAATCTACATACCAAATGATGTTCAAGAAGACAGAAGGAAGAGCCTCTGACTCTGGAAAGGCTTAATGCAGCAGTATAGGGGAATACCAGAAGAGGGAAGAGGGAAGGGGTGAATGGGGGAACAGGGGGAGGGAAGAGGGCTTATGGGACTTGCGGGGAGGGGGGAGCCTGGAAAGGGGGAATCATATGAAATGTAAATTAATTTATTGAATAAAAAAATAATCTGAAAAAATAAATAAAAATAAATAAATAAATAAAAGTAAAGTGGGGACAAAATTGGATCAGAGGTGGAAGGAATTGCCGACCAGTTACTGGCTAAATATGAGATCTGTCTGTCCCATGGGCAAGCTTCAAACATTGACACTATTACTGATGCTACAATGTGCTTGCACACAGGAACCTAGCATGACTTTCCTGTGATAAACTCTCCTATCAGCTGACTGAGACAGATGCAGATATTTACAGCCTAGCATTGGATGGATGTGGGGGATACCTATGGAAGAGTTAGGGGATGAATTGAAGGAGCTGAAGGGAATGGAAACCCATAGGAAGACCAACAGTGTCAAGTGACCTGGAACACTCTGAGCTCGCAGAGACTAACCCACTATCCAAAGAGCATACAGGGGCTGACTAGAGGCTCCTCGCACATATCAACCAGAGGGCTTCCTTTTCTGGCCTCAGAAGAAAAAGGATGCACCTAATCCTTTATAGAATATGCCCCAAGGAAGAGGGATGTGGGTGCACCCTCTCAGAGGTGAAGTAGAGGGGGTATGGGGGGAAATGCTCTTGAATGGGGAGAATGGGGGGGATAACATTTAGGATGTAAATAAATAAAATATTTTTTAAATTGCTTCGGTTTATTATCACTAATGCATAATAACTAAATTACATTGTCAAATAAACATTAGGGAAAATGATGCCCTACCTCTGCATTTTGGCTCTTGTGTCCAAATTCCGTTTTGACACTCCACTTCCATTTCTCCAAATAGTTCAAAAGGTTTATTACATTCATAACGTACTCTGTCACCAGATGGATATTTAGCCTTGGGCCTTGATACTATAGCAGCATTTGGCACATCTGGTGGATCCACACAGGAATTATCTAAAGAGCAAAATAGAGTATCATTACCTATTTGCTCATTTTGAGTGTGAATTATTGCATAATATTTCAAATATATTTATGACTTGAAGAATGGATAAAGAAAATTTCTACATTTATTTACACACAGAATTGAAATCATGAATGTCAAAGGTAAATTATGGGAAACAGACAAAAAATTATCCTGAGTGAGGTAACTCAGAACAAGAAAGATACACATGAATGTATTTGCTTATATGTAGATACTAGCTGTAGAGTCAATGAAATCCATGTTACAATCCATAGAACAACAGAGGTTAGGTATAGCATAAGAGATTGGAGGCAAGGTATTGTCTCCTTAGAATAGCAAAATAGAGTAAATAGTTATGGATTCAGGAAGGGGAGACAAAAACCAATACAGAGAGGACCAATAAGAGTTAAGTGTCATTTGAGGGTTAATAGAAAATATGTAATACAATACAAGATTCCATATATGTATGTATTATATACATATAATGGACATACATACATATATATGGAATCTAAATGGAATCACCAAAAATGTGAGGAGACAGAACCCCAATGGACATATTATATCACCAATGAAGATTTTAATATAGGGATTAGGTTGTATCAAATTAGATGAGTGCCAGAGTGGTCACATGGACATTCTAAACAACACAGTCAGGCTGTTGACAAGATATAGATTGTGCCCCACAACCTGAAGGTAAGGCCACTCTATGAAAGACAACACCTATACATCTCATTGAACATAACAAAAATTGCACTCATGCCTACATAGGAACTTCACCACTAAAGACAAGCATCAGTAGTACAGGAAGGTACTTTACAGGCTGTCATATATATTATAGTTTTCAGGTTAGTATTTTTATGGAATTACTTAGTGTATAAAGTGGGGCTTTGTGTCTATTAAGTTTTGTGTCCATTTTCTTTTGCTGTTTTCACTAAAATTGGTTTGTCACTTCCCAGTATGTTCGTTTTGTTTTTGTTTTATTATTATTACTCCTTAGAAAACTATTTCCCATCTCCTGAAATACAGAAAGGGGGATAGATCAGAATAGAAAGGAGGTGGGAAGGAACTGGAACAAGTGGAGGGAAGAGAAAATATAATCAGGATACATTATGTGAGAAAAAACTATTTGGATTGCTAGAGAAAAAAGAACATTGTATTAAGAATGCCACACTCATAAGAAAATGATGATCAAATAAAATATCTTAATATCCTAACAAACTTGATAAAATGAGATATAAGCAAGATGACAATTGAAAGATAATTATTTAACAATGTATCAAAAAATATTTAGAGCCTACAGCACAGTCCAAACTTAGTCATACACAGATCCCCAAAAAGACATTTTAGGAGACTGAAGGTATCATCTCTAGATGTTTTTTTTTTAATTTAGGATTTCTAGCATGTACTCCTCAGTGTTAATTTACATTTTCAAAACATGGTCCAAAGATACTAATTATAATGATCATGGAATCAAACTCTGAACACTATCATACTGTCTGCTTAACCATTGGGTTTTTCAATTCAATGCTTTTACTTTTTAATATAAACCAACGTGATCACCCTTTAAAAGTAATCTCTGCAACATTTTCAATGATGTAATTCTCTAATGCTTAAATAAACACATGTTCAAAGCCCATCCAAATACCTTTGCATACCGGCTCTCCAATCCACCTGCTGTTAACACATGTCACAATGTCTGAGCCATTCATGTGATAAGAAGGTGGACATTTGAAAGTCACTTGTTCTCCTGACCTATATGATTTTTTTGCCTTTTCGTTTGGTATGGCAAATTCAAATGCGGGTAAAAAGTCACAATCAGTTTCTGAAAGGAAAAAAAAGGTTGTAGAATATAAAACATATGAAACAATAGCTTCATAGAGAAAAATAAATACAGTAGTTTACCCATTTTTGACTTGTTCTATTGAATTATTGGATATTATAAAAATAAATAAGGTAGATGATCTAATGATCATAATTCTTAAGATTTTACATTTTGCGGTCAGTTTTTATACTTTCTATGCTTATAAAGTATTTCTACTTTTTGTTTTATCAAATATAAATTATTCATGATTATTATTTCAAAATTTTAGAGCATATATAATTGTAGTGGCATTGCTGCTAAAACTCATCGCAGTGATGAGTCTGTTTAGAGGAGCCTGTGTGTTCTTAAAGTCTGAGGATTCTGATATCTGAGAGTACTTGGAACAAAAACAATTTTGTTGCGCTTAAAAAATAAAACTATTTGCCTTGCAGAATCCAGAACTATGCAGCAAAACCTTCTTATATGCTAGAATTATAGCTTTGTTTCTTAATTGGGCCACATATAGATTGGATTATATAATATACAAACAATGGAAATAAAAGTATACTTATGCATTTTGGTGGTTCAGACCACTTTCCTCCTACACATTTAACAAATGCTGGTCCATCAATTCCAAAGCCTTCAGAACAATTGTATGAAACCTCTTCTCCATATTGGTAACTGTCTTGTTCAGGAGACACAATACCAAGAGGAATTGAAGGTGGAGCTCCACAAGAAATTCCTGAAAAAGACACAAATGAAAGTAACATAGTTAAACCATTCCACATTGTATTAATAGAGAAATTCACTTGTATGTAACAGTTCTGTATGTCGCTTTACTAGAAAGAAATGTTAACAAGAAAGATGTGTCCTCATAAAGTAGGTGGGCAGTGCTTCCTAATAACACGTTCTGTTGTCTTGCATCTGTTAAACAACTTCAAAGAATTAATAATCTCAGAAAATACCATATATTGTGAGTTGGGTATGGGGAGCACATTATGGAAAAAGAACAGTTTGGATTTTAATACTTGATGGCAAATCAAAAATTATAACTCATGTGAGCAGATGAAGTCTGTAGACTATACATCATATTTAAAAACAGAAAGGCAAGAGTGAAACTAGATTTCAATAGCAACATTACAATCAACTAGTGCTGTGTAGATTGAATCACATAAGTACAAGTGTATGGTTGAAATATATAAATGTGTATATGTACTAATCTAAATCATTCATTCTCCTGGTTTGGATGAGAGTAGAATATTGGTAATGACTTGTTACTGAATTTTCATGTCACTCTCACCAACACATCGAGGTGGAGTGCTCCATTTTCCCATGTGGCAGGTTACTCCATTCTCTTCAGTTATCCTGAAACCATCATCACAGACATAGCTGAATGTAGTTCCATGTTCATGACTGCTGGACTCAATTGCATCTCTCCTTTCTTCTGAAGGTCTGGGTAATTTAAGAGATCCATGTTCTATTTTAGGGGGCTGGGAACATGGAACTTTTTCTACATGAAGAACATAAATGAAATAGTCAAATAAAATAAATCTTACATTATAAAACATAAACATATTATTTGAATTACGTGTCCAGGACATTTATAGTATGCCCTTGTTTTTCAGTACCCATCCCTTCAATTCTTGGCATAAACCAAGTCAAAGCTACTGACCAATGCAGCGTGGTAATGATTGCCACCTTCCAGCTTTGCACACCATTTCTTCTGGGTCCTGAGTTAGGTAATTGTCTTGGCAAAGAACAGATACTTTTTCTCCATCCAAGTATTTCACTGTGGTTTCAATCACTTGGGCATTGGGAATCTGTGGTGGTGGAGGACAATATATTTCCTCTTTTCCTAGAAAAAAAATGAAAATCATAGTCCTTTACTAAAGATAGTATCATAAATTATTGAAGCAAATTTTATTAAATAGTAAATTAGTTGTGACAATGAAAAAAATCATCTATGTTGTATACATTTCACTTGCATAGCAATTTAATATAGTAATTCTTCTTTGATTTTTCTCATTCATTTTAAATGAAGTTTTATATTATTTTTATAAAACTTGCTTCAATTATTTCTAGACTTTAAAATATTTTAACTGAATTATATACTTAAAACATTAAGATTAAGCTTACATGAATATTTCTCTAGAGCTGTCTATGGATATTCATAACATATTCATAATATATTAGATTACATTAAAAATCCTCATGAAATATTTTAGAAGTGAAAGTTGACTAGTGAAAGTTGTACTGCATTTACTTAATATACTAATGAATTTTCTCATTGCTGTGGTAAAATACCTGACAAAAAAAAGCATAGGAAGGAAGGAGGAAGTAAGGAGAAAGAAAAGAAGGAAGGAAAGAAGGAAGCAAATAAAGAAAGAGGAAAGTAAATGAAGGAAAGAAGAAACAAAGGAAGAAAGGAAAGAAGAAGGAAGGAAGAGGGAAGTTGCAGCCCTATAGAAGGAACAATATTATGTACTAACCAGTATCCCCAGAGCTCCCAAGGACTAAACCACCAACCAAAGAGTACAGATTGAGGGACCCATGTCTCCAGCCACATAGAAAGCGGAGGATGGCCTTTTCATACATCAATGAGAAGAAAGGCCATTGGTGAAGGCCCAATGCCCCAGAGCAGGGAAATTCCAAGTCAGGAAAATTGGAAGTGTGATTGGTAAGCAGGGGGAGAAGTGATGGAATACAGGGCTTTCAGAGAGGTAATGAGGAAAGGGAATACCATTTGAAATGTAAATAAAGCAAATATCTAATAAAATAAAAAAATATAAACAAAAAGCTCATCATGCAGGGAAGCAATGGCAGCAAAAATGTGAAGTTGCTGCTCATATTGTATTTATAGTCAGGATGCACAGTTACCTTTCCCTTTTTATTTATGCCATGAACCCTGCCCATAAAATGATGCCAACTACACCTGTAGTAGATTGTTCCCCCTCAGTTAACCTAACCTAGAAATGCCCTTCTAGAAAGGCACTGAAGTATTTTTCCTAGGAAATTGTGGACTCTGCCAGGTAGAAAATAAGTATTAGTCATCACAATTGATAATTAATTTAACACTAACTCTTGGCCAATAAGAGTATGGAGTGTGATTAAAACTTGTTTGTGCTATGTTATTCAAAATTTCAACCATACTGGATATTCCTCTTAACCCGAACTAGTTAGAGATGTGAAAACTGATGGTTTACAACCAGGATAAAGTAGTGCTGGTATTAACGCCCTTCTGACAAGTTTTTCACTAAATCACTACAAAATCAAGACACCTCAGATTCATCTCACAGATTCATCTCTCAGATTCATAACATCAAAAGGTAGTTTATTAATGGTTACTAATAATTTCATTCTTTTTTATATTTCTGCTTAAGTAGCGTAGAATTAGTAGAAATAAATCAATACTGCAGAGGAAATATGTTTCTCTTTATTCTTTGAACAATGAGTTAGCCATACAGGAAAGAAAAACAATTACTGTCTTAATAGTATAATCAAAATAATATCAGAAATTATAAAATAACAAAGAAAACTACAGAACAGCACATGCATTCCATTAACATGCAAGTAATAGGTTTAATTTTGGAATAGCATGGAAATACTTTCTGTGAACTTTAGTCCTTAAGAAATATTTAAAATATAAAATGAGGCAGGCCTTCAAAAACAACGATAAATACAAATGGGGAAGCAGAAGTTGTAGTAGAATGACCCTGTTATCTACTGACATGAAACAGGAAGCTTCAAATAGGAATTTTCCAGGTATGCTGATTGTTAGAAGGGTTAAATAAATTGTTAGATTGGCAGAACACACAATCTGTCCAAAAGACATGATGATTAAGCATAGGCATAGAAATGGCATAGCACATTTGTTGTGATAAAATAATCATATGTAGTGGAAATCTAAGAGTAAGGGACCATTTTGACACATAGGTAAAGCCATGTTGTTCAGCTTTGTTTCTGTGTTTATTATTACAGGTCACTAACAAACATGATCCTGTAATTTCTAAATCAACTCCTACATTAAAAAAGTATTTTTTCAGAAAATGTGTTAGAATATAATATCTTCATATATGATAGAGTATCTGAACTCATGAAATCTCAAAAGTGTGGTCACGTAACAAGATATGCCTGATGACAGTACCAACTGACATCTTAGTATGGATAGTGAAAATGCTACCTGACCCTTGCATAAATGAAGAGCTACAGGCAGTTAATAGCTATCTAGACTTGAATAATAAGTCTTCTCCCTAGATGAGAAAGCAAACAAATAAGTTATCCAATCCCATGTACTTAGTCCTGAGAACATACCCATAGGAGAAATACTGAATGAACTAATCATATTGAATTTATATATACAAGTTTATTTGTATATATGATTCATTTATGTATGTATTCTTATACATATACATCAAGAAGAGGTCATGAATTGCATATGAAATTGGAAGGACACAAGAGGAATTGAGTTGGAGTGGGAAGAAGGAGAGGTAGAAGTAATATAAAAACAGGTTTAACACATAAAATTTTAGGGAAATTCTATTAAGGAAATAAAGATACTACTGCCATAGTTGAGAAAAGGCTAGAACGCTCATGAGAAGACAGTCCAATAAGACCTTACTTGTACAGTTTGGTTCAGGATCCCATCTTCCATTGATGCAGATTGAGTGTTCATACTTCTGCTTTTCTCTACATTTGTAACTCATGCTAGAGTTATGTTTAAATTCATTCTTATTTGGTTGGATTGCCTCTATGTCAGTTGACTTCAGCACTTCACACTTCCTCAATTGATCTGTTGCTATATAAAAATAATTCCATGAATAGTAAAAATGCTTATAAGAAGTGAGTGTGTTACCACATTAAAATGTTTATAGAGTTAATGTACAATGAAACTTCCCTTAGTACCATAAACTCTGCAAAGCAAACTGTTGAGACTCACCATGCAGAAGTGGCCTATTGTAGGAGAATTAAATATCATGTCCACTTTTTTATGTCTCAGAGATAGTTTGTGTCATTGGGTATTAGGCAACTACAAAAGCATAAAAAATATCACTGTCTCAGATGCTCTATGAAATGATTATGACATGACCAGCTATGGTCATAGCCTTAAAAGTTGTGAAAGTATTCAAATTAATTTCTCTCTCATTTTTATGTTAAAATGTTAAAAATATTAAAATAAAAAAATGTGTGGATAGAGTACAAGAATTTTCTACTTTACATTTCTTACTTTGATAGATGTGATACAAGAAAAGAACATCTAAGTCATGCTGTGTAGAATAAAAATATTTCAAAATATTATATGAGGGAAAGAATTGGTTCTTGTAGTCACCATCCATCTCATTTATATTCCTTTCATATGAGTCTACAAGAAATACTTTCATATGCTAGATTATTTTATAATATAGCAATATTAAGTTATAATAATAAATTGTTTGGACTGTGTAATAAGTTGAGTAAAGACTCTCTCTCTCTCTCTCTCTCTCTATATATATATATATATATATATATATATATATATAATAACATATATATGTATATATAAATAAGTAATATATTAAAGACATATGTTATTTATTTTAATTATTTGGTGAAATTGAGAGGCCTTTTGAATTTAACATTTCAGTACAGGCTCTGGATATTTGTTTATAATTTGAGATCTAGAGTGAAATAAGCATAGTACAAATAAAAGTAAATATTTAGACCAAGTTGTATAACATTTAAAATGTTGATGAGAGTGTTGCAAGCACTAAAGACTCATGAGAATTAGTCCCTTATTAAAGATTGATCCACAAAAAGAAAAAAACTGATGTTCTGTAAAGGAATAAGAAGAAGGTCAAAGTGGCATGATAACTGTGTGGTTGATTTGCTTCTGAATCTATTATTCATCAGGAGAAAGCGAAGGATATGGGAAAATATGTATAGTGTCAAAGTAAAAATATTTGTATCATAATATTAACTTTGTAGCTCAGCAAGACATAATTGGAGAGTCATTTTAGATAGCTACAGATTAACCAAACTAAACATTTGATATCTGAACAAATAATAACGTAGAATAGAATACAGAAAAATAAGTATAGAATAATATAAAATGATGAATTCAGTTTTTATATATGGTATTATGACTGATCTTTATATGAAATTATTAGTTAAACAGTTTTAAAGCAATGATGAAGATTGGTTTGACAAAACATATTTGTTGAGCAAAAATTGTTAGGACTAATACATATTAGGTGTATTCATTTACATGACAGATCGTTTTGAAGTTTGGGTGTCTGGGCATGGAGAACATATCATTAAACAATACAAGTAATAGGTGCCCTTTACAAAGGTGCTCCATGTTTCCATGGCATTAACTAACACCCAACACTCCAATAAATGTAAAGACTAGATGACCAAGATCACTCTAAGAAAAGATTATATTTCAGAGAGAAGAGAATGTAGAAACTAAGATGCTTTCAGCTACTCATTAAGATTGATTTGTGAAAAGAACATGGGGAATCAATGCAGAGTAAAGTGATATTTGTGATAATGGTTCCCATCCAATCCCTGAGTTTTACAGCTGATGGCAGGGCAGATGGTCCCAGCTTCAGTATACTGACTTTAGAATGCAGCCTATAGAATAAACGCAAGCATTATAAAGGTGCTTAGGGAGGAAAGTCTGTTATGAGAATAGGAAACAGGTGATTAGCAGTCTATTTCTTAGCTTTACTAGACTTGAGCAGAGAGTCTCATACAATAACAGCAATGATATTTTTGTACCATAGTCATATCTACTTGTTAATATTCACATTTCAGTCACATGAAAATTTATAATTAACAACTAGATTTATCTTTTTTTTTTTTTTTTTGGTTTTTCAAGACAGGGTTTCTCTGTGTAGTCTGGAACTCACTCTGTAGACCAGGCTGGCCTCAATCTCAGAAATCCAACTGCCTCTGCCTCCCAAGTGCTGGTATTACAAGCCTGTGCCACCACCACCTGGCTAAGTAGATTTATCTTAAGGTAATAAACAAATTTTTATAGATTATGTATTAATAATTTCTGTTCATCTGTAGACATACATCAAATTATAAACAATGAAAGTTTAGATTCATATTATTTAAGACTAGATATTTCCAAAAGTACTATTAACTTAAACAGTATACAGTAGTACATATTTCTGCAATACAAATATTAACTTTATAAAGCATCCATTTTATCCGCACATACCAACACATTGAGGAAGCTGGGTCCACCTTCCACTAATGCAAGAAACTGATGCATGTCCAATCATTGTGAAGGTTTCTGCACAAGTGAACTCCACTGAATCTCCATGGTGATAGGGAGGGATTGATAGCTGGACAAAGCCGTGCTCAAGTTTAGGAATGTCTCCACATGTTCTCTCCTCCTCTATAGATATTTCACAAAAATGTATTTATGATCAATGTACCACTTCGAATACAAAATAACTTAGAAGTACTAATATTTTTACTTACCAACACATATTGGCAAGGTTGTCCAAGTCCCATCAACACACTCGATTTTATTGTGTCCCTTTAGTAGAAATTTAGGTTTGCAATCATATTCCACCACATCACCATGACTGTATTCAACTTTCTTTTTTCCCTTAATTTCCCCATTAAGGATTTCAAGAGGTTGGTCACATGAGCTTACTTGACCTATTGCAGAAATACTATATAAATATAAACGAAAATGTCCATCTTACAGTTTAACTTTAATAAATGGAGAAATTTTAAATTTATTCACCACTTTACTTTTTATAACACTTTTCTTTTTTTATTGAATATCGTCTTCATTTACATGGCCAATGGTAAAACCTTTCCCAATTTCCCCCCTCCTCAAAGACCCCCAATCCCTCTTCCCACATATGTGGAGACCCCTGTCTCCACATATATGACCCTCCACCAGGCCCACTCCTACCTCCCCCTCCTCAATTTCCCTTTGTTGGAGCATCTATTGAGCCTTTACCTGCCCAAGGACCACTCCTTCCACTGATGGCCATCAAGGCATTCCTCTGCCACATTTTTGGCAGGAACCATGTATACCCCTTGGTTGATGGTTTAGTCCCTGGGAGTCCTGGGGTATCTGGGTGGCCGCAATCATTGTTTATTCCATGGGGCTGAAAACCCCTTCAGCTCCTCCGGACCACCCTCCAGCTCCTCCACTGGGGACCCCTCGCCCAGTCCAATGGTTGGCTGCTAGCATCTGCCTCTGTATTTGTAAGGTTCTGGCAGGGCCCCTCCGGAGACAACCATGTCATTCTCCTTTTGGTATACACTTTTTGTCCTCCATAGTAGTGTTTGGTGACTGTTTATAGGATGTTCATAGGTTTGGTGACTGTTTGTAGGATGAATCCCCAGGTAGGGCAGTCTCTGGGTGGCCTTTACTTCAGTATCTGCTCCACACATTGTCTCCCTTATTGCTCCTGTGAGTATGTTGTTCCCTTTCTCAGAGTAACCAAAGCACCCTTACTTAAGTCCTCCTTGAGCTTCCTGTGGTGGGTGAATTGTAACTTGTTTATTTTGAACTTTTGGGCTAACATCCTCTTATTAGTGAGTGGATACCATGTGTGATCTTTTGTGATTGGGTTGCCTCACTCAGGATGACACTTTCTGGTTTCATCCATCTACCTAAGAACTTCATGAATTCATTGTTTTTAATAGTTGAATAGTACTCCATTGTGTATATATACCACAGTTTCTGTATCCATTCTTCTGTTGAAGGACATCTCGGTTCTTTCCAGTTTCTGGCTATTATAAATAAGGCTATGAACATAGTGGAGCATGTGTCCTTACTACAAGTAGGAGCATCTTCTGGGTATATGCCCAGGAGTGGTATAGCTGGGTCCTCAGAGAGTACTATGTCTAATTTTCTGAGGAATCACCAAACTGATTTCCAGAGTGGTTCTACCAGCTTGCAATCCCACCAACAATGGAGAAGTGTTCCTTTTTCCCCACATTCTTCCCAGCATCTGCTGTCCCCTGAGTTTTTCATCTTAGCCATTCTGACCGGTGTAAGGTGGAGTCTCAGTGTTGTTTTGATTTGCATTTCCCTGATAACTAAGGATGCTGACCATTTCTTCAGGTGCTTTAGAGCCATGAGTTTCCTAAGTTGAGAATTCCCTGTTTAGCTCTGTACCCCATTCTTGATAGGGTTATTTGACTCTCTGGAGACTAACTTCTTGAGTTTATTGTATACATTGGATATTAGCCCTTTATTGGATGTAGGGTTGGTAAAGATCTTTTCCCAATTTGTTGGTTGTCATTTTGTCCTATTGACTGTGTCCTTTACCTTACAAAAGCTTTGCAGTTTTATGAGATCCCATTTGTCTATTCTTGTTCTTAGAGCATATGCCATTGGTGTTCTGTTCAAGAACATTTCCCCTGTGCCCATGTGTTCAAATTTCATCCCCACTTTCTCCTCTATAAGCTTCAGTGTGTCTGGTTTTATGTGTAGATCCTTGATCCACTTGGACATGAGCTTTGTACAAGCAGATAAGAATGGGTCTATGTGCATTTTTCTGAATGCCAACATCCAGTTGATCCAGCACTATTTGTTAAAAATGTTGTCTTTTTCCCTCTGGATGTCAAATATCAATCGACAGTATGTGTGTGGGTTCTTTTCTGGATCTTCCATTGTATTCCATTCCCTTCCTGCCTGTCTGCATACCAATGCCAACAGTTTATTATCACTATTGCTCTGTAGTAGAGTCTGAGGCCAGGGATGATGATTCACCCACAAGATCTTTTGTTGTGGAGAATAGGTTTTGCTATCCTGGGTTTTTTGTTGTTGTTGTTGTTATTCCATACAAAATTGAGAATTGCTCTTTTTAGATCTATGAAGAATTTTGGGGGGATTTTGATGGAGATTGCATTGAATCTGTAGATTGCTTTTGGCAAGATGGCCATTTTTACTATATTGATCTTGGCAATCAATGGACATGGGAGACTTTCCATCTTCTGAGACCCTCTTTGATTTCTTTTTTCAGAAGCTTAAAGTTCTTGTCACACAGATCTTTCACTTGCTTCGTTAGGGTCACACCTAGGTATGAAATATTATTTAGGACTCTTGTGAAGGATATCATTTCCCTAATTTCTTTCTCATCTTGTTTATCCTTTGAGTAGAGGAAGGCTACTGATTTGCTTGAGTTAATTTTATATCCAGCCACTTTGCTGAAGTTGTTTATCAGTTTTAGGAGTTCTCTGGTGGACGTCTTGGGGTCATTTAAGTACAATCATATCATCTGCAAATAGTGATATTTTTACTTCTTCCTTTGCAATTTTTATACCTTTGACCTTTTGTTGCCTGAATGCTGGGGCTAGGACTTCAAGTACTATATTGAATAGATAGGGAGAGAGTGGGCAGCCTTGTCTGGTCCCCTAGTGGGATTGCTTCAAGTTTCTCTGTTTAACTTGATGTTGACTACAGGTTTGTAGTATATTGCTTACACTATGTTTAGTTATGGGCCTTGAATTTCTGAACTCTCAAAGACTTTTATCATGAAGAGATGCTGGATTTTGTCAAAAGCCTTTTCAGCATCTAATGAAATGACCATGTGTTTTTTTTCCTTTAGTTTGTTTATGTAGTGGATTATATTGACTGATTTCCATATATTGAATCATCCCTGCATCCCTGGGATGATGCCAACCTGATTGTGGTGAATTATAGTTTTGATGCATTCTTTGTATTCCACTGGCCAGGATTTTGTTCAGTATTTTTGCATCAGTGTACATGAGAGAGATTGGTCTGAAGTTCTCCTTCCATGTTTGGTCTTTGGTTTAGGTATAAGTGTTATTGTGACTTCATAGAATGAGTTGGGTAGTGTTCCTTGACTTTCTATTTCATGAAATAGTTTGAAGAATATTGGTATTAACTCTTCCTCGAAGATCTGCTACAATTCCTTACTAAACCTGCCTGGTCCTGGTTTTTTTGTTTTGTTTTGTTTTGTTTTGTTTTGTTTTGTTTTGTTTTGTTTTGTTTTGTTTCTTCATGGAAGACCATTAATGACTGCTTCTATTTCCTCAGGACTTATGGGACTATTTAGATGGTTTATCTGATCCTGTTTTAACATTAGTACCTGGTATGTATCTAGAAAGTTGTTCATTTCATCCAGGTTTTCAAACCTTGTTGAGTATAAATTCTTGTAGTAGGATCTGATGATTTTTTGAATTTCTACAGTTTCTGCTGTTATGTCTCCCTTTTCATTTCTGATTTTATTAATTTGTATACTGTCTCTGTGCCCTCTAGTTAATCTGGCTAAGGGTTTATCTATCTTGTTGATTTTTTTTCAAAGAACCATCTCCTTGTTTTGTTGATTCTTTATATAATTCTTTATGTTTCTGTTTGGTTGATTTCAGCCCTTAGCTTGATTATTTCCTACCATCTACTCCTCTAGGGTGTATTTGCTTCTTTTTGTTCTAGAGCTTTCAAGTACACTGTCAAGCTGTTAGTATAAGCTCTCTCCATTCTCTTTTTGGAGGCACTCAGAGCTATGCATTTTCCTCTTAGCACTGCTTTTATTGTGTCCTATAATTTTTGGCATGATGTGTCTTCATTTTCACTAAATTCTAAAAAGTCTTTAATTTCTTTTTTTATTTCTTCCTTGACCAAGCTATCGTTGAGAAGAACATTGTTCAAATTCCATGTGTATATGTGTTTTCCATTGTTTTTGTTTGAGCTTAAAACCAGCCTTAGGCCGTGGTGATCTGATAAGGTACATGGAATAATTTCAATATTTCTGTATCTGTTGAGGCCCATTTTGTGACTAATTATATAGGTAGTTCTGGAGAAGTTTCCAGGAGGTGCTAAGAAGATGTTATATTATTTTGCTTTAAGGTGGAATGTTCTATAAATATTCATTAGATCCATTTGGTCCATAACTTCTGTTAGTTTCACTGTATCTCTGCTTAGTTTCTGATTCCATGATTTGTCCATTTTTGATAGTGGGGTATTGAAGTCTCCAACTATTATTGTGTGGGGTGCAATGTGTGCATTGAACTTTAGTAAAGTTTCTTTTATGAATGTGGGTGACCTTGGGTTCAGAGCATAGAAGTTCAGAATTGAGAATTCATCTTGGTAGACTTTTCCTTTGACCAGTATAAAGTATCCCTTCTTACCTTTTTTGACAACTTTTAGTTGAAAGTCAATTTTCTCCAATAAAAGACCGGCTACTCCAGCTTGTTTCTTCAGACCATTTGCTTGGAAAATTGTTTTCCAACCTTTGTCTCTTAAATAGTGACTGTCTTTGTCACTGAGGTGGGCTTTTGTACTCTGCAAAACGCTGGGTCCTGTTTATGTATCCAGTCTATTAGTCTATGCATTTTTATAGGGGAATTGAGACCATTGATATTAATAGATATTAAGGAAAAGTCATTGTTTCTTACTGTTGTCTTCTTAGTTCAAGGTGAAATTCTGGTTGTGTAGTGATCTTCTATTGGGTTTGTTGAAAGATTACTTTATTGATTTTTATACATTGTGGTTTCCTGCCTTTTGGTTCATATTTTCCACCCATTATCTTTTGCAGAGCTGTCTTTGTGGAAAGATCTTGTGTAAATTTGCTTTTGTCATGAACTGTCATGTTTTCTCCATCTATGACAATTGAATATTTTGCTGGGTATAGTAGTCTGGGCTGGCATTTATGTTCTCTTAGGGTCTATATGATATCTGACCAGGATCTTCTGGCTTTCATAGTCTATGGTGAGAAGTCTGGTATAATTCTGATAGGTCTGCCTTTATTTGTTACTTGACCCTTTTTTCTTACTGATTTTAACATTCTTTCTTTATTTAGTGCATTTGGTGTTTTGATTATTATGTGATGGGAGGAATTTCTGCTCTGGTCCAATCTGTTTGGAGTTCTGTAGGCTTCTTGTATGTTCGTGGGCCTCTCATTCTTTAAGTTAGAGAAGTTTTCATCTATAATTTTGTTGAAGATATTTACTGGGCCTTTAATAGGTAAATCCTTGCTTTCTTCCATACCTATAATCCTTAGCTTTGGTCTTTTCATTGTGTCCTGGATTTCCTGTAAGTTTTGGGTTACAAGCTTTTTTCATTTTGCATTTTCTTTGACTGTTGAGTCAATGTTTTCTATGGAATCTTCAGAATCTGAAATTCTTTCTTCTATCTCTTGTATTCTGTTGTTGATGCTTGCATCTATGACATCTGAATTCTTTCCAATTTTTCTATCATCAGAGATGTCTCATTTTGTGACTTCTTTATTGTTTCTATTTCCAGTTTTTAGATCCTGGATAGTTTTGTTCCATTCCTTCACTTGTTTGTGTTTTCCTGAAATTCTTAAGAAATTTTTGTGTTTCCTCTTTAAGGGCTTCTACCTTTTGAACCATGTTCTCCTGTCTTTATTTTAGGGAATTTTGTGTTTCCTCTTTAAGGGCTTCTGCATGTTGACCCATTTTCTCGCATAATTCTCTTAGGATTTTTGTATTGCCTCTTTAAGGGATTCTACCTGTTGACCCATATTCTCCCATAATTTTTAAGAAATTTTTGTGTTTCCTCTTTAAGGGCTTCTACTTTTTGATATATATTCTCTTGTATTTCTTTAAGTGATTTTTGTGCTTCATCTCTAATGGCTTCTACCTGTTGATTAATGTTCTCCTGTATTTCTTTAAGGGAGTTATTTATGTCCTTCTTGAAGTCCTCTATCAGCAATATGAGATATGATTTTAAATCTAGTTCTTGCATTTCTGATGTGATGGAGTATCCAGGATTTGCTGTTTTGGGAAAACTGGGTGCTGATGGTACTATGTTGCCTTGGTTTCTGTTGGTAATGATCTTGTGTTTGCCTCTGTCCATCTTATTATCTCTGGTGTTAGCTGGTCTTGCTGTCTTTATTTTCTCTATCCTTAAAGCCTGTGTTTCTATAGTCCTGGGATTTCCTTTCTCTCCAATGCCCCGCAAACAGCTGGTTCTCCAGGAAGTATCAGGTGATGGGGTATCCCCTGTGGCAGACTTGGCAAACGTCTAATGCCCTGCAGGTTGCTATTTCTCAAATGTTCTGCTGCTGCCAGATCTTGAGTGCTCTGCTGATGCTGGTTCTCTCAAATGCCCCACTTCTGCCAGTTCGAATGCCCTGCTGGTGCCAGTTCTCAAATGACCTGCTCCTGCCAGTTCTCTAGAGAGTATCAGGAAGTAGGATCCTACCTGTGTCATAAGTGGCCCAGGTCTACCACATCTGAAGGAACAGGGTGGTGGCAGGGGAAGAGGGTAGGGTAAAAGTAAAGGAAGGGGAATGGTAATCTGGGTAGTGAGTCCCAGAGCAGCTCTGAGCCTCTAGGGCTGAGGGGGTAATTCTTACCAAATCCCCTGTTCCTGCCAGTTCTCTAGAAAGTATCAGAAAGTAGGATCCTCCCTGTGTCAGAAGTGGTGAGGGTTTTGTAACACTTTTCAAAATAAATAGTGTTTATACTAGATTTACATTTCGCATCTATAATACACCTGTTGAAATAGCAAGTATATTGAAAGTAGAAGAATTTTTGGTAAACTGACACATTGGAGATACATGCAAATCACTCTGTAACTGTTGTGTTGATTATAATGATTTTCTAACTGACTGGTACTATTTTATCATACATTTTTCATGTTGTAAAAAGCATGAGCAATATAACTGGTGTCTGTTTTAATTTGTTTAATGTTTGGTATTAATGAATTAAAATCTGCTTTTACATGTTTTGACAACTCTATGCAATATGAGGGAACAACTATGCTATAAAAACACCAGGAGTAATGGTAATGTAGACAAAATGAAAGAAATCTCCTCAGTCTCATGTCTGCATGTGTAAACACATTGATAACACATTTAAAGAAGCAAGTTAGTTTGGTATTAACCTCATAAATATGTGGTTGTGTATTAATCATATCACATGTGTACTTCAAGGATGACAATTTCTGTGAAGTTTTTTATATTATAGACATACTTGATAACTGGGGAATATTAAAAGCAGAAATATAAATTTCTGATCATAATTCATCAAACGTAAAGTGGATACTGACCTTTACATGTTGGGAAGCTAGGGGACCATCCAAAGTAGTAGCATTGCACTGAATCTGGTCCGACTCTGTGTCCCAAACGGCAAGAGAATTTCAACAAATCTCCAACTCTATATTTTTCTTTCTTTGGATAAACAATTAACTGTGGGTCTAATATGGGAACACTGCATTCTCTTTCTTAAAAAGTAAGATAATTATAATATACCATTAATCATTGATAAGTAAGTTTATCTTTCTCATATACATTCATAGGGAAAGTTCAATGACCTTCTTCCATATGAAAAAAAGTTGCATATTAGCTTTAATATAGCCTCTAAAGCAATATAAAAGTCTCTGAGATATATAAGAAAGTATAATATATTAATCACAAAACTGATTTAATAAAATCAACTTATTTTTAATGGATCTGATTTATTGCAGGTAAATATTAATATTACAGCAATAACCTCTATTCTAAACACAAATTTTTTTCTCACTTTTGTAATAGTTGTCATACAATATCTAAATATTTTCAGATTAATACAATTGGAAAGCAAAATATATAAAATAATTTCTAATGTATCTAAAGTTAAGAAAATATAATTAGTATATTTTAAAATTAAAAAGAACATAAAAGACATCTAAAACCTTTACATTAAACCATTTGTTATATTTCTAGTTCTAATTAATAATTAACTGTCAATTGTTCTGACTCATATTGAGAATATAAAACATTCTCCAGTATGATAAAATTTTTCTTTAATTTTTAACATTGTTGAATGCTACCAATAAATATAAAAATAAACAAACAATACATTTCTGTCTTAAAATCTCTCTTCTAATATATAAATTAAAAGCCACAATTTTTAATTAGAAACATTCATAAAAGATAATTGCTATTTTCCAAATTGAAGGAATGGTTATAGGATGAATCAGGTGGTGTGGAGTGAGAAAATATTGGAAGAGATGACTAGCATTTGGGACTTTTTGGAGCCAAGACAGAATGTTGTGCAATGGAAACTCCAAGAAATCTTTAGTGTGAGCCTAGAAATGACTCCTAGTAGTGGAATTTAAGGGATCTGAACCAGTCATCTCCTCTCACCAGGCAAAATTTCCAGTAAAGGAATTGGAATGACAAACCAGTCACAAAATCTTCAACCTATTATTTGTCCTACTTGCAAGATGTGGCTGCAGAACTTTTAGAAGAGGCCAACCAATAATTGGTATAGTTTAAGACCAATGCAGTGAGAGAGAGAGAGAGCCATGTTTAACACTACCTTGAGGGCCAGCAAACAGAGGCTTGATGGCTTAGAAACCTACATGACCCTCAACTGAAGAATGCACAAAACTGTGGTATATTTATACAGTGATATATTATGCAAGATGTTAGAGAAATTTCATCATGAAATTTGCAGGCAAATGATGGAACTAGAAAAAAAACATCCTGAGTGAGGCAACCAAACCTGGAAAGACAAAAATGATATGTACTCATAAGTAGTTATTAGAGATTAAGTAAAGGATAATCATGCCGCAGTCCACAAACAAAGGGAGGCTAAGTAAGATGGAAATCACCATAGGAAGGGGCAATAGAATGAGTTTTGTAGGTGAACTGAGGACAGCATGAAAATATGACCCACAGAATCAACTAAGCAGGACTCATAGGTGCTACAGAGACTGGAGCTGAAATCAAAGAGCCTACATAAGTGTGTGCTAGGTCCTAGTCACACAAACAGTTGTTTAGCTTGGGCATTTTGTAGGACTCCTAAAAGTGGGAGTTGGGAAAGTGTTTCTAATTCTTCTGCCTGCTCTTGAGACCATCATCCTACTTGATTGCTTCATCCAGCCTTGAAATGTGGGTTTGTGTCTAGTATTATTGCATCTTGTTATGCCATATTTGGTTGCTATCCATGAGAAGTTTGCTCTTTACTGAAGGGGAAGAGAGGAGCAGTGGAACTGGTGGAGAAAGGAAGGTGGGAACCAGGAGGAGTTGAGGGAAGGGAGCCTGCAGTTGGGATATATTGTAAGAGAAAAAAATAATTAAAAAGGAAAGTAAGCAAAAGTAAGGAAAAGAAAAGTAAAGATATTTGGGTTACTGGAGTTCCTGTTGTAAGATATTTGACTGTTTTTTGCTTTTGTGAGACAGGGATGGAGTGCTCTTTTTATTAGCATACAATGGTAAAGATGAGCAATTGAGGGTTGTAAACACTTTTTTGGTCCAGTGTAGATTCCATGGATAATTGTAATGCATACCTTTTAGTATCCAACTTCATAAACCCTCCCTTTAACATTTTCTGTGCTGCTAGCAGTAAGAATAAATTCATTTACTCTAATCTTAAATTGAGTCTAAGTGTGTGATCTTTTCCAGTAGATTTGAAAGTCACAATATAACCACCCACCTATAACTAATTTTATATTTGTCCTATACCTGTTTGTGCATTTTTTGCTTATTTTGTAAAAATTATCAATTTACCATAATTCTCTGACCTCAGTAGATTTGAATGCCACAATACAATATTCTATAATTATTTCATTTGTTCTATTCCTGCCTATGTGGTTTTGATTCTTTTACACAAATTATTTAATAAATACATCAAGATATACTGATTTAAAGTATAAAAATGTCCCTTAATCTGACCCAGATACTTTATTTATAAAGAGTATGTCAGGCCAGAAATCAAATCATGTCTGTCCTATGAGTGAGTGTGTGTGTGTGTGTGTGTGTGTGTGTGTGTGTGTGAAATATAACACTATCTGATCACATCAGTTTGCATTGCTGTCCCAATCACTCCCTTTCCTCTCTTATGATTCACATTTCTCTGTCAGGCTTGGAGACATTGAAAGTCCATGGGTATTTGTTGGGTAACAGTTTCCTTGAGATTGAAATGCTTCATCCTTCAGGAAATCTCCTTAAGCAGGGAGGTAAACAAGTCAAATTAGTTTCATGAAGTCCCTGAAACTGAGCAGATTCAGTAGACCCCTCCCTTCCAGAGTAAACAAACTAGCTATATTGCTGAGAATTATTCTGATAAGCAAAGCTGCAAGAAAGGATCTCAGGCCACCCTAGATGCAGAAAAGAAAAAGATCATACCAACTTCCCTCCAAAAAGCAAGATCCTAACCACTTCCTGGAAGGTGCTTAGACAGTTGAATCACTTGGAAAAGATGCTATTCAACCTATTGTGCTGCCTAAAAGCTATGTAATATACTCCACTATGTTTTTGTGAGCTGTCAGCCATAAGGGGTGGGCTTTGGTGATATAGTAGTGTTTGAGTCATTTATTCTCCTATAAGAAACCCCTCATCCATATTTCTAAAAGCAACATTGCTAAAACTCTGAAGAGGCAAAAAGCATTAAGAGAGATTCCATCTTGTCCTCTAAACTCTACTTGTCCTGCTGCTATTGATTGATATGACCCCCACTATTGGGCTCTGGGAAAGAGACCAGCTTGCAAAAAGAAGAAAAACTGATCACAGTACCAAGATTAGATATGAAAACATGAATCATTCCCAGGACAAGATTCCCCTTTTTAGATGTGTGGTCTCTCTCTGACTATAACAGGTTGAATGTTAACATTCCTTTACCCATTTACCCAAATGTGTAATGCCAAGGCTTGAAAGCTCCAGCTTGCAATTTTTGCCCTATATAAATCCTAAAACCTAGATCCAAGTGTCACTCTCCACCCTACTCCATCAGGAAGGTTTATAGTCCAAGCTCATGCTTGAATACAGACTCTCATGTGCTTGCATTGGATTTGTGGTTCCTGGTGGTCTCTTTGGCTTACTGCAATCTGGGTATAGCAACTCAAGGTTCATCAAGTTGGAATTTGGAGGTATCTGTACATTTGTCTGCCATGGGCTCCTTATGTGGAGTAAGTAGATGTTTGCATATTTCTCTCCACAGGAAAAATTCTCACATATCAGAATTGTACACAAATAACTTTCTATTATATTTTATTTTATATTTGTAGTGCTAGTACTGACCCTGAAGCAAAGTACTGTATCCTGAAACTAATATCCCTTCCCTTACATTCTATTTTAGTATTGTACTGTAGAAAGGCCTGATTTCATTATCTTGAACTGCTTGTAATCAGAGAAACTAATGATCACAATTTGTTTAGTTTGACTTTTTTTAATATGTAACTCACTTGTTGCTGTTAGTCTGTTTATGAGATGTCTTTATTTAGAGTAAAAGATCTGAGCCCATTTCCAGGTTTAAAACCTACCCAAACTTACCAATCCCTAAATCAGAAACCCCACCAATCCCTGTGCATGAATACCCACCAATCTCTGGGTTTATCTTGAAATCTTGCCATTCCTCACCCTGGAAATGTTCATCCACACACACACAAAAGAATCTTATATGTACATGACTTCTTCTCAGTTTCCTGCTGCATCTTAGACAATCGGAGGCAGCCACCCTCTTACTGTAAGCCTCTTTAGGTCAGGAAAGTGATCTAACCCCACCTCCAGACTACTATAATGTCTATTTCTAGTTCCATGAGAAGCGAATGGCCAAAATTCCTTCCTACAGGGAGGGGGAAGGCCCAAGATGAGCTCAAATCTCACCAATCACTGAGCTTGTTCCAAGATCTGCTAAAAAAAATCCCACCAGTCCCAAGGTGCACTTGAATGCTTGTACCCTCTCCTCCCAGTCCATCAACAAACCCTATATAAATCAACCTCCTGCCAAATCCTTGTTACTTCACTCTGGAGCAAAGATAGCTTTCTCTTGTATCTTCCTAAATGAAGCTCTTGTGTGAGGTTTGTTATTTGCAGTGCTACTTTGTGGTTTCCTTTGGCTCCTTGCTGCCAGGATACCTTTTCCTTCAGAGCTGTCACACTTGCACTTAGAAACTCAGCGCTGTAGTACCTCCATTGAGGAAGCATTTCATTTCAGAGCTACAACACTTAAAATTCCAACATAACCTAGACTGGCCTGGATTTCAAGAATCCCACACTTCTACCTCTCAAGCCATCTTGCCAGGTGTAGACATCCACATTTGAATGGACCCTTGAAGGTACAAACTAAATATCTCAGTGTCTCTTACTAGTTCTTCAAAGAAAAGAATTTTTTTTTGCAATTTTATTACCCTTCATCCTCTGCCCTCACACTCTTCAAGTTTTTTCTTTTATTCTGTTTTTTTTAATTTATTTACTTTATGTATATGAGCACTCTATCTGCAAGTACACCTGCATTCCAAAAGAGGGCATCAGAACTCATTACAGCTGATTGTGAGCCTCCTTCATGTGGTTCTGGGAATTAAACTCGGGACTTCTGGAAAAGCAGCCCATGTTTTTAACTGCTGAGCCATCTCTCTAGCCTCAAGTTTTCATGACCTAGTTTCATACTTCAAGTCATAATGGAGGCCTAGGCTATATAATTAAAAGCTTGAATAATAAAAGAATTGATCTTTAATCAGTGATACATGATATACTCAGGCCATACAAAGGAATCATTAATTTAATGAAATTTTTGGTTTGTTTGCTTTGAGGAAGAGAACTTAGTATACTTTCAAACTTGAAATCTCTTGATCCAGGGTCCTAATTGTGAGAATCATAATCCAGTTCCATAAAAAACTGACAAATTTATTTCTTTTAAAACAGATTATCAGGCCAGAAAGAAGGCTCAGTCAGTGAGCGTGCTTGCCTCTAAGGATGGAGTCCTGAGTTCAATCCCTCAGACGCATATGATGAAAAGAGAGAGCTGACTTTTACAGGTTCTCTGATACCTACATGTTTAATGCAGTATACACACCTTCATAAACACATACATGGATGCATATACACACACAGGGTAAATAAATGCAATGAAATAATAAATGCAAATATCATCAATGGCTTTCAAAATAGTCCTTTTCCTTCAGTTACATTAACTTGTAAGGGAGATTGTAAGAAATTCATTTTTTAATAACACAATGTTCCCTTTTATTTAAAAATATTGCAGAGAAAATAGTACTCACCATAACATAAGGGTATATCAGACCATCCATAATAAGTACATGTTATGGAACCCTTGGTCTGTTTATATGAATTTTCATATCCAACATGGCATTCGTAGTCTAATTTGTCATTGAGTTTAAACCATGTGCTATTATTCTTAGTTACAGCATTCTCAAATACAGGCACATCACATGACTCTAATACAAAATGAAAGAGACAATTTCATTTCTAATGTGTCAATAGTCAATATGAGTAATTCTTGTGGGAAAAAAGTCTTTATAGATTAATATGTGATATAGTAACAAATTAAATACTGTATTGAAGATACCTAAAGAGACCAGCAATAATTTATTTTCTTGAAAGTTATAAAAATGAGATATATTTCTATATAGCATTTATCTCCTTTCTTAAACTTTTATAAAATTTAATAGAAATAATTTCTCCTTTCAATTTTTCATATACTTATTGCGCACTCCAAAAATAGACAAGGGAAAATGTGTATTTTTAGGGAAATATGATAGTATTTTTGTGAATTAACATCATATATTTAGTAGTTCAAATGATTCATAAGATATAGAGAAGTAGGTTAGCTGAACATAAAACAGGTATTATATCAAAGGTTTTTCTCTTTCACAGTAAGAAAACCCAATAAATCCTTGTCTATTATAATTTACCAAAAATAAATGTTACATGGGAATAATTTTAATTGTCTTTTCTATAATTGGATCTTGTAAAATTACAGTAGATAAAAATATTAGATATTATGAAATTAGTGAATATCTTAAATCAACTTATTATTTAAGGTATGTTAAATACTTTTGAAAAATAGTAATGGGTATTTTTCTAATAAATGAACTAATTGTTAAGCCTAGAAAATCTTCATTAATTCGATGTCCTAAAACAAAGGCATGTTTCAAACACCAAAATTTGCTGGTAACTGGAATATTTATTTCTTTCTAATATCAAAATATTTAAAAAGATCTTCTAAGAGGGAGATGTTCTGACATTGACTGTAACTCATAGTTTCAAATACATATTATAAGGTTAACACATATTCAGGAATTTGCAGTTCATTGAAGACTTCTTCACTAGATTTAAAATTATAGGATAATTTAAAACATTGAAAAGGCAAATAAACTGATAATCTACAATGCAGGGATAAGTCCAAATAGAAAAAAAGGTGTGAATTTTTCTTGAAGTTTACAAATGAAAGAATATCAGCCATCTACAAGGACAATAAAGTTAAACTCCGATGCATCATCAGTATAACTGCAATAATATAATAAAGTACTCACTAATGCATGAGGGTTGAGGTGACCATCCATTTTGAAGGCAAGTAATTGATCCTGACGTTTCTCCAGTATTTGTTACGTACCCCGGTTTACAGCTATACCGTGTTTTTCTATTTAGAGCATATGTAAAATCAGATTCAGAGAAAAACCCATTCTCAATTTCTATGTCTGATATTGAACATGTCTCTAAAAGGGTAAAAAGTAAGAAAAAATGAGTATATGCACAGCAGCTTAAGGATTTACAATATTAAAAGATACAAAAGTAGCCAGTGGTCATTTGTACATGAAGACCTGAAATAATTAAAATCATTCACATTACTAGGCCACAAGAAATGAAAATAAACAACAACAAACATTTTAGGTTTTAAGATACATCAACATCACCATAGACTTCTGAGAATTTTTTTTCTAACACAGTAAAATTTAAAGGACTTAGAATACATCCTAAAATATGCTTAAAGTTTTTGTCCAAATGAATCCATAATACTACAGATTGTCAGAACTCTGGACAATATTGTCTCTCTTTCCTTTGTTTGTTTCTTTGTTTCTTTCTTTTCTTTCTTTCTTTCTTCCTTCTTTCATTCATTCATTCTTTCAACTTAAGAATAATTGGATCTGTTAGTAACCTAGAACTCATTTATCCCACTAGGGTTCCTAGAGTTGAACAATCTTAGAAAACATATCCAAAGTTACTACAGACTTCAGTAACAATAATTTCAAGTGTCATTGCAGCTGCATGCCTGAAACAGAATGGTTGTTCAAAGTTTAATGAATATTAGATATAATAATCAGTTTTGTTGTTGTAAAAGAATCTAATAAAGGTATAAAGAATCTAATATATAATAGAGTAATAGACTCAAACAATAAGGAAACCTATTTAGGTGAAAATTCTGAAATGTCACATATTGCAAAACAAAGAACACTAGACTAGAATCCCAGAGTAGCAAGAGATTAATGACAGTCATTTTTGAGGGGGCTTTGTATAAAAGGGAATTTTCCAGAGAATAGCAAATTGAGAAGTAAAAAAGAAAAGAAAATCTGTATTTTACTGAATTTAAGCAACAAAAATTACTTTGCTCAAAAAGATTGGAGTATTGGGCTTGTGGCATAGAAAAGCAAGAACAGAGAAAATATGGAGCAGAACTCTGCATTTCTTAATGGCTATCCTCTAGCTTATCTGTCCAAATGTCAGCACATTCTAGGACATTATGAGACAATCTGATGAAGAAGATTAGAAGAAAAACTATCCCCAAATTTTAGATCAAAGGTTCTCAGAACACAAACAATTCAAGTTATTCACAATGGAAAATAGTAAAGATTCCTTAAATCACCATAATCCTTTAGAAAGACATCCCTCTGAAATGTTTTATTGATATTCTGAACACTCAAGTTTTACCAAAAAAAAAAAAAAAAAAAAAAAGAGCTCGCCAAGCCAATCTAAAATAATTTCAAATGGAAATCAATCAAACTCAGTATTCCTATCCTGAAGTTTTCCAGTTTTCCAATCCCAAGCACTAGCAGTAAGTTTTCAGAGTACTGTTACTTTATTCAATGGATTGGTGGAGGTGAATGAAAATACATTCATTTGTGGTGCCAATTTATTTCCCCAACAAAAATTCCAGAAACTTACTTGATAATGTTCACCCATTATATGCAAGTATCAGTAGGTAAGCTATACACACAAATCTTTGAGATGACAAAAATCTGGCTGCACTCAATATTCACGTGGACAAGGAGCATGGATCCACTTCAGTAACCTGAGACCCTTTAGAATTTAGGCATGGCCCTCCAGTTGAGGGATCAGAACACCCAACCATCTATAAAATTTTAACCCAGGATTGCTCCTGATTAAAGGAAATACAGAGACAATGAGTGGAGCAAAGAGAGAAGGAAAGGCCTTCTAGAAACTACCCCACCTGGATATCTATCCCACATGCAAACACCAAACCCAAATGGTATTGCAGATGCCACGAAGTGCTTGCTGAGAGGAGCCTGATACAACTGTCTCCTGAGAGGCTATGCCAGATCCTGACCAGTATAGATGAGGATGCTCACAGCCAAGCATTGGACTGAGCACAGGGACACCTATGGAGGAATTAGTGGAAAGACTAAAGGTCCTGAAAGGGCCTTATCTGGCATCAATGGGAGAGAGGCCTTTGGTCCTGTGAAGGCTTGATGCCCCAGTGTAGAGGAATGCTAGGGCAGTGAACAAGAGTGGGTAGGTGGGTGGGGGAAGCACGATTATAGAAGCAGAGAAAGGGGGATGGGATAGGGGGTTTGGATAGGGGAAACTGGGAAAGGGGATAACACTTGAAATGTAAAAAAAATCCAATTAAAAAGATATACATTAGACAAAAGCAATAAATAAAAAGAGAGTAGAAATGGGAGTGGGAGTCAGGTGATTTAAAATAACATGGTGAAATTAACTTTACATCTTGATTCTTTAAAAGATCCCTAAATTAATTAACTTTTAAGCAGACAGAGCAAAGGTAGGGAAAATATAGAGAGAGCACAAATTATCATTAACATCAATGATGGGAGTTGTATCGTTATATGTTTTTATATATTTCAAAAAACAATAGGGGAATATTATGTACATTCATGTGAATTAATTTGGCAAGTTAAAATTAATAAAATTAGTATAAACAATAAACTATACTACTCACCCAAGAATAACATAACATGAATATAATTACAACAACTTGAAAACATGGATTAGCTATTTATCCACTGAGGCTGCTGCATACAACAGGATATTGCCACAAGAAACTAAGTAATAAATCCACAGATGTAGTTATTGCTAGAAAAAATTTATGCTTTATCAATTTTCTCAAACTTGATCACAGGAAAGAATTTTTCATACATGAGCAAGCTTATTTTAAAAGTAACATGACAAGGGACCATATCAAGACATGTTTTCAAATTGATGACCTATATATTTTAAATCTATTCTAAGTATTATATAATGTGTTGATTAATAGAAATAGTAGAATTCCCTAACAATAAATTTCTGCAACCTGTATTTTCATTTAACATTTAAATATTTTAAATTTAACTGTTTAGGAAGAAATAAATTTAATATCTAATATTATAAGAAATTGTCTTATATAATGTAATAGTCACTAAAGAAACTATTGGTTTGTTGGTAACTGTACAAAACAATTTCTATATCTAAGACTTGGGGAATCATCAAGGAGCAGAAAGACTTTTAGGGCAAGAAAGCTAAGATACCCACTATGAGTTGTCTTCTATATACAATAGGCAGGAAGCACCCATGAAATAAAAACCTATAGTTGTCTAAGTGAGTTTACTACAATAGCAGTTGACATCCCAATGCACATGGAGAAAATGTCACAATCACTACTACTTGATGAAGAGCAACATGTAGTTAATATTTGCTGAAAAATCTTAAGGAGTGTCAAGGAATCAAAAAAAATGTTGAAGGACAATATAAAACTCAACAAGATCTAAAAAATAGAAATAGAAGAAATAAAGAAAACACAAAGTGGTCTTGTTGGAGAAATTATGTCATTGTTGGCATGGGCTTTAAGTTTCTTATCCTGGCTGCCTAGAAGCCAGTCTTCTACTAGTGGCCTTCAAATGAAGCTGCAAATTCTCAGCTCCTCCTGTACCATGCCTGCCTGAATGCTGCCATGTCCCTGCCTTTATGATAATGGACTGAAGCTTTAACCCTGTAATCCAGCTCCAATAATGCATTGTCCTTATAAGAGGTGCCTCAGTCATGGTGTCACTTCACAGCAGTCAGACCCTTACTAAGTCAATGGCCCAGAAAATAATTTCAACAAAATCATTGAGAATTTTTTTCTTACCTTAAAAAACCAATTGCTTATAAATATACATGAAGTACACTAAACAACAAATAGATGAGACCAAAAGAGAAAGATCAAAATGGTTAGATCTGGAAAATATCATCCTAAGCGAGTTAACCCAATCACAAAAGAATACACATGAAATGCAATCACTGATAAGTGGATATTAATGAGCCCAGAAGCCCTAAATACTCAAGGCACAATTAGCAAGTCAAATGATTCCCAAGAAGAAAGGAGAGGACCCTGGGCCTGAAAAGATTGGATCAAGTTTTGTAGATCCAGAACAGAGAAATGGTGGGGGGGGATGATTGGGGAATAGTTGGGGGTGAGAGGACTTATGGGACGTATTGTGGGGGGGGGGACTGGGAAAGGGGAAAACCTTTGGAATGTAAACAAAGAATATAGAAAATAAAAAACTTTTAAAAAGATAACAATCAAAATACTGAACCTTCAGAACAGAGAAAGAATATTGAAAGCTACAAGAAAAAAAGAACAATTAAGGTGGACATACTGGAATTCCATCTGACTTCTCAAATGAAAAATATAAAGTAAGAAAAGCTTAGACAGATATTATCCAGACTCTATAATATCACAGATGCCTGTCCAGGCTACTATATCCAGCAAAACTTTTAATAACTTGTAGATAGAAAAGACAAGATATTCAATGACAAAGGCAAATTTAAACAATATCTATCTACAAACCCAGACCTCCAGAAGCAACCAGAAGGAAAACTCTAGCCCACAGAGCTTAATTACACCTACAAAACCACAGGTAATAAATACAATCCCATCAGCAAAATCAAAATAAATAAAGCACACACACACACACACACACACACACGCATGCACACTACCACCACCAACAAAATAAAATAATTAAATGAATTAATAATCACTGGCTATTGATATCTCTAAATATCAATAAACTCATTTGTCCAGTAGAAATAAAAGACTAACAGAATGGTTGTGAAAATAAATCCTCTGCTGCATACAAGAACATATCACATCAAAGATAACCACCAAATCAGAGTAAAAGATTTTAAAATAGTTACAAACAAATTGACCTAAGAAGCAAACTGATGTACCCAATCTAACATCTAACAAAATAGACTTCAAAGCAAACTTAATCAAAAGAGATGAGGAAGAACGACTTATTACTCATCAAGGAAAAGAGTCACAAACATTATGTTTTAATTTTTAACATCTATGCCACCAAACAAGGGTACCCAAATTTGTAAAAGAAAGTTAGTAAAACTTAAAGCACACATCAACCCTCAGATATTGATAGTGGAAAACTTAAATATCCCACTCTCACCAGGTGAATGATCATCCAGGGGAATCCTGGAGCAATAATGTTATGTTTCACTCTTCCACAAGGCACCCCAAGCACTGCCTAGTGTTTGACTGTGGGTCCCTGCATCTGTTTCCATATACTTCTGGATAAAGCCTCTCAGATGGCTTTATAAATGTTGTAGCACATTAATAATTGTTATAAATAATAAATAATAAGTGCTGTTATTAATATTAACATGTTAATAATAACATGAATAATGTTATAGAGCAAATAAATGTTATAGAGCAAATGGAACTAAAAGATATCTACAACCATTTCCAACAAACCCAAATATAATATATATTATAATATATAATATAATATATATCCTGCTGTTGAGGATGTGCAGTGAAGGGAATAATCCAGTATTTCTAGTGGGAGGCCAAACTAGTACAATCACTTTGGAAATCAATTTTTCAGTTTCTCAGAAAATTGTGAATAAAAGTATTAGAACTATCCAGCTATATCACTCCTGGGCATATATCAAAAAGATGCCCCACTATACTACAAAAAACACTTGTTCAATTATGTTCATAGCAACATTATTCATAATAGCCAGAAACCAAAAACAATCTAGATGCCCCTCAGCTGAATAATTGATAAAGAAAATGCAGTATTGCTACACAATATAATACTACTCACCTACTAAAAACAATAAAATTATGAAATTTCAAACAATTCTATGGAACTAGAAAATATCATCTTGAGTGTGGTAACCCATCTCTGAGCACATAAGAGACTTGGGATGAAGGAGGTTCTGAGAAACCTATTGAGGTAACATTATCTGAGATTCCTACCAATAGGGGATATGGAGACTGAAGTGACCACCTTTTGTAAAGAGATGGGACTGCCAGTGAAGGGAGGGGGACACCAATCCACCCACAAAATCTTCAACTCTAAATTTGTTCTACCTGTTAGATATGCAAGTATAAAGATGGAGCAGAGTCTGAGGGAATGGACAAGCAATGTCTGTCCAGCTTGAGATGCATGCCATGTGAGGAAGACAACCACTGATACTTTCAAAGATACTCTGCCATACGTGCAAACAGCAGCCTAGCATAAATGCCATCTGAGAGGCTTTATCCAGATTTGCAGGGACCCACAGTTAAACACTAGGCAGTGCTTGGGGTGCTTTGTGGAAGAGTGAAGCATAGTATTGAATGAACTGGAGGGGTCAAGGGCACAACAGGAAGTCCCCCAAGTTGACTAACCTAGGCCCATGGGGACTCACAGATACTGAGCTACCAACTCAAGAGCATGCTAGCCCTGGATCCAGTCACTCTATACATTTGTAGCAGATATGCCACTTAGTTTTCATGACTTATGTCTAATTGTAGAGGAGGCTGTTTCAGTTGCTTGCTATTTGATCCCCTTTCCCTAACTTGACTGCCTGATTTGATCACAATGCTAGAGAATAAACTTGGGCTTTTTGCAACTGTATGTCCCAGAGTATGGTCATACCCAAGGGGGGATCCCTCTTCTCCTTAGAGAGGAGAGTGTAATTTGGGGAAATTTGTAATGCTAGCACTGGAAAGAGAGGAGGGATGAGGGCCTTGATCAGGATTTAAGTGAATTAACTAACTGAAAAACAGGAACTCTCTTCCAGAGTTATCATCTGTCATGATTTAAGCTATATTGCAGATATATAGTAATAAAACTGTGAGGTATTGGCATAAAAACAGAAAACAGACTTGATTATCAATGGAATAAAATTGGAGATCCAGATGTAAATTCATATAATTATGAACATCGGATTTTTATAAGCAATTTAAAATTAAATAATGGAAGAAGGAGAGCATCTTCAACAAATGGTGCTTGTAAGATCAGGTGCTCCACAATCCATTCCCACACCCAGAGACAGCATGACTCCCATGAGGTCCATCATAACCAGGCACACAGGCTCCCACCAGACTGAACACCTGGCCGAACTGGAACCTCTAGAGAGCACAATGGACATTGGACCTATTCACCCTGCTGGAGACACATCTTCCTTCTAGTCTACAACCCTGCCCATGGCAGACTGGGAATTCTAGGCCCCTCCTCCCACACCCCTAATAAGCAGCGTGACTCTCAGGAAGTCTGCCATAACAGAGATTTGCCATATCAGGATGACAGGAAGCCTGTTGTAACTAGTCACACAGGAGGCCCCCTTACCAGAGAAAGCATTCTTTGCTTCCCAGAAGACCTGCTCTAATCCAGCTCACAGATCTACACCTTTATACAAGGAGGGGCAGGCTCTGGGCATAGACAGCAAGGCCAGTTAACACCAGAGATAGCCATATGGTAATAGGCAAGCACAAGAATATAAGCACATGGCACCATCAGAACCCAGTTCTCTCACCACAGCAAGCCCTGGATACACTAAAAAACCTGCAAAGCAAGATTCTGACCTAAAATCCCATCTCATGAACATAATAGAGGACTTTAAGAAGGATGTAAGCAACTCTCTTAAAGCATTACAAGAGGACACAGGTAAACAGGTAGAAGCTCTGAAAGAGGAAATACATAAACCCCTCAAAGAAATACAAGGAAAAAAATCAATCAGGTGAAGAAATTAGATAAAACAATACTGAATGTACAAATGGAAATAAAAACAATAAAGAAATCACAAATGGAGGCAACCCTGGAAATGGAAAATCTAGAAAAGAGACCAGAAGTTACAAATGCAAGCATCACCAACAGAATACAAGAGATAGAAGAGAAAACTCATGTGTAGAAGATACCATAGAAGATCTTGAGAGAACAGTCTAAGGAAATAAAAAGTGCTAAAAGGTCCTAACCCAAAACATCCAGGAAAATTGGGATATAATAAAAAAGAACAAACCAAAGAATAACAGGAATAAAATAGAGTGAAGATTCCCAACTCAAAGGGCCAGAAAACATCTTAAACAAAATCATAGAAGAAAAGTTCTCGAGAAGTTGCATGCAGAGCAGCAGTGGGCGGGGGGGGGGGGCAGCCAGGTGTGGGCTCTGTGCCCTGAAGGCAGACCCCGCACTCCCTGCAACTTCTGCCATCTTCCCAGCTGTTTCGAATCAGCAGGCAGAACTAGCAGGCAGAACCAGGTACCCGAGATATTCCGAGTTTAAGACCTCTGGGGACTCAGGCCTTGAACAAGAGCCACTTGCAGCCATTCCGGGGGAAGGGGGCCAGCCAGGCATGGGCTCTGTGCCCTGAAGGCAGACCCCACACTCCCTGCAGCCTCCACCATCTTCCCAGCTGTTTCGAACCAGCAGGCAGAACCAGCAGGCAGAACCAGGCAGAACCAGTAGGAGGAACCAGGTACCTGAGATATCCCAAGTTTAAGACATCTGGGGACTCAGGCCACCTGTCAGCAATCTGTGAGCAGGAGCCCTGCAGGGCAGCGGTTCAGGTGGGGAAATAGCCATAAGAGCCCACAGGAGGTTCAAGTACCAGCTAGTAACTACAGGACCAACTAACAGAGATGACCAGATAGCAAAAGGCAAATGTAAGATCATCACTAACAGAAATCAAGGCAATATGACAGCATCTGAACCCAGTTCCCTGACAGCAATAAGTCTCAGATATCCCAACACACAAGAAAAACAAGACTCAGATCTAAAATCACTGGTCAGGATGCTGATAGAGGAACACTTAGATAAATCTCTTAAAGTAATACAGGAGAAAATGGATCGAAAGCTAGAAGCCCTTACAAGGCAAACACAAAAATCACTTAAAGAAATTCAGGAGAATATGGATCAAAAAATGGATGCCAATAAGAAGGAAACACAAAGATCACTTAAAGAAAAACAAGAGTACATGGGTCAACAAGTACAAGTCATGAAAGAGGAAACGCAAAAATCCCATAAAGAATTATATGAAAACACAAACAAGCAAGTGAAAGATCTGAGCAAAACCATTCAGAATCTAAAAACAGAAGTAGAAACAACTAAGAAATCGCAAAGGGAGACAACATTGGCGATAGAAAACCTTGGGAAGAAATCAGGAGTCATAGATGCAAATATCAACAATAGAATACAAGAGATAGAAGGCAGAATCTCAGATGCTGAATATACCATAGGAACCATGGATTCAACATTTAAAGAAAATACAAAATGCAAAAAGCTGGTAACCCAAAACATTCAGGAAATGCAAGACACAATGAGAAGACCAAACCTAAGGATTATAGGTATAGATGAGAGTGAAGATCTACAACTTAAAGTGCCAGCAAATATCGTCTACAAAATTATGGAAGAAAACTTCCCCAACCTAAACAGAGAGATGCCCATGAATATACAAGAAGCCTACAGAACCCTAAACAGACTTGACCAGAACAGAAATACCTCCCATCACATAATAATCAAACCCCAAATGTACTAAACAAAGAAAGAATATTAAAGGCAGTAAGAGAAAAAGGCCAAGTAACATATAAAGGAAGACCTATCAGGATTATACCAGACTTCTCACCAGAGACCATGAAAGCTAGAAGATCCTGGGCAGATCTCATGCAGACTCTAAGAGAACACAAACTTCAGTCAAAACTACTATACCCAGCAAAGCTCTCAATCGCCATAGATGGGGAAACCAAAGGATTCCATGACAAAACCAAATTTGCACAATATCTATCCACAAACCCAGCCCTATAAAGGATAATAGGGGGAAAACACCAACACAAGGGGGGAAACTACACCCCAGAAGAAGCAAGATAGAAACCCCCTCTCATCAAACCCAAAAAAAGAGAACCACTCAAATATAAAAAATAACGCCCAAAATGTCAGGAAGTAATAATTACTATTTCTTAATATCTCTTAACATCAATGGACTCAATTCCCCCAATAAAAAGACACAAACTAACAGACTGGATACGGAAACAGGACCCTACATGTTGCTGCATACAAGAAACACATCTTAGTATCAAAGACAAACACTACCTTAGAGTAAAAGGCTGGAAGACAATTTTACAAGCAAATGGTCTCAGGAAACAAGCCAGAGTAGCCATTCTCATATCAGATAAAATTGACTTTCAACGTAAAGTCATCAAAAGAGACACAGAAGGTGACTTTTTGCTGGTGAAAGGGAAAATCCACCAAGAAGAATTCTCAATACTGAACATATATGCTCCAAATGTAAGGGCGCCCTCATTCGTAAAAGAAACTTTACTAAAGCTTAAAGCACACATTGCACCTAACACAATAATTGTGGGTGACTTCAACACTCCACTCTCCTAACTGGACCAATCAGGAAACCAGAAACTAACAGGGACACACTGAAACTAATTGAAACTTTGGACCAAATGGATTTGACAGATTATATATATATAAAACATTTCATCCTAAAGCAAAAGAATATACCTTTTTCTCGGCACCACATATATATATATATATATATATATATATATATATATATATATAACATTTCATCCTAAAGCAAAAGAATATACCTTTGTCTCGGCACCACATGGTACCCTCTCCAAAATCGATCATATAATTGGTCACAAGACAGACCTCAGCAAATACAAGAAGACCAAACTAATCCCATGCCTCTTATCAGATGACTATGGAGTAAAAGTGGTGTTCAATAGCAAGAAGAACAACAGAAAGCCCACATACACATGGAAACTGAACAATACTCTACTCAATGATACCTTGGTCAAGGAAGAAACAAAGAAAGAAATCAAAGACTTTTTAGAATTCAATGAAAATGAAGTTATGACCTACCCAAATCTATGGGACACAATGAAAGCAGAGCTAAGAGGAAAACTCATAGCCCTAAGTGCTTCCAAAAAGAAACTGGAGAGAGCATACACTAGCAGCTTAAAAGCACACCTGAAGGCCCTGGAACAAAAAGAAGCTAATTCACCCAGAAGGAGTAGAAGACAGGAAATCATCAAACTAAGGGCTGAAATCAATCAAGTAGAAACAAAGAGAACCATACAAAGAATCAACAAAACCAGGAGCTGGTTCTTTGAGAAAATCAACAAGATAGATAAACCCTTAGCTAGACTAACCAAAAGGCACAGAGACAGTATCCAAATTAACAAAATTAGAAATGAAAAGGGGGATATAACAACACAAACTGAGGGAATTCAAAAAAATCATCAGATCCTACTATAAAAGTCTATACTCAATACAACTGGAAAATCTGGAGGAAATGGACAATTTCCTAGACAGATACCAAATACCAAAATTAAATCAGGATCAATTAGATCAGCTAAACAGTTCCATAACCCATAGAGAAATAGAAGGGGTTATAGAAAGCCTCCCAACCAAAAAAATTATGGGAACAGATGGTTTCAGTGCAGAATTCTATCAGCCCTTCAAAGAAGACCTAACACCAATACTCTTCAAAATATTCCACAAAATAGAAACAGAAGGAACACTGCCCAACTCATTCTAGGAAGCCACAATTATGCTGATACCAAAAGCACACAAAGATCCTACAAAGAAAGAGAACTACAGGTCAATTTTCCTTATGAATACCGATGTAAAACACTAAATAAAATTCTTGCCAACTGAATCCAAGAGCACATCAAAACGATCATTCACCATGATCAAGTAGGTTTCATCCCAGGGATGCAGGGATGGTTCAATATATGAAAATCCATCATTGTAATCTACTACATAAACAAACTTAAAAAAAACTGCATGGTCATCTCATTAGATGCTGAAAAAGCATTTGACAAAATTAAGCATCCTTTCATGCTAAAAGTCCTGGAAAAAACAGGAATTTAAGGCCTATACCTAAATATTGTAAAAGCAATATACAGCAAACCAGTAGCCAACATCAAAATAAATGGGGAGAAACTTGAAGCAATCCCACAAAAATCAGGGACTAGACAAGGTTGCCCTCTCTCTCCATATCTTTTCAATATAGTACTTGAAATTCTAGCGAGAGAAATTAGACAACATAAGGAAGTCAAAGGAATGCAAATTGGAAAGGAAGAAGTAAAACTATCACTTTTTGCAGATGATATGATAGTTTACTTAAGCGATCCAAAATACTCCACCAGAGAAATTCTACAGCTGATTAACAACTTTAGCAAAGTGGCTGGTTATAAAATCAACTCAAGCAAATCAGTAGTCTTCTTGTACTCAAAGGACAAGCAGGGTGAGAAAGAAATTAGGGAAATAGCACCCTTCACAATAGCCATAAACAATATAAAGTATCTTGGCGTGACTTTAACCAAACAAGTGAAAGATCTGTATGACAGGAACTTCAAGTACTTGAAGAAAGAAATCGAAGAAGACCTCAGGAGATGGAAAAATATTCCATGCTCTTGGAATGGCATGATCAATATAGTAAAAATGGCCATCTTGTCAAAAGCAATCTACAGATTCAAAGCAATCCCCATCAAAAGCCTAACTCAGTTCTTCATAGAGTTAGAAAAAACAATTCTCAAATTCATCTGGAGTAACAAAAAACCCAGGATACCTAAAACTATTCTCAACAATAAAACGACTTCTTGGGAAAACAATAGCCCTGACCTCAAGCAGTACTACAGAGCAATTGTGCTAAAAACTGGATGGAATTGGTACAACGACAGACAAGTAGATCAATGGAATAGAATTGAAGACCCAGAAATGAACCCACAGACTTATGGTCACCTGATCTTTGATAAAGGAGCTACAACCATCCAGTGGATAAAAGATAGCCTTTTCAACAAATGGTGCTGGTTCAACTGAAGGTCAACATGCAGAAGAATGCAAATTGACCCACACTTATCTCCTTGTACCAAGATCAACTCCAAGTGGATCAAGGACCTCTACATAAAACCAGACAAGTAGAGAGCCAGAATGTTTCACCATTACAAGATGGCGCTGGTTTCCGGCCCTAATCCTGGCAAACAACTTGGTACAGGCATGCTAATGAGCATGCTAACTCAGCAGTTTCTTATCTGGCCCTATGTTAATGGGGGATTCCTCTTGTAGCCTATCCTGTGGCAAGAGTCAGGCACAAAGACCTAGGCAGCAACTGCTCAGAGATATAAGGCAGCCCATCCTTTTTCTCGGGGCTCCCCATTTTCTCATCATCAAGGGATTCCTGAATAAAGTGCTGTTAAGAAGGATCCTCAGTGTTGCATCATTTCTTGCTGGACAAGTATGGTCGTAACACAGACACACTGAAACTTATAGAAAAGAAACTGGGGAAGACCCTGGAGGACATGGGCACAGGGGGAAAGTTCCTGAACAGAACACCAATAGCTTATGCTCTAAGATCAAGAATTGACAAATGGGACCTCATAAAATTACAAAGTTTCTGTAAGGCAAAGGACACTGTCAGAAGGACAAAACAGCAATCAACAAATTAGGAAAAAATCTTCACCAACCCCACATCTGAAAGAGGGCTAATATCCAATATATACAAAGAACTCAAGAAGTTAGACCCCAAAGAACCAAATAACCCTATCAAAAAATGGGGTACAGAGCTATACAAAGAATTTTCACCAGAAGAAATTTGGAACGCTGACAACCACCTTAAGAGATGTTCAACATCATTAGTCATCAGGGAAATGCAAATCAAAACAACCCTGAGATTCCACCTCACACCAGTCAGAATGGCTAAGATTAAAAACTCAACAGACAACAGGTGCTGTCGAGGATGTGGAGAAAAAGGAACACTCTTACACTGTTGGTGGGATTGCAAGGTGGTACAAGCCCTCTGAAAATCAGTCTGGCGGTTCCTCAGAAAATTGGGCATGACACTTCCAGAGGACCCTGTCATACCACTCCTGGACATATACCCAGAGGATTCCCCTGCATACAATAAAGACACATGCTCCACTATGTTCATAGCAGCCTTATTTATAATAGCCCGAAGTTGGAAGGAGCCCAGATGTCCCTCAAAGGAGGAATGGATACAGAAAATGTGGTATATTTATACAATGGAATACTACTCACCAATTAAAAATAATGAATTCATGCAATTTGTAGGCAAATGGTTAGATCTGAAAAATATCATCCTAAGTGAGTTAACCCAATCACAAAAGAATACACATGAAATGCAATCACTGATAAGTGGATATTAATGAGCCCAAAAGCTCTGAATACTCAAGGCACAATTAGCAAATTAAAAGATTCCCAAGAAAAAGGAAGGAAAGGACCCTGGACCTGAAACAACTGAATCCAGTTTTGTAGGAGGGTATCAGAACAGAGAAATGGTGGGGGTGATTGGGGAATGGGGGTAGGGAAGAGGACTTATGGGACATATGGTGAGGGGGGGACTGGGAAAGGGGAAAGCCTTTGGAATGTAAACGAAAAATATAGAAAATAAAAAAAATTAACACTTAAAAAAAAAGTTCCCTAACTGAAAGAAAGAGATGCTTATAAACACACAAGAAGTGTAAACAACACCAAATTGCTTAGACTTTGGTGAGTAAAGAAATTTCTCCCATCACATAATAATCAAAACACTAAATACACAAAACAAAGAACAAATATTAAAAAGCAGTAAGTTGAAAATACCAAGTAACATGTAAAGGGAGACCTATCAGAATTACACTAGACTTCTCAAAAGAGAATTTAAAAGCCGGAAGACCTTGGACAGATGTCATACAGGCCCTAAGAATGCAAATGCCTGCTCAGGCTACTATAACCAGCAAAAATCTCAATCATGATGATGGAAGCAGCATGATATTCCATGACAAAATCATATTTAAACAATAATTCTCCACTAATCCATCCCTACAAAGGATACTAGAAGTAAAACTCCAACACAAGGCAAGTACCTACACCAAAGAAAAAACAAGATATTAATCACTCCCATCAAACCAAAAGTAGAGAATCATGCAAACATAATATCATCTCTAACAAAAAAAATTAACAGGAACCAAAAATCATTGTTATTTAATATCTCTCAGCATCAATGGATTCAGTTCCTCAATCAAAAGACATGGGCTAACAGGCTTGACACATAAACAGGACCCTGCATTTTGATGCATACAGAAAACATACCCCAGTGACAAAGACAGCCACTACATCATAGTAAAAAGCTGGGAAAAAATTTCCAAGCAAATTGTCCCAAGGAGCAAGCTGGAGTAGCCATTCTAATATCCAATAAAATAGACTTTCAACAAAAAGTTATCAAAGAGATGGGGAAGGTGTCTTTATATACAGAAAAAGAAAAAAAACCTCTAAGTAGAACTCTCAATTTTGAACATCTATGACCCAAATGCCAGAGCACCCACATTTGTAACAGAAACATTGCCAATGTCCAAAACACACATTGAAACTGACATACTAATAATGGGACTTCTAAATAACACACTTACAATGGACATATCATTGAATCAGAAATAAACAAAGACACAGTGAAACTAACAGAAGTTATGAACCAAAAAGATTTAACAAATATCAACAAATCATTTCATCCTTGAAGAAATAAAACCAAGAGCTTGTTCTTGGACAAAATCAAAAGATAGATAATCCCTCAGCCACACTAAATAAGGTGCACCAGGACTATCCAAATTAACCAAATCAGGAATGAAAAGGGAGACAAAACAACATAAACTGAGGAAATAAAAAATATCATCAGCTCCTACAAAAAAGCCTATATTTAATGAAACCTAAAATGTAGGTGAAGTGGTTGATTTTTCCATATAGATAGCTAATACCAAAGTTAAATTAGTATCAAATAAACTATCTCAATAGTCTCATAATTGCTAAGGAAATAGAAGTCTTTGAAAATCCCCCAACAACAACAACAAAATATTCCAGGGTCAGATGGTTTTAGTGCAGAATTTTACCATACCTTTAAAGATGACCTACTACCAATACCTTTCAAACTATTCCACAAAATAGAAACAGAAAGAACACTGCTTAATTTGACCTATAAATCATATTTTTGCTGATGCCTAAACCACACAAGCAATCTACAGATTCAATGTAATCCCCATTAAAAGTTTAACTCAATTTTTTCAGAGATAGAAAGAGCAATTGTCAACTTAATATGGAATAACTGAAAACCCAGAATATGGAGAACTATTCTCAAGAGTAAAAGAACTTCTGCGGTCACCATCCCTGACCACATGCTGTACTACAGAACAATAGTGTTAAAAACCACATGGTATTGGTAAAGAGACAGACAAATCGATCAATGGAATAGAACTGAAGACCCAGAAATAAACCCACACCTATGGTCTCTTGATCTTTGGAAAGGAAGATAAAACCATGAAGTGGAAAAAAAGAAAGCACTTTCAACAAATATGCTGATTTAACTGGCTGTGTGTGTGTAGAAGAATGAAAATTGATCAATTTCCATCACCTTCCACAAAGCTCAAATCCAAGTGGATCAAGGACCTCCACATAAAAGCAGATATGATGGCTCTAATAGAGGAGGAAGGGTGAAATAGCATCAAAAAAACATTGGCACAAGGGAAAATTTCCTGAACAGAACACCAATGGTTCAGACTCTAAGATCAGCAATTGACCAATGGGACATCATTAAATGGACAAGTTTCTGTAGGGCAAAGGACATTGTCAATAGGACATTTCACCTTAAAACAAAAGACTACATCTTCTTTTCATCACCTTGTTGTACATTCTCCAAAAAATATGATCATATAAGTGGTCACAAAGCAAGCCTCAACTGATAGAAGAAGATTGAATTAATACCATGCATCTGATCAGATCACCATGGCCTAAGGTTGGTCTTCAATAACAGCAAAAACAGCAGAAAGCCCACATACATGTGGATACTGAGCAACTCTCTTCTCAATGATAGCTTGGTAAGGGAAGAAAGACAGAAAGAAATTAAAGACTTTCTGGAATTTAATGAAAAGTTTGAAATATTATACCCACACTTTTGGGAAACAATGAAAGCAGTACTAAGAGGAAAATTCATAGCATTAAGTGCCATGGTAAGGAAACTAGAGAGAGCTTACACTAGTAACTTAAGAGCACACTTGAGAGCTCTACAAAAGTAAATAAATAAATAAATAAATAAACAAACAAACAAGAAGCAAACTCACCCAAGAGGAGTAGACTGCAGGAAATAGACTCAGGGTTGAAAGCAACCAAATAGAAACAAAGAGTACAATGACTGCCCACCACACAAAAACCAATCAGCTGGAAGAGTCAGATGCAGATATTTGTAAGTAACCAGTGGATAGAAGCTGCTGACCCCTGTGATTGAATTAGAGAAAATCTGGAAGAAGCTGAGGAGGAGGGTAATCCTGTAGAAGGACCAGAGGTCTCAATTAACCTGGACCCCAGAGATCTCTCAGATATTGAATCACCAACCAGGCAGCAAACACGAGCTGACATGAGGCCACCTAAACACATAAACACATAAACAGTTGAGGACTGATGGGTCTGGGTTTAGAGAAGATGAATTTAACCTTGAAAAGACTAGGGGCCCCAGAGAGTTTAGAGGTCTGGGGGTATGGGTTCAAGGGATAGAGACATCCTTGTGTAGATGCAGGGCAGGGTGGAGAGCAGGTATGGAATATGGAACAGTCAGAGGGTAGACCAATAAAAATCTGGAGTGTGAAAAATAAATAAATAAATAAATAAATAAATAAATAAATTGAAATACAGACAAAAAAGGAAGAAAATATCCTGAGTGAGGTAACCCATATCCGAAAGGACATCCATGGTATATACTCACTGATAAGTGGTTAGATACCCACAATACAATTCACAGACCATTTGAAGCTTAAGAAAAAAAAGATCAAAGTTTCAACATGTGTATGCTTCAATCATATATAGAAGGGGGAACAAATTAATCATGGGAGGTAGAGGGAGAGGGTGACCTGAGAAGTAGAGAGAAAAATGAGGGAAAATGTATGTGTGCATGGAGGGGGGGTCAGATATGGGAAGACCCAAAAAAGAAGTCCAGAGGGTCAGGAGAATGAATAAAAATGTGTAGCAATGGGAATAGGGAAAGTGGGGTCACTAGAATTTCACAGATGCCAGGGAAGGGAGAGGTTCTCAGGATCCAATGGTGATGACATTACATAAGATACTCAACAAAGGGTAGAGAGAAACACCTCCAATTGATAGACATGGCCCCATTTGAGGGATGGGGCAACCCACATATCTCAAAAATTTTAACCCAGAATTGTTCTGTCTAAAAAAAAAATGCATAGTGAAAAAATGGAGCAGAAACTGAAGGAAAGGCCATTCAGAGACTGCCCCATGTTGAGATCCCAGTCACCTACAGTCACCAAACTCCTACACTGTTACTGATACCAAGATGTGCTTGCACACACCTGGTATGGCTGTCTTCTGAGAGGAACTGGCAGAAACTGACTAAGACAGATGCAGATAGTCACAGACAACCATTGGACTGAGCCTGTGGACCCCAACAGAAAAGTTAGGGGGAAGACTGAAGGAAATGAAGGGTTTGAAACTTGAGTGGAAGAATTGAAGTATCAACTAACTGGAACCCCCTCAGGGACTAAACCACCAATGAAAAAGTTATACATAGGCTTCTTCATTCTAGTGCTACATATGTAGCAGAGGACTGCTTTATCTGGCATCAGTGGGAGGTGAGACAGTCCTATAGAAGTTTGATGCCCCAGAGAAGGTTGATGCTAGAGGAGTGAGGCAGGAATAAGTAGATGGCTGGGTGGATGGATGAGCAGCCTTTTAGAGGCAAAAGGGAGGGGCATGGGAAGGGGGTTAGTGGAGGGGAGACCAGGAAGGGAGACAACATTTGAAATATAAATAAAATAATTAATAAAAAACCTACCCCCACAAAAAACCAAATGATGCTTATCTAAGTGTATGTCTTCATGTAGAATAATACAAATAAATCTGTGATTACCATCCTGCACAAAACTCAAGACCATTGGATCAAAGACACTAACATAAAACCAGACCCAACAGAACAGAACACACCAGAACAGAAAGTAAGGAATAGCCATAAACACAATGGCACTAGACAATACTTCCTAAACAAAACACTTATATTGAAGACACTAAGAGCAATAGTTAATAAATGGGACCTCATAAAACTGAAAAGCTTCTGTGAGGCAAAGGATACCATCTATAGGAAACAAACAAACAAACAAACAAACAAAAAAGAAGAGCCTACAGAATGTGAAATGCTTTTCACCCACTCAACATCTGAAGGGCTAGTATCCAGGACTTCTTTTTTTTATTTTCTATATTCTTTGTTTACATTCAAAAGGCTTTCCCCTTTCCCAGTTACCCCCTCACCATGTGTCCCATAAGTCCTATTTCCCTCTCCCCGCCTCCCCCCGCCCATTCCCCAATCACCCTCCAACCATTTCTCTGTTCTGGTACACTCCTGCAAAACTGCCGGGTAGTGGTGGCTCACGCTGGTAGGATTTGCTGAAGGAGGCAGAGGCAGGAGGATCACGAGTTCAAGGCCAGCCTGGGTATCCAGGACTTCTAACACCAGGAGAAGGAGCTGTCTCTGACTCTGTTGTTTGCCTTTGGATTCAATTATCTTAATTAGATTGCCTTGTTGAGCTTCAAAAGAATATGTGTCCAGTCATACTAAAATTTAATATGACAAGGTGGGTTGATATCTGTAGTGCTTTGAATATTCTTGGTCCATGGGCAGTATTAGGTGGTGTGGCCTTGTTGGAGACAATGTTTCACTATAGGGGTGAGCTTTGATTTCCTATACTCAACCTCTGCCCAGTGTGGAAATATAGTCTCCTACTGACTGCCTTCAGATCAAGATATACAACATTTGGTTTCATTAGCACCAATTCTTCCTGTATGCTGCCATGCTTCTCAAGATGATAGTAATGAACTGAATCTCTGAAACTACAAGCCATCTTCAATTAAATTTTGTTTTTTATAAAATTTGTGTTGGTCATGGTGTTTCTTATTACATCAATAAAACCCTAACTAATATAGAAGTTAATACCAGGGGAAGTGGGGAATTGCTGTAATAGGGCTGGCCACATTTTTCCTTAAAGGAATGTAGATTTGGGGACTTTGGAAAGCAATAGGTTCCTTTAAGTGGGGCTTAATGGGCCATATCAATAGAAGCATTAAAGACAGTGGTGCTGGGAGTGAATTAAACCATGGAGGGCTGGTTCTAGATGTTTCAGAGAAGAATTTTTGTATGCTTCCTAGAAACTGTTCTTATGATATTTTAATGAAGAATATGGCTGCTTTTTTATTTATTTTAATTTTATTTCCTATATTCTTTGTTTACATTCCAAAGGCTTTCCGGTTTTCCAGTTCCCCGTCACCATGTGTCCCACAAGTCCTCCCTCTGCACCTCCCCCTTCCTCCCACCCTGCGTACTCCCCAATAACCCCCTAACCTTTTCTCTGTTCTGGTTCTCTCCTGCAAAACTGGATACTCTAAGTATTCAGAGCTTCTGGGCTCATTAATATCCAGTTATCAGTGATTGCATTTCATGTGTATTCTTTTGTGATTGGATTAACTCACTTAGGATGATATTTTCCAGATCCAATCATTTGTCTATGGCTGCTTTTTTTAACCTTATCTGAGCCCAAGATGAAGAGATTCAAATTAATTGCATTTATAAAGGAATTCTCAAATCAACCAAGCTAAGACTTTGTCCTGTGGTTCACTCTTATGAGGAGCATTTTGATCAACTTAAGCATAACAGCTTAGCATAACAAACTTAGGAGAGAAAAACACAAAATGCATGGTTTAAGTACTAACAGAGCTATATCTTCTGTTCAAAAATAGTCAATGGAATTAAGGGAGTGGTGACGTTGGGGCAGCATTCCATCCAACTAAATTTTGTTTATGTGTTTGCAATTGAACAAGGGATAGTTATATCATGTTAAGCATTACTATTACATGGTTATTTATTTCATTTAGACTTCTAATCTGAACTGAACTACAACATAGATATGGAGGTCACACCTATGTTCCAGATGTTGAGGCATTTCATTTGAATCTTGACATGGTATGACACATGATTTTGATTAAGATATTGAGGCATTGTGGCCATGAAAAGCTTAAATCCAGGCATGGTGGTATATCTTTAATCTCAGGAGACAGAAAAAAAAAACAGTTCAAGGTCAGTTGACAGCGCAGTTTCTAGGACAATCAAGCCTAGGTAGTGAATAATAGAACAAGGGGCACAGGTTCCAACTCTGGAAAACACAGGACTGAAGTAGTCATGCATCAAAGTTGGGGCTTGGCACCATGAAGGTAGCCTGTGAGTGGTTATTTGTGAAACCTAGTTGCTGGAAAAGACTCCAGTGAATTTGAAATGCCATTACCATGGCATAATCACCAAGAAGAGTAGCCAGAGTGAAGTGGAGTCAAACAGAGCCTATGGTGCTGCAGAGGACAGAAGTAGAGAAATGATCACACCCTTTGGAGCAGTCCAGAAGATCAAGTCTACATCCCAGACACTGTAACAAAGAAACTGTAAAGTTGAAAGAAATTGTCTTGGATACTCCAAGGCATTAGAGGTGTCAGATCTGTGGGATACCTGGTGAATAAAGCTGCTAAATTTTCCTCACCAGAGAGTGTAAACAGCCCAAAAGAAAGAATGAGTTGCAGTCCTTGTTATATGTTGGAGCATCTTCTGGGTATATACCCAGAAGTGGTATAGCTGGGTGGTATAGTAGTCCTCAGGTAATACTATGTTCAGTTTTTCTAGGAACCAAAAACTGATTTCCACAGTGGGTATACCAGCTCACAACCACACCAGCAATGGAGAAGTGTTCTCTTTCTCCACATCCTCACCAGATTCTGCTGTCACCTGAGTTTTTTATCTTAGCCATTCTTACTGGTGTGGGGTGGAATCTCAGGCTCGTTTTGACTTGCTTTTCCCTGATGAAAATGTTGAATATTGAATATTTCTTTAGGTGCTTCTCAGCCATTCAATATTCCTCAGTTGAAAATTCTTTGTTTAGCTATGTACCCCATTTGTTTAATATGATTACTTAGCTCTGCAGAGCCTAACTTCATGAGTTTTCGTATATAAGGCATATTTTCTGTCTATTGGATATAGGATTGGTAAAGATCTTTTCTCAATCTATGTGTGGAAGGAGATCAGGGGGAGCAGGGGCAGGAGGAGATGTACAGAGGGTCAGGAAATTGAACAGAGGTGAGTAGCAATGGGGAACTGGGGATAGTCACCAGAAAGTCCCAGATGTCAGAAATCAAAAGGCTCCCAGTAACCAACAGGGATGACAGCTGAAATACCCAATAAAGGGATCTACAACCTGAAAAGATCACATCCAAAGGCTAGGCACCTGGTTGAGGGATGAGGCTACCTACCCTTTTCAAAAATTTTAACCCAGAATTGCTCCTGTCTAAAGGAAATACAGGGAAAAAATGTGGAGCAGAGACTGAAGAAAAGACCATCCAGAGACTTTCCAACCTAGGGATCTATCCCATATGCAGCCGCCAAACCCAGACATTATTGTGTACACCAAGTTGTGCTTGCTGACAGAATCCTGATATAGTTGTCTCCTGAGAGTCTCTGCCAAAGCCTGACTAATACAGATGCGGATGCTTGCATTCAACCATCAGCCTGAGCACAGGGGCCCCAATGAAGGAGTTAAGGGAAGAACTGAAAGAGCTGAAGGGGTTTGCAACTCCATAGGAAGAACAAGAATATCATCCAACAAGACCCCACACACACACACACCAAAGATCCCAGGGAGTAAACCACCAACCAAATAATACATATGGAGGGACCCATGGCTACAGCTGTACATGTAGCAGAGGATGGCCTTATCTGTCATAAATAGGATGGAATGTCCCTGGTCCTGTGAAGGCTCAATGTGAAGGGAATACTAGGGCTATGAGGCAAGAGAGGGGAGTTATTCTCATTGAAGCAGGGGGCAGGAAGGGAAAGGGGTTTGAAGAGGGGAAAGAGGGAAGGGGACCAACATTTGAAATTAAATTAATACAATAATCAATATAATATTTAAAAATAACAAAGAAGAGATTGAATGGATCTAAGAAGAGACTTTGAACTTTAGATTTTTAAACATTGTTGAGATTGTGATAGACTATTGGGAATTTTGAAGTTGGACTAAATGTATCTGCATTATGATATGGCTAAGCATATTCCTCATAGACTCACTCATGTGTTTGAACAAGCATGTGAGTGCCAGGAAGTGGTATATGGTGTTTTGAATATTCTTGGACCATGGAAAGTGGTATTATTGAGGCGTGTGGCCTTGTTGTAGGAAATGTTTCAATGTGGGGGTGGGCTTTGCTCAAGCTCTGCCTAGTGTAGAGTCTTCTTTTGTCTGTTTCCACATTAAGATGTGGCTCCATCCACACCAAGTCTACCCATACAATGCAATACTTCCCATCATGATGATAATGAACTGAAATTCTGAAACTGTAAGCCAGCCCCAATTAAATGTTGCCCTTTATAAAAGTTTCCTCGGTCATGGTGTTTGTTCATAGCAATGACATCCAATGACAGTATCCATAGGAAGTCTCCCCTTAACTGAGGAGAAAGGAAGAGAGGCATAATGGGAGTGAAAGGGAAAATAGAGGGACTGAGAGAAGATAAAGGGATGAAGCTCTGATCAGGATGTCAAGTGATATAATTATTAATTAATAAAAAAGAAATAAAAAACTAGACATGAACAAAACAAATAATCAAATTAAAATTGGGTATGATATAATAGAGATTCTCAATAGGAGAATTTCAATGGCACTTAACCTATAAACACTTAAGAGAATAGTCCACATCCTTTGCCATCAGGATAGTCCAAATTAAAACTACTTTGGGATTCCAATTTATAGTTTTCTGAATGGCTAAGATCAATAACACAAGTGACAGATCATGCTGGTGAGAATGTAGAGCAAAGGAAATACTCCATCTCTGTATTGAATGCAAACTCATAGAGTCACTATTATAATCAATATGGAAGTTGCTCAGAAAATTGGAAATTGATCTTTTTCAAGACCCAGCTATAAAATTTTGGGCATATACCTAAAAGATGCTCCACAAGACACTTGCTCAATTTTGTTCATAGTGGCTTAATTCATAATAGTCAGAAACTAGAAATAATCTTATCTTCCTCAGCCAAATGATCAATGAAGAAATTGTAGTAGTTTTACACAATGAATTATTACTCAGCTGTTAGAAAAACGGACATCATGAAATTTATAGACAAATAGACAGAACTAGGAAAAAAACCTAAGTAAATCAACCCAGATTCAGAAACAAATATGGTCTGAACTCATTTATAATGAGGAGATATTATCTATAAAGTAAAGGATAATCTGCTACATTTCAGATATCTAGAAAGGCTAAGGAACAAGAAAGGCTTCAGTAGAGGCAAATGTATCTCCCTAGGAAGGAGAAATAGAATAGATTTTCTGAATAATCTGGGGAAAGGCAGGATTATAAAAGGAGGAATCATATGAGGAAGAAGGGAGAGGAGAGAGAACTGGGAGAGACAAGTGGAACAGAAGGGTGTATAGGGTCAATGTGGAAACCTAATGCATTATAAGCTTCCTGGAACCTATGTACTGACCCTAAGGAGGACTACTTGTACTGGAGAACATGGAGCCTGAACAGGCCATCTTCTACTGGTGGGACTGGGACACCATCCCAGGCCTAAAACTTTTGACCCACTACCTGTCCTGCCTACAAGATGTGCTAGAGCAGTGGTGGCTCAGTGCTTATGGGAGTGACCAATCAATGGCTGGTCTAAACTGAGGCCCAAACCATGGAGTCCATACATGACAATGTCTGGATGGCCAGGAATGGGAAGCTTTATGGTTCAGAGAAAAGTGGTGTTACCAAACATGACTAACAAAAAACAGCCAATAATTCCTAATAATATTCTGCTATACTTATAGATTTGTTACTAACCTAATTATCATCAGAGTGGTGTTGTCAAGCAACTTAATGGAAACAGATGCAGAGATGCACAAACAATAGGCAAAGATAGGACAACCTAGAAAAAGACGAGAAGAAAGGACTGTAGGAGCCAGAAGCTTGGAAGAAACTAGGAGATTATGGTCCACAGAATCAACTAAGCAGGGATCATAGGGGTTAAGGATATCGACGCTGTAATCATGGACCTTGAGTGGGTCTGTGTTAGATCCTCTGTAGACACACTGTGGTTTCTTTTTTTTTCTTTACTTTTTCTTTTTTTTCTCTTTTATTAGATATTTGCTTTATTTACATATCAAATGTTATCCGCTGTCCTCCTTACTCTCAGAAAAAACCCTATCCCATCCCCTTTCCCCCTGATTACTAACCCTCCTTCTGCTTTCCTGACCTGGCATTCACCTACACTGGGGCATCGAGCCTTCACTGGACCAATGGCTTCTCCTCTCATTGATGTGGTTTCTTGTTTTGGGGATTTTGTGGGACTCCTAACAGTGGGAGTGGTAGTATCCCTGACTCATTTGTCTGCTCTTGAGACCCTTTTCTGCCTACTGGGTTGCCTTCTTCAGCTTTGATACAATGATTTCTACCAAATCTTATTGCTTATTATTATAGTGTATTCAGTTGATATTCCTCAGATGCCATCTCTTTTCTGAAAGGAAATGGAGAACAACTTATGTGGAAGAGATTGGAGTGGAAGCAACTGGGAGGAATGGAGGGAAGGAAGTGTGACTGTGGTCAGGATGTATTACATGAGAAAAGAACAATAAAAGAATAAAAGAAATATTAAAATATTAGAATGAAAACAAGCAAGCAATCAAACAAGAAAAATTCCAAAATGAATTGATCTATTGATATCATGTAGAGAAACAAAACACAACAGTATCCAAGGGAAATTTTAATACCTAGCATAGTAGAGTTGAACTTAGACTAAAGAAGAAGGTGAAAAGATAAGTTACTTAGAAGACTGGTTCTAGATGGGGTTGTAGACATATAATCACACTTATTTGTCAATACCACTGATCTGAACACTAAATATGTGTGAGCTGATTCCTGAAGAAAAATGATGTTTTTTGGAGGCAAGTCCTTGGAATATGAGCATAAAGCTGTCAGTTCCCTTAAGATAGTTTGAGTTACTAAAAGAATGAAAACTAAAACAATATACCTGATCAGGAGTTTAAAAAGTTAAAAGACCAGAAATATTAAAACATACTGAATATTCATTTTGTTCATCCCAATTAACAAAAACTCTATAAAAGAATATATAAAATTAAGGTTATAAGCAAAACTAGAAAAAGGAAAAACTAGCAAATAAAAACACAGTAAAGGTTTAAAATGGACCAATAATGTTAATCATTTAAAATTTTAAATAAGTGAAGATAAAAATTCTTGGAGATTAAATAAATAAATAACAAGTATCTAAGAAAAGAATGAAGCAAATAAAAGTTTCTCATCAGTGAAGTTGTATAATAAAAGGCAATACACAAGCATTCAAAAGCAGACTATACTTTTAGGTATGTATCACATTCATAAAATGAAGACTATTATATAATTTAAAAATTGTTCTGAAAACGCAAGATAATGGCATTCAAGTCTATTTAAAAGAAGTTGGCAATATGAAGCTATAAAAACCCACATTTGTGACATGTATGACTAAAGAATTATTTTTCAGTATTCATCACTTTACAGCAAAACAATTACTAAATAAATCAGAAGAAAACTGCATTTGAAAATGGTTAACTACAAATTGACAGCATTATATTTTAAAAACTCAAGTGATATTAAAAGGAATGTATAACAATATAACATTTTATAGATATTTATTTTAAAAATAATAAAATGAGACAAACTCAGACATTTATAAGGATACACAACAAGAAGAAATTGACACAACATAAACATATTGGTACACACATTGGAAATAAAACATCAAAACTGGACCATGCACACTATCCAAGCTTTGTTTTCCCGGTAACACATCACAGAAAATTCAGAGTCAATTAGAAGTTCTGTAAAGTGTTAAGATATGAATGATATCTTTAGCCATTTTCTTTAATTGTAAACAATTTTATAATTCTTTTGAGTCAAAATGACAAAGTAATTTCAAAGCACATAGTACTATAAGAATAAATTTTGCTAAAAGTTTTGTTGTATTATGGCTTAATGTCTACTATGAGCATATACTTTGCTATATACTTTGCTATATACTTATACTTAGGAGTAGACATTAAGCATAAGGTATACTTTGCTATATACTTATCAAGAATCTTCAGTATTCACTTATACTCACTGGGAATAATGGAGCATTTTGCCACGGTTAATACAGATGGGACAGAGAGTCATGAGCATCTTGTGATCTAAGGGCTGGTTACTTACTGATACGGAAGCATCTAGGAGGAGGGGACCAGCCGGTCTCTGTACAGGTCATTATGTCTTGACCATCTGCAAGACTAAAGCCTCTGTAACAGGATACTTTTACAGACTGACCCTGCATATATATTTTTTGCCAGTATAAAGATTCTCCATTCTCCACATAATGGAAGACACATTGCTCTAAAAACATAAAAATTAAAAATTAAAATAAGATAAAAGCTTTCATTTGTTTAAAAATAAACTAAGTTAAATGTTACAACTGTTTAATGAGCAGGAATGGCATTCAAAAATAAAATTAATAACAAATGTTTAAGAGATCAGCATTTATCTTTAGTCTGTATAAATAAATTATGCAAGTGATAAAGGTATTTCCACAGCTCCAATTGTGTGTGTACATTTTATGAAGAGGTGTTCACTGAACTAGCATTTTTGCTCACAAAGACTTTTGTTGGTTTTATGTTTGTCATGAGAAACTTAACTGTAATTATGTATGTGATTTCTCTTTAAAAGAATTAAACACAGTTAAATACAAAGGCATTGGCTTACTGAGGCATGGCACTGCAGGCTCCCACCCTTGTGCTGTGCAGCGAAGGTAGTCCCAGTATGACTCTGAAGGAGTTGAAAACCCTCTGTCACAGTAATAGCTGTACTCCTTTCCTATGGGTACTGGGAAGTAGGGTCTCCGGCTTTCTTCATAATATAGACGACCATGTTTGAATTGTGGAAAATCACAAGGTTTCACTTAAAAGTAAAAAAAAAAAATTAATTAAATGACCAAAAGAAACCTCTCATACCAGAAATAAAACTCTTGATCAGTAAATTACTTTCAATTAATTAAAATAACTAAATGACAGAATAGTGGGTGTGTGGGACAAAAAATTAAAAAAGACTTCAGTTTGTAAGGATGTCTTTCAAGATGAAATAAAGTTATAGCTGATACCCCACCAGAGAAGGGGGTTAGAGATATTTGTTAATATCCAATATGATAACTGATTATAATTTTCACTGAAATTAAAATATACTATTAATATGGAATCATATGGAGCTATTCTTATACTTTTGCATTGAAATGCTGTATTATACATTATATTAAGTTTATATGTAATATATGATTACTTTTATTATATATATAATTATTTGTGATTATTATTTATAATTTTCACTTTTTTCATGAAGTATGACTCTGCTTCAGGAAACCTCATGCAATGCATTAAAAGATATTTCAAAAAATATATATAAAACCAAACAAATTTCCTTAAGCTTCCTCATTCATTTTAGTTTTTGTTTTATGAGAGAACTTTTTCAGGAATTTTTTTATACATTTATCACATGGTTTAAAAATTGTAATTATTTTTATTCTAAATGTTCTTCTTTAACAATTTTGAGAATCATACTTTTCATGGGACATCAATAAGTTAAAATAGCTTACTGAGATTTTGTTTTAAAAAGAAACAAAAAAAGGCATGGTTCAGAGTAGGAATACCATTATTACCTCAGTCCTCAGACTTTTACCTATTCTTCATTCTCCAGTGGGCACAGGTGAATATGTTTGGCCCTTTATACATGATTCTTGAAACAAACATAATATTCCTTAAAGTACATAATCACCTGAGGTGGTCAGACATAACTAATCCTTGTTTGACATCTTATATATTCCAGATGTAGATTGTGGCTACATCTGTAATAATTGATGGACCACATATCACAGTGCTAATGTACTCTACTCAAACTGCTGATGAATATATTTATCAATTTTTCAACTGTTCTAAATATTATGAGCACAGTGCAAGATCTAGTTTTTATTGGTATTCAATACCAAGATCTTCTGATTTTTACTGATAAATCTCATCCAACTACATATTCAACATGACACAAAAGTGTAATTTCTGGAATCTCTTCTAACACAGATTCCTGATCATCATCTCCTGCATTGTGCCAGTTGTCATTTTACAGGATATTTTCCCCAAAATAGTAAAAGATTTGATGAAAGTGATGAATAATTAAGCATCCCTAAGGAGCAAGCACTATGCATTTTAGGTAGAAAAAAATATTTAATGAAATTGCAGAGATTAATCACCTTTGTCTTATTGAGGAAATATCAGAAAATTCACCATAAAATAAATCAAATTCAGATATATTCACGCCACAAACAGTCCAGATAAATTTGGGCAGATCTATATTATGGAAACTCAAGCTTAATTGGGTTTGTGGTTCATTGTGCTACACAGATTCCACACTTATAATAATAAATAGTAAACCTACTCAAAAGTCCAGGGCAAGGATGTCATAAGATTTGAGTGCAGAGACACACATTAATTCTGTTATTAAAATAAATTGACTTAACACTGGACAATTTTCTAAGTAAATATGCTTATATTCATAGATAATCGCACTGTCAACATCAATGAGAAGATTCTTTTTTCTAGTAAATTATAATAAAATTAGATATGTATTAATACACAAGGTACTAGCAATAGTGAGAGTGTGTGCAAAGTATTAAACAAGACAGGTGCACCATCCCCTCAAGGCAACCTGTGAATGAAGGGGCACAAAGATTCTAGGAGCTAGATGGTCAAGGCTGTGATATCTTCTGGACAAACTGGATTATAATCACAAACTCTCCACGAATACAGGCACCTCACAAGAATGGGCCATCAACATCCAGACACGACTATACTAAGGTCGCAGGGACCCGTGGCCCTCACCTTGAAATTATTTTATGCTGACAGTTTCAGAACTGTAGGGAGTAGGTGGTTTCAAGTGTGTACTCACTAGTGAATGAACCAGGTTTGAAAATACAGCTCTAATTCAAGTGTTACATATATTTCCTGAGTTAAGTTAAATGTAACATACATCAACACTCAAATTTATGATTCTATGAAACAGACAGGCATGGATGATTTGCTGTTTATAAAGTTGAAGTGATGTAAAAGAACATAGGAAGATAGAATATCCAGAATATATTGTGGTGTACCAGAAGCCAGAGGCTTCAAACCAGACCAATGACTGAATGCAATGAACATCTGCAAGTAAATCTGTTTGAGCAAAAGGGTATACTGTGTGACACATTGCAATGCTTGCAGCTTCCTTCACAAGATATTTATGTGTTTGTGGGTTTAGTTTTTTATTTGTTTTGTTTTGAGGGAATGTTTGTGAAGGAAGAGAGTAGATATGGAAGAATGGGATTAGGTGCTTGTGAAACTTACAAGGAATACATGTTAAAAGGCCCAGAAAGTATTTTCGACAAAATAATAAGAAAAAATTTCCTAATCTAAAGAAGGAGATGACTATAAAAGCAACAGAAGATTATAGAACACCAAATAGATGAAAAAGAAATGAATACTAAATCTAAATACTAAATACTAAAAACGAATACTAAAATCTGTGAGAAGAAAAGAGCAAGTAAAATATAAAGGCAAATCTATCAGAATATACCGGACTTCTTAATGGAAACTCTGAAAGGAAGAAGGGCTAGAAGATACTTTAAGAGACTGCAGTTGCATCCCAGAATACAGGTGTCATAAAAATACTCAATAAACATAGAAGGAAAAAACAAGGTATACCATGAGAAAGCCAAATTTAAACAATATCTATCCACAACTGAGCCCTACAGAAAATACTAGAAAGAAAAGTCCAACCAGGGAGATCAATTACACCCAAGAAATAAATAATCTCTACTCTAACACTAGGAGATCATCTGTACCACAGGCAATAAATAGTCTCACATGAGCACAGGAAGACACACACACACACACACACACACACACACACAAAACCACCACCACTACCGAAATAATAGGAATTAACAATCATTGGTCATTGATAGCTCTCAATATCAATGGATCCAATTCTCTAATCAAAATAGCACAGGCTAACAGAATGGAGGTGAAAATGTTATCTACCCTTCTGCATACAAGAAATATGCATCAACATCAGAAATGCATATTACTTCATAGTAAAAGGCTAGGAAAAGATTTCCCTAGCAAATGGACCCAAGAAGCAAGATCATGTAGCCATTCTAATACCTAACAAAATAGAATTCAAGTCAAATTAATCATTAGTGGTGCAGAAAGAAACTTCATACTAATCAAAAATAATATTTCATGAGAATTACATCTCAATTCTGAACATCTGCCCGAAATGCAAGGGCATTCATATTCATAAGAAATATAAAACAAACAAATAAATTAACAAAAAAAAAACAACGTTACATAACACATCTTGAACACGATACATTAATAGTAGACGACTTCAACACCCCACTCTTACCAATGGACATGTCATCCAGACAGAAACTAACTTAGAAAAAGTGGAACTGAGAAACATTATGAATCAAATGGACTTAACAGAAATCTACAGATTTCACCCAAACTCAAAAAAATATATTTTTGTCTCAACACCTCACAGAACTTTCTATAAAACAGACCATATACTCAGTCACAAAGCAAGACTCAACAGATTCAAGAAAAGTGAAATAATCCCCTGTATCTTCTCAGACTACAGGGATTAAAGCTGGACTTCTAAAACCCATAAACTCATAGAAACTGAACAACTCTCTACTGAATGTCCACAGGGTCAAGGAAGAAATAAATAATTTAAGGCTTTTAGTATTGAAGGAAAATGAAGGCACAAAATACCAAACATATGGGAACTTTAAGAGGAAAGTTCATAGCTCTAAGTTCCTTCAAGAAACATCTCATACTAGTGACTTAACAGCACATTTGAAAGCTCAAGAAGAGGAGTGGACAGCAGGAAATAAATCAACTTGGGGCTAATAAACATCATAGGGATGAAATCAATGAAATAGAAACAAAGAATTAATGAAAACAAGAGTTGGTTCTTTGAGAAAAATCGACAAGAGAGACAAACCCTTAGCCAATATAAAAAGGCAGAGAGAATATAGAAACTAACAAAGTCAGTAATGAAAACAGGAACATAATCCCCTAAAGGGTTTGGGACACCAACCCAGATATAAAACCTTCAACCTACACTTTATCTTGCCCTCATGATGTGCTGGGGTAAAGGTGGCACAGAAATTGTGGGAATGGCATTAACCTCTGACACTGACTTGAGGACAAGAAAACAGAGGCTATATGGCACAGAGACCTAGAAAATAACCAAACATGACTGGCAAAGAAAAAAAAAAGTAGATGCAATGATACCTAATGATACTCGGCTGTGCTCATAGATTGGTGCCTAGCCCAGTCATCACCAGAGTGGCTTCACCCCACAACTAATGGAAACAGATGCAGAGACCCACAGCCAAACTGTTATAGGATTTTTGTTAACACCATGAACTCCAAGATTGTGTTGTTTACAGAAAAAAAAAAAAACCTGTTTCTAGTTGTTGTGTGACTCAGTCTCAGAACACGTGTTTAATCCCTCTGGCTAGAATACAGTCAAGCCCTTAGTACACATGTTTAATCTACAAAAAGTAAAGTTAGGATTTTGATGGGAATTGCGTTGAATCTGTATATTGCTTATGGCAAGATCGCCATTTTAACTACATTAATCCTGCCAACCCACAAGCATGGAAGATTTTTCCATTTTCTGATGTCTTCTTCAATTTCCTTCTTCAGAGACCTGAAGGTTTTGTCATATAAATCTTTCACTTGTTTGATTAGAGTCACACCAAGATACTTTATATTGTTTGTGGCTTTTGTGAAGCATGTCATTTCCCTAATTTCTTTCTCAGCCTGTTTATCCTTTGAGTATAGGAAGGCTACTGATTTGCTTGAGTTGATTTTATAACCAGCCACTTTGCTGAAGTTGTTTATCAACTGTAGGAGTTCTCTGGTGGAGTTTTTTGGGTCACTTAAGTATACTATCATATCATCTGCGAATAGTGATAGTTTGACTTCTTCCTTTCCGATTGGTATCCTTTTGTCTACCTTATGTTGTCGAATTGCTCTAGCAAGTACCTTAAGTAGTATATTGAAGAGATATGGTAAGAGGGGGCAGCCTTGTCTAGTCCCTGATTTTAGTGGGATTGGTACAAGTTTCTCTCTGTTTACCTTGATGTTGGCTATTGGTCTGCTGTAAATTGCTTTTACTATGTGTAGATATGGGCCTTGAATTCCTGTTCTTTCCAAGACTTTTAGCATGAAAGGATGCTGAATTTTGTCAAATGCTTTTTCAGCATCCAATGAGATGACCATGTGTTTTTTTTTCTTTGAATTTGTTTATGTAGTGGATTATGTTGATGGATTTCTGTATACTGAACCATCCCTGCATCCCTAGGATGAAGCCTAGTTGATCATGGTGAATGATTGTTTTGATATGTTCTTGGATTCAGTTGGCAAGTATTTTATTTAGTATTTTTGTATCAATATTCATAAGAGAAATTGATCTGAAGTTCTACTTCTTTCTTGGGTCTTTGTGTGGTTTTGGTATCAGTGTAATTATGGCTTTGTAGAATGAGTTGGGTAGTATTCCTTCTGTTTCTATTTTGTGGAATAGTTTGAAGAGTATTGGTATCAGGACTTTTTTGAAGGTCTGATAGAATTCTGCACTAAAACCATCTGGTCCTGTGCTTTTTTTGGTTGGAAGACTTTCTATGACCCCTTCTATTTCTTTGGGGGTTATGGGTCTGTTTAGACGATCTATTTGATCCTGGTTTAATTTTGGAATTTGGTATCTGTCTAGGAAATTGTCCATTTCCTCCAGATTCTCCAGTTGTCTGCCAAAAGCAATATACAGATTCAACGCAATCCCCATCAAAATCCCAACTCAGTTCTTTATAGAGTTAGAAAGAGCAATTCTCAAATTCATCTGGAATAACAAAAAAACCAGGATAGCTAAAACTATCATCAACAGTAAAAGAACTTATGGGGGAATCAATATCCCGGACCTCAAGCAATACTACAGAGCAGTAGTGTTAAAAAATGCATGGTATTGGTACAGTGACAGGGAGGCAGATCAATGGAATAGGATCGAAGACCCAGAATTGAACCCACACATCTACGGCCAATTGATCTTTGACAAAGGAGCTGAATACATCCAGTGGAAAAAAGATAGCCTTTTCAACAAATGGTGCTGGCTCAACTGGAGGTCAACATGCAGAAGAATGTGAATTGATCTACTCTTATCTCCTCATACTAAGCTCAACTCCAAGTGGATCAAGGACTTCCACATAAAACCAGACACACTAAAACTAATAGAAAAGAAACTGGGGAAGACCCTTGAGGACATTGGCTCAGGGGAAAATTCCTGAACAGAACACCAATTGCTTATGTTCTAAGATCAAGAATAGACAAATGGGACCTCATAAAATTACAAAGTTTCTGTAAGGCAAAAGACACTGTCAAAAGGACAAATCAGCAATCAACAAATTGGGAAAAGACCTTCATCAACCCCACATCCGACAGAGGGCTAATATCCAATGTATACAAAGAACTCAAGAAGTTAGACCCCAGAAAACCAAATAACCCTATCCAAAAATGGGGTACAGAACTAAACAAAGACTTTTCACCTGAAGAAATTTGGATGGCTGAGAAACACCTTAAAAAATGTTCAACATCATTACTCATTAGAGAAATGCAAATCAAAACAACCCTGAAATTTCACCTCACACCAGTCAGAATGGCTAAGATTAAAAACTCAGAAGACATCAGGTGTTGGCAAGGATGTGGAGAAAGAGGAACGCTCCTCCACTGCTGGTGAGACTGCAAGCTGGTACAACCACTCTGGAAATCAGTCTGGTGGTTCCTCAGAAAACTGGACATGATACTTCTGGAGGACCCAGCCATACCACTCCTGGGAATATTCCCAGAAGATTCCCCAGCATGTAATAAGGATACATGCTCCACTATGTTCATAACAGCCTTATTTATAATAGCCAGAAGCTGGAAAGAACCCAGATGTCCCTCAACGGAAGAATGGATACAAAAAAAATGCGGTACATATACACAATGGAGTACTATTCAGCCATTAGAAACAATGAGTTCATGAAATTCTTAGAGAAATGGATGGAGCTGGAGAACATCATACTAAGTGAGTTAACCCAGTCTCAAAAGAATACCCATGGTATGCACTCACTGATAAGTGGATATTAGCCTAGAATCTTGGAACACAAAAGACACAATTCACATACCAAATGATGTCTGACAAGAAGAAAGGAGTGGACACTGGTGCTGGAAAGGATCAAAGCATCAGTGAGGGGAATACAAGAACAGGGAAGAGGAAAAAGGGCATGTGGGACCATTGGGGGGTGGGGAACCAGAAAAAGGGAAATGAATTGTAAATATAGAATATATCCAATTAAAAAATGGTAACATGTAAAAAAAATAACATTTAAATGAACTCAGTACTATAGACATCAATTATTACCATATATTTCAGAAAAAAAAAACTAGAAGAGGGGAATTCAAAAGTTCTCAATATCAGAAAATAATGAATGTTTAATTAGAAATAAAGACATGATCATAACATACTGTTAAAAAAAAGTAAACTTAGTTTTTAGAAGGAAACACCCATGTTTGAAAAGGATGTCAAATTGGGTAGCAGACAATGTGAAAAATCAGACAAAAATTTGACAGAATAGGATATGCCCAATTCTCAGAACAGAGAGAAAAGAGAAACTACTTAAGAGAGAGCAGCACAAAGAAAGAGGCAGGGATGGGAGGGGCAGTTTTACTGGGACAGGTTGCAGAGACAGAACAAACTAGTCACTAGTGAAGGCAAGAAGAGCCACAGAATGAGAAGAAGTCAGAGGATTAGAAAAGATTGTCATAATTATTTTGAGGCCAAGCAGAGCACAAAAACAAAGACTGAGAGTGAAACCAGATTGAATCAGTCAGTTTGCAGAGGAGTCAAAGCCAGAACAATTGAGTTGAATGAGCCAGGCAGAGTTCAAAAAGAACTAGGAAGGTGTGATCTTATTCAAAAGTAAGCCTCACAGACTGAAAACATCCTTGGCCTAGATAAGATTCTACAGAGGCTAGATAAAAGCTTACAGAACTAAGCTTATGTTAGCCGAGAGAAGCATTAAGCCTATGAGACAACAACTACTCAGCTACTTTTATGCTGAACATTAGAGGGTTTGGAGAATCCTGATGAAGATGGGGAAGAAAGATTATAGGAGACAGAAGAGCCAAGGACACTACAAGGAAATTCAGTGTCAAATTACTTGGATTCTTGGGGTTTCACTGAGATTCAACTGACAATCAGAGAGCCTTGGTCTAATCTATATCCTCTGTATATATGCTATAGTTGTATAGCTTGGTGTTTTGGTGCGATTCCTAACAGATGGAGTGTAGGCTGTTTCTGATTATTTTGCCTACCTTAGGGACCCTTGCCCTCATACTTGGTTCCTCATCCTGCCAAAATATAAGTGGAGGTACCTAATTACATTGAAATCTGATATATCATAGTCAGTTGATATCCCTGGGAAGCCTCCAATTTCGTGATGGGAAATGGAGGAGGAGTGTATGGGGAGGAAGGAGGTTGAAAGGACAAAGAGTTTGGAAGCTGAGGGAAAAGAAAATGCAGCCATGATGTAATATATGAGAGAATAAATATTATTAAAAATCTAATGCCAAAAACAAATAATAAATAAAACCAATAAAAGAAAAAAGAATTTGTAAGAGAATTAAATTTAAAAATAAAAAAACTCAGTTTTCTCACAGTTCTTATATTTATTAATACTACTTCTTAGTAGGGATAGCATCTTTCATTTTTATGAGTTGGATAGCATAGATTTCCCAAAATCTCAGTTAAAAGCTTGTTTTCTCATTGCTGGTGCTATTGGAGAGGTTATAAAGTTGAGAATTTCTGGACACACTGAAATAAATTAAGTCATTGGGTCTATGCCATTGAAGGGATATTGAGCTCTTGGGCCATTTCTCTTTGCTGGTGGTCATAGGCAAGTCGCTTTGACTTACCACTCACTCCCTAACATATAGATCCTGCTATTAACAGGATGAAATGACAGAACAACTTGACCATGAACTTAAGTCAGTCCAACAAAATAAATCCTTCTTCTAAGTAATTAATTCAGTAATATTGACATAACAACAGAAAGATGAGTGGGAAGAGATCCTCGGCTATTCATCTGTAGTTGTATGCTTCATTCCTTAAGGGATATCAGGCTTAAGTGTGATACACATTTATCATAGACTGTTAGATACAAGAAAAATGTATGGATGCAGATAGGCAAAAATCTGAAAATAATGGAGTATCCCAGAAATTAAATACTCTTGACTTAATAGAACACAGTGATATACATACTTTGATAAGCCATTGACATCCTTCCAAGTAACTATCTCCAGATAGAGAAATATAATTCCCCTCTTCATGTGCATGTTAAACTCAGTATATAAGGAACAGCCATGGCCAAAACATTGTATGGTCCATGTAGGTCATGGATGGATTCTAGACCCCTACTGTCTCTCTGAACAGTAACTCTAAGGCAAGCTAGCTTTTGTGAAACAATCTATGCAGAGGCTTATCTGATAAGGAGCTGATCCCTTTTGCCAAATCCTAGTAAGTGTGGCATGTTCGACATAGTGCTCACAATCTAGCAAAATCTTCTGATGACTGACAGCCAAGAATATCTGACAGCACCACACTGATGCAATAGCTGAGTCATCTTCAAATATGACTGACAGAAAAGGGGGGACAACAAAGACTAGTTATGAGGCAAATATTATTGAGGAATATCTACTATGATGCAAATAAACAAGTAAAATAAAATTTTATATGGCAATATTCTTATCCAATTATTTATTACTAATCTTAAAAAATGATTAATTATAAAAAAATGATAATGCATGTATGCATATATAGATTTAAGTATCAGTAAGTTAAAAAAAATTTAGTTTCCTAAAATGTATTTTAAATATTACATGGAATCTTAAATTTTAATATTATAATATTACATTAAATATTATTCACTTTTAAAACTAGAATATTTCTAACAGTTTTACATAAATAAAAAGTTAAATTTTTGCTGTTACTATATTTTAATCTGTACATATTTAAAAGACTAATTTCAGGATTATGAATATTAAAGATGTAAGTGAAGCTTACAGCTACATCTTGGAACAGGGATCCAGCCAGTGATTGTACACTTCGAAACAGGTGGTCGGGTTGTAGGATGGAAGCCATTTTTACATTCATAGCTGATTTCATCATCACTTCTGTGTTTAATCCTGTGAGGTGTGTAAATACCATTTGGAATATAAGGAGGGGTACATGTCATTTCTGAAAAGAAGCAAATATAAATGATGAGAAATATTTAATCTCATTAAGATTAAGAATATAAAAACTAAACAGCAAATACCATTTATTTGTACTGATAACTGCAATATTGACATTGAAATGAATGCATCTTCCTATGCTTAACATCAGTCAGGCTTCCTTTCTCTTCTCCTGATGTATGTGTGCCTTTATGGTAGGAATTCTTCTCTTTTGATGCCATCACATATAGTATTCCTTGATTCTAAAGGCCATGCAGAGACTGTCCCACCTGGGGATCCATCCCATATATAGTTACCAAAACCAGACACTATTGTGGATGCCAAGTGCTTGCTGAGAGGAGCCTGGTATAGCTGTCTCCTGAGAGGCCCTGCCAGTGTCTGACAAATACAGAGGTAGATGCTCTTAGACAACCATTAGACTGAGCACAGAATCCCCAATGGAAGAGCTAGAGAAAGGACCCAAAGAGGTGAAGGGATTTGCAGCCCCATAGGAGGAACAACAATATGAATCAACAAGTACCCCCAGAGCTCCCAGGGACTAAACAACCAACCAAAAAGTACACATGGAGGGACCCATGTCTCCAGCTGTACATGTAGCAAAGGACGGCCTTGACAAACATCAATGCAAAGAGAGGCATTTGGTCCTGTGAAAGCTCCATGCCCCAGTGTAGGGGAATGCCGGGACAGGGAAGCAGGGAATGCCAAGAGAGGGTAGGTTAGTGAGCAGGGAGGATGGAGGATGGGATAGGGGTTTTCAGATGAAAAATGAGGAAAGGGGATAACATTTGAAATGTAAATAAAGAAAATATCTAATAAAAAAGATGACAATAACTTCATCATATAGCTATTCAATGCAAGAACATTATTCTTTACATTTTCTAAATCTTTGATTGAAATTTCTTGCCTTGATTCTCATTTGGGCTATTTATTAATATTCACAGGCTCTTAATTCTAAATACTTGTGAAGATTTTACACCTCTTTCTCTTTAAATCGCACATGGTCTTTGACTTATTTGGGAAAACTTACTGAATAAGGAAGAAACAGTATAATTTTTGACTTTCAAAATCATGAATCTAACCATTATATATACACCAAGCCATTCCTCGAATGTGCATTTCATGTTTTGTGTGCTTTAAATCATCTTAACCTAGATCTGCTAATTGATACTATTGCTACATTAGCAAATTATTTTTAATTAGCTATAGTTTCTGCATAAATAAATTTCTTTGCCTTATATGAGCATGTATTCTTCATTAGTGCATTTTTTCTTCTGCATTTTGTGGCCTTCAAGATAACCTCTGTAATTAAAATCTGCCCCTTATGCTAATAACTCCGTAGTTTAAGTCACAAACCATACAGGTGAATTAATCTGGCTCATATTCAGAATTCAAAGGCATCTCCAGCTTATAAAATGACAGTCTCTATTATTACCCTTTCCTCAGTCCATGCTTTTCCATCTAAATCTAATATTTTAATTATAAAAGAAAGTCATTATGGTAGGAGTCTAGAAATTTTGTTCACAATTCAATCTCAGACTCAGCCTGGTACAGAATTTTTTAGTTTTAAGTATTATTTGAATAGTTTTAGGCTTCTATATACCTCTAATGTGTACACTTATCCCCTGAAGGTGTGGCAGCAATGTTTCCACAGTCTTAAATTTGTGTCACACTATACCTGTTTTTAAAATTCAATCTATATCCTGATTAAAGCCCTATCCATTCCTCCTAGTCCCTCCACACATAGCTCCTTGTCCCATCCCCTCTACACCTTCTCCTCTGAAAAGGGGGTTGGGCCCCCTGTGTACCAGTCCACTCAGGCACATTCAGTCACTGCAGGACTAGATGCATCCTCTCTCACTGAGGCCAGACAAGGCAGCCCAGATAGGGGGAGCAAAATTCACAGGCAGGCACCAGCCTGAAGCAGGCAGCCCCTGCTTCAGTTGTTGGGGTTCCACATGAAGACAGATAATATACATGTAGTAAAAACTGATCTAAAATAATGATTATTTATGACTACTGTTATGGTTTGAATATGCTTGGCCTGGGGAGTAGTACTATTAAGAGGAGTGTCCTTGTTGGAATAGGTGTATCCCTGTTCAGGAAATGTGCCACTGTTAAGGTGGGCTATGCCCATCTTCTCCTGACTGCCTTTGGAACAAGATGTAGAACTCTCAGTGCCTTCTCCTTCACCATGCCTGCCTGACTCCTGCCAAGTTTCTCCCCTGATGATAATAGGCTGAACCTCTGAACCTGTAAGCCAGCCCCAATTAAATGCTGTCCCTTATAAGAGTTTCCGTGGTCATCGTGTCTCTTCACAGGAACAAACACCCTAAGATAGCTACTTAAATCAAGTGTGTCTCCTAATTTTTATGCCATTTAACATTATTTTTGAATCAGCTTTAAGTGTGTTCTCTCAATATTTTTCTCTTCATTGCACTCTGCCTGTCATGTTTTCCTAGGACCATTGTAGTTTATGTTTTCAATTTAGGTTTTCTTAATAACACAGCTTAACTCAGTACCTTTTAAAGCTAAAGCTATAAGATACCTAACAACAACAATATGGCCAAGTATATAAGAGGACAAGCAAACAATATGGAAAGAATTTTGTAAAAGTGATTAAGAACAAAAATACTTTTGGAGATTACCCTAAGATGCCAACATAAACCCCTGATGATGACTGATTAACTACCTGTAGCTAATTGTTCAAATGTATGGTACCTTTTCCCTCATATATATTTTCCCAAACAAAAGTATAGTTTTCTTATTTTTAAATGTTTAGTAGAAACATTTAGAATGGAATACTTCAAGCTTCAATGTTCTCTTACATTGTAAAATCAGTTTTACAAAGCTTAATATTTACAGGAAACATGTATCAAAATAAAATTTTCAGATTGTGGTATTTTTCATTATTCCTGCTTGACATGAGAGAGTATCTACGATCTCTTAGAGATCCAAATATTCTGAGAACTTTTTTTTAAACCCCATGGTCTGGTTATGATCAGCTGGAAGAAAGTTTACTTATTTTTATATTATCTTATTTTAATTTTGGTGTCTTATGAAGTCCAAGATTCTTGTAAAGTCAGCTGCAACAAATTGTGTATTCAGGTATATGGTGTCAAAGAGATTAAGGTGCTTTGGTTTATAGATAATTGTAAATCACTGCAGGTAAACTCTTCTTGTACTCCAGGAAAACAAAGGCAATGCTTAGAGCTTATCAACTGAGGTACTGAGCTATGCAATATTTTATTAATAAGAAACTAATTTTCATACAGGAATACAAATTTTTCTTCAGTAAAATGAAGTCCATTGTTAGAGATTTGCACACCTATATGAATGCAGATCTTTTTATTTTTATCATCAAACTCTTTTTTCCTATCTTGTGAGAATGCCCTCTGTCACCTCTCTCCCTAAGGAAAAGACCCCCAAGAACATAGCATTAAACATTTAAGATATTTGACTTGTAATTGTGTTTGAGAAATGCTCAAAAGGAGATTTGGACTCAATGCAATCAGCTCAATGTAGGTTTGTGATGCAATCTTTCTTTTCCATTCACTGTTCTAAATTCTTAAATAACAAAAGACATAGAAAATAAGAATAATGTCACCTTCACAGGAAGGCTGAGGATTCCATCCTGAACTGGTGCAGACTGCATCCCCTCTTTCTTTGTACACGTATCCTTGCTTACACTTATATTGGTATCTTTCATTCTGCTTGTAAACTGGTTTCACATATAAACCATCTCCATTTTCAACTCGTGGTGGCAAGCAGGAAATTTCTAAATACAAGAGAGTAATTGTATAGTGTTTACTATGACAGGAAATCTACTAAGAAGGTAATAATATTTACAATGACAGTGTATTGTTCCCTTTAGGTCATTCAGTCAAAATCAGCAACCAAACAAAACTGTTTTGGCCTGACTGCCCTCTTGATCATGTATATGTTGTTTCAAATTCTCATTTTTGAGAGAAATTAAAAGTATATTATTAATTATATTGGACATGATGGCAAATTAGACTCTTGAAATAAATGATAGCCAGTAACAATCACAAGCTCTTGTGAAAATAAAAATAAACATAGTGTTATGGGTTAATACTTTCATTGAGTAATCTGCAAAATAACACAACTTCTGATTATTGACACTAATTTTCAAGACAGCACTTTTTCTCAAGGAAATCTATTAGTCACATTTCATTTGGTCTTTGAAAAGTAATGGTGCCTTTACCATGTATATAAATGTGTGCGCATGCACATATGCACATGTGCACACACACACACACACACACACACATACACAAACTAACAAAAACACAAAGCAAAAACAAAAGCACAAGGCAAAAGAAAACTGCAAAAAAAAAAATACACTCCAAGGAACTTCAGTATATAAGCAATTCAAAAGCTTCAGGAAGTCCTTGAAATTTACCATATCAACTAGGTCTGCTCCTCCCTCTTCATGCACACATAAGGAGTAATAACTGCTGTCAAATACTTTTGGATTAACTAAGCTGCACAGAAGACCCTCAGACCATGTGAGCTGCATGAAAGAGACACCCTTCAACCTGTTAATCTTACAAGTTGTGCCATCTTCATGTTCCCAGCTTTTGTGAGCCTTCATCAATGCTATGGTAGGTTTTTGCTGATGGAGCTGTTTTTGAGATATTTATACTCTTTAATTCTGACAAAGTCATTAGTTCATCAAGGTGAACTTTAATGGTATCCTTAGTCAGATCTGTTCTCAGTTCCCTATTTGAAGTTTGTTCTAATCTCCAGAGTAATGCAGCAGGATCCTACAGTGGCGCTTACTTGAGCAGTTGATGAGGCTCAGGTCCTCATCTTGCTGTCGATACTTTGCAGTTGTTCACCTTTCTCCACATGGCTTTCTGAGGGCTGCTATGCTTGTCCCTTTATTTTTATCTGAACATACCATATGTGCTCTTTAAAACTAATCTCAATGATTAGAATTTCTTAGGTTTTATTAGCCACAGACAATTAGTTATAGTCATATAGGCAGCACACATTAAACCTCAATGTGTGAAGTATGTGCCACACTAAATATACACATTACTATATCATTATTTTCATGAAGAGTCAGTGCTGTTAGAAAGAGTTGTTAGCAGCAAACATTCAGTCCTGCAATGATGTAGTTATAATCTCAAAAGCAAACTAAATTTGAATAGAACAAAACATTGTCTTTTTTTTAGTGTGAGGTACACAATACTAAAGAGTGGAGAAGGGAGAAGTTAGATAATATTAAAAAATAAATATAGTATACAGTGCCACATGCAGGCAATCTCAAAACTCCTGTGGCAACTTAAAGGAGACCGCTATAAGATAGAATCCATATGGACTATGGACTACATATCTGTTTCAGGCAAGCCCTGGTTACAGTAGGAAAGGCTGTTTCAGAGAAGGAGGAGGAGGAGGAGGAGGAGGAGGAGGAGGAGGAGGAGGAGGAAGAAAAAGAAGGCCTCTCTGCTCCTCCCTGTCTCAGAGACAGCTGCATCTTCTTGTGCAGTGACAACCTTATCCTGTAAACAAAATGGTGAAGGTCTGTATTCTGAATGGCTTTTTCCACGGGGTGGCTGGTTACCAGGGCTGCCTTCTGCTCTCCATCTGGCAAAGTGGAAATTGTTGCCTTCAACGACCCCTTCATTGACCTCAACTACATGGTCTCTTTATTCAAGTATGACTCCACTCATGCCAAATTCAAGGGCACAGTCAAGGCTGAGAATGGGAAGCTTGTCATCAATGGAACCTCATTACCATCTTCCAGGAGCGAGATCCTGGTAACATCAAATGGGCTAATGCAGGTACTGAGTATGTCGTGGAGGCTACTGGGGTCTTCACTACCATGGAAACAGCCAGGACCCACTTGAAGGGTGGGTCCAAAAAGGTCATCATTTCCACCCTCTCTGCCTATACCCTCAAGTTTGTGATGGGTGTGAACCACGAGAAATACAACACACTCAAGATTGTCAGCAATACATCCTGTACCACCAACTGCTTAGCGCCCCTGGCCAAGGTCATCCATGACAACTTTGGCATCATGGAAGGGCTCATGACCACTGTCCATGCCATCATTGCCACTCAGAAGACTGTGGATGGCCCCTCTGCATAGTTGTGGTGTGATGGCCATGGGGCTGCCCAGAACATCATCCCTGCATCCATTGGTGCTGCCAAGCCTGTGGGCAAGGTCATCCCAAAGCTGAACCATAAGCTCACTGGCATGGCCTTCCATGTTCCTACTCCCAATGTATCCACTGGGGATCTGACATGCTGCCTAGAGAAACCCCCCCAAGTATGATGACATCAAGAAAGTGATGAAGCAGGCATCTGAGGGCCCACTGAAGGACATCCTAGGCTACACTGAGGATCAGGTTGTCTCCTGCAACTTCTGCAGCAACTCCCACTCTTCCACCTTTGATGCTGGGGTGGACATCGCTCTCAATGACAACTTTGTAAAGCTCATTTTCTGGTATGACAATGGCTACAGCAACAGGGTCATGGACCTCATGGCCTATGTGGCCTCCAAGGAGTAAGAAGCACTGGACTATCCACCCCAGCAAGAGAACAAGAGCGGGGCCCTTGGTTGCTGAGGAATCCCTGTCTCAACTCAGCCTCAGACACTGAGCATCTCCCTCATAATCTCCATCCCAGACCCACACAATAACAGAAGGGGCCTAAGGAGCCCTCCCTACTCTCTCAAACACCATAAATAAAGTTCTGCTGGACCCCCCCCAAAAAAAAGAAAGAAAGAAAAATAAGGAGAAGCAAAGGAAGAGAAAAAAGTGTAGGAAGATTGGGGAGGAGGAAAAGAAGAAGAGGAGGAGAAAAAAGAAAAAAATCAAAGAAATATTAATTAACAATTTATGATATCACTTTGCCAAAATTCAAAGGTTTAGTGGATTCAATTAAGATATGTAAAACTGATTATAAACTTGCAATACATAAGTGTGTATGTGTTGTGACATATATGTATATATACATATGTAAACACTTTCTAACAATATTAATTAAAAATAGAATGTCTCAACAATTAAGACTAGTAACAAATATATTCCTACAAAAATATACATCCTGACAATATAAATTGCAATCAAAATGTCATCTTGATGTGTGATTATAAACACACAATAAGTCTTTAGCTTCCAAAAACTTTATTAAAAAATATGCTCTGCAAAGTAGTTTTACAACACTCACCAGAGATGCTGGGGTTAGATTGAATAGCAATACCAGGTAGTATACTGAGTTCATATAGATAGTATACTGAGTTTATATCTTATCCAAGTCATTAAGCCATAGTAGGTATGAATACCCTGGCTGTTTCAATTAAAGAGACTATACAAGGGCATGAACTATATGGTTCTGAAGGGAAAATAAAAGGGCTCATGCAAAAAACATCAATTATAGGGAAACAGTCATGCTTAATATTCACTAGAGTTGCACAATTCTATTTTAACTAAAAATGTACTTTAAAAAAAGAAATGTACATTTTCCACTAGAATAGCTAAAACTGTTCAAATGTGAAGCAGACTCTTGTGTGTGCCTTACCCACACATCGAGGCTTTTCATTGCTCCAAAGGCCATTTTCTGAGCAGTGCATTTCCTTCTGCCCTTCAATTTTGAAGCCTGAGTTGCATTCAAAGCGCACCACCTGTCCAAAATGATATTCCTGGTCGGGTTCTGCTGCATCGCTCATAACTCTTCCGTTCTCCAGCTCTGTCACCGGTAAGCACTTCACAACTGAAAATACAGGCATCGCTTTCACTAAAAGAACTCGAAAGCGTCCACATGAAACACACATATATGAATTAAAACACCAGAATGCAGCATACTAAGCCTGAGGAAAATGATTCATACATTTGAGAAATATTCAGTATCACAGTTTACAAAACATAAAAGTTAAGTCACACAAGCAGTTTGCTTATCAGCTTCTGTGGGAACAGGAAAAGAAAATTATTACTTAGAGTGATAGTTTATGTCTTCATGATAGCAAGCATCTCCTAAATTGTGAACAAAGAGGAGTATTTGAAATAGTCTAATACAAATGTTTTATTGATGCTTCAAACAATGTGATATTTCATTCTAATGTGATTTTAAAACAGCAAGTTTTAAGATATTTCCTCTGATAGAAAAAAAAAAACTATTCACAATGTTTCTTTCCTTTTCCCCTCAGTGCTCAAAATATTTAAACAATGTTTTTTACCTAAAATTTCCATGTCATGAATGAATCTGAAGTTACTTTCCTGAAGGAAACTTTGAATGCAATGGATATCCTAGAGAAGTTTTCTTGTCTTATCATCCAAAGATACTGACTCAAGAGACCATGAGGGGTCTTCAACAACCAACTTTAAACAAGCATCATGGAAACTCTGATGCAGATGTTCCCTGGAACAATTTCTCATTTCTTTACTGGAAAAGCCTCTATAGGAGAATGTTCAGTGCCATTGCAGTCTCCTTTTCTCTCTCCTTCGACCCCACCTCTTCCTTCTCTCATTTATCACTTCCCATTGGAAGTAGAGAATAGCATTTGGATGGACCTTTGTTATTTACATGTCTTTCCCAAACTCACAAAAAGACCTGTATTTTCTATGCTTGCTCTTTGCTCTGTAGATGAGCAACATGTGGGCAAGAAGTGAAAGAGTTCCTTTATGATTCTTGCCCCCCCCTTTCATCTCTAAAATTAAGGCTATGGGAAAACCACAGCATCATATTGTTGAAAGACATTTCAGTAACATTCTCTACCACAGTAACAGCCTACAACCCTGTAACTAGATGGGTATTAGGGGTGTCCTTCTTCATAAACCTACCTCAATATCTGATCTTGTTTTTATAAGCTAGAGATGGTCATGTATGTTATTAGTGTTTGAAATATAAAAATGAATGAAAATTGGCTTTGGTATTCCTAATATTCAGAACTTTGATCATAAAATTATATTAATCTCTATCCACATTTATTATGTTTTGAGAAAGTTTTGAGTTTTATTCATGAGGATGTGTGTAAATTCAAAGACCTCAAGGAATCAACACTAGTCCTGAGAAATCCACCATCCTCTTGACTTTGTGTTCTCAGAATATTGATACAAATACAAAATAGTACTATTACAAAACACTTGTGTTTTATACTAGAAAATATAAGATTTATAAATAAGAACTACACGGACAAAAATGGAGAAGAGACTGAGGGAAAGGAGGTTCAGTGACTGGCCCAAATTGGGATCCATCTCTAGGGGAGGATCCTAGGCCTGACAAAATTATTGATGCTTTGGTTTGCTTCCAGAGGGAAGCCTAGCATGGCTGCCCTTTGAGAGGCCAAACAAATAGCTGAAAGAGTCAGATGCAGGTACTTACACCCACCTAATGAACAGAACCCAGGGACCCCTGTGATTGAATTAGAGAAAAGATAAAAGAAGCTGAGGAGGAGGTGACCCCATAGTAAGACCAGCAGCCTCAACCAATCTGGACCCCCAAGATCTCTCAGACACCAAGCCACCAACCAGGCAGCATGTACCAGCTGATATGAGGTCCCTGACACATATACAGCAGAGGACTGCATGGTCTGACCTCAGGGAGAAGAGCAACTCCTAACCATTGAGAGACATGAGTTTGCATGGCGTGGGAAGGTCTAGTAGGGTATGGTTAAGGGAGTGGAGACATCTTATTGGAGACAGGGGGGAAGGAATGGGATGAGGAACAGCAGAGGGCAGACCAGGAGTGAGATAATGACTGGACTGTAAAAAAAAGAATTGAAATATAATATAATATAAATAATATAATATAATATAATATAATATAATATAATATAGTAAGTATATACTTTTAAGAATATTTTTCTACATAGTTTGGAAAATCTTATCTTAGATATTTAAACAAACATTATAAATCTGTTTCTCATTTACCTTCACATATTGGAATCTCATTGGTCCACCCATCTGTACCACATTCACGGTAATCAATTTCACCCAAGAGTTGATACCTAAAAACGCAAACGTAATTTGTGTTGAGATACCATGTGTTTTATGTAGATTAAAGCTCTGCAGAGTCTTGAATAACCTCCAGTAAGAGATTTTGAAGGGAAAAATATTTCTCATACTTTTATTACTTTTATCCTGCTTTTAAATCTTTATGGAAAGAAAATACATTAATAGAATCTGTTAGTTTTGGATCTTGGAGTTAGGGGTTTACTTGATGCTTGCTGTAGAAGAGACATAATAATTTCTTTTCCAACACAAAATAAATGAAGTTTCTGGTAAAGACTTTCTATCCACTGCAGAGACCCATCCATTATGTTATGTTCCTTCAGACAATCTATAAAATTCTACACAAAACCTCAGTGGACTTATTTCACAGAGGGAGGAGAAAGGAGAAAAAATGATTGTCCATACAGAGGGAAAAATGATTTGCAATGTCATCCCAAAACCATTCACAAGGATTTTGGACAATAAAATTAGTGCTCATAAGGAATCATTTTGCTACACAGCATGTAGTTAAACCTATACTCAGCAGAGAAAACCTAGACAAAGGCATAGAACTGAGCATAGGCATAGGACAAAGGCAAAGCATGAGCAAAAAAATAAGGGTGCAGTAAGTCTATTCCATCCTTTCCTTTCACGTCTGTGTTAAAAAACAACTATTCCTCAAGATAGATAAAACATTCATCAATAGAAATTTAAATTAATATGAACCACTTTTACATATTTTTATCATACATGGTGTGAGGACTTTAACTGATAATTGTCAGTAATTTGACCAACAGATGATTAATGTTGGTGGTTCAGATTAAATATACAAAGTTACCGTAGTTGGGTTGTACCAGTGTTTACTCTTGATATATATAAGATGAAAGAGGCAACAATGAGTTCAAGAGACCCAGAATTAGAGATAAATAAGTGAAGTGGAAATTTCTAGTTTTCTTTGGAAAGTTATGGCAAATGATGCTTTGCTGGAACACACATGTGAACAGATACTTGATGAAGGAGTATAATTATGATCCCACAGACAGTGCGAACTGAGTACTGAACATTGATTAGGTTTAATCTGCCTCACTATTCTTTGCTACGTCTCTGAGAAACTCCCCCAAGAATTTCTCTTGAGGTTCCCGCAGCAGTTTGCCAATTCCAAAACCTTGCCTCTGGACGGGTGGTAAGCTTACTGGTTTCTTCAGATTTTTTTCATTTTTTTATTGAAAAGGGAAATAAAAAATTTATGATAAAATTAAAGATTTACATGGAAAATATTTCTGATAAAATTGAAGAAATATATAGAAAAACACATTAAAATTTTAATGGAAAATTAAAGAGTAAAATGGTAGACATAAAAACATTGCTAAAGTAATTGAAAAAGGAAGTAGAAACCTTTTATGATAGACTTGAAGATTTATGTGGAAAATATTCTGATAAAATTGTAGAAAAATATAGAATAGCTTGTTAAAATTGAAGACTATCATGGAAATTTTTATATCAATATACTAATGGTAGGCATAAAAGTATTTCTAAATTTGAAAAAGGAATTATAAACATTTTCTGCTAAAACTGAAGATCTAAAAGGAAAATATTTCTCATAAAATTCAAGATATATATAGAAAACAACACTAAAATTCACTATTTCATGGAAAATTATGCAGATAACGTGGCAGGTCTAATAAATATTTCTAAGTTGATTGAAAGTGGAATTATAAACACTTTCTGATAAAAAGATTTACATGGAAAATATATTGAATTTTATCAAAAATATTTTCCTTTTAGATCTTCAGTTTTACCAGAAAGTAAACACTTTCTGATTGTGATGGTTTGTATATGATTGGCCCAGGAAGTGACCTCATTAGGAGGTGTGGCCTTGTTGGAGTAGGTGTGTCACTGTGGGTGTGGGCTTAAAACCCTCACCCTGGCTGCCTGGAAGTCAGTCTTCCACTAGCAGCCTTCAGATGAAGATGTAGAACTCTCAGCAACTCCTGTACCATGCCTGCCTGGATGCTGCCATGTTTCTTTCTTGATGACAATGGACTGAACCTCTGAGCCTGTAAGTCAACCCCAATTAAATGTTGTCTTTTATAAAACTTGCATTGGTCATGGTGTCTGTTCACAGCAATAAAACCCTAACTAAGACAGAAGTTGGTACCAGGGACTGGGGTATTGCTGTGATAGGCCTGACCATGCTTTTGTTTGGAAGAATGTGGATTTTGGGACTCTGGATTTGGAAAGCCACGGAATCCTTTACGTGGGGCTTAATGTGCCAGACTAGTAAGAATATGGAAGACAGTGGTGCTGAGGGTCATTTGAACTGTGTAGGCCTGATGGCCCAAGAGGTTTCAATGGAGAAGAACTTTAATATGTGGTTGAGAAACTGTTTTTGTGATGTTTTGGTGAAGAACATGGCTGCTTTTTGCCATTGTCGGAAGAGACTGCCCAAGGCTAAGGTAAAGAGATTTATATTAATTGCATCTGCAAAGGAAGTCTCAAAAAAGCCCAACCAACTTTGTTCTCTGGTTAAGTCTGGTTAAGAGAATTTTGAACAAACATAGCAAGCTGAGAAAGGAAAAGTACAAAACATAGTTTGAGTATTAAAGAGACTCCAAGAAGTGAAATGAAGCTGAATTCAAGGATATTAAATTGAATTAAAGGAGTGGTGACCTTGGGGGCAAGATTCACCCAGTTAACTTTAGGTCCAGGTATAGTTGTACAAGCCTTTAATCCCAGGAGGCAAAGAAAAGCAGAACTCTGAGTTCAAGGCCAGCCTAGAACCAGCAAATTCTAGGTGAAGAAAAACTTTAATCCAGGCTTGGTGGACCACACCTTTAATCCCAGTGCTTAGGAGACAGGTATGCAGATATCTTGAGTTCAAAGTCAGTCTAAGGAGCAAGATTCAGGACAGTCAACTTAGGCAGTGAAGGAGCTGGTAAAAAGGAAGCTAGTGATAATGTAATAGAACAAGGGGGCCAATGTTCCAGCTCCTGCAAGCAGCAGAACTCAGTAGTATCTCTGGCTTTATATTCAAGAGGAGAAGGAGACTAGTGGGACAATTGATGCTGGTTAGCTGGAGCTAAGAAATTAGTGGTGATTAAGACCAGCATCACTGAGGTGAAATATGGGAAGTGTTTTCAGAGAGCACAAAGAAGCTGTATTCCAGAGATAGCCAAGTGTTCCTCATGCTGCAGCTATACTTGGTAATGTGTAAGAATCATCCAGGTGGTGCTGGTTTTGAAGGCATGAAGGCATCATGAAGAACAGCTGAGGCTTGGTACTGTGAGAGGCCATGAAAGGCCATTGGCGAAAGTGTACCCTCAGTTGTAATTGACAGCCCAGGACTGAAGGGGTCATGCAAAGGAGTTGAGGCTTGGTACCATGAAAAGAGCTTATGAGAGGCTTTGGTGAAGTATAGTTGCAGTGGAAGACCCTAGCATATTGGAGAATGCCAGTACCATGGGATGACCACCAAGAACAGCAATGGCAGTGGAGTGGATCAATCTGAACTTAGAGTGCTACAGAGGGCAGAGCTGGAGAAGTGACACCAGCTCTTTGAAGATATACAGAAGATCATGTGTGGATCTCAGACATTGGAACAAGAAGCTGCCAGAGCCACAGGATGCCTGCTAAGGAAAGCTGCTAACAGGGAGTGGAACAAGCCCAGGAGAAAGAACCTAGTTGCAGTCAACAAGGAGGAAAAAGGGGTTGGATATCTGAAGACCGCTTTGCTATCAGATATGGTGATGCAGAGTTTGGACTTTGCCCAGCTGGTTTCTCATCTTGCTTGGAGCATTATAGTTAAGTGATTGAATGAATCTCAGAAGAGACCTTGAACTTTGGACTTTTAATGCTGTTGAGACTGCTATAGACTACAGGAACTTTTGAAGTTGGACTAAATGTATTTTGTATTATGCTATGTTTAAGTATGGCCCCCCTAGACTCATGTTTGAACAAGCCTATGGGGGCCAGGGAGTGGAATGTGATGGTTTGTATATGATTGGCCCAGGAAGTGACCTCATTAGGAGGTGTGGCCTTGTTGGAGTAGGTGTGTCTCTATGGGTGTGGGCTTAAAACCCTCACCCTGGCTGCCTGGAAGTCAGTCTTCCACTAGCAGCCTTCAGATGAAGATGTAGAACTCTCAGCAACTCCTGTACCATGCCTGCCTGGATGCTGCCATGTTTCTGCCTTGATGACAATGGACTGAACCTCTGAGCCTGTAAGTCAACCCCAATTAAATGTTGTCTTTTATAAAACTTGCATTGGTCATGGTGTCTGTTCACAGCAATAAAACCCTAACTAAGACACTGATAAAAAGATTTACATGGAAAATATATTGAATTTTATCAGAAATATTTTTCTTTTAGATCTTCAGTTTTACCAGAAAGTGTTTATAATTCCACTTTCAATCAACTTAGAAATATTTTTATGCCTGCAGTTTTATCCGGATAATTTTCGATGAAATAGTGAATTTTAACATGTTCCTTCAGAGTTTGACACCTGCTGGGTTGTGCCTGGTGCTAAAGGATTGGTCTGTAGTTTCCAATTCCTGTGTGCTGTCTGCTTGCTTTGTTCAATGCTCTACAACTGCTGAGTCATATTGGTGTTCGCTACCGGACTGAACTGCTGCCAAAGAAGATCAAACTCACCCCCAAGAACTATTGCTGAATACTTCCTTTCCCCATACCCTAATAACTTTTCTCTTCTACTACCTTGGCTGGGTGGTGGGCTAGAGGAGAGGTTGCACCTTTATTAAAAGTAGGCTGGAAACAGGGAAGTGGGAAGGGGTGGATGGTGGAACAGGGGGAGGGAAAGGGCCTGTGGGACCTTTGTGGGGTGGGGAACCAGAAAAAGGGAAATGAAATGTAAATATAGAATATATCCAATTAAAAAAAGTAGGCTGGAAAATATTTATACCTATAAATAAGTATCTCATATTTCTTCCCCAAATTGTAAATATTAAGTTCTGAGACTGAGGAATTCAAATGAAGAGAGTATATGAGTTCTTCTTTCCTTTTTCAGTACAAAAGTGAAATCCAGATTAGGAAGGCTGGCCTAGGATTAGCTAATTCAAAGGCGAAGAATGGAATAGCCTGAAAAATCCATGCAAACACAATTCTTGTTGGCTTCCTGTAATAACATCAGCAATGAGCTTGAAAATTGGGCTAAAAATTAGTTTGAAAAATCTCCTTCAGGTGATGAACAAGACATTAAATAAAACTGAGTAGTGCATATTTGTGGTAATCTCGGATCATTTTGAAGGGCTTCAAGTTCGGGTCATATTTATTTCACCTGCTAATCCTCTGATGCCCTTAAGCATTTTCTGCTTTTGTAAGATGGGGAATGAGAGTAGGATGTTATAAACATTGAGTGAGTTTAGGGATCATTTGGAGCTAATTCTAAAGTCTGAAAAGATAAACTTATAGTTTACTGCCTCAAATAGGGAAAAATAAAGGCAACTGAAAAGATTCCATTCAAAGTGTTTAATTTCCTTTATACGTATTTGGGATGATATTACAACTATAACTGTATTGTATGGTACGAAGACCTGAGGAGTGATAATGTCCGCCATAAGAACCAGGGGAGGGGGAGGGGGGAGGAGAGCTGTTCGGAAAGAGGTGTCAATGATTCTGGGAAATTAGCCTTTGGGGCATACTTAACAAGAGTAATTTGCATACTGCTAAACTTTTAACAATAGCATTCAGGGGAGAGACTTTTTCCGTACATAAAAAGTCTTCTCTTCTTTGGATACTATAAAATCTTTTTAAGAGGGTTATCATACATAATGTAGTTGTTTTCACAATTCTTGTCCTTAACATATAAAAGTATACAGTCTCACACGATATTGTGCAATAGTGGAATGTGGTAAGGACTTGTGAATTAATGCTTAATTTTTGTGTATAGCAACTTAATACTCCCTTATTTCAACACTATGACAGAGCAATCAAAATGTTTCTAATGTTATGAAGATCACATGATATCCAAATAAAAGCATTTACTACGTAGTTTTATTTATGTGTTATATTTTAGATATTAGTAGAAAATTTAGTCTTCCTAAAGTACAGATTTGTAGAGTTCCCATGCAGTTGCAAGGATAAGCCTTTTAGTGTTAATAACATACCCCTCATCACAGGTATAAACAACCTTTGCACCAAACTCAAATCCGGATCCAACTGTCAGGCTAAAGGACCCAAAGGGTGTGTCTCCGGGATGCCCACATGGCTTTTCTAAAATGAAAAGAAGATACAATATTAATGTATGGTCCATGAAATATACCTTGTGTAGGAATCAAGAAAGCACTTTTTGGATATATCCAAATAGAAAAAAAACTGAAAAAAAGAATATTTTATTATTGAAAATAACTGCATGCTTCCATTTTTAGTTTTGAAGGATAACTACAATTTAAAATGATTTCTCTATATTTTAATTACAGTATTAATACAATTTGTAAATATATTGTAAAAACATTTAGTACATTTAAAACTAAAAAATTTTGTAAATTTTACACACATGAAGTACTTACTCCGACATATCCTGGATGGGTTAGAAGATACCCATTCTCCATTCTTGCATACTTTTGTTATAGTACCAAGTGTTCTGTATCCAGGGCGGCATTTGTAGGTAGCTGGGGTGCCTTCTGGATATAGTTGTTCTGACCATGATCCTGATAGAATTTCTGAATTCTCTCTTGGAGGAGGGCCTTTACAGTCTACAAGTAATTAAAACACCAATGATTGAAATATCTATTTAAAAAGTCTGCATATGTTATTTTTCTTTTAATCTACCAAATACAGGTCTATCCAGCTATTTATATACACAACTCTATGAAAATTTACTAGGCAATCTTCTAAGTTGTAAAAAAACAAACAATACAAAACTATGAATAAAATATACTATCTGTCCTTAAAATATTTCCCAGTAGCAAAGCTAAACAGTACTTTTCAAACTCATAATATGCGTTATAGACAGTAAATCCTACTTATAAAAATAAAGCATAGTAAGATTATAAAAAATAACTTTCTTTCACAAGATATAATTGTCAACTTGCAGGATTACTGTTGAATAAATTCACTCTTTCCAGTTCTTTTGGGACTCTGGCTGGCTGGTTTGATTGGCTGTTCCGGTCCAAAATCCTTTCCAATGTAATTGATTCAAACAGGTTTTGTTTGGGTTATCACTGAGTTGCTCTGATTGGTCTCAAAGAAACTCTGGAAATTTGCTCTACCCTCTGGCTCCTTCTCATTCTCACTGGCGGCGGTGGTGCACTCCTTTAATTCCAGCACTTGGGAGGCAGAGCACTTGGGAGGCAGAGGCAGGCGGATTTCTGAGTTCAAGGTCAACCTGGTCTACAGAGTGAGTTCCAGGGCAGCCAGGAATACACAGAAAAAAGCTGTCTGGAAAAACCAAAAAAAAAAAAAAGTTCTGTCCTTCTCATTCTGTCTTTACCTGCAACCTGACTCTATAAAACTGTTCCAGTAAAACTTTCTCTCTCTCTCTCTCTCTCTCTCTCTCTCTCTCTCTCTCTCTCTCTCTCTCTCTCTCTCTCTCCCCCCCCGCCCCACTACACACTACACAGTTAAGTCGCCTCTGTTTCCTGTCCTCGTGAGAGTTGGGCATATCCTATGTCTGACAAATTCTGTCAAATCTTTTTCTGATTCATGACTTTGCCCCTCAATTAGAGGGGCATTCACACATGGTTGCTTCTTTTTTTATAAACTAACTCTGCCTTCGTTGTTTGGGGTTAAAGGTGACTGCTAAGGGCACATCTGTATTTCCAGCCAGATGTATTAAGGGTGTGGCATTCCAGATGGATCAGGTCTTTGGATGTGATTCCTGCCAGAGCAGCCATGTTGCTAAATTAATTCCTCTACATAAGATAACATAGAAACTATATGGAGACAGTCAACATTCAAATAGTATAAAAAGACCAGAAAGAATTATGTTCCTACTCTATACACGGAGTGGGGAAAAGTTGGTGTAGAGGCATTTATAGGAGTGCCTAAGCACAAATTGTAGAAGCAATGAAAATTTATGAACAAACCTAGGTGAGATGGGCCTGTACTATTCATGCCTGAGGTCTATGGTATTGCTTATCTGGTTATATGTGTTGTTCTGCATATGAACTGAGGATCAGTGATTCTGTGCATTTGAGAATGGCAGTGAAGGCAGAAATAATAAGACATGTATATTGGAGGTGTGTCTAACCTGAAACATTCTGAATCATGTGCAGAATCTAAATCTAGTTGTCTTATTGGAATTACCTGATTACTATGTGAAACCTAGATTTTCCTATAGTCTCTCAGAAGTCACAAGAAAAACAGTCTTCTTTAAAATATAGAACTGGTGACTTCATCAACACATTAGAATATTTGAAAGTCTTTCAGTGTTTAATTTAAAGTGTGTCTCAAAATAGCAGGGGAGAAGACAAATTTATTGTGGTCTACTAGAATAGAGAAAGGAGCAGATTTGGGCTTAAACACATATACACAAGAAGGTCTTTGCTTTGAAATATTTGAGACCAGATGTGAGCTAACTTAAGCTAAAGCTGCAACCCAGATACAATTTAATTAAATTCATGATTGAGATAAGAAAGATAGATGTTCTTCTTGCTGTGAATGAATAACATAAACTTTATTCACTGTGCTCATTTTCTATTAAATATATATGAACTATTATAAAAATTAAAATACAAAGATGAAAAACAGACATGAAGAGAAAATAGATAGTAGGATCCACACTGATCTAGATATGAGAGTTAGCTAAAAGGTCATTTAAATAACTAGTTTAAGCCTCTTTAAAGAATGTTAAGAAAAAGACAAAAAGAATTAAAGAAGTTCACAATAAAAATGGCTCTAAAACATGTTATCTTAACATTATGAATTAATATCAGAAATAATAACCCACAATATGATCTGAAGTCATCTGAAATCAGAAAGAAATGTACTCCACTTGACAAGAGTAGAGAAAGAAATGTTCAAAAAGGGTAAAAAGAGAACAGTGTATAAACAATAATAGAACAATTTAATTTTGTGTTTGTGTTTAGAAGCAAAAGATACAGAATATATCTAACTGGATGTCTAAAAGTAGACAAGAGAACAGTGAGAAGTGACAGCTGAAGCCTCAAGGTTTTCCAAATATGGTTAAAATTATCAACTCAAATTCAGAAGAACTGTGTAAAATTCTTATATCTGTGTATAAAACCAGCAATATCAAAAAGCCAAACAACTTTCTCAGGTTCTGCTAAAATCCATCCTTAACATTGAGAATGTCAACAGCAATTTTAAAAACAGTATGGTTCTTATAAAGTTTGTTTGGTTCTTACTTTAATTTTATTTTATTATTATTTGTTTTTAGATGCTTGTTTGTATATAAATGAGAAAGAAAAAATGGCGTAGATGGGTGGATTGGGAAGGGAGATCTTGGAGGAACTGAAGAAGAGGAAACCATAATCAAAATATATTATATTTTAACAAAATTTATTTTCAATTAAGGAAATGAGATAAAAAATAACTGAAACTATTTAATGTTTAATATCGTTAGCCTTCTGGGAAATGAAAATTAAAACTACCCTGAGATCTCCTCTTGTCCCAGACTGAATACGATCAAATAAACAAATGACAACAGATGCTGGTGTGGAGCGTGAAGAAAGGGGAGTACGTTTTTACAGTTGGTGGGAGTGATGACTGCTGCAGCTATTATGGAAATCAGAGTTAAGTTTCTCCCAAAAGCTAGCAACAGGGCTACCCTAAAACATAGCTATACTACTATTTAAGCATATTCTCAAAGAACTTCATATCCTGCTGCTGAGATATCCGTCCATCCACGCTCATTGTTGCTCTGTCCACACTATCCAGGAAGGAGAAACACCCTAGGTGTCTACCAACTGAAGAATGGATAACAAAAATTATGGCCTGTGTACACAATAGAGTAAATTAGGAGATTCGAAGGTGGAGTTGGAAACAAATCATGTGGAACCAGGTACCCAAGACCCAAAAAAAGATAGTTTGCATGTTTTCTTTCATTGTAGATGTTAGGTAAGAACCTTCAGATTTTTATGTTTACTTTTCACTATATTAAGGATAGTATAAATTATATACATACATATATATGTATATAATACATATTTTTTAATTTATTTTGTATATAATGGGAAGTAAGTGCCGGTCGGGATATTGTAACTGTGGGTCAGCCTGAAGCCACCAAGCACTACTAGAATGGACACATGTAATGGACAGCTGTGTGTCTAGGGAGAGAAGCAGAACTGGAGATGTGACAGGGTGACAGGTGAGAGAGAGGGCTGAGCCCACTAACGTGTAGCCTCAGACTCCCCACTTCCTGACCTTCAACATGCCAGCCAGTTTCAAGATTCCCCCCTAGCTCTGGACAATGACAGAGGCCCAAGATGAAGAACGGTTCACTTTCTGGACTGAACCTCCTTGAAGGACCACCATGATCCATGATGCCAACAGAAGCCATATTGGTGTCTGTGGTCCATGCTATTACCCCAGGCCTGGAAGAAACCTGAGGTTCATGTGGACATATGAGGTGTATGCTGCTGTCGGGGACCTTGATGATGTCCTCTGGCTTTACTGTCTCGGTAGCAGGGCATGCTGATGTGAATGGCATGTGTGATCGACCACCAGAGACCCTGTTGAAGCTTGTGGACCATGCTTCCATCCCCTGAGGTTCATTCGTTGGGCAGTGGTCCTGATATGGCCATGGACTATGTTGATGTCTGCTGTTGCAGGAAGCCATGCTTTGTCCATGGGCCTGGGAAAACTGTCCCTATCCCTCACTGGCCCACAGCACAGCAGTGCAGGCGGGGGCATATGCTTGGGATTGGTAGCCTCACTGTGCTCCAGCCACTGCATGGCTTGCTTCAGCTGATGGCTTCTGGCACCAATGCTGGCAGAGGAAAAAAAAAGCCTCTCTTGTGGGGCTGGTCACTAGGAATTTGACTGTGATTCAGTGAATACACAGACCAAACAAAATGGACTTGTCTTGTCTGGTCTGGTCTTCCCTCCCTCCCTTCCTTTTTCTGTTTTTTTTTTTTGTTCTTCCTTCCTTCCTCCCTTCCTCCCTTCTTCCCTCCCTTTCTCTTTCTTTCTTGTGTGTGTGTCTGTGTATGGGGGGGGAGGTGTTGAGGGAGCTTATGGGTAAGGGGGCAAATTGGGAAGACCAAGAGATGAGCACAATGGGAGAATATGATGTGCGATTCCCAAATAATTAAAAAGAATCGGGAGAAAATGTTTGTGGAGAGTTTGTGTTTCTTGGTTTTATTTATTTAGTTTGCATAGCCATCTTTTCGTTATTTAAGGACATGGAAATTCAAATATCTACTAACTTTCCCAAGATTTCTGAAAGTGCCAGAAGAAGAAGCAGAAGCAGAAAAGGGCAGACACTGGCACTCAGCTCATGTTTTAAAACTAGTACTTATGGTTCGGACATAGGAAGTAACTAGGAGGTCCTGTGCTGCGTTCTTAAGCTTTTTTTGCTTACATTTTTTTACAGAAAATTCTAAATGTATTGGGAAGGTTGATTTTACAGTAAAAAGCAATAAAGCTAACATGCAAGTCCAAGAACTAACATTTCTCTACACTTACCTGTGGACATATCCTTCCATGTATCCATCCCTTTACCTATTAACTTATTTTTGAGACAAAGTATTTGTCGACCAAGATGACCTCCATCTCGTAATCCTCTTGCTTTAACCTCCCAGATGCTGGAATTGTGACTACAGAATATTAGTGCTATGGGAGAGAATCACTTTTAATATTGCCTGCTGCCTAATTTTGTAATAAATACACTGATATTTAAATGGTTGTATTAGTAAAACCCAACATGCTTTTTTTAATGGCAGATCTTAGAGCTCACTGTCTATTGTATTTATAAAATTATTGTTCGAATTACCAATTACTTTTACTTCTTGATTTTATGCCAATTTGCTATTCTGTACTAAAACTTTATGTTTTAAAAGCAAGAGAGCACCCTAATGAGTATACCTCACCTGGAACCTTCATCTATAAGATGTTATACAGCATATGAAATAAAAGAACCAGTATATTTTAAAGAAGAGTAAAGTGATTGTTTAGGCTGCCAGGTTACTTTTTTTTTCCCCCCTAATTTCTTGAACGTTAGTGTTTGATCTTCACTATTTCGGTAATTAAACTTTAACACACCAGATGGCGCTAATACCCCACCACTGCCACAGCTGAAACCTGGTTCTTGCAAAACTGTTGCTCTGCTTTCATTTGCTGTTTCGTTTGTTTAGGATCTCAACATAATGTGTATCAGTAAGCTGTGTTCTAGCTTAAACAGTTAAAAGTAATCTTTTCCTGTATTTCTACAATCACGGGTGTGTCTTGAGATGGTGACAAACATTTTTCTTTCAAGTTCTATGCAAATGAATTCTGGAGGCATTCTAACTAGCTAGGAACAAGGTCTTTTCATTCATGTAGTCCATCTGTCAACATAAATGTACACCAGACACCTTTTTTTTTGAAATAAATGGGAAGTTATTAATGAAAGCAGGGCAGGTGTTTTTTATATAAAGAACATAGAAGTGCTTTCAAACGGATAAACACATTTTCAGACGGACGATTCAGCTAAAAACCATTAAAGTGGGGGAATTTGTCTGTTTCTATGTCCAGGTGAACGAGTAAGCTAAATTTTCTTGTATCTAAATATTTATTCAGATTCCAACAAATAATACCTGATCCTATGTGTGTGCAATAACATAATTAACAGTTAGTTCATTTTGCCGTATAAAAACCTTCTTTGTTAATTCTCTGTTTACTTGGATGTAAATGCCATTTTCAAATGTTTTTCAGAAACAGAATGACCGTGTAGATTTGATTGTCTGAAAACAAGTGTTTTGCTTAAACTTGAGGGAGATGGGCATAATTTTGATGGAACATTCACACAAATATTTGCTATTTTAATAATCATGATTATCAGTTTTTTATATTTAGATTTTAAAGAGGTAGGATTGACACACAAACCAAATGCAATTCTTTTTCCCAATGACAATATGTCTCAAAAATTGTTCTTTGAAATGTTCTTGCTGCAGTGAAATAAATCTAAATGAAGTTTCATATTTTGAAACACAAGAGTTGTATCCAGATTTTTGAGAGAGTAAAGGTGAAAATGTTATCCTTTTTTGTTTCTCATAACTCCTAAAAGGATTTTGAGAAAAGAATAAGAGGTACCAATTTAAAAATACCATTTCTTAGCAAATGATGGAATATACTATAATTGAAAACTTCAAATTACTTAGAAAAATAAAGTAGATGAATAAAGTGAAAATAGCAAGAATGAAAGTTTCATTAAACTTCTCTTCTCCCTTCTTATTGATATACATGAGTATTGAATTCATGTATACATATGATCCAAAGAGTTATTTTGTTAATTGAAATATTTAGATTAAATTATAAATTGCACAAGAATACTTAAGTTGAAAAATTTTGAACAAAAAAATTATGTTACAATAGTACTTTAAAAAACAAACTATAAAAATTTATGTTTAGATTACACTTAATGAACATTGGAAAAATAAGTTTCTATTTCTAAAATATACAAAAATGACTGAATTTTCTTTGTAAAATTGATAATCTCGAGAAACGCCTAGATCGAAATGGGCAAAACCAGGATGAAGTCGGCCAGAGCAGCTGGCATTTGTGTTGTGGGAGGAGACAATTCGAAATCCATTTCTGAAAGGGGCAGTGCTTAGACAACAGTCTCCTAACACCAAGAAGGTTCCAAGCACGCTGTTGTCTTTTTAAAATAAACTGTTAGTATATTGAGTGGTTTCATTAGGCTTGAACAGCTGCCTCAGAAAGCCGTTTAGCCACAAGATGGAGTAACTGTAGTCTGAATGCCCAGCAGCTCCGGTACTGGGGCATATGAGAGATATCAGCCGGATCCCAAGGATAAGGATTAAAACAAGGGAAAGATTTTCCTTTCCTAACCTCCCCACTAACTCTTGTGAAAGTCACACCAAATCAAGTTGTAGGTGTGGAGCTGAGTCCACAGCTTTATAGAACCTCTAGTTCTTCTGTAGATCTGATGTCTTCCGTTAACCTCCTCTTTGGCCTCATCTGACTGACTCCTCTGCGGATTCAAAGCCTACCTGCTCCTGCTCGAGGCTCCATGCCTGTCCTCTCAGCATGCTGGAGAGGGAAGACTGTGAACTGAGAGCTACCTTCGTCTGACTTGTCTCAGAGAAAGCATAGGACTAAAGCAGCGAAACATCTCTCTCCAATTACCCTCAACCCTCTCCCGCTCCTGACCCACCCTCCCATTCTAATTATATTATTTCATCTTATTTTTAAATTAATATGTGAAGTATTATATTATATCATACTATTACATTGTAGTATGGCTCTTTTTCTTCCAAGGCAGGGTTTTTCTGTGTAGACCTGAATGTCCTCAAATCACTTTGTAGATCAGGCTGGTCTTTTGCTTCCCTCACACAGGGATTAAAGATGTTTGCCACCATACCCAGCTTTTTTTAATAAATGACTTTTTAAAAGTTTTATATTCTCTTCACCTGTCTTCTTTCCTATCTTCTTTCCCCGCCTTGTGCCAGTCCACATGTGTTTTCCATAGCCCCCTTCCTCCACAGTTCTTTTTCCACTTCTAATCCCATGTCTTCTATCCACGAGTCACACACATGGATACACATATGTTATATTAAACAGAGAAATATAAAGTATATGCATCAAAATCTAGACTCCAAATATGAAGGAGAACATGCAGTGGATTGTATCTCTGAGTCTGGATTCATCCATTTTTCCTACCGAATCATTTCATGATTTCTTAGTTTTGTTTTGTTTTGTTTGTTTTTTGGGTTTTTAGTTTGTTTGTTTTGTTTGTAGCTGAACAAAAATCCATCTTCTGTATGCATCACACCTTTCCAACTTCAGCGTTCTGCTTTAGGAACTTTCTAAAACCTCAGTCACGATAGTTGATAAGATGAGCTACAGTATGTAAATATTTAAACGCAGTGTTCATTCTTTTCCTCTCCATTAAATGACAACCTTTAAGAAAGTATTATTATGCTACCTAGTATTTGAAAGGTATTCAAAAGTGACCATGAGTGAAAGAGAGAATGAAAGCAAAAAGAACTGGTGGAGCTTTTTCACAATAGACATCCATGTAAATAGGCCCAGATGCAGCTGAGGTCAGCAAATGAGAAACTTAAAAGACAAGACTTGGGAAAAGGAAAACAAAAGGATACAACTTGAAAAAAGAGGAGGAAGATGAAGAGGAAGAAGAGGAGGAAGAGGAGGAGGAAGAGAAGAAGGAAGAAGAGGAGGAACAGGAGGAGAGGAAGAGGAGGAAGAGAGGAGGAGGGATTGGCAAGAGAAACACTGTCCGGTGAACTTGTGATCCTGTTGCATGCACTGACAATTATGGAGTTTGCACATCTGACTATGTTGCATTTTTTGAAGTCAGGAATCACTTGAATTCAGTTCAAAGTATAAAAACTCCCTAGGAAACTTTGAAGGGGTGTTTCTATAATCACCCTCTGTCTGTTGAATCCCCAGTTAACACCCTTTGTGAGAAGCTAGGCTTTCCAAGTTAAAATGTCAAAACAAACGTGTTCTGTCAAATCCGTGTGTTCTTTTTATTATTTCACGGTAGGAATTTTTTTTTTCTGTTTAGTTACTTGACTTTATCTGAACCAGATTTTTTCTTCTAATTTTAAACCAAAATGTAACATTTTTTTCCCAATTACTTTTTCTGTTCTTCATGTGTTATGTTCTTAGAAGCATCAAAGTTAACATTAACTGAGCACCAGAGGACTTGGTGGACAGCATCTCCTTAATTGGTAAGAGGTAGAGGTGATGTGTGTGTGTGTGTGTGTGTGTGTGTGTGTGAAAGAGAGAGAGAGAGAGAGAGAGAGAGAGAGAGAGAGAGAGAGAGTAAAGACTATCTGAGTCAGCAAATAAAAATGGATTAATTTGAAACGGGAGCGAGAGTTCAAAATTGGACAACCTAAGGCCAAAGATGACGGCTTTACTCTGTGGCAATTTCTACTTTAGAATAATTCCAGTTTGTACTACTTAAATGTTGTAGTTTTAAACTCCATCCTGAAAGAGGGTGTACACATTCCTAGAATATGACTGTGCTGAAGATAAGCAAGGCTTGCTTTCCCAGTCCACCTTCCACCCTGCCTGTGAGCAACTTCTCCACCCTTTGTCAGCGACTACAGCATTCCATCCCAGAATGCTCCCAATCTCAGAATGGCTTTGCTCTATTTTGTCCCGTACCATTGTCCAATTCCATCCTCTATCAGTGAAATTTCACAGTAAATTACACATAATAGCACTAAATTTAACTATATTGTTCCTTCTACGTAAATTACAGGTAGGTTTGAATTTGTGGTACTATAAACATGTTAAATATTTTAAGAGTTGCATGAAAGAAGACAATGAAGACAATTAGGACATTGCACAATGCCAAGTAACATGATTTAGGGAAATATAATTTTATCCTGAAAACATGTGTTGTAAGGATAGAAGTTAGTTATTCTGCTGAAATTAAAACCTAATTTGGATAATAAACTAGTATTACCTAATTATCTAGTTTACGTAATGATCTGTAGCACTTGTGTGTATGTACTAGGGTGGACTAAAGCAAATGTGACAGACCGTGGCATAACTGGGTCTCTGGCCTCTGGGTCCTGGGAGACGACCACTGAGAAACTTAATAAATATGCTAGGCTGTGTGAAGAACCTTATCAAACAGGGTGCGTGTTTTTCTGACCTTATCTCATTAGACTCTCCTCAAAATTCTTAACTCAAGTCTCTAGGAAGAATCTCTATGTTGTCCTCTCTGTCAAACACCTGATTACTCAATCCAGCCACTTTCCTTAGAGAACTATGGGGATCTATCTACTCGCTGCCTCTGAGGGTTGAGATGGAAAGGGTTACTGTTCCAATTCAAAGATTCAGCAGAAGGAGGTGCAAACAAAACAGTTGCGATGAGTTATTGCTGTTTGCTTAAATGTAAACTTAGGACAGAGCGAGTTGGTGCTATCAATTGCACTAAGTGGTATGGTTGTCATTGGGAATTCCTTCAGTTTTGCCCCAAACAAGAAGGCCAAACAAATACCAAGGATAGTTGACTTCAGAGTTTTTAGATGTCTTCTGGCTTTGAAAACATTATGATACTCACAGTTGAGTCTGCAGCAGAAAATCCAACTATTTATTATAATTTGGGGAATAGTTGGCAGGGAGAGGAATTATGGGACGTATGGTGGGGGGGGGAACTGGGAAAGGGGAAAGCCTTTGGAATGTAAACATAGAATATAGAAAATAAAAATTAAAAAAAAGAAATAGAAGAAAAGTTGTTGTTTTTTTACAGAGCAATCATGATTTTTTTTTATTTTCTATATTCTTTGTTTACATTCCGAAGACTTTCCCCTTTCCCAGTTCCCCCCTTACCAGTTTAAAATGTGCATACATCTAAGTCCTGGCTTATGCTGTGACGGGTTTATAAATCTTTGATGTAATGAAGGAGCAGAGAGGCAAGATGCCAAAATTGGTTTTCTATGTCAGTGAAAGCACTGAAGGTGTGCAGACACGTACTTTCCCTTTGTAAATTGACACATTGATTATTTAGTTTACCACAGAAATTTCTACTACTTTTTTATCCTTATTTCTTTTATATTTTTAGATTGTAATATAATTTCATCATTTCCCCTTTTCCCTTTGTCTCTCCAAAACTTCCCACATAGCTCTCTTCCTAGTTTCAACTAATAGCCACTTATTTTTCATAATTATTATTATATTCATATATGCATACACATATATTTCTAAATAAAATGTGTTCAGCATATATAATATAACTTATATGCATGTTTTAAAGGTTGACTTTTTCTTTTTAAATGTTCTTTATCTTCTCTCTTTGAAAAGAAAGCCATAGGTTGCTTCTTTCTTTTTATTAATCATTCCATTTGTTTACATCTCAAATGATATCCCAGTTCCTGGCTCCCCCTCCACAACCCCTCCACCCCACATCCACCCTCTCCATTGTGTCCTTTGCCTCTATGAGGGTGCTCCCCTGCCCACCCACCCTCTCCCGCCCTACCACTCCAGATTCTTTAGAATGTTTTGACAATCTGAAATTTTATTTTTTCCTATTTTTTTAAAGAAGGACCTGCTATCTGTCAATTTAGTTGAATGAAAGTAACAGAAAATCTGCAAAAGATGTTCTTTTTTTTTTTTTTTTTTTTTTTTTTTTTTCGAGACAGGGTTTCTCTGTGTAGCTCCGGCTGTCCTGGAACTCACTCGGTAGACCAGGTTGGCCTCGAACTCAGAAATCCGCCTGCCTCTGCCTCCCAAGTGCTGGCATTAAAGGCGTGCGCCACCACCACCCGGCCAAAAGATTTTCTTAATGTTGAATTTCAGTAGTTGGGAGGCTCCGGTCAGAAGACCAGGAGTTTAAAGGTCAGCTTTTGCCACACGATGCGACTCTACCTCAAAAAAAATTAAAGTAAGGTGAAGACAAAACACAGCTGTGATACTGCTGGCAGACGTCTGTTTATGCAGCACTGTATGTGGCAATATATACATGGTGACATACATAACATTTCTATAATCCAACTTGTTTCATCCTTCATTCAGTCACTTGGAGCATGTGAAACCTTAACATTCAATATGGCTAAGAATGGAGGAAAAGCTGCAGACGTGGTTTTCAGTTAAATTGTGATGACCCCTAATGTATCAGTTCCTTTCAATTTTGGACACATAGTGAAGGAAAAGTAATAGCTATTCCATATTAATTCCTTTTCCTAAGAAAAAGAATCGTTGACCTTTTGACATGATATAATCTCTTTAAAATAAAATCATTATACTCTGGGAAAGGGGAAAGCCTTTGGAATGTAAACATAGAATATAGAAAATAAAAATTAAATAAAAAAATAAAGCAAAAAAAAAGAAAGCATCAAAATAAGGTGGAAGTATTGTTTGAAAAACCACACAAATGATGAGATAAATTATTAACATATCTCTCAAATATTTATTTTTTCTTAAGGTTATCCATCTATTTTAAATAAGGTTATATACATTATTCTGAAATAAGTTAATCAATGTATCATTCTAAAAACAAAATAAAATAAAATAAAATAAAATCATTATTAGCATTTCTCTAAACTCCCCAAAAAGTAACTATTAACTCGTAACTCATACAAACAACATCAATTTTTCCACATCAATGTTAAACTGAGTTTAAAAACATCATATACTTAAAACAACACACTATAGAATTAAACCAATTCTCCATTCTATGATTAAAGTCTCTAAGCCTGAAAGAACATTTTTGTCCCTTAAACCTCCAGGATTAGAAAACACTTATCTCCCCAGAAAGCACGCAGTGGTTATTTAGTTTTGTTTCAGCACAGGTTTAATTGGTTCATTTTAGCAATTCTGGGCTGTGGCCTAATTTCATACAATATCCAATTGAGAGAGTAAAATGCATGCTTGGAAAGTATTACCCATTCCCCAGAACTGAAATTATACAGCTCAGCCGAGAAATTCTCTTATGTTACAGGTTGTCCTGTAAATCTGACCCAATTCTAAGCAGCATGGGTTTTGCAAGAATTAGCATTTACTGCTCCTGGCAGGTAGTAGTGTGAATGCCAGCAAGCTCTGCACTAAAAAGACATGAGGAAGCTTTTGGCATGAGGAAAAGGAAAAGAGGAGAAAGAAAGAAAGAAAGAAAGAAAGAAAGAAAGAAAGAAAGAAAGAAAGAAAGGAAGGAAGGAAGGAAGGAAGGAAGGAAGGAAGGAAGGAAGGAAGGAGAAAGAGAAAGAAAGGAAGGAAGGAGAAAGAGAGAAAAGAAGGAAGGAAGGAAGGAAGAAAGGAAGGAAGGAAGGAAGGAAGGAAGGAAGGAAGGAAGGAAGGAAGGAAAGGAAGGCAAGCTAGATTCATAGTTCTCCCTTTGGTTACTATTCTTTGATTATGAATACTGATGCTTAAACATTTGTTAAGGTCATTATTATTTATTTGGGTGGGTATGAGTCACAGTTGCCAAGCCTGTATGAGGAAATTGGAGCAGAGTATGCAGGAGGGAGGCATTTTTCCTCCTTTCACCAGGTGGGGTCCATGGATTGAACTCATGCAGCCAGGTTCTGTAGCAAGTAAGATCATTATTGTGCTTACCCTGCCTGCTGGCCCAGCTAACATTGGTTTCAGAAGAATGCTGATCTTTATCAGAGCAGAAAAGACTTATGAAATCTTTTCTTTCCTGTTCAGGAAAGCCTAATAGCATTTCACAAACATTTTTTTTTTATCAAGCTTAATAGCCAGCGTCTGAAGTGGGAAAGAGAAACAAAAGCAAATAAATATGGAAGTCTATACATCACTGTTTTAATTGATCCAAGCTTTCTGTCTGGTGAAATTTCTCTTAAGTTGATAGACTGATTAAATTATTTACATGTGAAACAGACACAGGCTACAAGTCAAGTAAAGACTGAAGCAGGAGTACTGTTTCCACAGAAAATCCATAGAACTTCTGGCATTGGTCTCTGTATTGCATGCACTTTGTGGCTCTCATGAGGTGACCACACATAATGCTTTAAACACTAAAGTCCCACTTCATCTCTGACTAGACAGCCCGAGAAACATTAATGTGTACAATGTAACTGCCCAAATTACAAAGTGTTGGCTAAGAGAAACATTAAAAGGAAATTATTAAAGTTATGTCATTCATGAGCAAGAACTGGCACCACATGTGAATACATATGACAATTCAAATCCAGTAGTAACAAAAGAATTAGCCATGGCATACGTGGGGATTTTAAAATCATTAACACTAAAGTATCATGTCAACATCCCGGCACTTTCATTTTAATATTGAAATTCTGCTTTATAATTATGCAAACATATTAATTCAATTTGCATCAGTTAAGATTTATAAAGTAGCTAGAAATAAAATAGTTCTTTCTTTAATCATATATATCTAAAACAGTCTCTTAGCAAACATTATTACTCAAGTAGAGCATTAAAATAAAAGATGAAAACATTGGTTTTGACAAAATAAAAAGTTGAGTCTTGTTTTGTAATATCAACATTACTTTAGGATTCCTGGCCAATATGTCATTTTAGCAATTCTTAATTTTCATATACAAGGAAATAACTGCCTTGGTCTGAATATAAGACTCCTAAGCTAAAATTTAAGAAATAATACTAGAAAATATAAGTGAAACAGTTTACTCTTTCAAAAAGTATTAAATACCCTTTAATAATTTTTTTTTGGAATTTTACTAAAAGATAAAACTGAGAAACCATTTCTACTCTCCTTATCTGGATTGGTAAATATCCAGTTAGAGGTTGTTTGTTAGAATTCTTTAGTGAGGAGGTTACAGCGAAGCCTCAAATTACAAAGTGTTGGCTAAGAGAAACATTAAAAGGAAATTATTAAAGTTATGTCATTCACTTGAAATAAAAAGTGCTCAGTCAGGCATAGCAGTCACTACCACCTGTAACCTCAGCCCACGGGAGGCTGACAGGAGTCCCAGGGTGTAGTAACCCCCTATCTTAAACAATCAAAGCACACAAAAAGGAGTTAATTAAATGTTTAGCGCATTGCTAGTTACCTATAATACATTAGGAATGTAAACTCCTTTGTTGGATAAACTGAGCAATTTTGGTAGAATTTAAGTGAATAATAAAGGTGGAATTTCTATTACTGCCATGAAAGAATTCAAACACTCACATCACCTACTTCAAAATGGCTTTCAGACGCAAATGTGCCTCACACATACTCTCAGAAAACAAAACCTCTAGTAAATCAGGTCTTTCCAATACTGTGTACAGATTATATGTCAAATTTTTAATCTTTTTACCTCATACTTGCAGTTCTTATGAACAAAGCATTTAAATTCATGGCAATATCAGTTAACTGATTTATGTAGGAAGGCTTAGAAATATGCCTGAAATAAAGCCACTCATTAAAATAAAAGTGAATGCTTTCATTAACTTTGGATATTTACATATTTCTTACTACATAAATTATCAGGGACACTCATGAAAAAAAAAGAGGAGCCTATATTTCACGATAACTAAATGTTTAATGACAAGCCTAATCATGGATTGCAAAATACATGTTTAAAGCACTGTCTTGAGATTTACATTAAGCCAAACTATCAATTACAATAGTCAAATGAACGGTTCACAGTTTTTAAATGTATCAACAAAAGCTACTAAGTTACAGACTAGTAATTAGCCACATTTTCTAGATTTAGTTTGAATGATTGCTATGAGAAATATTATCTGCAAATGTTTTATAATGTGGCTGAGCCAGAAGGGAGAAAGGATGTTTTAAACTTACCTTCTGCTACACAAACAGTCCATAATATAAGCCAAATAATTCTTGCTGACAGTCTCATGTTTTTCTTTCTGGAGCCAATTGACTTGAAGAGAAGGGTGTACCGTACCATCCAGTTCCTCTCTGCTATGAACAGTGGTCACGGTCACAGCAGGCAGGAAAAGACTTGCCCCAAAGGGAAGTTGAAAGTCAGTTTAGGAAATCAGGATGGCTAGATGCTCCGCCCACGAGCAACTTCTGCAAAGTAAACTGAAAGGGTAGACCACAAGTCCAACAGCATGGGTGTTTGATCTCCTCTGTTACTGCGCCCTGTCTGTGACCTGCTGGATTGTTCTTGTAAATCACAGCTTGTTTTGCTTGGAACCAAGTTCACATTTCTGGAAATGTGAGCAGGCACAGGATTTCATAATCCTTTAAACTGTGTTCCACTGTGGACAAACCACAGAACAGAAAGCAGGGAAGGCCCATTAAAAAAATCATTGAGGGAGCTTCAGTTAGGCAGTAATTTGAGGACCAACACCCATGGCACAGAAATGTCATCACGATTGTCATGCTGAAGGATGGTGATTATGGGATTGGCTTTCTAAAATTCATGAAATGAGTCTTCCGAGAAATTCTTTTTTATATGTGTGAGGCAACTGGTCTGTGTCTCCTTGGATAAGAATGAATAACTCAAAAAAATAATAATCCACCAGCTCGAAATGCTAATTTTATAACTTCTCCTTGAGGTATTGTATAGTAAGAAATATAGAGGTGCGGAAAAATCTCTACAGCATGCCGAATTGATGCAGAACCCAGGGAGACACTCAACTCCCGACTGGCTAACCTTGGTACCTGCTGTGCTCTCCAGGTTTCTACCCACTGTCAATGTCTCTATGAACATGGACTGTATTTACCTGTACTTTATGTAGGTGTAGAAGAAGCAATTTATCCCTCTATGTTGAGTCCTTTTCTAGGAATTGTCTTTGTTGGACGTGGCTCCCAATTGTTCATTTGTCATGTAATATTCAATTATTTGAATATAGCACAATTTTCAGTTATCCCTGCACGTGTTAATGATAGATTCCAGCTAGAAAATAGTACAAATAGGGCTACTACTGTTAGACAGTGTGGAGTTTGGTAAGCTGTTCGAGCTCAAGCATATACATGAGTTAACTGAACACAGAGCACGTAAGCACTTTTTTAAAGCCATAGGAAACTTCGGGTGTGAGATACTCCACCGATTGTCTAATATCCCAAATCTATACAGATGGGTGTTTTCAGGTGACAAGATACCCGAGAAAGCAGCTAAGGGAAGGAAAGGTTTATTTCTACTTACAGTTCCTGGACAGAGCCAGGAAAGAACATGGCTGAGCTCATTTTGTTTTTCTTCAGTCTAGGAACCCTCCCCATGAAAGACACTGATATCAGAGCAATTTACAAACCCTAAATTCAGAGTGTATAATATTAATCATGTCACAAGAGCTTAATGCCCTGAAATGCTGTTAATTTTATCAAAGAAATTTGACAGTTTTCAAAAATTTGACAATAATAAAAACTTACAGGCATTACAAATCATCATAAACTTGTGACGTCTTTTCTATTATTTTGCTAACAAGATACAAATTTTAATTAAGTCTGATAGAAGAATGTTTTCCTTTTTGTCTTTAGTGAAACTATTCTAAAATTGAGGTTTATAAAAAATAATCAAAAAATTAGATAGCCAAAAAATGCAAAAAAAGCAAAAGTAGCATATATCTTATTATATAAATAATATGCATATTGTGTTACTTCTAAAGCCTTTCTTACACATCATTGCTTGTAGGTTCAAAATCTATTTTATTATTATCTAAGTACCTTTAAAAAGATAGTTATACAACTTATCTCATGAAAAATATGCTAGGGGTAATCCCTGCTGGCTTTGGCCTGAGAAATTACATATTTATTTAGACACTTAAAAAGGAGTCAGATAGCTTTTATTGGGCCAAGCTGGTGTCTAGAGACAGAGTCCTGAGGTACTGAGCTGCAAAATTCACACAGTCATAGGCAAGAGACAGCAACGCTGAAGGCCCTCAGTGACTTGGACACTTTATATGTACAACTGCTCTTTTTATTTTTATTTACCAATTTTAAACTTATAGTTTAAGATAATTTATCTTTAATTTTATCTACTTAAAATGTTTTATCTTAATTTTTAAGCTTAATTAATTAAACCATTAATTTTACACATGAATATGCTGTATTGGAATAATATCTACACTTTTCTTTCCCACCTCCAATTCCTCCCATGTTCTTCCTGCCCCTCTCTAATTCTTGTCTTCTTCCTCTGCAATCATTGTCCTATACATAAACATATGTGTGTATATATATATACATATATATATATACACTCACAATCTACTGAGTCTAATTAATGTTATTGCATATATATATGTATATATATACACTCACAATCTACTGAGTCTAATTAATGTTATTGCATATATATATACATATATATGTATGTATGACCACCCAGGATTAAAAATCCTATCATAAGGTTGGTTCCTGATGACAGCTGATGGAGCCATCAACTGCCTTAACTCTTCATCTAGGTGTAGGGTCCTGTGAATTTTTTCCCAGTTTACATTGTCATGATCTGGTGTCATCTTGGGAAGTTCTTGTGTGGACAACCATATTGTTAAATGTATAAGAATAACAAGCCATTCTTGTCTAAAAGATACCATCTCAAAATAACTACCCTAATCCTCTGGCTTTTAAAAATATTTCTTACCTCTTATGTGATATTCTTTGAGACCTGGGCCTAGAGGTTGTATTGTATATGTATCAATCACACTGAGAATTCCACAATCACTTTTTCTTTGCATGTTGACCAGTTGTATGCCCCTGAAATAGCCTTTATCTGCTCTAAAAAGAGAAGCTTTTTGATAAGGAGTGAGAACTGAATGTGTCTATGGGTATTTAAGGACAAATATTTAGATATAGTTGGAAGTTGTATTTAATTTAGCAAAATAGGAGTTATAAGTTTTCTCCTAAAATCTCTCTAGTCATCATTCCTGGCTAAGTTTCCAATAACAGACTGGAATCCCTTCCTATAAACTCAGCCTTAATACCAATTAGGCATTGATTACTCTTGTGATGTCAGCTGCACTATTGTATCGTTTAGTGATAATATCTTTATTGAGATAGTTCTGAGTAACAATTAATTAAACATTATAAAAAGTACAACAGTGCCTAAAGACATATTGAAGGGAAAAATGTTACATAGAGCCAATGTTTTGGAGAGAATTTTCTTAGCTCTGATTCGTGAACTACTGTACACAACAGCAACAAGCTCTTATTTGTAACTAAATTTAATTTTAAGTTAATTAAGGAGTAGATGGTAGCTAACACTCATGCATCCAAGAGAATAGACAGCTCATGAATGAGAATCCAGAGCAAGGAAAGAAGGTAGTAGAGTAGACATGGCCAGAGACTGAACCATGAGAGTAGACATAGGGAGAGAAAGAAAGGAGGACCAAGAGAGAGAGACCAAGAGGACCAAGAGTCAAGAGACTAGAGATGACTAAAAGCATGCATGGCTGAAATGGGAAGGTTATACAAGAATGAGAAGCAGAAGGTAGGGAAGGCCAAAAGCTGGAGTTTAGTGTAGGAGGCAAAGTGAGAAGAGCTAAGGGGAACCACAAATATTGAGTGAGCCTAGAAGCCAGCATGTGTTTGGCATGCTGAAAGGCACCACAGTTATCCATGTGTCTTCAGTTGTTTTGTTCATGACACTGAGGTTAAGTAGCAAAGAAAGAAAAATTTAGAAATCATAGCAAAATGTGACAGAGTCCATTCCTGAAGGCCAAGTGCTCTGCCCCCAGTGCAGAATGAAGAAAACTGCAAAAAGTGGGAACCAAAGCTTAAACAAAAAAAACAAAAACAACAAAAACAGTGTCTAGTTAGTTATGTGTTTGTAGTAATAGATGAGAGGTAGAATGAAAGGGAGGGAGGGAGAGACAGAGAAACAGAGAAAAACAGAGGAACAGAGGGAGGGAGTGAAAAAGATATGAAATCTGACTGACACATCCTGTTCCTCTGCATGAAGAGGATACTGGAAACCAAAGGAGTCAGAAATGGGGCAGAAACTAAAACCACAATCTACAGCAGATGCATTCTTAAGCAATTGATAAAAATTCTAGAGCCCATACATCATATATATCATATGGGAAATTCTCACTTGTCATCAGTGTTGGTAATCTGTCTAAGCTCCACCCCACAATTACAGCCAGGTATGCCCCGCCCCATAGACCTGGCCCACTATAAAAGGGACTGCTTGCCCCTCCTCTCTCTTTCTCTCATTGCTCTTACCTCTCTGCACTCTCACCTCTCTGCCCCTCTTGGGCTCTCCTCCCCTCCCCCCTGCCTCCACGTGGTCATAGCCGGCCTCCACTCCTCTCTACTTCTCTACTCTCTCTCTCTCTCTCTCTGTCTCTCTCTCTCTCTCTCTCTGCCTCTCTCTGCCTCCACTACATCATTAGCTCCCATCCTCTTCCCTGAATAAACTCTATTCTATACCATGTCTGTGTGTGCGTGGTCCCTCAGGGGGAAGAGGTGCCTGGGCATGGGCCCGCTGCCTAGGCACCTCCCTCCCCCCATGCCTCTGTGCTACACTCTCTAATCCCCTTCTCTTCCCATTTATAAACCCGTCAATCAGTAAATCCTCCACTTGTCAACAATTACCTGCGTCTGTGACAAGAAGACATAAAAACAAAATGAAACAAAACAAAACAAAAAACATATACTGAGTCAGTAGCTAGGCATCTTTATAGGCAATAGTTCCTGCATGGCTCATTCTTGAGACCTACCACAAATATCATTGGACTGACTTCTGAAACCTGGTCTTCAGAATACCTCTAGGTAAAAAAGAAGAAAAATTTTGAGCTAGACTCTCACGTGAAACATAATATGGATGATCTGAACATTCAACTGCAGCAGAACACATGGCTAACTCATCCACAAACACACAAGGGATAAGAGAAAATGAACCCACACACACACTTGTGTCTATATGAAAGACCCAGACAAGAAATGTCTAATCCAAACTCTGGAGGTGAGACAAAAGCTTGGAAGGGACAAATGGCTCTCTATGGTGCCTATTAGCATAACAAAAGCACATTCTGGCCTCCTGATTCCCTGAGTATGACAAGTATCTGTTCCATATTTCAGAATCCATGCTGGCATCCTAGATCTTGCCTCTCCACTTCTTCACTCCATGGTTTTCCTTCCTCTAACTTCTCGTTTCTCCTTATATACCTGCTATTTTTGGCTATGTGCTCTCTTTTGTCTTCCTCTCTTAGGCCTCTCTTTTTGCTCCTCTTGGCCCCTTGTCTCTTCTTCTTCTCTCATTCTCCCCCATCTTTCCTCTCACAGCCAAGTCACATTTGATGGCTATGTCCATTTCAGTGAACTACATTCTTTGCTTGCTCTACCCTCTTCCAGGTGCCTCTGGAGGCTCTCTTGCTTATGTCTACTATACAAACCTCTATACTTAACCATAGTTTGGAGTGGTCATGTTGTCAGTTTATGTAAAAACCACATTAAGAAAGTCATATCTGACTATATATATCCTACTACATGGAAGCCAGCTGTGCACTTGGATTTAGAAGGTCCAAGGTGTGACAGTATCTAAAGTCAGTTTTTCTCTCAGTGTGGTTCTAGAAATTTAGCCTGGTTCCCAAGTGCATGAGTTGAAGAGAGCCCTGAGGTTTCTATACAGAAGGCTAATAATGCATTCATCAAAGGCAAACATAAATTTAAGAACAATCTGTGACTTAGTAAAACTTCCCTCTGGCATTCAGATATCTCCGCTAAAAATTGCCAGACAATTCTAGGATCAGAAGGAAGATGCTTTCAGTTGCGCCTTGTGGAAGTATGTTCACAGGCAGCTCTGAGTCCAGGAACCTCACTCTAACCTTCAAATATACTAAACTGTAAACTAAAGTTGTTCTCTTCTCCATGCAAAAGAAATCCAAAGTTTGTGTGTCAGCTGTTTTTTGTTGTTTTAGCTTTTAGTGGCTTTCAGCTAAGAAATTGCCATGAGTCTCAGAAAGAACTGTCTTCACAGCAAAAGAGCAATGATTGAGACATCAAGGAAGGCTTGGGAGTTGAAGCACCTTCATATTTCACCTCTGGCTGCCGTAGACTCATGGACATCTCTTAGTACAAAAATGCATTCAGATCAACGTCCTGAGTCCTATAGGCTTATATTTTTGAAAATCTTCTATTAATAAGGGTTTGTAAATGCTTTAACCTTCCTTCTAGCCCCCACCCACCCACCCACCAAAAGTAGTGGGAAAAAAATCTTGATAAGGCAAAGGAGGATGTGGAGCTGTTTAGAAATAGTTCTTTGGAGCAAATCCTATGTACATTGTCTGTCAGGATATCAGCAGTCCAGTTCACAGGAATCAGTAGTGACAGTGGAGCAGAGCCTGAGTGAATGGACAACCAATAACAGGCCCAACATGAGAGACATTCCATGGGTAAGCACAATCCCAAAACTATTAATGATACTCTGTTTTGCATGTAGACAGGAGCATGTTATCCTCTGAGAGGCTCTACCCAGCAGTTGACTCAGACAAATACATCCACAGCTGAACAGTGAATAGAGCTTGGGGCTCTTATGGAAGGATAGAATGAAGTATTGCAGGTCCTGAATGGGATAGAAACTCTACAGAAAGACCAACACAGTCATCTAATGTGGACCCTTGGGGCTCACAGAGTCTGAACCACCAACCTAAAAATATACAGGGGCTGAATGTAGGCCTCCACATACATATGTAGCAGATGTGCAGCTTGGTCTTCAGGTAGGACCCAAACATCTGGAACAGAGACTATCTCAAAACCTCTTGCATGTTAGTGGGATATATTCTTCTAGCTAGGCTGCCTTGTTTGGCCTCAGTGGGAGAGGAAGCACCTATCCATCAGAGAATTGATGGGTAGTGCCAGGATGGGGGGTGGGGATACCCAGAGACAGCCCATCTGCTCAGAGGAGAAGGGGAAAAGGCATGGGAGAAGGATTGTGGGAGGGAGTGACCAGGAATCAGGCAGTGCGTAGGATACAAAGTGAAAAACTAAAAAAATAAATAAATAAAAGAAATTGATTGTCTCCTCTATCTGCTTCTTCTTACACTTTCCTCCGAGTCTGCTAGTCATTTTCACTAGTGTACAGCAGTGTAGCATTGTATTATTATATACAGTGTCCACAATAATAAATTTCTGAACCTTTAACACCTTTGTAGATAGATTTATTACTTCCATGCCCCCACCCAAATAGAGACATTGAATTTTATAGAGACTTAAATAGTAGCTGAAGTTACTGGTAGGATCCAAGCCCCATTGTCAACATAATTTAACATTTATATATTATACTCAACCACATTCTGTGGTTTGAATATAAAATGTCCCTAATAGCATTATGTGCTTAATCACCTTGTCTCTAGTTGGTGGTACTATTTGAAGGTATTGAATAACCATTATATGTTGAAGCGTTGCTAGAGAAAATAGGTCACTGGGTATTTTGAAGATTTATAGAATACACAACACACACACATACACACACACACACACACACACACACACACACACACTGCATGCCTGCTATCTACTTCTTGATAGCAGATACAATGAAAATAGTCCCCTCAAATCCCTGACTAAGACTCAAACATAAAAATAAACTTTCCCTTCCTCAAATTACTTCTTATAGAGTATTTGATCACACATTGAAAAAAGTAACTACTACACTTCCTTTCAACTTTAAGCACATGCTATTTCAAAAGTATAATATTCTAATTGTGTCTCCAAGGAAAAATCTTAAAGCATGTTTAAGGTAGTATTTTACAAAGATTTATGTATAAACAATGTAATAGTTTTCATACTGATTCTATTTTAATAAAACATAATTATATTTTGTAGGTTACTTTTCAGATGATATCTAATAAATTACATATGGTAATATATCATAGAAATAAACATTTCTTGGGAAAAATAAAATGTCTTTCCGATGATGTAAAACTAGTGAGTTTACAAAACTAGACATAAATTGTTAATGGTTATTTATGAGTTCATTACCCAACTGATATAGCCAATTACATTGATATACATGTCATTATTCAGATGCAATTGAGAATCAAAAATGATTCCAGAAACCTTTGTCTTCATAAAAATTCTCCATAATCTTTGATGATGTTGATACCACTTATATTTTAATCTCAAAACTCCCTATCATGTACAATATTGACTTGTCTTGTTCCTGTCAAACCCTAATCTTGTGGTAAATATATTTTCTTCATAACATTGTCTTCTTGTACTTATCTCCTATTAAGATTTTGATTTTAAAAAATATTTTTATTTTCTCCTCAGAATAATAAAAAGCCATTTTCTAATTCTATCATGTTTAATGTTCCAAATATATTTTTTGCTATAATTATACTTTTTAAAACTTTTCTATATTCTTTGTTTACATTCCAAATGATTTCCCCTTTCCTGGTTCCCCCCTCCCCATAAGTCCCGTAAGCCCTCTTTCCTCCTCCCATTCCCCAATCACCCCCTCCCATTTCTCTGTCCTGCTACTCCCCTACAATGCTGCATCAAGCCTTTCCTGAACCAGGGCCCTCTCCTTCCTTCTTGGGAATTATTTGATATGGGAATTATTTCTTGAGTATTTAGAGTTTCTGGGCTAACTAATATTCACTTATCAGTGACTGAATTCCATGTGTATTCTTTTGTGAATGGGTTACCTCACTTAGGATATTTTCCAGTTCCAACCATTTGCCTAAAAAATTCATGAATTCATTGTTTTTAATTGCTGAGTAGTATTCCATTGTGTAAATATACCACATTTTCTGTGTCCATTCCTCCATTGAGGGACATCCAGGTTCTTTCCAGGTTCTGACTGTTATTAATAAGGCTGCTATGAACATAGTGAAGCATGTGTCCTTATTGCATGCCACGGGGAATCCTCTGGGTATATGCCCAGGAGTGGTATAACAGGGTCCTCCGGAAGTGTCATACACAGTTTTCTGAGGAACCACCAGACTGATTTCCAGAGTGGTTGTACCAACTTGCAATCCCACCAGCAGTGGAGGGAGGTGTGTTCCTCTTTCTCCACATCCTTGCCAACACCTGCTGTCTCCTGAGTTTTTAATCTTAGCCATTCTGACTGGTGTGAGGTGAAATCTCAGGGTTGTTTTGATTTGCATTTCCCTAATAATTAATTATGTTGAACATTTCTTAAGGTACTTCTCAGCCATTCAAAGCTGGCTAAGTGCATATTACTTTTAGCTTCAGAAGACATTATATATATTTAAGAGTCATTTAACTATTATGAATTATTTTGATGACAAAACAGAAAGTCAAATAGAATCTATCATTTATTTATTTACTACTACTATCATTTATTAAACATTTATAAGATAAAAAATCTTAACCCAGAGTTTTTCTTATCTAAAGGAAATTCAGGGACAAAAATGGAACAGAGACTGAAGGAAAGGCCATCCAGAAACCATGCAACCTTGAGATTCATCCCATCTACAGACATCAACCCCCAACACTCTTGCTGATGTCAAGAACTGCTTGTAGATAGCAGCCCAATAGGGTTGTCTCTTTGATAGGCTCTGCCAGAACCTGACTAAGACTGATGTAGACACTTACAACCAACCATTGTACAGAGCCCAGTGACCCCAGTGGAAGAGATAGGGAAGGACTGAAGGAGCTGATGGGGATTTTAACCCCATAGGAAGAACAACAATATCAACTAACTGAACCCCTTAGAGCTCCCAGACTATACCACCAACTGAAGAGTATGCATGATTAGGGCCATGGTTCCAGCTACATATGTAGCAGAGGATAGCCTTACCTGGCATCAATGGGAGGGTAGGTGCTTGGTCCTGGGGAGGCTTGTTGCCTCAGAGAAGAGGTATGCTAGAGAGGTAAGGCAGGAGTAGGTGTTTGGGTGGGGAAGTGCCCTCTTAGATGGGGGTTAGCAGAGGGGAGACTGGGAAGGGGGAAAAATTTGAAATGTAAATAAATGAAATAATCAATAAAAAGTACTTCTCAAAAACAATTTTAAGGTATATTACAATATTTGTTTTGTACCATTGCTGTTGGAAGATAAACCCATGTTGTAGGTACAGGAAAGGACAAGAAATTTCTCAGTCCTTTACAAGCTTCATTAATGATACAGAAAGTTTTATTTTTCAGTATAATACAATTTACAAGAAATTAATTTACATGCCAAAGTGATGGAGAGCTTTTTATTGTATATAAAAATCTATTCTTTTACTGCTCACAGATTAATCTTGACATTTTTTGAAGGGTACAATGTTAGAATCTTATATACCAAGAAATAGTCAGACCAGTAAATGAAATGACCAATTATATTTTTCTCCTATTTTATCTTTAGACTTGTTGCAACAGTGGTCCAAATCAGGTTCAAATTTTTGTAATGATTTATTTTGTGGAACATAACATTATGAAAAGCTATTTTTACATCTGAAAATAGCTATAGAAGTTGATTTTAGAAAGTCATTAAGAGTGGGGAAAATAAGCTATACCAAGATATTTTTGCAATTCAATTTGTAATAGAGAATTTCTTCTATTTTTAACAATGAGGTGTATATATTAAATATATACCTTCATGTGCCAATTATATCTGAGTATAGCAGTTTTGGAGAAGCAAAACCAATGCTAAAGATCAGCTGAAATTTGTCCATGAGGAATAATGGCTCCTAGTTATAAGTACTCTAATGACAATGTGCACACATAGCATGGATTCCAGGGTGAGATGCACCCAGACAGAAATATCTAGTCACCATGTTATTTTAAGATTGAATTATATATTGACCTTGGTAAAATGAAATGAAATGGTGTCCTGATTATTTTTTTTAATTTTATTTTCTATATTCTTTGTTTACATTCCAAAGGCTTTCCCCTTTCCCAGTTCCCCCCCCCACCATATGTCCCATAAGTCCTCTCCCCCCCAACTATTCCCCAATCACCCCCCCACCATTTCTCTGTTCTGGATCTACAAAACTGGATCCAATCTTTTCAGGCCCAGGGTACCCTCCTTATTTTTCAATAGAGAGAGGTAGATGCAAAGATAGCCAACTTAAATTCCAGAATGTGAAGTGAAAAGAAGAAAAAACTGTTCAGTATGATGTTTACTATGAATTACCCTAACCAAAAATGGGGTACAGAGCTAAACAAAGACTTTTCACCTGAAGAAATTCGGATGGCTGAGAAGCGCCTTAAGTGATGTTCAGCATCATTATTCATCGGGGAAATGAAAATCAAACAATCTTGAGAATCCACCCCACACCAGTCAGAATGGCTAAGATTAAAAACTCAGGAGACATCAGGTGTTGGCAAGGATGTGGAGAAAGAGAAACACTCCTCCACTGCTGGTGGGACTGCAAGCTAGAACAACCACTCTGGAAATCAGTCTGGCAGTTCATCAGAAAACTGGACATGATACTTCCGGAGGACCCAGCCATACCACTCCTGGGAATATACCCAGAAGATTCCCCAGCATGCAATAAGGATACATGCTCCACTATGTTCATAGCAGCCTTATTTATAATAGCCAGAAGCTGGAAAGAACCCAGATGTCCCTCAACCGAGGAATGGATACAAAAAATGTGGTATATATACACAATGGAGTACTATTCAGCCATTAGAAACAATGAGTTCATGAAATTCTTAGAGAAATGGATGGAGCTGGAGAACATCATACTAAGTGAGGTAACCCAGTCTCAAAAGAATACCCATCGTATGCACTCACTGATAAGTGGATATTAGCCTAGAATCTTGGGACACCAAGGATACAATTCACATACCAAATGATGTCCGACAAGAAGAAAAGAGTAGACACTGGTGCTGGAAAGGATCAAAGCATCAGTGTAGGGGAATACCAGAACAGGGAAGTGGCAAGGGGTGGATGAGGGAGCAGGGGGAGGGAAAAGGGCATTTGGGACCTTTGGGGGATGGGGAACCAGAAAAAGGGAAATGAAATGCAAATATAGAATATATCCAATAAAAAATTTCCATAAATAAATAAATAAATAAATAAATAAGAAAATAGATGTCTGTCAATGAGAGGAGACACCATTGGTCTTGTGAAGGCCCTATTCCCCAGAATTGGGGAATGCAAGTCAGGGAGTGGTGAACAGTGGGAGGGGAGATGGGATAGGGGGTTTTGGGGGGGTAACTCTGAAAGGGGGTACCATTCGAAACGTAAATAAAGCAAATATCTAATAAGAAATGAAACTAAAAAGGAAAGAAAGAAAGTAGATTTCTGCAACATGGCTCAAATACACAAGAAAAATAATTCTAAAACAAGAATTGATAATTCTGCCAATGCTGTGAACTTTAAGTTACCAAAGATTTTTAATTACTGCCCAAAGATGTTATTTTAGTTTTCAAAACATTAAGAGTATATGAAGGCGTGCATTTTTACCAAAATCTTGCTAACATGCATATGTAAGACTTCTAAATAAGTAAAAAATTCAACATTAAAGAATTTAAGTGATGTTTTACAATATGGCATCAAGCACTCACACACCATGGGTATTAGTAATTTAGTGTTTCTCCCTTTTTTCCTCTTTCATAATTACCTTGAAATTCTCCCAGTAATCTCAAATATTAATTTACTAGGGCTGTGGCAGAAAGAACCTCTAAATATGTGATTCTGAAGAACAGAAATGTATTGTATCACGTTGCTGGGAACTGAAAGTCAGAAGCCATTCCTTAGCAGGCCTCAACTATTTGAGAAAAGCTTGCCTGACATCATTCATTCACAGTCTTCTCCTCTGTGATCTATTATCTGTTTCTGTGTCTAAATCTTCCTCTTCTTTTCTTTTAAAGACACCCAATTCAATTTATACTCAACTTGGTTACATTTGCGAGGACCCTAACTTCCAAATAAGGACATACTCTGTTACTGCAGATTCTGACTTGAATGAACCTTTTCAGAAGATACAATTCAACCTGCAATAGCCAGACTTCACAACTGTTCTTCATTTCTTCATTGATGAGCTTGACTCTACTGAACTCCCTGAAATTCTCCTTTCTGTCATCCACAATACTGGTCTCTCTTACTCTGATCTTATCTCATTTGTTTCTTCTTTGCTGTGTTGCCTTCTTGTTGATATTTCTTGATTTGCATGGCTTTGCCCTTAATTACCTTTTTCTTTCTCTGTTACCATGCATTTAACAAGGAAAAATTGAACACTATTTATACTTCTCTTTATGATTTCTAGACACAATTTTCCAAGCAAATGGTCTGAGGAAAAAAGCTGGAGTAGCCATTCTAATATTAGATAAAAGAACTTTCAACCAAATGTCATCAAAAAAGATAAGGAGGGACCCTTCATAGTGGCCAAAGGAAAAACCTACCAAGAATTCTCAATTCTGAACATCTATGCTCCTAATGCAAGGGCACCCACACTCATAAAAGAAACTTTACTATATCTCAAAGAACACATTGCACATCACACAATAATTGTGGGGGATATCAACACCCCTCTCATCAATGGACAGATCAGGGAATCACAAACTAAACAGAGACACAGTGAAACTAACAGAAGTTTTGGACCAAATGGATTTAACAGATATTTATAGAACATTTCATCCTAAATCAAAGAATATACCTACTTCTCAGCACCTTATGGTACCTTCTCCAAAACTGATCACATAATCGGCCACAAAACAGGCCTAAACAGATATGTTTGAAGTAATCCCATGCCTCCTATCCGATCACTATGGATTAAGGCTGATCTTCAATAGCAACAAAAACAAGAGAAAGCACAAATACACATGAAAGCTGAGCAATGCTCTATTCAATGATAATTTGGTCAAGAAAGAAATAAGAAAAGAAATCAAAGACTTTTCAGAATGTAATGAAAATGAAGGTGCAACATACCCAAACTTATGGGACACAATGAAAGCAGTGTTAAGAGGAAAACTTATAGTTCTGAGTGCCTCCAAAATGAAACTGGAGAGAGCATATAATAGCAACTTAACAGCATACCTGAAAGTTCTAGAACAAAAGGAAGCTAATACTCCCAAGAGGAGTAGACAGCAGTAAATAATCAAACTCAGGGCTGAAATCACCCAAGTCGAAACAAAAAAGAACTATAAAAAGAACCAATGAAACTAGGAGTTGCTTCTTTGAGTAAATCAACAAAATAGATAAATCCTTAGCCAAACTAACTAGAGGGCACAGAGACAGTATTGAAATTAACAAAATCAGAAATGAAAAGGAGATATAACAACAGAAACTGAGTAAATTAAAAAAATCATCACATCCTACTACAAAAGCCTATACTGAGCAAAATTGGAAAATCTGTATGAAATGTGTAATTTTTTAGACAGATACCAAATACCAAAATTAAATCAGGATCAAATAAACTAAACAGCCCCATTACCCCTAAAGAAATAGAAGCAGTCATTAAAAGTTTCCAAGCCAAAAAGAAAAATAAAATCACAGGACCAGATGGTTTTAGTGCTGAATTCTATCAGACCTTCAAAGAAGGCCAAATACCAATACTCTTCCATCTATTCCACAAAAAAGAAGGAACACTAACCGACTTGTTCTATGAAGCCACAATTATGCTGATACCTAAACCACACAAAAATCCAACAAAGAAAGAGAACTTCAGACCAATTTCTCTTATGAATATCTATGCAAAAATACTCAATAAAATTCTTGTCAACAGAATCCAAGAACAGATCAAAACGATCATTCACCATGATTAAGTAGGCTTCATCCCAGGGATGCAGGGATGGTTCAATATATAAAAATTCATCAATATAATCCACTACAAAAACAAACTCAAAAAATGGTTATTTCATTAGATGATGAAAAAAGCATTTCACAAAATTCAGCATCCCTTCACATTAAATGTCCTGGAAAGATCAGGAATTGAAGTAAAACACAGTAAAAGCATTATACAACAAACCAGTAGCCAACATCAAACTAAATGGAGAGAAACCTGAGGATATTCCACTACAATTAGGGACCAGAATAGGCTGCCCTCTCTCCATATCTATTCAATATAGTATTTGAAGTCCTAGCTAGATCCATTAGACAAGAAAGCAAGGCCAAAGGGATACAAATTGGAAAGGAAGAAGTCAAACTATCACTATTGGCAGATGATATGATAGTATACTTAAGTGACCCCAAAAAGGTTACTAGAGAACTCCTATAGCTGATGAACAACTTCAGCAAAGTGGTGGAATATAAAATTAGCTCAGACAAATTAGTAGCATTCCTATAATCAAAGGCTGAGAAAGAAATTAGGGAAACCACACCCTTTACAATAGTCATAGTATAGTAGAGTATCTTGGTGTAACTCTAACCAAGCAAGTGAAAGATTTGTATGACATGAACTTCAAGTCTCTGAAGAAAGAAATCAAAGAAGATTTTCCATGCTCATGGATTGGCAGGATTAATAGAGTAAAAATGACCATCTTGCCAAAAGGAATATACAGATTCAGTGCAATCCCCATCAATTCTTCATGGAATTCGAACAAGAAATGCTCAAAATCATCTGGAATAACAAAAAGAATCCAAGATAGCTAAGACTATTCTCAACAATAAAATAACTTCTGGGGGGAATCATCATCCAGGAATTCAAGCAGTACTACAGAGCAATGAGTTCATGAATTTCCTAGGTAAATGGATGGAACTAGAAAATATCATTATCGTGACTGAGGCAACCCAATTACAATAGAATATACATGGTATGCACTCACTGATAAGTGGATAGATAATAGCCCAAAAGCTTGGAGTACCCAAGATAAAATTCACAGACCAAATGAAGCTCAAGAAGAAGGAAAACCTAAGTTTTGATACTTTGGTCCTTCTTAGAAGGGGGAACAACATGTCCATGGGAGTAGATACAGAGACAAAGTGTGGAGCAGAGACTGAAGAAAAGACTATCCAGAGACTGTCCCACCTGGGGATCGATCCCATATACAGTAACCCAACCCAGTCACTATTGTAGATGCCAACAAGTGCTTGCTGGCAGGAGTTTGATATAGCTGTCTCCTGAGAGGGTCTGCCAGTACCTGACAAATATAGAGGTAGGTGGTCTCAGCCATCCATTGGACTGAACACAAGGTCCCCAATGGAGGAGCTAGAGAAAGGACCTTAGTGGTTGATGAAGCTTGCAGCCCCATAGGAGGAACAACAATATGAACCAACCAGTACCCTCAGAGCTCCCAGGGACTAAACAACCAACCAAAGAGTACACATGGAGGGACCTATGGTTCCAGCTGCATATGCAGCAGAGGATGGCCTTGCTGGACATCAAAGGGAGGAGAGGCCCTCAGTCCTGAGAAGTCTCCATGCTCAAGTGTAGTGGTATGCTGGGATAGGAAAGCAAGAGTGGGTGGGTTGGTGAGCAAGGAGAGGGTGAAGGGAAAGGGGATAACATTTGAAATGTAAATAAAAAATATCTAATTAAAAAAAATGACCTGAAGCCACTGTCTTAGCTCTCTTTCCTGTCTTGCAAGATGGAGGGTGAAAAGTCGGAGAAGAAACTTGTAGCCAAGAAGGCCAGTGGTATTGCTGCTGCCACTGGTGCCCAAGCTACTAGTGTAGCCAAAAAGGATGACCCTTAAGTCAAAATGTCCAGGAAGTGGAAGCCACATTGCAGCTACAACTCAGTCCTGGTTAGAGGAGTTGGTAGGTATTTTAGATTTGCTATGTCTTCCAGAAAGGATTTGGGCAAAAGGAAATGTCCAGCTCCCAACCCCAAGGTTGAAAGGAAGAGGAAAAAGGAGAAGGTCCTTGCTACTGTCACAAAAACACTTGGGGTGGAGACAAGAACTGTTGTTTCCAGGGAGACAACTCCCTGGGAAGCTTCAAAAATGTCTAGGTATTGTCCTACAGAAGATGTGCCTCTGAAGGTGCAGAGCTGTGGGCAAACACCCCTTCAGTCAGCATGTGAGAAGGCTGTGCTCCTGCATCACTCCCAGGACTAGACCATCCTGATCATGCTCACTGGGTGCCACAGGGGTAAGAGAGTGTATTACTTGAAGCACCTGGGCAGTGGCTTATTACCTTTTGCCCTCAACAGAGTTTTTCTGTACTGTGTGTACTGAACACACCAGAAGTTTGTCATTGCCACCTCTACAGCAAGGTTAAAATCCCCCAAACACCTGGCAGATGCTTACTTCAAGAACAAGAAGCAGATGCACAAACCCAGGCACCAGGAGGGTGAGGTCTTAGAAGATTACAGAGCAGCTCAAGGTTAGACAGAAAACTGTGGACTTGCAGATTTTGCCAAATATTAAAGGTGTTCCTCAGCTCCAGGGCTACCTTTAATCCCAGTTCTCCTTGATAAATGGCATGTATCCTCATAAACTGGTGTTCTAAATTGCTAACAAACAACTTAATTAAACAACTTCACATGTTTTTTAAAAAAAAAAAAAAGAAAAAAGGAAATGGAATCTTTCCCATCTGCATTCCAAATGTCATCAATTGTAGAGATCTACAATTCAGCAACCTGATCACATTTTTGTTTAATTTTGTTTTTTGGTTTGTTTGTTTGTTCCTTTGTTTGTTTTGTTGAGGAAGACAGGTTTTCTTTTTATAGTGTTGGATGTCCTAGCTCCTTAGACCAGGCTGGCCTCAATCTCAGAGATTAGCCTGCCTTTGTTTCTCAAATGCTGGGATTAAAGGTATATACCACCATTGTCCAGCTTTTATCAGAATTTTTAAGAGTTCTCTTCCACAGTGGTTTTCTGTCTTGGCTATTACTTTGGGGGAGGGGAGTATGAGTGATTATAGGTGTTGCCATAGGAGCCTTCTACATCCCTCTCTCTGTAGTCATTAATATCATAGCAAAAGTAGCTCCATTGCCCTTTACAGACAGCAAGAGTTGAGATCTTGTACTTAAACAAGGTTTCTGGCAACAGCATGGACCATGGACATCCACATGGTCTCCAGGTCAGAATATGCCAAGGCCCTCAGCATGGTCTCCAGTGGCAGTACAGCCGATGAGCACAAACACAGCCTTCTGTTGCTAAACAGAAGCCATGGACACCCTCACAACCTTCAAATGCAAGCCCTATACACCAACATGGTTTCAGTCATCACCACAGGCCATAGACTCCTCCATGGTTGTTGTGGTAGCATGAGCCACAGACATCAACACAGACTCAAGCTGCAGTAGGACCATGGACCCAGATGTGGTTGGCAGCACTAAGGATCTGAACATCACCATAGCCTCAGGGAGCAGTACAAGCCAGTCACATTAACATAGCCCCAGGCAGAAGCTCTGCCTACAGATATTGGGGTGGCCTCAGGTGGCAGCCCAGGCCACAGGAATTCATATGGCCTTTGATGGTGGTAACTTGGACCAGGGACATCAAGACAGCTTCCTGGTTTTTTTTCTAGTTTCTGGTTATTTTGAATAAAGCTGCTATAAACATGGGTGAGCAGTTGTCCTTGTGGTATGGTAGAACTTCTTTTGGGTGTATGCTTAAGGGTAGTACAGCTTGGTCTTGAGGGAGAAGTATTCCAAATTTTCTGTGAAAGCACCAGATTTATTTCCAAAGTGGTTGTAGAAGCTTACAATACCACCATCAATGAAAGCGTTCCGCTTTCTCTACGTCCTTGACAGCCTATGCTTTCACTTGAGTTTTTGATCTTAGCAATCCTGGCTGGTGTAAGATAGATTCTCAGAGTCCTTTTGATTTGCATTTCATTGGTGACTAACAGTACTGAACATCTCTTTAAAATTTTCTCAGCCATTCAATATTTCTCCATTAAGAAATCTCTGTTTATCTCTGCACTCCAGTTTTAAATTTGGTTATTTGGTTGTTGGTGTTCATTTTTTTTGAGTACTTTATATATTTTGGATATTAGTTAGACCTCTCTTGGATATAAGGTTAATGATGATGTGATCTTTTCCAATTCTTTAGGCTGCCATTTTCTTCGATTGGCAGTATCCTTTGCCTTACAGATGCATTTCAGTTTCATGAGGCCCTAGTCATTAATTGTTGGTCTTAGTGCTTGAGTTTCTGTTCTGTGCTATTCATGTCCCAGAACAACTGAGGCTCCATATACTCCATATCTTTCCTCTCAGTGTGTCCAGATTCTGCTGCACAGCAGGAAAGAAGACTGAAGTGGCATCTGGAAAAGGTGGGGTAAGATGGACTCGCAGTTGCATTCCACCACTGCATTTGTTTGTTAGTGCTTTATGGCGAGGATGGCTTCTCCAAGAATTTTTTAATGAAACAACTCTTGCTTGTGTGCATTCCTATATTCAGGCTCACCATGTAGTTATACAGTTTATTTGGAGTACACAAGAGCTATATGTCAACCATGGAAAAAGGAAAGAAATTCTTAGGATGAAGTTTCATTGGCTGGAGTTTATATTACTGTGAATGCCTCATTTGAAAAGAGAGACATTCTAGGAATCTCAGGTACTTGCTGGATGGGTTTCTATAGGATGGGAGAGTTAAATTTGTGGGCTTACTAAGGAGTATGTGATATTCATTCAGGCAGAGGGTTGGGGATCTGGCTCCTCAGATTATAGAGAAAAGAGGAAGCCTCCGCCTCTAAGAAAAGTGATTCCTCCATTTTATGCTGAGCTCAGTGGAGCTATCCAGACATGGTAACTACAACCTTAGTAGCAAGGTGCAACAGTGTTCTGTTCAGGATACTGTCACCTGTATCAACATGTTCAAGATTATTCCCCACTTTTTCTTCAATTAGATTTAGTGTACATGGTATTTTATTGAGGTCTTTGACATACTTGTATTTGAGTTTTGTGCAGGTTGATAAACATGAGTCTTTTTGCATTCCTCTCCATGAAGCTCCAGACAACAGAGCTCAGGGCCATCAGGATGACCACCTCTGCTGGCTGTGTCCAGGAGGACATGAATGTTCCTTGGGTCCTGCAGGTCTCCTCAGGAAGAGAGGAAAAGGCATGGGCATACAGGTGGAGCTTAGAGTATAGAGCACAGTTCACCTCTGTTGGCTGTGCCTCAGACTGTCTGGGCAGGTAGGGGATGAAAGGCAATGGAGCTTGGCAGACAGTGTGCAGCTCACCACTGGTGGCTGTCTCCCAGATGGACCCAGAAAGCATGGAAGCAATTTCTTTTTTTTTATTTTCCATATTCATTGTATACATTCCAAAGGCTTTCCCCTTTCCCAGTTACCCCCTCACCATATGACCCATAAGTCCTCTCCCTCCCCACTTCCCAATTACCCCCCTCCCCCACCATTTTTCTGTTCTGGTACTCTCCTACAAAACTGTATCCAGTCTTTTCAGGACCAGGGTCCTCTCCTTCCTTCTTCTTGGGAATCTTTTGATTTGCTAATTGCGCCTTGAGTATTCAGAGCTTCTGGGCTCATTCATATCCACTTATCAGTGATTGCATTTCATGTGTATTCTTTTGTGATTGGGTTAACTCACTTAGGATGATATTTTTCAGATCCAATGATTTGCCTACAAATTGCATGAATTCATTATTTTTAATTGCTGAGTAGTATTCTATTGTATAAATATACCACATTTTTTGTATCCATTCATCCGTTGAGGGACATCTGGGCTCCTTCCAACTTCTGGCTATTATAAATAAGGCTGCTATGAACATAGTGGAGCATGTGTCTTTGTTGCATGCAGGGGAATCCTCTGGGTATGTGCCCAGGAGTGGTATGAGAGGGTCCTCTGGAAGTGTCATGCCCAATTTTCTGAGGAACCGCCAGACTGATTTCCAGAGTGGTTGTACCATCTTGCAATCCCACCAACAGTGAAGGAGTGTACCTCTTTCTCCACATCCTCGCCAGCACCTGTTGTCTCTTGAGTTTTTAATCTTAGCCATTCTGACTGGTGTGAGGTGGAATCTCAGGGTTGTGTTTATTTGCATTTCCCTGATGACTAATGATGTTGAACATCTCTTAAGGTGTTTCTCAGCCACCCAAATTTCTTCTGGTGAAAAAATCTTTCTTTAGCTCTGTACCCCATTTTTGATAGGGTCATTTGGTTCTTGGGGTCTAACTTCTTGAGTTCTTTGTATATTAGCCCTCTGTTGGATGGACCCAGAAAGCATGGAAGCAATTTCTAATAACAACTTTTGCAGAAAAAGTTAGAAATGATACTCTACCACTCAGATGGAGAGTAGCTGCAAATGATTTGTAGTTCTTCATAGTATAAATATGTTTCTGCTCTTCCAACTATTTATATATAATCCTTCTACTATGCCAGCATGAACTCACTGATATTTATTTAGTCTTTTATAATCCAAACTACTCATTTTGCAGAGGGGAGTGTGTGTGTGTATGTTAAAGCTTCAAACAGGATATTGGAATATGTAATCTCAGTGTGGTGGATAATTTGATGGCAACTAAACATGGCTACAATCATCTGAAATAAAGGGACTTCAGTTAAGAAAAAGTATCCAAAGGATCAGGCTGTAGGCAAGCATATAGGGTATTTTTTTTTTTGTGTGTGTGTGTGTGATTTGTTGGGGAAGGCCCAGGCAGTTGTGAGTGATTCCATTTCTAGGCTGGTAGTCTGGGGTTTGCTGACTTTTCAACAAATGGTGCTGGCTCAACTGGATGTCAACATGCAGAAGAATGAGAATTGATCCACTCTTATCTCCTTGTACTGAGCTCAACTCCAAGTGGATCAAAGACCTCCACATAAAACCAGACACACTAAAACTAATAGAAAATAAACTGGGGAAGACCCTTGAGGACATTGTCTCAGGGGGAAAGTTCCTGAACAGAACACCAGTAGCTTATGCTCTAAGATCAAGAATAGACAAATGGGACCTCATAAAATTACAAAGTTTCTGTAAGGCAAAAGACACTGTCAAAAGGACAAATTGGCAACCAACAAGTTGGGAAAAGATCTTCACCAACCCTACATCTCACAGAGGGCTAATATCCAATGTATAAAAAGAACTCAAGAAGTTAGACCCCAGAAAAGCAAAGAACCCTATCAAAAATGGGGTGCAGGACTAAACAAAGACTTTTCACCTGAAGAACTTCAGATGGCTGAGAAGCATCTTAAGAAATGTTCAACATCATTAGTCATTAGGGAAATGCAAATCAAAACAAGCCTGAGATTTCACCTCACACCAGTCAGGATGGCTAAGATTAAAAACACAGGAAACAACAGGTGTTGGTAAAGATGTGTAGAAAGAGGAACACTCCTCCACTGCTGGTGGGATTGCAATCATTCTGGAAATCAGTCTGGTGGTTCCTCAGAAAACTGGACAAGATACTTCTGGAGGACCCTGCCATACCACTCCTGGGCATATACCCAGAAGATTCCCCAGCATGTAATAAGGATACATGCTCCACTGTGTTCATAGCAGCCTTATTTATAATAGCCAGAAGCTGGAAAGAACCCAGATGTTCCTCAACCGAGGAATGGATACAAAAAATGTGGTATATGTACACAATGGAGTACTATCCATCCATTAGAAACAATGAATTCATGAAATTTTTAGAGAAATGGATTGAGCTGGAGAACATCATACTAAGTGAGGTAACCCAGTCTCAAAAGAATACCCATGGTATGCACTCACTGATAAGTGGCTATTAGCCTAGAATCTTGGAACACCAAAGACACAATCCACATACCAAATGATGTCGGAGAAGAAGGAAGGAGTAGACCCTGGTTCTGGAAAGGCTCAATGCATCAGTGTAGGGAAATACCAGAACAGGGAATTGGGAAGGGGTGGATGGGGGAATAGGGGGAGGGAAAAGGGCATTTGAGACCTTTGTGGGGCAGGGAACCAGGAAAAGGGAAATGAAATGTAAATAAAGAATATATCCAATAAAAAAAAGAGAAGAATAAAAAGGGGGGAAAAAAAAGAAAGCAGACTGAGAAATTCAGTAATTAGCACCCCTCCACGGACTCTGTATAAGTGCATGCCTCAAAATTCCTGCCCTGTTTGAATTCTTATTCTGGTTTCCATCAATGATGTACTATAGTATGATAGTATAGGCCAAATAGTAATGTTTTCCTCTCCAACTTGCTTTTTGGTCATGATGTTCCATTACAGCAACAGAAATCATAACTAAGAAACTCAGTATACTTCAACATTGTCATACACACACACACACACACACACACACACACACACACAGGAAAAACATTCATATACAAAATGTAAGTAAATCTTTTTTTTAAAATATCATATAGAGTAATATATTTCATTGGTGTGTTATTAGATAAATGAGTCATTGTGCTTTGTTCTAATTCATCCCTAGTGCCAGCCATCATCCTTGTTTCCCCTCTTTACTCCAATAATTACCCACATCAGTTTCTATGACATTAGTATTCTAGTACCTCCACTTTATCCTGTCCCTTAATTTTTCCTTCATATCTCATGATCTCTTTTCTATGACATGAAAAGCCATGATAAAACCAAGATGTAGGTTTCTCAAAAACCTAAAAACAGAGCAACACATGGCCCAGCCTTTGGTACATTCTTTTATTAGAGAATAGAATTAGATTATCTAAGAATTGAGTGTATACTAACACTAAAGTGAAGTGTTAGAACTTCTAGGAAGTCTCAAATGAAAGGAATTAGAAGATGCATGTGTGCATAAAACAGTGTGAATATACATTTATAATAACTCCAAGATCTCCTCATCTTTATCTGTGTTAAGCTATACAGAAATTTAGGCAAATGTTCCAATTCTAATTCAATACCACACAGTTTATTCTAGTCTTCCTCTTTGCTATGTGAAATACATTTCCGACAGTTAGAAAGCAAGTCCTTCTATCTGAAATCTTTGGTTTAGTCTGCATGACATTTTCAGGACTACTAATCTCACATAAGAAATAACTTTATCAATGAAGGCCCACTTTCTTTTGCCTTCAGCCACATAGATCACATCAACTTTCTGCTCCCTGGGTTAGTATCTCTTCTCCTCTACTTTAAACTCTATTATGCCATCGGCATTGCAGCTAAATCTCTTATTTAAAAAAAATCTAGATTCCATCTTGAGATTCCATACCTCCAATTTGATTTTTAAAGCATATTGCTACAGTAATATTTGGAATTTGTGCAATAAAGTTTTCTAACATTTTGACAAATACATATTATTCCATATGTAGCACTATAGATGATTTCATAACGCCAGCTTGTAGAGTTTGACTAAGGATGAGGAAAATAGATTTTATTCTAATTTGTCTCTTTCTAAGCATTCATTATTAGATAGATCTACGTTTTTGATATTTCATATTATTTCTACCCACAGAATAGTTCACATTTCTCTCAGATATATTGGTGAGATTCCCTTAGATTTTTGCGAAAATAATTACCTTTCTCCTTTTAAGAATATTTTCTTAGCTATTTTTCTCTTGCTGCGCTAAGACATCATGACCAAGAAAACTTGTAAAATGAGACAATTAAGGGTTCATGATTCCGCAGAGTGACAAATCATGTTTATGACTATCACAACAGAAAGCTTTGCAGCAGGCAGGCTGACAGCCCTTGTGCTGGGCCAGTTGCTGGAGCTTACATCTGATCCATATCAGGAAGCAGAGAAAGAAAGAGAGAGAGGTAGAGAGAAAGAGAAAAAGAGAGAGCTACAAGGACAGAGAGACACAGAGACAAAAAGACACACACAGAGACAGAGAGAGACAGAGAAAGAGACAGAGACAGAGAGATAGCATAACTTGGGATCGCATGGGGTTTTAAAACCAAGAAGACCAGTGACACTCTTTTGTTCTAAAAAAGTCTCACCTCTTAATCATTCCTAAGCAGATTCACCAACAGGGGAACAAGCATTGAAATATGAGAGCCTACAGGGGCCCTTCTCATTCAAAATACACAATGATTTTGTTGACTATAAAATTCTAAACTCTGGGGTGTGCTTTCTCTTCCTTGTCTATTCAGATTCTGTTCTGATTATGTTTTTATATATAATAACATCTACTGAGAAAACTGCGTGTAGTGTGTAATATTTTATCTTAAAAAAAAGTTGATTTTGGATGACGCTGTATTCAGAATTCTTATACAAATTCCCATCTGGGAAGCTATTTGCAGCATGCCTCAAAAACTGGTAAAGATGGACTCTTGGTTCCTCACCAACCAACTGCAAAGATCAGGCTCTACACCAAATGAGCTTCTTTGAATATCACAAACACCACACACTATAGTGGGATTTTTCTGCATTTTCTACACTAATGCAAAATAGAAGTAGCGTCATCTCTAAGGACAGTAGCTTTGACATCAACCCATATATAAGTAACACAAGTGCCATCCAGAAGTCCACAGCTCATTCAGACCACATGACATCACAATCCTCTTTATTCACCCTTGGAGCTGATTAAAGCCTTTTGTAAAACACCATAAATATTCTCTTTTCCTCTTAAACTCAGTGTTGAAGTGCTCTTTCCTGCTACAGGGCAGCTAACAAATTGCCCTGTTGACTTAGATTATCTCCATAGACATAAAGTCATGAATATCTGGTGGAGAGAGCAGAACTCAGCTGCCCTGACAGATTTACTCTTGGACACAGGACACAAATAGTCTGCTGTATAAGACAATGAATTCAGTACAGTGAAGCTGCCTTCTAACATAATAAGTGACTGACATTGGGCCTGATTTGAATGCTCTGCAAAAACATGAACTGATCTCCCTGGGCTTAAAACACATTGTTAGAATATTAACTAAAATTTACATTTACACTGATTTTTTTTGAGCCAAGATTAACCACAATGGTAAGACTTGGTAATGTGCTTGGAACAACAATGCTAATACTGCATTCCTCCAGCCCCACCCCCATCCCCTCACCCCACCCTCCACCCCCGGAAAAAGAAAATGTAGAACATTGCTCAAACCTCAGTATTTTTGTTTTTCATAGTCAAGCCAAAATAAAAGTATTATAATTAACATAAAATCTTTTGTCCTATAAAGCAGTGAAGGATACACAGACATTCCTTAACCCACAACACCTATGATCAAGTTCAAGAAGCTATGAGAAACATCAAAGCTAATGTTGACTAGCCTTTCACATTTCTGATTGCTTAAGCAAGGTTTTTTGCAGAGCTGATTAACCAAATGCCTTCAAATTCTTTTGTTTACTAATGCATGGGTAAGGGTGTGGAAAGTGAGAAGAATTTCCCATCCTTGTTTTCATAACAGTATTGATTAGTAGAAGCACTATAACTTTCTGTATTTACTGTGGCCTTTGCAGATACATGGATTTTCTTTAACTTCTGATGGTAGCAGAAAAGATTATACTGGTTAAGTCAAGAATGTCCTATGGTCTCTGTCATATTCCACAGTGATTTCAAAGAGTCGGTCCTTTACATATACAGATTGCTTGTGACCTTTTTCTTCCTCTGGCTGTCATTCTGGACAAAGGACAGTATCATTCCTGAGAATAAATGCACTATTTAATTGGCATTTATGTATTAGAAATCCTGGGAGATGGGTGTAAAAAATGTTCACAAATTCTCTTTTTAATATTACTAGAATGTACACATGACTTCCATTACCCTTATTGCATCTCTGGGCAGTGTTTCATAATCTAAATCACTACCTAGTTCAGGTGTGCCACCTCTCACTGATCTAGCACTCCAATTTCTAGATGTTCCATTCCACTCTTAGAAAGTGTTAATGGTAGGCTAGAAAGAGGGCTCCATGGTTAAGAGCACTGACTCCTCTTCCAGAGGTCCTGAGTTTAATTCCCAGGAACATCATGGTGGCTCACAACCATTTGTAATGGAATCTGATGCCCTCTTCTGGTGTGTTTGAAGACAGTGACAGTGTACTTATATAAAACAAATAAATCATTAAAGAAAAAAAGAAAATGTTAATAGTATACAAAATATGTGCAAGGTGAAGGTCATGCAAAGACATAGGGAGAACCAATGAAGGAGATAAAGAAACCTTAGAAAACACAGCCCAACTGTACTTTGTATTCCGGCAAAATGTAATCATGAAACTTCCATATTTATCGGAGGATGATAATACTATCCAAGCTTCTCTGCCAGTGTGTGGTAAAATGCTCTAGAGCCATGTCAACCAAAATCAGGAAATGTATTTACAATTAATGAGTCCATCTGTACAACAGTCCTCTGTGCCTTCAAGGCAGTGCCTTATGTTGTTGTTGCTATTGTTGTTTGTTTCCTTTTTGTTTGTACTTCCATCCTTAAGCAAGAAGCTATCTGCAACTGGCACATACTTGTTTTCTCTGACCGGTGTCCCATTGAGTATATTAGCTACACATAACCATAGGCCACGCCCAGTAACAGATGGACAGTACAAAATAAATTCTGTAATTTTCTTTGGTAGTCACTTTGTAGATTTTTCATTTTGAGATCAATCCATATATAAATAACACAAGTGCCATCCAGAAGTCCATAGCTCATTCAGACACCATGTAGATTTTTTGTCTCACATTGCTTTGTCTTACTTGTCTTTTATTTTTGCTTATGTATTATGCTTTCCAATGTTGTGTTTATATGTGTGTGTCTCTATGTGTGTGCTTGTTGGTGTGTGTGTCTATGCATGTGTATAGGTGTACTTCTTTTCTATATCTTTTTTTCCTATTTAGTATTCTGTTTTGCCTTTTTGCCTATTTGTTTTCTGAAATAAAGAAGAAAGGTCATGGACTTTGGTGGTTAGGGAGATGGGAAGGATATGGAAGGAGTAAGAGGAACTGAAAGTGTTATCAGAATGTATAAAGAAACTTTTAAGTAACTTAAAGTAAAGGAAACAAAACAAAAAATATTTATATCCTTCCACTTTAGTAAGAATTGCAAAGACTCCATGTCCTTGCCAATACCTGCTGTCTCCTGAGTTTTTAATCTTAGCCATTCTGACTGGTGTGAGGTGAAATCTCAGGGTTGTTTTGATTTGCATTTCCCTAATGACTAATGATGTTGAACATTTCTTAAGGTGCTTCTCAGCTATCCAAAGTTCTTCAGGTGAAAAGTCTTTGTTTAGTTCTGTACCCCATTTTTTGATAGGGTTATTTGGCTTTCTGGGGTCTAACTTCCTGAGTTCTTTGTACACATTGTATATTAGCCCTCTGTCAGATGTAGGGGTGGGATTGCAAGCTGGTACAACAACTCTAGAAATCAGTCTGGCAGTTCCTCAGAAAACTGGACAGAATACTTCTGGAGGACCCTGCCATACCACTCCTGGGCATATACCCAGAAGATCCCCCAGCATGTAATAAGGATACATGCTCCACTGTGTTCATAGCAGCCTTATTTATAATAGCCAGAAGCTGGAAAGAACCCAGATGTCCCTCAACGGTTGAATAGATACAAAAAATGTGTTATATGTACACAATGGAGTACTATCCAGCCATTAGAAACAATGAATTCATGAAATTCTTAGAGAAATGGATGGAGCTGGAGAACATCATACTAAGTGAGGTAACCCAGTCTCAAAAGAATACCCATGGTATGCACTCACTGATAAGTGGCTATTAGCCTAGAATCTTGGAACACCAAAGACACAATCCACATACCAAATGATGTCGGAGAAGAAGGAAGGAGTAGACCCTGGTTCTGGAAAGGCTCAATGCATCAGTGTAGGGGAATACCAGAACAGGGAAGTGGGAAGGGGAGGATGGGGGAACAGGGGGAGGGAAAAGGGTATGTGGGACCTTTGTGGGACGGGGAACCAGGAAAAGGGAAATGAAATGTAAATAAAGAATATATTCAAAAAAAAAAAAAAAGAGGAAGAATTGCAAAGACTGAGACAAGCTTGACTGAGCCAGGAGAAAGGACTTTTTTGATGTCAGCCTTCCTGGTATTCTACATGTTCCCCAGCATTTGGCTTGCAGTCCTGGATCACAGTATGCTCATTATCCAGTCTTGTTCTTAAAAGAATGTGTGTGTGTATGTGCATGTGCTCTTGTATGTGTGTGCATATATTTGCTTAGTTATGTGTGACATTTTTAACTGTGTAAGGAACTAAAGAACATGCTTATTTTCTCTCTTCTGGACTGAGGCTCACATTTATAATTTCAGTTATTATAAGCCCTGCCTGAGCACTGGCCTTAGTCCACACGGGCCATCAACGACCGTACTGGAACAGGATCATTCATAACACTTCTGGTAATCAGTCTGTGATTTTTAACTCAAGATAGAATTCATCTCATTTGCTTTTATGCCTTTGCACTTTGCATTTGTTACTTTTAATCAATTTTAATTGCACTAATTTCCATATTTTACTAAGAATTTAATAACTATTCCATACCTTTTCAAATATATCAGCTTGACTTTGTTTAAAACACCTTCCTTATTTGATTTTTATACTGTTTAATGTTGTATAAATTTCTTTTACTGATTAATCTTATCACAGGCATATCTATTGCTGGTCAATTCAAATTAATTAATATAATACAAATAATAGTTTGCTTTGCTTATTTTCTGTTATCCTTACTTCTCTTGTTTTTTAAGACTTTATTGTTATGTTTTTAACTATATGTTACTTTACTCCTTATTTTGATATTATTGTTTTCTGGCATTGAGAAACCTTAAGCTTTAATTGGCTCTCCTTATGTTAGAAACCTCTTTCTGTCTGTTGCATCCTTCAATGATATTATTGTGTGATAGGTATGGATCTGAACTTCTGTCTAAGTCCTATTCTGCTCTTTGCTTCATGTGTTTTTAAAGTATTCTGAAAAACGCTCAGATATAATCAATTCAAATGTTCTGCTTTGTTAATATATGTGTGTGTGTGTGTGTGTGTATCTGTGTGTGTGTGTGTGTGTGTGTGTGTGTGTGTGTGTGTGTGTATGTGTGTACCTCTATATCCCCCCACCCCAACCCAGTACCTATGTCACAGGCCTTCTCCTTCTACCTTGTCCTTATAATCTCTAATTTCCTTTTACGTGATCCTGTTCATGTTGCGTTCTGGGTAATCTACAAACATTTTATTTTCTTAATTCTGTACCTGATAATTTCAAAATCTGTGTCTGTGCAATTTATAAACATGGCTTTTTTCCAACTCTCAGTGGTTTTTGTCACAATCCGGTTTTTAATTATGAGAGTAAAGACTCTAGTGGCCATATTCAATGTAAAACTTCTTGATTGTGATAAATCAACATGAAAGCCATTTGATTTACCAGTCTTTTCTTTTTATTCTTGGTCAGTTATCAGAACAAAACTCCAAAAACATGGTTAGAAAGGAAGCAGGACATACCATTCCTGAGATGAATCAAGAAGTAAGGCACTGAGATTGTTGCTCCTCTAACTCAATTTTTGTGTCAATACTGCTTATGTATTTAACTATCTATGTCAAGTCATATATTCATGTTGTATAGGAATGCTGGCAGGCAACCTATGGTCTATTTCTTTATTTTTATTTAATTATTTGTGAATTTTATACAGCATGTTTTGATCATATTAACCTCCTCTCCAGCTATTTCCAGGTCCATCTCCTTTTATGAGAGATTTTTATCTGAGTATATCAGCTTTACAACATCAGCAGTGATACATGGGACATTTTAGATTGAGCCCATGCAGAAAGAAATAATAGTAGATCAATTAGTAAATCGAGCAACCAGGCATTGTCATCTACTTGTTTACATGTATAAAAAGTTTAGATAAAAAGTCATGTTTGCATTATAAAATACAAATGACTTAAACATTTACAGCATGTATTTCTATAGGAACATTTTGTGTTTGTTTATGCTGTTTCACTCATTGTACCTCTTTTTTAATAGGTTACTTTGGGAATGAGAATGCATTGTGTCCTTGACCAGAGACCTGTGCCATCTGGACTGTGCCAGTTAACAAGGCAATAGGGATGTGGTCTGTTGGATTACACAATAATTTAAAGCTTGTGTTTCACAATCTCCCAAACCCCTATAACTCCCACTTACTACCCAACACCAGTTTCATGGATATATTCGTATCCTCCCTATAAAGCATAGTTCTTCTCTCTTTAGGATATTTTTATTTTTAATTTTACTAGGTTTAACATTTTCCTATGATTCCAAAACTATTTATATCTAATACCTATATTCCCTTTTTCTACTATTAGTTTTACATTTAAATGGGATTACATTTTTTCTACTAGCTCTTTCTAAACATTGTTCATCAGTTATAAGAATTTTAATTTTTATTTATCTTTTTTCCCAAGCTCTTTTAGGGCATTTTTTTGATACCAGCTGCTTTCTTTTCTCTCCATAAATATATTTTACGCTAAAGTGCTAAGCTGAGTCATACTTCTTCTTAAAGACTCTAAAACAATATTACACTTTTTAAAAGCATATCATTTTACATAAAGGTCTTGACATTAACATTTTACCCCTTTCAGTGAGTTCTCCCTGGATAGCCATAGGATACCTTTAACTGTTTCCACATATTTTTTTCAACTAGACATTATTAAATAGTTGAAGTATTTACTACTCTTTATTCAGACAGGAGCCTAGCATAACTGTCCACTGAGAGCATGGAGCTACAACTATTGCTGGCAAGTTTAGTGTGATGACTTAGAGAAAAAGGCATAAGGTAAAAATGTGGGAAACATGCAGTTCAAGCAAAAGAAAAGGAACGTGTGCAAAGGTGAAGATAAAGAGTGTGTGTGTGTGTGTGTGTGTGTGTGTGTGTATGTGTAAATTAACACTGTTAAAGAAAAGCCAAATATTTTAGAAGTGGACTTCTGGAGGGTACTTAAAAACTGATTAGGAATTAAGTTCAGTAATAGAACTGTATAAGACTTTATTTTAATGAAAGAGAACATTAAGTACTTTCTATTGTAATGGGGTGGTCTGGAGATGTTGCTTTTGTTTTGGTTTTGTTTTGATTTTCCTGTCTTCAATTGTCCAAACATTTAGGTTTCTGCATCCCTGGTTGGCATGGTGCTTGGGAACTTCCTGTGCTGACAGCAGAATTTGGTGTCATAAATATGATGCTGATTTTGCAACCATGAAGAATATAAGAGTTTCAGGATTATGGAGGATCCCACCCAGATTCCCAATGAAATCTGTGAGGCCAGGAAAACCATAGAAAGCTTGAATTTTCCTGAAGAAACCTCCAGGGAGGATAATGGATGAGGTTATGGGGGTAAATCTTAAACCACATTGAATAACCCCAGGGTCAGAGTTGGGGAGCTCTGTTTATAAAAACTGTAGACAAGAAGTGGTGTCAGGCCAATGCAAATGCCAAGTGAGATATAGCCAAAGATATCGCCTTGGAGCTGCACCAGCCTTTTAGAACTCACAGCAGTCTCTTATATGCTCCAGTCCTAGACACAGAGCTATAATGGTTGATGTTTGCTCTGCTTAACTTGGGTCTATCTAATACTTTCTTTCTGTGTCGCTTTCCTTCTTTTAATGTGAGTATATGCTGTGTGTAATTATGTATGAGAAATGATTATTTTTTAAAATGTTTGAATAGCTTACAATTAGAAGAATTTTTTTTTTTGAATTTCAGCATTTGTTCTAGCCTTGGAATTTTGAACAATGTTGAAAGGGTTAAGATTATGGGGATATTTTATATGGACCTAGATATGTTTTGTATTATGATATAATCGTGAGCCAGTAGCATACTGTTTGCTCTAGTGGAGCTTTAATCCAAAAATATGGCTGCTCTGACAAAGGATCACATCCAAAGATATCATCTGGAGGAATACAGATATGCCCTGCATTACAAAATGATCTGCTTAGAATACTTACATGCCCTTAGTATACACCTTTAATCCCTAACAATTAACTTAATGTTAGTTTGTAGAAGAAAGCAGCCATGTTTGAAAGTGACATTTCATTGAGGGGCATACAAAGTGACAAATTGGAGAAAGATTTCACAGGGTGAGTCAAAGATAGCATACACCCAACTCTCAGAAGAACAACTTAGGAAAGAGAGACTATTGAAGGGCAGATCAGAAGGAAGGGGCAGGGCAGTTCAGTGAATGGAGTTCAGTTGAGTTTAGTTCTGTTCAGTTTAGTTGAATGCAGTGGAGTTCTTTGAGTTTGGTTCAGCTCCATGTAGTCCAGTTGAATGCAGTTGAGTTCAGTTGAGTTTGTGCAGTTCTGTTCAGCTCCATTCAGTTCCTTCCGTCAGTGCAGTGAGTGTGTGTAATTCAGAGGCAGTTTTTCCAAGCAGAACAATTCATTGAGAAGCCTGTTTGAATCAGTCAGCTCATGCTTGAATTATTTGGACCCAGCTTGTGGCAGTAGTTTTGGAGGCCTAGAAATGTTGGGAGGTAGGCCAACCCAGATGAATTAGATCCTGGTAGGTGGATTGATGGAGGTAAATCCCTCTGCATGGTCTTCCTTGCTCTCCCTCTGTATTTTAACAAAGATCTGTCTTTCCTTCTCACTCATACTGCAGGATGCTTCCCTAAGATGCACAGTACCAATGGATGGAAACCTCTGAAATCATGAACCAAAATAAATAACTCCTCCTTGATCTCTTGTCAGCTATTTAGGACAGAAAGGACTAATGCAATGTTCTTAATGTATTTTTTTTTCTTATTGCTATTCCATTTCCTATTATTGTCTCCTTTCAGTTGTCAATTTTATTATAAATAATGGTGAGTCTATAACTTTTGTTCACATTCCTCTAAACTGTGTTCTAGTTTTGGTGTGAATTATTTTTTTCATGCATTTTAGACCACATCTTGTTATTTTGTTCAAAATTATATTTGAAATGTATGCCCATGTTTGCAAATGTAGTGCTTTGTGGATTTCCATCACTTATGCCCATGTCTTCAGTGACAGTCACCTAAATTGCTTCAACTTTTTCCTGTCCTAGCACTCTGCAATATGTGTTTATACATGGTCTAGAGGGAACAAATATTTCTGAAAGTATTATTGAAGTGATTTTTCTATTTTTAGAAGTTTATGTACAAGATATTATTTTACAGGAATATATTAGTGTTGTTCAAAATATTGACACCAAACAATACCCCTATATCATATACAAAGATTTCTTTATGCTTGTATTCTTCTAATCACTTAATTTGCATTTCCTTGGGTACTAATATGTATAAATATTTCTTCCCATTCTTTCTGTACTTACTAATAGTTTTATTTTCTCTACTGTAAACTTTCTGGTCATCCTCTGTTTTGTGAGGTCATTCATACGTTTTAACTATTCATCAATATGAATAATTTTTATAATCTATGTTGCTTATTTATTTCAAAATAACCTCTCATTGAGTTCAGATACAGTAGATATCAGATTTACCTAACCCCCATCTTCTTGTTAACTTTAAATGGATTAATTTTCTTTAGAAACAGAATGCATCATTTTTTTCAGTTCCCATTGTATCCCATGATCTTGACAAACTCTCTTATTAATGAAGTTTATATATTTGTACACGTTTTTGTATTATTCAGATTCTCCTCTATATCTCATAGTTTTAGCATTTTGGATAAGTTTTTTTCTAGACTATCCTATGTCATTATAAATAACTGGTCACATTTTAGAAGAAAAGCATGGTTATAATTGTTAGCATTCTGTCTAAGCTGGACTCCACAGTACCTGTCAACCCCTCCCCTCTTTTCTCCACCCCTTCCCTCCCCTCTCCTCTCCTCCCCTTCCCTCCCCTCCCTTCTCAATCTCTCCTCTCACTTCCCCTCACCACCTCTCTCCTCCCTTTCCCTCTCCTCTCCTCTCTTCCCCTCTTCTCTCCTCTCCTTCCCTCTCCTCCCCTCCCCTCCTCTCTTCTGCCCTCCCCTTCCCTTTTTCCTCCCCTCCCCTCTCTTCTCCTCTCCCCTCCCCTTTCCCCTTCCCTTCCCTTCTCTTCCCTTTTCTTCTTCCTCTTCCCCCTCCTCTCTCTCTCTCTCTCTCTCTCTCTCTCTCTCTCTCTCTCTCTCTCTCTCTCTCTCTTCCTGTCTCTGCCTCTTAACTCCCCTTCCTGTGCCAAATAAACTATTCTATACTATACTATCTTGTGGCTGGTCCCTCAGGGGGAAGGGTTGTCTCAGCATGGGCCCACCAAGGCATCCCCTTCCCTCATATCTCAACACAACCCCATAGAATAAATCCCCCTCTCTTTATCTTTTTACAAAATCATCAATAGTAAAGATTTGAATCTTAAAACTGTTAATGTCATATACTTCTTGTGTTTATGTTTACATTACTAAACTTCTTTCATATTCATTGACCCAGTTTTTACACATGTTGCTTTTCCTTCATGTTCTTTATGTTTATTTTTTTATTATTGGATATATTCTATATTTACAATTCATTTCCCTTTTTCTTGTTCCCTACCCCCCAAAGGTCCCACATGCCCTTTTCCCTCCCCCTGCTCCATCATCCACCCCTTCCCACTTCCCTGTTCTGGTATTCCTCTACACTGATGCTTTGATCCTTTCCAGCACCAGTGTCCACTCCTTCCTTTTTGTAGGACATCACTTTGTTATATGAATTGTGTCTTTGGTGTCCCAAAATTCTAGGCTAATATCAACTTATCAGTGAGTGCAAACCATGGGTATTCTTTTGAGACTGGCTTACCTCACTTAGTATGATGTTCTCCAGCTCCATCCATTTCTCTAAGAATTTCGTGAATTCATTGTTTCTAATGGCTGAATAGTACTCCATTGTGTATCTATACCACATTTTTTGTATCCATTCCTCGGTTGAGGGACATCTGGGTTCTTTCCAGCTTCTGGCTATTATATATAAGGCTACTATGAACATAGTGGAGCATGTATCCTTATTGCATGCTGGGGAATCGTCTGGGTATATTCCCAGGAGTGGTATGGCTGGAATAGACAAGTGGGACCTCATAAAATTACAAAGTTTCTGTAAGGCAAAAGACACTGTCAAAAGGATAAATTGGCAACCAACAAATTGGGAAAAGATCTTCACCAACCCCACAACCAACAGAGGGCTAATATCCAATGTATACAAAGAACTCAAGAAGTTAGACCCCAGAAAACCAAATAACCCTATCCAAAAATGGGGTACAGAGCTAAACAAAGACTTTTAACTTGAAGAAATTCAGATGGCTGAGAAACACCTTAAAAAATGTTCAACATCATTAGTCATTGGAGAAATGCAAATCAAAACAAGCCTGAGATTTCACCTCACACCAGTCAGAATGGGTAAGATTAAAAACTCAGGAGACATCAGGTGTTGGTGAGGATGTGGAGAAAGAGGAACACTCCTCCACTGCTGGTGGGACTGCAAGCTGGTACAACCACTCTGGAAATCAGTCTGGTGGTTCCTCAGAAAACTGGACATGATTTATGTTTATTTTTAATTGTTTTCATTTGTATTTTTGAAAATTATATCTAATTCTTGCCACATGGCCATGGACAAAGAGACACCCTGTTGGTGTTGTCATTCTTATATCAGTCAAGGCCAGAGTAGATGACAGTTCTTTATTCATCCTAGCTTGATGTCTGGCTTGGTGGTGTCTGAAGCAGTTTTTTTGTATAGGACACATAAAAGTCAAATTACATTCAGGCAGCACAGTGGAAGAAGTGGAAGACAGAGACCTGCATTCTGCCATGCCACGTGGTGTAGGTGGGGAAGACCCCCTCCACCTTATAGCTCAGGCATACCATAGACACACAGAGCCTCACTTACTATGGTGAAGGAAGACAGAGACCTGCTTGCCTTCCATAACATTGTTCTCTGGCTCATGGCACAGGTGGGCCATGGTCATCCACTTGCTGGAGGAGGCCATCCACGGGCTCAGCAGGCATGTGGCCATCCTGTAGTGGAAGCCACATCCTTGTGTGAAGACATGGTGGACATATAGGAGAGAAAGAGAAGTCTAGCAGCTTGAGCATTTTGAAGAGTGAGAGAAGAGAGAGAGAGAGAGAGAGAGAGAGAGAGAGAGAGAGAGAGAGACACAGAGAGAGAGACAGAGAGAGAGACAGAAAGAGACAGAGAGAGACAGAGAGAGAGATGAAGATGGAGACAGAGACAGAGAGAGAGATGAAAATGGAGACAGAGACAGAGAGACAGAGATGGAGACAGAGACAGACACAGAGAGACAGAGATGGGAGGGCTACACCTAATCTGAACAGAATAGCATAGCTCACCCTAGTGCCAGGGGAGTGTGGGGCTCAGGTGACCTGGCCCTGAGGGCTAGACTAGTCTGCCACTCCTTTGCCTTTAGGTAGTATGGGTGCAGGGAAAATGCTCTTCCCTCCTCCCCTCCTTCCCACCACCTGTGATGGTCAAGGAATTTGGCTCTGATGCCTCACTGGCTGGCTGTAACACTCTGATGAGTGGGTCCCTTGGCTTGCCTGGACAGCACAGTAGAGCTGACTCTGGAGGCATAGGTGCAGGTGAGCTGCCTGAGGGCCAGAGAATAGGAGTGCTGTCCCTGCTTCCCGCTGATGGCAGCATTGAGTAGCCTAGCCTGAGCAGTGCTAGAGGGCATGTTGTACAGTTAAGGGGAGTCAGTGAGCTGACCAGTTCAACCACCACTCAGGCCTAGAGTCAATTGGCCCACCCCCAAATCTATATCATCTCTGAACTGCTGGGACCCATGAAAGGGCCAGTCCTGCTGCTAGGGTGAAGGGTGGATATGAGGGGACAGGGAGATTAGCAGGACTGTGGTGTATGATGTGAAATTCACAAAGAATCGATAAAAAGTTAAGGAAATTATGCCTGTTTCATTTCAAATCTCTTCATTTTATCTAGAAATGAATAGAAACAATTCTCTGTCTCTGACTTCTTCCTTCTCTCCCTCCGTCTTTCCATCCCTCCCTCCCTCTCTCCCTCCTTCTCCCCTTCCTCCCTCCTCTTCTCTCTATGTATGTATATACAATGCCTTTTTTGTCTATTTTATATCTCTCATTACTTTGGAAGTTTTCTATATTTGTTAGTCACTTCTAATCTCATCATTCATTTCTTTGAATATTCTTTAAGAACTGATTGAAGGGTCTGGAGAGGTATCTTAGCAGTTTAAACCTCTTGTTGTTCTTGTAGAAGATGAAGATTGAGTCTCCAGCACCCAAATTATGGCTACAACTGCCTTTAAATCCAGTTCAAGGGCTTTAATGCTTCCTCCTTGCCTCTATGGGCATTGTGTACAAGCAGTGTGTAAATGCGCGCACACACAATGCACATAGAAAAATAGATGATAAAAATAAAAAATAATTAGAGTATTTATTTTTATTTACTACCCACCACTGATGTTATCTGTTTTCTTATATAATTCCTTCCTTATTTACATATATTTAAAAATATATACATATATTATTCATTTTCACTGTTTTAGATTCTTAAGAATTACTAACATTACACATAAACAATTCTTAAATATTTTCTTAAGTTAAGGCTACAGAACACAGCTGCCAGCTGAAGTCATGAAAACATGACATGTGTTCATATCACTGCTTGGTCATATCTGCAAAGAGTCTCTTTTTACTTGGCTCGGGACATATCTTCAGATATTTCACAAGACTGCTGCTGCTGCGTATGGCATGATGAGCTCAGATTAGGTTATTTTCAGCAGGCTTTGATCAGCTGTTAACATGTTTGCAAAGTGAACACTCCCCTGTACTCTGCTTTCTGAAAATGATGGCTGGTCTTTGCCATCATTTGTTTTGTCTTTTATCACTTAGCAGCCTCACTATAGAACACCTGCATCCAATCACACCTCCCAGGAAAGGTGTGATCTTTAGATAGCTCTCCCATCCACTCATAGACGCCCCTACACGATTTAAAACTCATTTAGAGTTTTCACTTGTCCTAACACCTTCTCTCATTTTTGCCTTATGGATTGTCAAGAGTGCATATGGAATTTATAGCTCGAGTCATGGATGAATTGTCATCTCATTGAACCTGCACAGGGTACATGTTTTGCTCTTTCCTTTTGCTGCAGTTGTTATTACAGAAGAAATTTCCAAGTGGAAGAATGTTCAATCCATGCAGTGAAAAAAAATAGCATAGAAATGAATGATATTTTGAACTTGTGTACAACATTGGTAAACAGAACATGATTTGACTATTTGTCTTTGGAAGTCTGCTACTATTGTGAAAATTTTAAATTTTCTAAGGGATCATGTGTGTGGGCAAAATGTCCAAGTCAGGAGCTAAACACAGAATGCCAACAGTTTGAAAATTAGCATTCAAATAGAGGTAAAATTTACTGAGAAAAAAATGGCACAACTGTTACATTATTTGGCCTTATTATAAAAAGACTATGGGGTTGCAGCAAAATGGCTGGTAATTTTGATAAATTTGATAACACTATTACAATAGTCACTTTTTTATTGGTTGGATTTTTTGGCTCAGGCACTAGTGTTAGAAACTGGATTTAGTTCATCTGAATAAAAAGAGAACAAATTTATGCCCGAGATTTGGAATCCTTGGCCTGATGCTTGCTTGAGTCTTGCCAAATCCAGGGACTCTAAAAATGTCTACAATCAATCACCTCGAAGCTATTTCCACTTGTTCTCCACTTACACGAAGAAAAAAAATTATATTTCTCCAGTGAATTTCACTGGGTATATTAGCCACACTTGAAGGTACATGCCATGTTCAACTGCAGAAGTCCAACACAACATGAATTCAACAGTGCTTCTTTAGACATTTTCTCCCATTGCTTAGACTTGTTTTGTCTTACTGGCCTTTTGCTTGCATGCCATTGCTTCTGATTTGGGTTTTATAGGCTTTTGTGCGTGTATCTCTGTCTGTGTTTTCACATGTGTGTGTTTCTTTGTTATTTTCTTTTCATTATGTTTTGTTTGCTTTTCTTTTCATCTGACCTCAGGAGATGGAAAAATATTTCTTGCTCCTGGATTGGCAGGATCAATATAGTAAAAATGGCCATCTTGCCAAAAGCAATCTACAGATTCAATGCAATCCCCATCAAAATCCCAAATCAATTCTTCATAGATCTAGAAAGAGCAATTCTCAAATTCATCTGGAGCAACAAAAAACCCAGGATAGCTAAAACTATTCTCAACAATAAAAGGACTTCTGGGGGAATCAATATCCCTGACCTCAAGCAGTACTACAGAGCAATTGTGTTAAAAACTGCATGGTATTGGTACAGCAACAGGCAGGTAGATCAATGGAATAGGATTGAAGACCCAGAAATTAACCCACAGACTTATGGTCACTTGATCTCTGATAAAGGAGCCACAACCATCCGGTGGAAAAAAGATAGCCTTTTCAACAAATGGTGCTGGTTCAACTGGAGGTCAACATGCAGAAGAATGCGAATTGACCCACTCTTATCTCCTTGTACTAAGATCAACTCCAAGTGGATCAAGGACCTCCACATAAAACCAGACACACTGAAACTATTAGAAAAGAAACTTGGGAAGACCCTGGAGGACTTGGGCACAGGGGAAAAGTTCCTGAACAGAACACCAATAGCTTGACAACAAGTGCTGGCGAGGATGTGGAGAAAGAGGAACACTCCTCCACTGTTGGTGGGATTGCAAAATGGTAAAACCGCTCTGGAAATCAGTTTGGCGGTTCCTCAGAAAATTGGGCATGTTACTTCCAGAGGACCCTGGCATACCACTCCTGGGCATATACCCAGAGGATTCCCCTGCATGCAATAAGGACACATGCTCCACTATGCTTATAGCAGCCTTGTTTATAATAGCCAGAAATTGGAAGCAGCCCAAATATCCCTCAAAGGAGGAATGGATACAGAAAATGTGGTATATTACTGATAAGTGGATATTAATGAGCCCAGAAGCCCTAAATACTCAAGACACAAATAGCAAGTCAAATGATTCCCAAGAAGAAGAAAGGAGAGGACCCTGGGCCTGTAAAGATTGCTTCCAGTTTAGTAAAGAAACCGAGGGGGGAGGGGGAATTATTGGGGAACAGATGGGGGGGAGAGGAACTATGGGAACTATGGTGGGTGGGAACTGGGAAAGGGGAAAGCCTTTGGAATGTAAACATAGAATATAGAAAATAAAATTAAAAAAAAAAAAGTAAAAAAAAAAAAAAAAAAAAAAAAAAGAAAGAAAGAAGGTGTGAACTTCGGTGGGTGGGGAAGTGAGGAAGATCTGGGAGGATTTGGGGGAAGCAAAATCTTGATTGGAATATAATGTCTAAAACTGATTATTTTTTAATTTTTTAAAATTTTATTTACCTTTATTTTATGTGCATTCGTGTTTTCCCTAAATATAAGTCTATTTGAGAGTGTCAAGTCTTGGAGTTACAGTTTTGAACTGCCATTTGGCTGCTGGGATTTGAACCCTGGTCCTCTGGAAGAAAAGTAAGTGCCCTTAACCTCTGAGCCATCTCTTCAGCTCAAAAACTGAGTTTCTATAAAAAAAATGCAAATAAAAAGAGCCTTTCTGTGAATTATTGTCATTCTAAGTTATTAACAATAATTGTTCTGGTAGATAATTTTGTTCTTCTGATACACATACATGAAGATTTCCTATTTATATTGTTCACACATTTTAGGCAAACTTAGATCAAGTGCTAACGCAGTTGGGTATATGTGGGTAGTAAAACCTTAGACAATGCATGAGAAACATAGAATGATTGCTTATGTTAATAGAATGTCTGTAAAACAAAATTTAAACATGATGTTAATGGAGACATATTTATATCTGGTGAATATAATGTGATCTTGAGAAAACATTAACATTTCTACTTCAAATATATGCAGAGTCTCTAAAATTGGTTCTGTTTTATTACATTTTAAAATGGACTGAGGGAAGTAAAAAATTACACAGACTTGGTAGCTTCAGTGGTTTTTATTTTTAGCTTCAGGAAGGAAAACCAAAAACTTGTAGGTCACTGTATTGTCAATAGGTACCCATGTATTTATTTGGTAAAACTCCAAATGTCTGAACATTCTGGGTGTGAGATGCTGAGTCAGTTAATTTTCTGCCTCTGTGTTGAAAGACTGTCAGCAATGTAACTTACAGAAGAGTGCATTATTTTAATTTTATTTATTTTGTTTTACTTATTCACCTTTGCATCCTGCTCACTGTCCCATCCACAGTCACCCCTCCCCCTCTGAGTGGGTGGGGTTCCCCTGGGTATTCACCCACGCTGGCACTTCAAGTCTCTGTGAGGCTAGGCTGGAAGAGTGTATTTTATATTTCCCCCAGCAAGTCTACACATGCAAACCTCTCCAAACAGTGGTACCAAATGTTCAAATGATGGAGACTATGAAGGAAATCTCTTGTTTATCAAAATGTGGTAGGACTGGCTCATTTTCTTCTTTTGAAGCTAGACAAAGACCCCCAGTTGGGGGAAAGGAATCCAAAGACAGGCAACAGAGTCAGAGACAGATCCTACTCTTGCTGTTAGAGGTTTCACATGAGGACCACGTTGTACACCTGTTACATATGTGTGACCTAGGGTGAATAGGTGCATCCTGTGTGGTCTATGGTTGAATCAGTCTCTCCAAGCCTTCATATACCCAGGTTGGTTGATTCTCTATGTTTTCTTGTGGTGTGCTTGACGTGTCTGTCTTTTTCAATCTTTCCTCTCTCCTTTCTGCAACATTCCCCACGCTCTGCCTAATGTTTGGCTATGGGTCTCAGAATCTGTTTTCATCAGCTGCTGGATGAAACCACTTTGATCACTGTTATGCTACCCTCCTGTCTTCAAGATAGCAGAATATTATTAAAAGTGTCAGGAATAGACACTCTCATGGCATGGGACTCAAGTTGGGTTTATCATTTGTTGGTTATTCCCTCATTTTATGGTCCCTCTTCATCCTTTTATCTCTTACAGACACAAAAAATTGTGGGTGAAAGGTTTGGTGACTAGGTTGGTATACTAATACCTCCATTTGAAGTCTGGTTACCGAAGGTGACCATTTCATCCTCCATATCTCCATATTGCTAGGAGTCTTTTTTTTTTTTTTTTTTTTTTTTTTTTTTTGGTTTTTCGAGACAGGGTGTCTCTGTATAGCTCTGGCTGTCCTGGCACTCACTCTGTAGACCAGGCTGGCCTCGAACTCAGAAATCCGCCTGCCTCTGCCTCCCAAGTGCTGGGATTAAAGGCGTGCGCCACCACCGCCCGGCTGCTAGGAGTCTTAGCTAAGGGTCCCCATTACAGATTCCTAGGATTTTCCACTGTCCTGGATTTCTTGCTTGTCCCAGAGATACCAACCACTGTTACCCTGATTCCAGTTCTTACCTGTCAGGCTCCCCACACTTGATACCTTCTGTTCTTTTCCCCACTCCTTTCCCCAAGTTTGCTCACTCCATCCACTCAAGATGTTTTATTTCCACTTCTCAATGAGATTCAAGCATCTGTTCCTGTTACCTAGCTTTGTTTTGTCTGTGGATTTTAGCTTGATTATCCTCTACTTCATGGCTAATATTCATTTATTAGTGAGTATATACCATGTTTGTTTTTTTCAGGACTGTGTTACCTCATTCAGGATGATCTTTTCTAGTTTTATCCATTTGCCTGCAAAATTCATGATACTGTTGTTAATAGCTAATTAATAATTCACTGTGTAAGAAAACCAATTTTCTTTATTTGTGGTACTTGCGGGAGGGGGAGGGAGTATAATATACACTCCATTCTTCAGTCAAGGGACATCTGCATTGTTTTCAGTTTTTGATATGACAAATAATACTACTATGAACATAATTGAGTAAGGGTCCTTGTGGTATGCCTAGGAGTGATATAGCTGGATCTTCAGGTAGAACTTTTTCCAATTTTCAGAGATACCACCACATGGATTTCCAAAGTGGTTGTATAACTTTGCACTCCCACTAGCAAAGGAGAATGATTCCCCTTGTTCCACAACCTCACCAGCATGAGCGTTACTTGAGTTTTTGATCTTAGCCATTTTGAAGGGTATCAGATGGAATCTTAAATCATTTTAATTTGCATTAACCCTTCTAAGGATATTGAATCTTCCTTTAAGTGCCTGTCTGCCATTAAAGATTCTTCTGTTGAAAATTCTGTTTAGGTCTGTACTCCATTTTTTTTTAAATTGGGTTGTTTAGTTTGTTACTAATTTCTTGAGTTCTTTATATATTTTGGATATCAGCCCTCTGTCGGATGTTGGGATGGTGAAGATATATTTCAAATCTGTAGGCTTCTGTTTTGTTCTTTTGATAGTGTCTTTTGCCTTACAAAGCATTTCCGTTTCATGATTTTAGTTTCAGTTAATTACTTGATGATCTCAGTGTCTAAGCTGTTGGTGTTATGTTCAACAAGTTGTCTTCTGTATCAATGTGTTCAATTATATGCCCCATTTTTCTTCTATCAGATGTAGTGTATCCAGTTTTATGTTATCCTTGATCCACTTGGATTTAAGGTTTGTTCCGGGAGATAGCAGTAGATCTATTTGCATTCATTTTTTTTCATTGTATAATTTTGGTTTCTTTGTCAAAAATCAATTGTTCATAAGGTTGTGGTTTTACTTCTGAGTCTTCTATTCAATTCCATTGTTCAGCCTGTATGTTTTTATGCCAATACAATATGGGGTTTATTATTATTGCTCTGTAGTACAGCTTGAGATCAGGGATGGTGCCTTGATTAGATGTTACTGCTGAGAACAGACCCCATGACCAATGCAACTCTTGTAAAGGACACATTTAATTGGGACTGGCTTACAGGTTCAGAGGTTTAGTACATTATCACCATTGTAGGAAGCATGGCAGTATCCCAGTAGACATGGTGCTAGAGGAGCTAAGAGTTCTACACCCTGATTCTAAGACAGGCAGAAGAAGACTGGCATCCTGGCTTCACCTCAAATAGCTCAAAGGAAGCGCTTTTGTCCCCCACACCCCCAGTGACAGTCTTCATTCAGCAAGGCCACACCAACTGCAACAAGGACACAATTCCTAATGGTGTCAGTCCCTGGACCAAGCATATTAAAATTACCACAGATGGTGATATCTCCAGAAGTTCTTTTATTGTACAGGACTGTTTAAGATATCCTGGGTGTGTTACTGTTCCATATAAAGTTAAGAATTGTTCTTTCAACATTTGTCAAGAATTTTATTGGAATTTTGATAGGAATTGCATTCTATCTGGAGATTGTTTCTGGTAAGATGAACATTTTTGCTATGCTAATCATACTGATTCAAGAGCATGAGAGACCATTTTATCATCTTACATCTTCTTTCTTCAAAGGCTTGAAGATCTTGTCACAGTTCTTTTACTTGCTTCCTTGGTTCCAGTTACACCACAAAATTTTATATTATTTGTGATTATTATGAAGGGTGCTATTTCTGTAATTTCTTCTTCATTCTGTTTATCATTTGTATAAAGGAGGGTACTAGGTTTTTCATTTGTTTAATTAATTTTGTATCCAGCCCCTTTGCTGAAGGTGTTCTCTGGTAGAATTTTTGGAATCAATTATGTATACAATTATATCATCTGTAAATATCAATATTTTGACTTCTTCCTTTCTAATTTATATCCCTTTGATCTCCTTGTTTTATTGCTTCACCTAAAACCTCAAGTACCTTGTAGAATAGATATGGAGACAGTGAGAAGCCTTGTCTCTTCCTTGATTTTAGTGATATTTCCTTAAGTTTTTCTTTTTTTAATTAAATGTTGGTTATTTTCTTCCTGTATATTGCCTTCATTGTGGATAATTATGCATCTTATATCCCTGATCTCTCTAAGACTTTAATCATGGAGTGTTGGATTTTGTCAAAGGATGATTTTTAGCATCTAATGAAATGACCATGCATTTTCTTCTTTCAGTTTATGTAGTAGAATACATTGATGGATTTTTTACATATTGATACACCCCTATATCCCTGGAACAAAGTCTACTTCATCATGGTAGAAGATGTTTTTGATGTGTTCATGGATTTGTTTTGCAAGTATTTTATTAAGTACTCTTGCAAGAATGTTAATAAGGGAAAGTGGTCTGAAATTCTCTTCCTTTGTTGTGTTTTTGTGTGCTTGCAGTATCATGGTGACTGTGGCCTCATAAAAAGAGCTCAACAATAATTACTGTTCCTATTTTGTGGAATAGTATGAGGAGTATTGGTATTAGCTCATCTTTGAAAGTCTTGTAGAATTTTGTGCTAAACCCATCTGGTATTGGACTTTTATTTGGTTGGAATACTTTTAATGATTGCTTCTATTTTCTTATAGTTTATAGATCTATTTAAGTTGTTTACCTGATCTTGACTTAATTTTCTTATAGTTTATAGATCTATTTAAGTGTTTACCTGATCTTGACTTAATTTTGGTAAGTGGTATCTATACAAAAATCATCCATTTCTTCCAATTTTGTGGCATACAGGTTTTTTAAGTAAGACCTAATGATTCTTCGGATTTCCTCGGGGTCTGTTGTTATGGCCCTCTTTTCATTCCAGATTTTGTTAATTTGTGTATTCTCTCTCTGTCTTTTAAGTTGTTTGGCTAAGGGTTATCTATTTTGTTGATTTTCCGAAAGAACCAGGTCTTGGCTTCATTCATGCTTTTGTTGTTTTCTTTGTTTCTAATTAATTGATTTGAGCCTTGAGTTTAATTACTTCCTGGTGTCTACTTCTCTTGGGTGTGTTTAGCTCTTTTTGTTCTAGAGCTTTCAGGTGTGTTGTTAAATTGCCTGTATGGGATCTCTCTGCATTATTTATGAAGGCATTTGGCACTATGAACTTTCCTCTTAGCATTGCTTTCATTGTGTCTCATAAGTTTGAGTATGTTTTGTTTTCATTTTCACTGAATTATGAAAAGTCTTTTATTTCTTGATTTCTTTCTTGAACCACTGAGTATTGAGTAGTTGTTGAATTTCCATGAGTTTGTAGACTTTCTCTTTTTTCGGTTGTTGTTGAAGTCCAAATTTAATTGATGGTTGTCTGATAAGGTACAAGGTGTTATATCAATTGTGATGTATCTCTTCAGATTTTCTTTTTGGCCAAGTATATGGTCAGTTTTGGAGAAGGTTCCTTGAGGTGCTAAGAAGAAGGTAGGTTCCTTTGTCTTTGGATGAAATATTTAGTAGAGATCTGTTAGATCCATTTGTTTCATCACATCTGTTAGTTTCATTATTTCTCTGTTTAGTTTCTGTCTGGATGACCTGTCCATTTGTGAGAGTGGATGGTGTTGTCTCCCACTATTGATGTGTGTTGCAATGCATGATTTATACTTTAGTAATATTTCTTTTATGAATGTGAGTACCCTTACATTTGGAGCATAGATATTTAGAATTGAGATGTCATCTTGGTGGATTTTTCCTTTAATGAGTATGAAGTGTCCCTGTTAGACTGTATTGTTTAACTGGGGAATTGAGTCCATTGATGTTGAGAAATATTAAAGGCCAATGATTGTTTTGTTAAAAGTCCTATTATTTTGGTTGTGGTGTTAGTGTTAGTGTTAGTGTGCGTGCGTGCATGCGTGCGTGCGTGCGTGCGTGTGTGTGTGTGTGTGTGTGTGTGTGTACATGCTCATACAAGTGCTTCCCTTCTTTCAGTTTATCTGGTATGAATTATTTTCTGTTTTTTTTGGGGGGGGGAGTGTAGATCACTTCTTTGTGTTGGATTCTTCCTTCTAGTATCCTGTGGAGGTCTGGCTTTGTGGAAATACATTGTTTAATTTTGGTTTTTTGTGGAATATCTTGTTTTCCACATCTATGATAATTGAGTGTTCTGCTGGTGGCATAGTCTGGGCTGACATCTGTGGTCTGGTAGAGAGCGCAAGATATCTTTCCAGGCAGTTATAGCTTTTAAGGTCTCTGTTGAAAAGACTGTTTTAATTTTAACAGGTCTGCCTTTATTTGTTACTTGGACTTTTTCTCTTATGGCTTTTAATATTCTTTCTTTGTTCTGTACATTTAATGTTTTGGTAATTACATGGCAGAAGGATTTTCTTTCATTGTCCAATATATTTGGTGTTCTGTAAGCTTCTTGTACATTTATAGGCATCTTTCTTTAGGTTAGGAATTTTTGCTATGATTTTGTTGAAAATATTTTCTGGTCCTTTGAGCTGGGAATTTTTTCCATCTTCTATTCAAATCTCCCCAGGCTTAGACTTTTTCATAGTATCCCAAATGTCCTAAACATTTTTGTGTTAGAAACTTTTTAGATTTAACATTTTCTTTGACAGATGTTATCATTCTATTGTATTTTCTATGCCTGAGATTCAAATTCTGTTGTTGATGATTTCCTCTGTGATCCCTGTTCTCTTCCCTAGGTTTTCCATTTCCAGGCATTTTTTTTGTCACTGTATCTATGTCCATTTTCAGATCTTGAACAGTTCTAATCATTTCCTTAATCAGCTTGGTTTGATTTTACTGCATTTCTTCAAGAGATGTATTCATTTCCCCATGAAAGGCCTCTGTCATCTTTATAAGACTCGATTTAAGGTTGTGTTCTTGTGCTTCTGTTGTAATGTGATACCCAGGTTCTGGTGCTGCTTTATTGTCATGGCTCTTGATCGTGTTCTTATACTGAACTCTAGCCATCTTCTTTGTCCCTGCTGTTGGCTGGTCTCCAGTAATACAGGCAGAGCTATGGACTTGAAAAATGGAGTACATGGGAGAAGGGGACTGGGGAATGGGAGTCCTTACCTGGTAATCCCTGATGGCTGCAGGCTTCTGGGAATGCAGGCAGGGTAGTGGGCTGAGAAATGGGAGAGCACAGGGTTACCAGGTAGAACTCACCACTGCTGAGAATGTCTGTGGGGACCCAACTGACAGGGGATTAAGGTAAATGGGGTCTCATCTTGGACTTCCTTGGTGGCAGTAGGCCTCCAGAGGTGCAGGCAGGGTTTGGGGCTGGGAAATGAAGTGCCAAAGTTCTTTTTTAGACCAGGTTTTATACACTCCCAGAATTCAACACATCCATGCTGGGACTGCAGAGGAAGCGTTTTGAAGATTATATTTGTATATACAAGGTAGGATGGGACTTTGTGCTACTCAGGCTGCAGTAAATCCAAGCAGCATCTGCACTGAGAAAAGACACACTGACTCAACGCTGGCTTGGAACTAGTTTGCAATTAAGCTGAAAAAAAATAGTTCAATCTCAGCTAATGACATACAATGTCATTAATAATATAGGTGGCCTTTAATACATCAGACACTTCAGTGGAGTTTTTGTTGGTGTTATCTTGTGTTGTAGAATTTTGTTCTTTACCAAAAGAATGAACTCAGAATATTCAAAAGAAAACTAGTAGTAGATATTTATGTTTATTGATTTTCTTTCTTTTCTCATTTCTCTAAAAATATTTTTCTTTATTTTGTATGTGTGTGTGTATGTGTGCATATGTGTTTGTGTGTCTTCTGAGTATGTGTGTTTATCAGTGATGGCGAGAAGAAGCAATCAGATCCACTGGAGCTGGAGCTATACATAATATGTTATTAGCTGCCTTACATGTGTGCTGGGAACCAAACTTGTGTCCCTTGGAAGACCACAAATTTCCCTTAACCACTTGAATATCTCGCTAACCTAATTTTTCAATTCCTCAATATTGAAATACAGATGATATTTATGTATATATATTTCCATTCTTAATTTTACATAACAGAAAATTTTGAGTAAGTAGTTGTACTGGCTAGTTTGGTGTGTCAACTTGACACAGGCTGGAGTTATCATAGGAAAAGGAGCTTCACTTGGGGAAGTGCCTCTATGAGATCCAGCTGTGGGGCATTTTCTCAATTAGTGATCAAGTGAAGGAGGGCCCCTTGTGGGCGGTGCCATCTCTGGGCTGGTATTCTTGGGTTCTATAAGAGAGCAGGCTGAGCAAGCCAGGGGAAGCAAGCCAGTAAGTAACATCCCTCCATGGCCTCTGCATCAGCTCCTGCTTCCTGACCTGCTTGAGTTCCAGTCCTGACTTCCTTTGGTAATGAACCGCTGTGTGGAAGTGAAAGCTGAATAAACCCTTTCCTCCCCAACTTGCTTCTTGGTCATGATGTTTGTGCAGGAATAGAAACCCTGACTAAGACAGCAGTCATTTTTTAAACATTTATATACATAAATTGTACAGACAATGGTGGCAATGGATATAAGAGCTTTAATTTCTTACCCCAGTGATGAACCAGCTGAAAAAAAGCAAAAACAAAAGAAATCTGGATTATAAAAGTAATATGGTTAATTTTTAGAACATAACTTTGTGAACAAAAATGTCCAGGATCATATGAGTTAATAATATATGTCAACAGCCTTGGTCCATTTTATATTTTCCTCTGAAAATACATAGTTTTTCTAATTTTACATCAATAGCTACCTTTGTTTTTTGACATATTCTAAAATATTATCTGTATGATATGATTTTATTTGCAATGAAAACTATTCTTAGTTTGTAGTCTGAAGCACTGCAGAATAATCTGGAAATTCTGACATTTATTCAGAATTGTACAGCTACTGAGTAGTTTATTTTAGCTTCTCTGTGTCTGTTAAAATCATCCTAAAGCCAAGGAAAATACATATGTTACCAATGCAACCTATTACCAAGTCATACTATTTTTGAAACTACTGAATCAAGATCATTTTAATATTAGTCATGATAGAGAATTAGCATGCACCATTAAATTATTGCAGAACTAACTTAGCCATAGGTCACTCAAAGTACTTTTGTTATGCATTAGATTGTGTGTGTGTGTGTGTGTGTGTGTGTGTGTGTGTGTGTGTGTGTAGAGACCAGATGTTGATGTCAGGTATCTTTCTCAGTTGCTCTCCAGCTTGCCACTTTTTTTTTTTTTTTGAGAATCTGTCACTGAACCTGGAACCAGTTAGACTGGCTGGCCATGAGGTTCTAAAAATGCCCTATCTCTGCCTTCTCAACTTCAGGCTTAGAGGGATATCACTATGCCTGGCTTTTTACACGGAGTGCCAGGGGCTTGAAACTATGTCCACATATTTGTGCATTAAGCAGTCTATAAACTCATTCATATCCCTAGCTAATCCTTACAAATTAAATTTTAATACGGTTTTATACAACAAAAGACAATATTTTACATAGGAATAAAACACATTTAATTGTTTTACCTGTATCCTATATGTTCTTATTGTCTTTCCTTTATCTAATTCTCAAATTCATCTCTACACTGGAGATCCCATAAGAAACTACAATATAGGGATCCGACCATCAAAGGACTTTTCAGATTTGTATGTTTTGTTAATTTTTTAATTAATCCATATATGTTTCAACACAGAGAACATTTAAAAATGATGTTTTTATGATTATAAATTTTACAGCTTAAAACTTTAAAATTGTATTCACTTATGTTAGCAAATATTCTATTACTTCATCTCTCTTGTCTTAATCACTCAGCAAACTTGTTTGGGCACAAATTAACACATGCATGCTAGAGCTCAGTTTTATATACGACTCACAGAATAGTGCCATGGTGATGATGCCATCCACAATGGGCAGGGATTCCAAACTCAATAAATGCAATCAATGTAATCATATAGACTTGATCACAGAACAACATTATCTAGACAGTCCCTCATCGAGACTAATTTCACATGGATTCTAGACACTGTGAAGGTGACAATGAATACTAGCTATCACAATGATCAAGATGTGTATATTTCTCTGTACTGGCAACTAATCAACAGATACCAATCAGACGTCTGCTGCTTCACTCCATTTTCATCCTGCTCCTGAATAAAATCTTGTATCACAGTGAATGCCAACTCCTGGGTTATTACTTCCTGTTTTTGATGCCAGCTGTAAACTTTAGCTTGTTTCTGGACACCTAGGTCTAAATTGGGAAACTTCTTTCCTATAATTGGAAAGCTGGCTAGGACAACTATAAATGTCGGGACTACATTTTCTAGGTATTTCATTGTTTATTACAAAGGACATAACAAACTATATAAATACAGACCAAGAAGAAAAAGGAAAAGAAATGTAGGAAAGCCACCCTCCAGGAGCATCCATGTATTCAGCAACTGGAAACTCTCCAAAGTTTGTTTCTTTAAAATCTGTCTGTCTGTCTGTCTGTCTATCATCTCTATCTATCTATCTATCTATCTATCTATCTATCTATCTATCATCTATCTATCTATCCATCTATCTATAAATTATTTACTGAGGCTTTATTATGTGAGTATCATTAATTATGGCATTGTAAAATGCTTTTCCACTTGATATTGAAACTCTCTTTTCTGCATGGTGGTTACAGATTGGAGTGAGTCTGTCTCAAATCTCTAAAAAGTTTTTGTTCATTTCACCATTCATTTTCCATTCCAAAGCTATCTAGATCCATATACACTTTATCTAATAAGTATATAAAACAGCCCTTGCTATTCCAAAGACTGCAAGGGTTTCAGAAGCTTTGAGTCAGGAACCACAAACAGATACCAAGTGTGTTTTCCTTCTGACAGGATTCAACTGGAAGTTTCTATTCATGCTTTGCCTCACTTACAATTACTGAAAGTGTCAGGAATCACTAGAAAATATGTTGGAAAAGTTATATTAGCTACTATAATATTTTAATAAATATTTAAGCAATCTCTCTTCCTATCACTGATCTGTCATGTTTAGATAGAATCTGAGAAGCAAATATGGTGTTTTTTCCTTTGGTTTTTCTCATTTCAGGGTTTGTGACATATGAAGTGATTCATCTCTTATAGACAGGCATGCTTAGAATATAGGGCAAGTTTTGTGCTATTGCAATAGATTCTATTTTTGTTCAAACCAAGTAGCACAGAGTACAACTAAAGTAAGTGGAGAACAGGGGTCCTTTGGTTCTTCTAGGAGAATGAAATTCCAGTTTGCTTTTTGTCCAGCTTCTGATTTATGGCTTCCGCACGGTTGTCTTTATGGCTATATGTCTCTATTCTCCTCACTGTAAGAGTACAGCGAATTTATCTTTCCTCAGCGTCTACAGGTACTTGACAAACAATGCTTCTCAGTTTTATAACTATGGACAAGTATTTGCTCTAGGACGGACATACTCACATAGAATTCATTTGATGCTTTGTAGATTGCTTAAAGAAAAAGAAACCATTTCCTCACCTCCATTTTTCAACGAATAAATACTCTCTATGTATGTAATCTGCTCAGAAGGCATAGAAAGTATCATTGTTGCTTCATCTATCATGAGTTACACAATTTCTCAATTCAAATAAATTCTGTTACCTCAATTTCCTGCACAACTACTTTTCTATCTAAATCATATAATCACTGTTGACTCTAACAATGGGCATACTTCACCTGAAACAAAGCAAATCTCCCTCCCTCCATTCCTGTTTACCCTGTCAATTAGCTGGCCTCAATGATGTAAGGTGAAGGGTTTTTCTTTGTTTGGGTTTGTTTTTGTTTTTGTTTTTTTAATGGTATGATATGACTTTGCAACTTATTTCCATGGAGTACAAAATCTGCCAGAAAGGATACTTAAAAAGGTATCTTATAGCTGACCATGTTTGCTCTTTTCTGGCCTTATTTTCTGTCCCCTCTCTAGCTAATTACAATATCCTACTCAAACTATATGGTACTTTTCCATTTTCTGTTATTCACCATACCTTCTGTTTAACATAATCTGATTCTATGTGTATGTGTGATTTGTGTGCAGGTGTACTGTCTGGGACTCTGTCACTGGTGTTTTCTTGAGACACAGCTTCTTGTTGAACCTGGGAGCTAGGTAGGTGATAAGCAAGCACCAAAGTTCTTGTTGGCACTGCCCAATGAGGGTTATAAGCATGCATGGCTTTGTCCAGCTTTTATTGTGGGCATGGTAATCCAACTCAGGTTTTTGTACTTATGGTGCAAGCACTGATAATCAGTTCAGCCATCCCTCTGGGATAGATCCCATCCCAGGCACCAGGACCTTCTTCTAGCTGTTATTCTAGGATCTGCTACCTCTCCTGTCTCCACACCACCACTCAGTTTTCATTCATCATTATAAACATCAGATCGTTTATCACAAGGTCTTTCCTTTTAATTTTCCAAATTCAGAACCAGGTAACTGTGGGATCAACAGCCCATTTTAGTCACTACTGAGATATTTCACACTCTACTGTCATTCCTGCATAGTCAGTTCTCCACTACTCCAGTACCTTACCTTTTGCATTATGATGAAGTCAACATCACTGCTTAGAATAAAACACATTCAGACAGTTATGTTATATAGCTAAAAGTTATTATCTGAATGAACATCATTGTCGCCTGCATATAAAGGCTCTATGAAGTACACAACTTAACATATGCAATGCTTTTTTTCCCCTTTTAAATTTTAGTTTTCAATAATACTTTCATGACTATGTAGACATAACCAATAACAATTTTTGGACTTTTGCCAATAAATTATCTACCATTTATCTATTTATATACAATATCATATGCACACATACAAATACATTTTAAGTTTTAGATTAAATTCTCCACCATATTGTTTTATTGCTATTATATTAATTTTGCCAAGATATTTATGAATACATTCTTAATTGTTAATAAAATCATTCTTCATTTATAAGAATGAATATTTTCTTGTGTTAAAACATTTGAATTATCAACACATTGGAAAACAGAAATTTTTAAAAATAACATTCCTTAGTCATATAAAAAGAAACTGGAAAGTCTTCAAATGTGTTTTTGTAAAAGTACAATTAAATTTCCAAAAACTAAGAAATTATTAACATTCATGTTGATAATCTTTATTAGCATAATTTTTGAGAATATTTTACTGCTCTATGCTTGTAACCAATCTTCTCTATTGCTTATGTGTTGTGTGTGAGCCTGTGAGCCAACTTCTGTGTTGCTTATATGTGAATAATCTCCTTTATTGCTTATGTATGTCTATATGTTTGTGTGTGCACAATCTCTACTAGTGTGTGTGTGTGTGTGTGTGTGTGTGTGTGTGTGTGAGAGAGAGAGAGAGAGAGAGAGAGAGAGAGAGAGAGAATAGTATCTTCTATTGCAATTCAAACACAGTTGGAGTTGTATAGGTGTATTAGAGTTCTCTAGAGTCACAGAATTTATGGGTTGTCTCTATATAGTAAGGGAATTTGTTGATGACTTACAGTCTGTAGTCCAACTTCCCAAAAATGGTCAGTTGCTCAGTCCCACAAGGCAAGCAGTTGAAGAAGAGAGAACAAATCTTCCTTCTTCCAATGTCCTTATATAGGTCTCCAGCACAAGTGTGGCCCAGATTAAAGGTGTGTGCCATCATGCCTAGATCTGGAATTTGCTTTTTCCCAGATGATCTTCAACTCAGAGACCTCCATCTTCTGGGATACATATCCACTATGCCTCAAGATTCCCATGCCAAGATCCAGGTCAGAAATTTATATCTGACCAGATTTGGATCACAGGTGAGCCTTCCAATTCTGGATTGCTGTTCATTCCAGATATACTCAAGTTGACAACCAGGAAGAGACACTACAATCTACCCCTTGTCAACTTGACACAAATATCTCATGTTCACATGAAACAATAACAAGGTCATGAATACACTTAACATGATATAATTATTCCTTGTACAATTGCAAGCACATTTGTAAATTTACAATGGGGCAATATCTCTTGGGAACATTCTTTTAGTGTCTCAACTTAAACACCAATTGATGTTAAAAAATTGGAAGAGAGACGTATGTATTCTTAACAAAATAAAACAGAAACATTCATATTACTTTATAATCCTCACTTCTGCAACTGGTTATGTGGCCTCAGCTGGTATTTATAACTGCCTTTCTCTACTACCTCTTCTGTATTTTCTCCACCTTTGACAAGCACCTCTGCAGGTCTTGGCTCTTTTCCTGGACGATTGACCCATACCTTCATTCCTGATAGGTCTGGATCCTTTGTCATTCTGCTTGATTTAGGCTGTTGTAGTTTTCCATTGGCTTTAATCACATGATATGATATAGTAGTACTCAGAGATGTCCTAAGGGATCTCCTGCACTCCAGACATAATACTGCTTGCTTCCATTGTGGAACCCTGGTAATCTGGATCTATCACCCCTCCTAACACTGTTGTTCCTTTCTTAGCCTGTTGGTTTAAGGGCATTAGAAGTCCAAAATGCATCTTGGGTATTCCAAGCTTTTTGGCTAATATCCACTTATCAGTGAATGTATACAATTTGTGTTCTTTTGTGATTGGATTACCTCACTCAGGATTATATTTTCTTGTTCCATCCATTTGCCTAAGGATTTCATGAATTCATCATTTTTAATAGCTGAGTAGTACACCATTGTGTAAAAGTACCACATTTCCTGTACCCATTCCTCTGTTGAAAGGCATCTGGGTTCTTTACAGCTTCTGGCTATTATAAATAAGGCTGCCATGAACATAGTGGAACATGTGTTCTTGTTATATGTTGGAGAACCTTTCGATATATGCCCAGGAGTGGTATAGCTGGGTCCTCAGATAGTACTATGTACAATTTTCTGAGGAACTGCCAAATTGTTATCCAGAGTGGTTGTACCAGCTTGCAATCCCATCAATAAAAGCTTGGAATACCCGAGATTCATAGACCACATGAAGCTCAAGAAGAAGGACGACCTAAGTGTGGGTGTTTGAGTCCTTCTTAGAAAGGGGAACAAAATGGAGACAAAGTGCAGAGCAGGGACTGAAAGAAAGGCCATACAGAGTCTGTCCCACCTGGGAATCATCCCAGATACATTCTCTAAACTCAGACACTTTTGTGGATGCTAAAAAAAATATGCTTGCTGAAAGGAGCCTGATATAGCTGTCTCCTGAGAGACCCTGCCAGCGACTTACAAATACAGAGTTGGATGCTTACAGCCAACTATTGCACTGAATGTGGGTTCCCCAATGGAGGAGATAGAGAAAGGACTGAGGGAGCTGAAGGGGTTTGCAACCCCATAAAAACAATAATATCAACCAACCAGACTACCTTGAGCTCCCAAGGACTAAGCTACTAACCAAGGAGTACACATGGCTCCAGCTACATATGTAGTAGAGGATGGCCTTGTCAAGCATCAGTGGGAGGAGAGGTCCTTGGTCCTATGAGGGCTGATAGATGTCCCAGTGTAGGGGAATTGTGGGTGTGGAGGTGGGAGTTGTTGGGTGGGCAGAGGAACACCCTCATAGAAGCAGGGGGAGAGGGATGGTATAAGGGCTTCAGGGGAAACTGGGTAAGAAGATAACACTTGAAATGTAAATTAAAGAAAGAAAGAAAGAAAGAAAGAAAGAAAGAAAGAAAGAAAGAAAGAAAGAAAGGAAGGAAGGAAGGAAGGAAGGAAGGAAGGAAGGAAGGAAGGAAAGAAGAAAGAAATCATATTTTTTTAAAAGGAGAAGCCCAAAATGACCAGGGAAAGTTTAAGCTTCTAGTTCAATGGAACGTTTGTTGAGGCTACTGGTAGGAGCACTCCCCCATCTGGAACCAAATCTTCTAGGCCAGCAGAACCTAGAGTTTTGGGACAGAAAGCAAAAATTTTCCTAGAGGGTCACTAGGAGTGATAGTGGAACTATTTCCTTGATTCCTGGACCCATGGATCCTCGCTATGGGAGAAGCTGTACACTATATCAGACGCTGATTCAAAGCATATACTTCCTTCTGAAGAACTCTGCCCCAGCCCTCCATGCTCTTGTCACCTAATTGGTGCTGTAACTGTGTCTTCAAAAGGCCATTCCATCTTTCTATCAGACCAGTTGCTTCAGGATGATAGGGAACATGGCAAGACCAGTGAATCCCATGGTCATAGGTCCATTGTCTCACTTCTCTGGCTGTGAAATGAGTTTCTTGGTCAGATGCAACATCATGGAACACCATGATGATAGATAAGGCCTTTTGTGAGTCCATGGATGATTGTTTGAGCAGAAGCATTACACTCAAGAAAGGCAAATGCATAACCAGAATAAGTATCTATTCCAGTAAGAAAAAAAATCATTGTCCTTTCTACCTTTCTTGATGGTGGGAAGGACCAGATGCAATAACTTCTGTTTCACCTTAGAAGGAGTGTCTCTGCATGCCCCACACCACTGGACTCCTAAGAATTTCACTGAGAAATGGTGGGGTGGTGAGTGGGGAATAGGCAGGGGGGTGAGGCGGGGGGGGGGAAGAGGACATATGGGACATATGGTGAGGGGGGAACTGGAAAAGGGGAAAGCCTTCGGGATGTAAACAAAGAATATATATATGTATATATACATATATATGTATATATACATTTCTGAGTGTATATATACATGCATATATATATATAAAGAGTTTCACTGAGGTTGATGGTCCTTCAATTTTGGTTGGATTTATTTTTCATCCTCTGATATGCATATGTGTTACCAATGAGTCCAAAGTGGTTGATATTTCCTGTTCATGTGGTCCAATCAGCATAATGTCATCAATATAGTGCACCAATGTGATATTTTGTGGAAGAAACAAATGATCAAAATCCTTTCTAACTAAGTTATGACACAAGGCAGGAGAGTTAATATATCCTTGAGGCAAAACTGTAAAGGTATATTGGAGGCCTTGCCAACTGAAAGTAAATTGCTTCTTGCAGTCCTTATGGACAAGTACTGAGAAGAAGGCATTTATTAGATCAATAATAGCTGCATACCAGATACCAGGAAATGTGTTTATTTGCTCAAGTAACGAAACTACATCTGGTACAGCAGCCGCAATTGGAGTTGCTACCTGATTAAGTTTTTGATAGTCAACTGTCATTCTCCAGGATCCATCTGTCTTCTGCACTGGCCAGATAGGAGAGTTAAAGGGAGATGAGGTGGTAATCATCACCCCTGCATCTTTCAAGTCCTTGATAGTGGCAATAATTTCTGCAATTCTGCCAGGAATACCATACTGTTTTTGATTCACTATTTTCTTTGGCTGAGGAAACTCTAAAGGCCATTTAGCCTTTCCAACCATAATATCCCTCACTCCACAGGTCAGGGAACATTGTAAGAATTCTGCCAATTTCTGAGTATATCTATCCCAATTATACATTCTGAAATTGGGCACATGACCTCAGGATGTGTTTGGGGACCTACTGGACCTACTGTGAGTCAGATATCAGTCAAAACCCCACTAATCATCTGTACTACATAAGCCCATACTTTAACTGGATGGCCGCAATGTTTCTTGGGATCTCCTGGGTTCAGTGTCAATTCAGAACCAGTATCCAATAGATCCTGGAATGTCTGATTGTTTCCTTTCCTCTGGTATACAATTACCCTTGTAAAAGGTCACAGGTCCCTCGGGGAAAAACTGGAGAAAGGCCAATAGCAAAACTTTTAGGGGGTCTTATCAAGATCCTTGTCAGGGGAAACTGGTCAAGCTTCCATTCAAGGGGTTCTGGAACTGCAAATGGGCTCAAGTCTGGAAATTGATTCACTGGCCAAGATTGCTTTTTGCCATAATCCAGTGTAGCCTTTCTTTCATTTGTTTGAGAAATTTTCTGCTCATACAGATCAAACTGATAGGCAGTGGGCTTCCTATCTATTTCATGCCTGGAAACAGTCCAAAGGAGTCATGTCCTTATGAATTTCACCTCTCGTGTGCTGACCATTATGGGGTATGTCATTATAAACGTTGTTTTGTCTATGCTGTCCATCATAATAACTAAGATCACCTTTTCTCTGGAAATTCAGTGCTTCCACCTGGCCCTTCTTACCTCGGGGGCCCAATTAAACTCATTGAATTTAATTCATCTAATTGAGCAGCAGCATCTCCAACCCTAAGGTCTGGCACAAGGAAAGGGGCAAGAACAAAATATTTCAAGTGTGCTGGTGCCCCTCTCACCAGTTTGAGTCTTATAGGATTGGTAAAGGGCATATCTTCTGGGCCTTCCCATTGGGAGGATTAGGTTTTTCACAATGTATGCACTCCAGCATTGCAATTTCCCTGAGCCTTAAAATCCCTTTATCAACACTAAGCCCATGGCTATCAGCCATCTCCAACTCCTTTTCAGTAGGCCATCTTTTGATAAACACTTCAGCCAACCATTCAAACAAACTTCTGACACCTTTTTAAAAACTGTTTGAGGGCCCATGACAATAAACTCATCCTGTGTGACTTTTATGTTCCTTCCACCATTATCCCACAACCTTAAAATCCATTCCCACACATATTCCCCAGACTTCTGCTTGAATGAATTAGCAAACTCATTAAGCTCCTTAGTAGTATAGTGCACTTCCTCATGGACTACACTTTGTACCTCCCCTCTAGGGGCCTGTTTTGCCTTGAGTCTGGTTAAAGGTCTAGAAGAAACTATTGGTGAGCCTTGAGAAACATCAATATTGTCTTGTCTGGCATTTTCTTCAGCAAAAGTCACTGCTGGTTTACCAGACTCTGAAGGATTAATTTTCTCATGTGGAAAAGGCATTATTTCAAGGAGTGGGTCTGAGGGTACTGCTTCCTCTGGTGGGGTAAACCCTTGAGAATCTGAAGATTCAAAATTCTCAGCTTCAACAGGGTCCTCCCACACATCCCCATCTCAAGATCCCATTCTTTGTCCATTAATGCCCTTACTTTAACTGCTGACACCCTGTGAGGCTGAGACTTGAATTTTCGATGTAAATCAGTCAACTTTATAATGAGGGCTTCAGTTTGATTTTCTGTAACTTGAGCTCTATGGCTGCTGGAGAGAAGATTCTCTTCAAGGACACACTTAGCAACTTTTAGATTGTTTACTTGCATCTGAAGCTGTTCGATTTTATCATACAAGTCCTTTTCCTTCATCATTTTTTCCAGAGATACTAAGAGCAACCAGCCAGCAAAATCATTTTCCATTTTTTTCCCCAACTTGTAGAAAGTTTTGTACCCCGAATCACCTAATTCATCAAGATAATCAAAGGCATTAACTTCTTTAAGCATGAAATATAGTTTCAACTACAGGTCTTCAATATTCTCTGAGCCACCAGGAGAGAGTATCTGGAGTGGTTTCAGTAGTTGAAGGTGCTGGTGAATTATCACATCAACTCCAGATTTTTAAAGGACTCATCCCTATACTTCTGCTCCTCTAGAACCACTCCTAGTACCAAATTCTATATTAGTCAGGGCTCTAGAGTCACAGAACTTATGGGTAGTCTCTATATAGTAAGGGAATTTGTTGATGACTTTCAGTCTGTAGTCCAACTCCCCAACAATGGTCAGCAGCAGCTGTGAATGTAAGTCCAAGGATCTAGCAGTTGCTCAGTCTCACAAGGCAAGCAGGCAAAGAAGAGAGAACAAATTTTCCTTCTTCCAATGTCCTTATGCAGGTCCCAGCAGAAGGTATGGCCCATATTAAAGGTTTGTGCCATCATGCCTGGATCTGGGATTTGCTTTGTCCCAGATGACCTTGAACTCAGAGATCTCCCTGTCTTAATCTTCTGAGATTCATAGTCACTATGCCTTGAGAGCTCCATTCCAAGATCCAGATCAGAAACTTGTATTTCTCAGCCTCCAGATTAGGATCACAGGTGAGTCTTCCAATTCTGGATTGTAGTTCATTTCAGATATAGTCAAGTTGATAACCAGGAAGAACCACTAAAATAGGGAACCCTGACAATAATCGCTGGGATTATGTAGTTAGGAGAGTATTAGACAACATTAAGTTTAAATTTATTTCCTCCAATTGGACGTCAGGCCATAGCAGAGATTCCCATATGCACAGGGAAAATGAATCGATAAAAGACTCGGAGCACACAGTGAAGAGAGAAACCAAGGGGAAGCTTGGAACAGGATAATAGGTTATAACAGCAGGGAATGCCTCTGACATGATAAGAAACAAAGGAATAGCAGCAGGCTGAAGGGAAAGTAGGAGAACTAGAAGCCAAATTAAGGACAAAAGAAAAGGTCTGTCAGAAAAAGTGGAAAAAAATAGAGCAAAATGATCTCTCAATTATAAATTTAAGTTTTCATAGTCATGATTGCTGTATTTTAAGAATGTTAGAATAGCATTTTTTCCCCAATGTAGTATCTTTCAAGATTTTTTTCTAAAGTTGGAGTATAGGGAGCTTTTAAACTCTGGTCAAATTTTTATGGTACAGAGAAAATCAGCATGCCCTTATCATAGTTTTGCCTAACTGTTTTGACTGAGCACATGAGAAAACCTCATAGCAATCAGTGTCCTTCAGGGGTAGCTGTGGATGACTCTAGGAGCCAAGCAGATCTTTACTTATTCTTTTTTGACAGAGATGATTTTTTTCAGTAATTTTATCTGATTGCTGAGGTCTCAACTAAGATTTCCACAAATGTTTGAAACAAGAAGAGCAGCTCTAACTTACAAATATGTACTCTGAATGTGGCATGCCATTTGAAGGCCTCTCAATGCATTTCCGGGACAAGATCTGTCTATTCTGAAGGTACATAACAACAAATAGAAGAGACATTAAAAAAATACAGATAATCACCCAAGAGGTCAGGCTTCAAAGGAAGAAGGCCACACAGTCACCTCACCTGGGAGAGTCTGGACATCTAAAGGAGGTATGACTGGTTAGCTAGGTCCAGGTGAATGAGCAGGAAGTAGAAACTACAACTGTTTGCTGCTATTAATTCATAGGTTATCACACTGGTGTTGATGGTTTCTTTCTGCATTTTAGCTTCCTTTGTGGATTCTCTGCAAAATGTTCTCCACTGAGAATTAATCACAGTGAATGAATTACTATTTTCTTGATAATCAAACTTAAAAAAATTTAACCAACCAACCAATCAAAACCAAAGGAAACAAAAAAGAAGAACTTTACCTGGTCCTTCCTTTCCTGTTTTCTATCCCCTCTCTCACTTTAAGAATGCAAAGCCCTGATTTATTTTCCTGTGTTTCTTGACCCCAGGAGAGGTGAGGTGAGGTTTATTGAGTTGTTTCTCTCCAATGTGGCCCTGTTTTCATTATGGTCTTGGTTCCTACCTACAAACTTTGAGATTTCTAAGTGTCCTTGCTTTCCTGAGGTGCAGTTGGGCTGTGCCTGCTTCTGTTAGTGAGCGCCACGGGCATCCTTTCCTGCAGGAAAAACCAATGAGTGCAAGCAGAACACAGTAGTGGGTATCAGAGAAGACCAGAAAGCTGATGAAATGCCAGCTCTGGGTCCTGAGTTCTCTTCTTCCTCTGACCTTGTGAACCTCTCCTGTAGAGGACACCTGCCCTAGGAACCCACACCACCAGCAGTTATTCAGAAGAATCCTGCCTTGCTTGGTGTGTGTGTGTGTGTGTGTGTGTGTGTGTGTGTGTTGGGGGTGGTGGTGGTTAGGGGCTCTCATTTAAAATATGTCTCTTCAGCTGCTGCATAAGGGTGCCCTGGCAATTTTCCTCAGACCAGGGAAACACCTCCTTTTTCTTAGAACGAAGAAGGGGCGGGGGAGAGGACTTTCCTCGGGCTGAGAACGGGGATTCCCTCTCCAGGAGCAGGCCATTTCCACTATGTCCACCCACCAAAGCTGAAGGCGACCACAGCCTGGGTGTTGGTGACATCTAGCAACCTTCCTTGGACCTCTCATCCACTTCTCAGGAAGGGTCTGGAGCTCTGGAATCTGCGGAAGAGCTCGCCCCCATTGGTTGTCCCCAAGGCACCCTCCTGCCGTCACTGTGTTATGCTAATGAGGGGGAGGCTCATTGGCTGGGCCTCCAACAACTGCTAGGAAAGACCTGTGCAGGGAGAGCAGGAGCCCACCGCCTTCGCCCCCGCCTTCGCCCGGCTGCGCCCAGTGCTTGTTCTCCCTGCGAGGGAGCTGCGGCCGGGGATGCCCTAGTGGGAGGCTCTGGTCCTTGCCTTTCAGGAAAGTGTCTAGCTGTCACGCGGTGCTCACACCCACCACCTGCTCTCTTTCTAGGCACCGCGCGAATTTTCTTTCCTTTCCTTTTCCTTTTTTTTTTTCTTTTCTTTTTTTGTCGGTGAAGTAACTTTTGCATTCCCGCCTCCCCCCCTCTCCCCCGGTCCCAGGGACCAGAGGCGGTGCCGAGCCTGGGGGCGGTTCCTTGGCAGCGCTGGTTCAAGTCGCTGCCAGACTTTTGCTCCTGGGCTCGGTTTGCATCATCCCCATCACACCCTCGGGGAAGAGGAGCCACCCCTTTCCATCCTCAGCTTCCGGCCGAACGACCCCTCCCCCTCCGGGTCCCCCCCCAATCCCCTGGCCCTTCTCCCACCCTCCAGAGCACGGCACCCCTCCGCAGTGCTTTGCTGCCCCTCTCTGCCCTCCTCCGTCCCTTGTTGGATGTTGCCCACACCTTAAGGAAGGATGGTTGATTTGGAGAGCGAAGTACCCCCTCTGCCTCCCAGGTACAGATTCCGGGATCTGCTGCTAGGGGACCAAGGCTGGCAAAATGATGACAGGTGAGTGGCATGGTGCAGCCTTCCACAAATACTGCTGTAAGCGGACAGGACTGGAGGGCTGTGGAGGGGATGCAGAGAAAGGGAGACCAGCACTGAGGGAGTAAAAGGGATTCTACATCTCTCCATTTTGACACTGCAGAGCAGTTGCTGTGGACAGGGAACTCCTTTTCTTTCCACTTTCTCGTTCTTGAGAATCATTTGTTGCATTTATTAGATATTCGTTGCCAATCTGTGCTTCCCCTGTTGTGTGGGGCTGCAAGCAGAGATACAGTCGCATCCAAATGGCACGCAGTTGCAGTGTCAAATATTTCCCTGATGTAGTTAATCCTCCCCATAAATGTATCCAAGCGATTGATAAACCAAAGAAGAAACTTAAAACCTCCTACCCCCACTTCCTCACTCCTTGTCAGTGTTGTCTCGACTAGGTGTTTGCTTGCCACTGGGAATTTTCCGCTGTTTAAATATTTGGAGTTCAGGTGGGCAACTGGTTTAAATATGTAACAGGTAGTTAGTGAAGCAAGAATGCTTGGGATAGAAAATACACAGAACAGATGTTCTTGCAAGCATGGTTCATGTATCTTTTCACCTAAATCATGCATATCTCAAAACGATAAGTTTCAAAGCTGAAATATTTATCCTAGCAAAACATTGCTTGTGTGTTTTATCAATGGCACTAAAGCTTCGTGCAATTTTGCTTACAAGATGCTCTTGATAAATTATTTGCACACTTTGTGTTTCACTGAATTGTCTTTTAGAACGATAATTTTCCATATCACATGCCACATTTTCTTGTTTTTAAGTGTGTATAACTAAGCTCTCAATGCAGATTCAATAATTCCCTGAAGTTCAGTTAGGCTTTGACGTTCTATTTGAATTAGATAAAAGATCCATTATTGGTCGAATCTGAAGTACCTTTTACATTCACTGGGCATTATGACTTCCGCGTTTTCCTCACCTTCTCAGTTCCCAGTGCTAACTCCTATTGTGGTACTACTGGGATTCTGTCTTGGACTTCAGTAATGAGCAGCTTTCTTGGTCCTATTTTAGTAACTTACTGACATATCCATGGTTGATTTGTGTGGGGGGGTACTGTTTACACAGAATCTCTTCCTAGGCAAAACCTTACATATTGCTTAGAAATGTAAGGACCTCATTATCGGGTTATTGGCCAGGCATCTAAATGAAGACGTTAATTGGAGTTAACTGGAGTTAGCCAGGTAATTAAATGGATGTTTTGATGAGTTTATACTGCTAACTTGGCACCTATCAGGGTTTGGATTCTTAGTGTTGGTTCTTTTACATTAAATTCGCAGTTGTACTTCTTCTTCCTTGACTTTTTAGGATCTTACACTCTTGTGAGTAAGTAAGCTGTGCCATTTCTGTTTGCTAAGGGCACACGCTCCTCTTCGCAATTCAGTCAGAGCAGCAGCCTTAATCCGCTCTGCTGTATGTGTTGATTCAATTCCTGCGGAGTTGTGGAAGCACCGCTTCCATGACCTAGCATGCACACTGTCTCCACCAGCAGAGGCACTGAGGCTTCTGTACACATTCTCTAGACCTCCTTCCGTGAATGCCTTCCGGACGCCCTCACCCAGTCATTCCTGCCCAGTAACTCTGGGGGCACACTGGACCCTGGGTGAAGAAGAGGGGGCCGGAGTGACAGGGAACAAATTGGGAGTTGGTTCGGGTTTTTTGTTTCTTTGCTTTTAAAGTAAGTGTGGTAGTAATTTCCTTCTTGAACAGAATCATTTAAAACAGTTTGTTATGGTGTGTCCAATAGAATTCTAGTTGTATGCAGTAGTTATTGTCTTAATATGGTAGAATTTATGGCCCTACTGACTGCTGTTATCAGTTTCCATATCCAAATAAACCTCTTTGTTGGCTTCTGGGGAAATCTGAATCAAGATGACCATCTTCTCTAGTTAGAATGACATCTATTAGTATTATTATCTTTAATCATTTTTTTACAGTCCAGTTGTTACCCCCTTCTCTGTGCACCCTCTGACACTTTAGAATGACATCTTAGGTATGGAAGAATTTTGTTCTAGCTATAGGGTAATAGATGATTTCTATCCTTTCTCCTGCTTTAAGAACTTTAAGGTAAATCTTAGTAGCTTGTGGAAGTGAGACTATGATAGATGTGGGAAGAGGTGTTCTTACAGAGAAAATAAAATGTTGGTGATCCTATGTGGATACAAAATGTAGCTCAGATTTGTGGCCTGAAACTCATCATATGGCTTAGGCTGGTCTCAAATGTGTAATTTTCCTGACTCAGCTTCCCACATGGTGGGTTTTCAAGCAGGATCCTTCAGAATCCTGTACCATATCTGTATCATAGATTTTCTGTGACATAAGGTAGGATAGGTAGGTCATCAGAATTTATATTGTGCAAGCACTTTGTAGGTGATCTTGAGCCTATGCTGCACAACAGCATAATATATATATATATATATATATATATGTGTGTGTGTGTGTGTGTGTGTGTGTATACACACACACATATATATATATATATATATATATATATATGTGTGTGTGTGTGTGTGTGTATACACACACACATATATATATATATATATGTATATATATATGTGTGTGTGTGTGTGTGTGTGTTTGTGTGTGTGTGTGTGTGGTGTCTGTGTGTGTTCATGTGTGTGTAATATTGCATATATACTATTTAAAGGGTGTGAACACACTCTCTAGTGTCATCTTATATAATCATCCCTTTCTCATCTGCATGCAGTATCCTTTGCTCAGTAGAATATGAGTTAGCCTTGGCAATCCTGAGCATTGTTGATGGCATTAGTCCTATGAGACTTTGAAATACATTTGAGAGTGGCCGAATGAGAACCCATGGCTTGCCTTGAGAATGTCTGTTGTGTATACAATGTATATTTATTTCTTCGAAACCCTGAGTATAATATGAGCATCTATTTCAAATGATTTTAATAAATGTATTTATGGCCCATCTCTCCATGCAGCTGATATTTGAATGTTTGTTAGACACTGGGGTCACATTAAGTTAGATTTGAGAAAATACACAGAGAAATATGAAACATTACCTTTTGTCATAGAAGTAATTATTGAATAATAAGTGGTGAATTTTCTCAAGTATAATAGTAACAGGTTCATATATTTATATGCTGTATATACACACACATATATACATATACATATGTATGTATATATATATATATCACATAAACATGACATTGTTTATGTTCTGACTATGTTCTAGAAAAATTTTCATCTTACAATGTCAAGAAAATCCAGTTCCCTTTGTGGATAATATGTTATACATTGCCTTAAAGATAACACAGATGTTACTATATGAGAAATGGAATAAAGTTCTCAATACATCTTTAGTGTAGCATTTAGAATATTTTGTGATTTCTTCTTTATTCTGTGAGGGAAGCTCATACATAGAGATTGGCTTCACATGGAAGCCATTCTGTAATGCATAGACTCAAGGAAATGGTAAGAGTCTGTGTTTTCAATTTAATGTTTCGCTACTTGTAAGGCAATAACAATTCAAAGTATTCTGAAGTTAAACACTGGTAAGTCTCAACTTTTAAAGACTTTCAGCAAGCTAATTCTGGCCTTTCTCCTCCTTCATTTTGAATTATTCAGTTTTAAAGTTTAGAACACTGGGAAGTTAATGTCGATCGATTGATTGTAACAATTCCTATTACTGCTAATAGACAGGTCTCAATTGTAGCCACTTATTTAATTACAGCCATTCTCATTTTCAAAAGTTAGGGTGATTATTTCTATTACAGTAATTTCAAGTATATTCTTCCTGATTTATAGATGACACTTAAAATCAATGCAAGCAAATTCCTAGTGATTAGAACTAGAGGATTTGAACAAAGAATACAAGTCAATCAATGAACAGCTTAATAGATATCTGTAAAATAGGTAAATAATTTGAATAAATACTGTATTAGTTGAAATATACTAGGAATTATACCACAAAGTATATTAATGTATGTAATAGAATTAGATATGAAGAATAGATTTTACAATGCTGTATGGAACATTTGCATAAGCCATCAAGTTATCTCCCATAATAAATAACATTAGTTTAGATAGTAGATATTTATTGTAAGATATTTGATTTGAACTTTTAAATTCAGATTGTTTTAATACACTTTATGAATATTCTAAGTTTCATCAAGTGCATAACATAACTTTTTTTTTACTGTTTTAATTATATAGTTCAATTAACTATATGCAATACCATATAATGATTTAACATTTATTATTAAAAAATTATCCAGGAAAAACTGCGTTTTCTTAGCATTATGCAAGAAAGAAACAATATAAATAAGGCAAAAAGAAAAGAATTATGAGCTGAAGTAGATATTAGCACAAAAACCCTGACTGCTTCCCCACATTTTGCATACATAAGTTTTTGTTGATGTTTGTGTTTGGTAAATGTCTGTGTGTAAGTGAGTGTGTAAACGCATGTGCGCTTGCCTGACAATGAGTGCTGAGGCTGGAGATTGTCATCCAGCAGGTGTTTTGCTCATCCACACTTCACTTTTACTTAACTGTGGAAGACCTCTAGCTGAACGCAGAACTTGCCTTTTTGGTTAGACAGTCATCTCGAAGGTCCTTACCCAACTGACCCATCTCCCTGGCCACAAATTTATTTTCTGTTTAGAATAATACATTAAACACAGAGGAGAAACACAGAGATATTATTGATTTTCAAGTGTTCACAAGAATTGAAGCATCGCACATTTTTTTTTCCCTATGACAGAAACTTATACTGGAACTTAAATGCAAGTTTTCAAATTAGTTGGTCTGGGGCAGTTAGAACACAGCAGTCTCATTTTGCACACATGCTATGAAACATTTGGAAAGCATTACTTCTTCCACTAAGCAGTTATCTGCAGCTTCAACTCATGCTTGAGGATGGGTGCAAAACTATGCTTACATGAGCGACTAGGGAAATGCATTTGATTAACTGAACCACAGCAGCAGAATTATCAAAAATACTTCCCCTCCTCTGGCTTTTTTTAGTAGCAATGGCTCTTCTGGAAAAGAGAGCATTGAGGGCCAGCAAGACATGTTGCATAGGAAGAAGCTGTTGTACTTAAGCCTGATCATTTGGCTTCGATCCCTACGAATCACATGATGAAAATGGAGAAGGCGTTCTTGCAGGTTGCTCTCTGATGTCCAGTTGTTTTCTTATGTCTAGTTTTGCACACACACACTCCCATCTTCTACCTCCATCAAGGATAGATAAATACATGAAAAAATAACCATACAAGTTTGATAGATAACATGAAAAGTACACAATACAAATGAAGGCTAAATATAATTTATTTATATGAAAGAAAACATGAAGTAAAATGATAACAAACATTCTTAGAGGTACTATGAGTATGCTAGGTTAAGGTTTCTTTCTCTGATGTTGTTGTTGGTAAATGTAGTGCACCTGCTAGCAGCTGGTTCCATTCGTATTCTTGTCAACAAGAATCTTTCTAGAAAGATGCCTCATTTTTCTACATTCTTAAAGATAGTGTTTATGTTTTACTAGTGTCGTTTGTATGCCAGACTTGCCGAGGTTTCCTTTAGAAAAATGAAGTAAAAAAAAGTACTTGTAAGGAAGTTTAATGAATTACTTTATTTATTTACACTCTGAAACTGTTAGTCTTGACTTTTCTAAGTATTATTATTCATTAATACTTCTTACACATCTTATTTCAATAAGATTTTAAAAGTTTGATGCTTTCTTTGAGTTTTATGACTGATATCTTAAAATCTCTCTGGACAGTATCCAGAAAGTCTATTATTTTTGTTAACAACTTGTGACTGAATGTGGGATATTTTGTGTGACATAGAAACACAAAAACAACTTACTTTCCATTCAATCTCTATAGCCCAGGTTGTCCTGGAACTAAGAATGTAGCCCAGGCTAGACTGCACTTGGTTCACTTCCTTCTATCTGTTCTCTCCAAATACACTGGCATACTCAGTTTATAAGGATCTTAACCAGCAGACACTAGTTAACTTGTAGTTTAAGAAATGAACACTAACATTGTGAGTTAATGAAATGCTTCCTCATTTGATAACAATAAAATACAATTATCCTCTCAATTTCTTTTTGAAAGTAAAATGTATATCAACATCTGGCATATTATTAAAGAAGGAACATAATAGATATCTTGCGATAAAAATGAAATATGAGAAAATGTATCTTTTATGTTCTTTTGTAATCTAATGTGGCAGAGTTTAATGGGTCAGAAAATTGTTGCAGTTGATACAGTTCCTATAATTGTCACAATAGGTTTAAACACCATCATGGTACCTACAGAGGAGAAAATTCATTAGGTGCTTTGAGAATGTGAAATTGGAATGTTGTTTTAAATATCAGACAATGAAAAGTTTTAAACAAATTTACTCTGAGTTTAAGGACTAAAGATATGAATTAATAAATGGCATAGGAAGCTAAAATTTCTCTGTTAGGGTACCTCATTAAGGATGTCTGGAAGGAGAGATCAAGGGATGTCTTAGGAAGTGAAGAAAGTCAGGGCAGTTTGACTAAGGATCCAGAGTTCCAGAGACAAGTCTGAGCAGGGAAGTGTCAGTTACGACTTTCATAGACTTTTTGTTTGAACCCACAGAAAATGGCTAAAGGAGCTGAGGGTGGGCTGGAACACTGAAAAAAAATTGAACCATAAGTCAAAGTAAGACTTGAAGTTTCATGTGGGTCTATTGTTCTGTTTGGGTGTCATTTTAAAGTTATGCACAAATAAGCAAATATCTATGTGTGTATATGCAAATATATGCATATATGAGTACTTTAATCTTACGGTAAATTAAATATTAAATAATCTGTCAATAATTTTATCAGTATGAAATATTTGGAATTAATATGTAATAATAATTAACTGCAGTTGATTCTACTTCGAATGAAAACAAGAGTCTCACCACATTCACAATTGTAAGTTTTATATCATCATCCAAATTTCCTTATTAACTTTTATTGCCTTAAAAAAATCATACCTTTTCTAATAGTACTCTATTATGTTTTTATAGTTTTGTTAATGTCTGTGTATTAATGAATAGACACTATGGTTCTTTGGGAATTGAAGTGCACTCACATCTTGCATTGAATCACTTTTCTTTCTAATCTAGGATTGGTTCATTGTCAGTTATCATTAAGACTTGGTATTGGCAGATATGAGCCAGTAGACATTTGATTCCCTAGAGTAGTGGGATGTGCATGCTTGAAGCTGAAGGATGTGGACTCTGGGTCTGCCAAGGACAGATGCAAGAACCAAGTACTAGAATGATGTTGGGTTCTCTGAAACTTGTTAGACAGAAATTGACCATGGAGCAGATTAGAAATCTGCCCTTGACTGCCCTGTAACTGGGGAGAGCTAGAACAAACTGTTTTTTGAAGAGACTCTGTGATGTAGGACAATTTCAAAGAAGGAACAAATAAATCCCTTCACATACATAGAAAAGGAACATCTATTTAAAGCAAATCATTTAGTGCCCTAGTGCTATTCAATTTATCTTTTTGATTGGGAAATAGGGATAGCTTGAGAATGGGAGGTGAAGAGGTTAAAACCAGGGAAGCCCTTGTTCTCTAAAAGAAATTAAGTAGAATATTTAGGGTGTGGGGGCATAGATCAGTAGAAAAGGGAAATCCAACACATATTTTCCCTTAATTTCAGATTGAGCTTTGAATTGATCCTATTCACCTTCATCTTTTTTGACAAATAGCAGAAATCAGAAACAGAAACCCACTGTCAAGATTAGCTGGTCTCCAAGGGCAATGGCTAGCAGCAGATCAGCAACTCTTGATCCCTTTCCTGTTCAGAGTCAGCATGACCTCTCTTCCCAACTGTGCTTTTACAGCTCAGCACTTTTGCAAACATGGTACTGATTTAAAATCAGCATCGTTTTCCTTAGACTGTGAGTTCTGTGAACTCTGATTTGAGTTGCTTTCCATGTTGACAGGATTTAGATATGTTTAAGAAAGGGATTTTGCATTCAAAACTCAAACGGGGTCGGTTGGGGGGGGGAAAGCAACAAAGCTGGGAAATAAAGGCCTGATTGTTCTTGGTTTTCCTTACATTGGACTTACACACACTCATAATGAAAGACTGCTATTACAAGGGCAAGCAACCCATCTTGTAAATCACTGTGTAAGTAGGGATAAAGGTAGATTTAACACATTTCAACCTTGTTTAACTCCCTGGGGAAAGAGACTCCTAGATTATTCTCATGTTGTAAACAACCTGTTATTAACAAAAAGAACCAGATGTGTGCTTTAATAATGGATAGCCTGCTGTCTCAGGCCTGTCAAAAGCGGAAATGACCCCCACCCCCCTAGGAATCAAAGAGAGTGATCACCAAGCTACATGGGTATCATTAAAGAGGGATGTCAATGAATGCAGCTATTGCCATGCTATGTAGAAATCACATTGGCAAATTATAGATAGAATTTTTAGCATTTTGTACCTTGGCTATCTCCCTACAAGTGAGTTCATATGCTGTTTCACCCATTTCTCCTGAAAACATGAACTATAGAAAGAAAATAGATGGTAATACTAAAGTTAGTATTTGCTAGAAGAATGCGCACATTTATAAAGAGCTTAATATGTTCAAGTATTGTTGTAATCATGTTATATGCATTATTTATCTTTATATGAATTGAGAGGAAGTCTGTCCCATTTTTCATTTCACAGGTAAGTCACAGATGCTACAGAAATACATATGTTGTTTCAAGGTACGGGAAAAGAATCAGAATCTCACTATTGAGAATGCAATATGCTTATAACATGAATATAGCTTGCATTCTTCAAACAACAGGATGAATAAAATATAAAACAGTGCAAATGTTTTTCAAGACATAGAAATTATCAAAGGTTTTCATTCTCATAGTCAATATTAAAATCTCAGCTCTACTGAAGAGGTTTGCTGCCACACAGGAGGAAAAATATATGTGCCAACCAGTAACCACAAAGTTCCCAGTGACTAAACCACACATAGAGGCACCCATGGCTCCAGATACATATGTAGCAGAAGACCATTTCAGACATCAGTGAGAGGAGAGGGCATTGGTCCTGTGAAGGCTTGATACCCCAGAGTAGGGGAATGCCAGTCAGGAAAGTTGGGGGGTTGTTGGTGAGGGAGAATAGGATAGGGGGTTTTCGGAGGGGTAACCAGGAAAGGGGATACCATTTGAAATGTAATAAAGCAAACATCTAATTAAAAAAATATAAGTTAAAAAATGCTTAGCTCCAGAAGAATGTTAGGGTATTTAGAAGTTGGTCCATATGTGTGTGTATGTTATCTGTGTGTGTAATCATATATCAGATTATATCAGATTATGCATTATATAAATTGTATATTATATATGATTCATGATAAATTATATGATTGATATGTGATAGATCATCTATATTCACTTTTTGCATCTAGAGCATTATATATTTAACAAATTGAAGAATGCATACTGAAATTAGAACAACTAAAAAAAAGATTTGTATGTATTTATTGATTGATTTATCTTTATTTGAAATATGGTAAAAGAAATTTATTACACAAGGAAAATGTAAAGATTATAACACCACAGTAGGTAACATGAAAAAAGTGAAATGATACTGAGTATACGGTAATAAGAATGTATTATTTAAGATCCCATAATTAATTTTGTTCTGGCCAGGGATTGCACTCTCCTGCTTTGGATAGTCTCCAGTGGTTATTTTACTCTGATGATATTGTGCTTATCAGTAGAGCTTTTGAGGGTTTCCTCTTTATGTTCTGTTCCCTGAAGTATTTGTACCCTAGTTGAATTCATTCTTCTAACCGGTGTCTTTGTGATAATGAAAAATATCTTGCAGAGATGTGCTGGGGCTTAATTGTGATCATGTGCGATTACTTCGTTAGGAACTTAGTGCTTGCCTGGCGGTGGTGGCGCATGCCTTTAATCCCAGCACTTGGGAGGCAGAGGCAGGTGGATTTCTGAGTTCGAGGCCATCTTGGTCGACAGAGTGAGTTCCAAGATAGCCAGGGCTACACAGAGAAACCCTGTCTGAAACAAAAAAGAAACTTAGTGCTTAGGCTGATCTATTATTATGTTCACCTGTTCCACAGACTGGCAGTAGTTTCTAAAAATATATGCAGTAGCATTAAATACACAGAAAAACATAGCACGACGAACATGAACTATATTTGATTGGGTGTAGATTACTGATGCATTGTGTGAACTCTGTGGGTTTGCAAATAGTTTCTGGAGATGGAGCACAAAGTTAGTCAACATTATTATCAGTCTTATAGGATGAGGAGTAAACTACTTCAGGAGAAATCCAGTTTTTTCCGATGTTCCAATTTAAAGACAATTGCTCCATTGGAACCTTGCTCCTCATTCTACACTCATAAAAGAACAGTACATTTTATAAGCTGCTTCCAGCCTTCCCACTGCTAAGCCCTGCTATCACTAGAAAAAACTTTCCACTTAAAGTCACACATGTCTTTCACAATAATTTAGAGCCTTTATTTACAAATTCCCAATGTAAACTTTACGTAATTTTACAGAATATTATGGGTTTGACCCCCCCATAATAAACATAGAAGAAAGAACAACCAAAAGTTGTTCTCTCTGCTCCTCCATACATGTAACATGGCACATATGCACATAAACACAGGTATGTTATATAAATAAATGCAAGCAAACAAGCAAACAAATGAAAAAAACTGGTCACAATTTGAATTTAGTTATTTATATGACCCCATCTATCTTTTTTTATTATTAAATATTTTATTTATTTACATTTCAAATGTTATCCCCTTTCCTGACTTTCCATCTCCAAGAAGTTCCCTATACCATCCATCCTCCTTCTGTTTCTATAAGTGTGTGCCTCTACCCACGCACCCATTCCTACCTCCCTACCCTCATATTACCCTACACTGGGGCATAGAGCCTTCACAGAACTAAGGGCTTCTTCTTCCATTGATGTCCAACAAGGCCATCCTCTGCTACATATGTGGCTGGAGCCATGGGTCCCTCCATGTGTTTGATTGGTGGTTTAGTCACTGGGAGCTCTGGGGTTTCTGGTTGGTTCATATTGTTGTTCCTATTATGGGGCTGTGAAAACCTTCAGCTTCTTCAGTCCTTTCTCTAGCCTCTCCATTTGGGACCCTGTACTGAGTCCATTGGTTAGCTGAGAGCATCTACCTATGTATTTGTCAGACACTGGCAGAGCCTCTCAGGCAATGGCTATATCAGGCTCCTGTCAGCAAGCACTTGTTGGCATCCACAATAGTGTCTGGGTTTGGTAACTGTATATGGGATTGATCCCCAGATGGGACAGTCTCTGGCTGGCCTTTCCTTCAGTCTCTGTTCCACACTTTGTCTCTGTATCTCCTCCCATGGGTATTTTGTTCCTCCTTCTAAGAAGGACCAAAGTATCCACACTCTGGTCTACCTTCTTGAGCTTCATGTGGTCTGTGAACTCTATCTTGGTTATCCGGAGCTTTGGGAATAGTATCCATTTATCAGTGAGTACATACCATGTGTGTTCTTTTGGGTTACCTGACTCAGGATATTTTCCAGTTCCATCCATTTGCCCAAGAATTTTGTGAAGTGAATTCATCATTTTTAAAGTCTGAGTAGTAGTCCATTGTGTAAATGTACCACATTTTCTGTATCCATTTCTCTGTTGAGGGACATCTGGGTTCTTTCCAGCTTCTGGCTATTATAAATATGGCTGCTGTGAACATAGTGGGGCATGTGTCTTTATTACATGTTGGAGCATCTTCTGGGTATATGCCCAGGAGTGGTATAGCTTGGTCCTCAGGTCCAATTTTATGAGAAATTGCCAAAATGATTTCCAAGTTGTACCAGCTTGCAATCTCACCAGCCATGGAGAAGTGCTCCTCTTTCTCCACATCTTCACCAGCATCTGCAGTCAACTGAGTTTTTGATCTTAGCCTTTCTGATTGTTGTATGATAGAATCTCAGGGTTGTTTTGATTTGCATTTCCCTAATGACTAAGGATGTTGAACATTTCTTTAGGTGCTTCTCAGCCATTCAACTTTCCTCAGTTGAGAATTCTTTGCTTGGCTCTGTTTCCCATTTTTTAAATAGGGTCATTTGATTCTCTGGAGTATAACTTCCTGAGTGCTTTGAATATATTAGGTATTAGCACTCTATTGAAGGAAGGATTGGTAAAGATCTTTTCCCAATCTGTTGGCTGACGTTTTGTCCTATTGACAGTGTTCTTTGCCATACTGAAGCTTTTCAACTTTATGAGGTCCCATTTGTCAATTCTTGATCTTAGAGCACAAGCCACTGCAGTTCTGTTCAGTAACTTTCCCCCTGTGCCCATGTTTTCGAGGCTTGTTTCTCGGGACCATTTGCTTGGAAAATTGGTTTTCAGCCTTATATTCTGAGGTAATGTTTGTATTTGACACTGAGGTATATTTCATGTATGCAGCAAAATGTTGGGTTGTTTACATATCCTGTCTGTTAGTCTATGTTTTTTTTGGGGGGGTAGGGAATTGAGTTCATTGATGATAAAAGATATTAAGGAAAAGTAATTATTTCCTGTTATTTTTGTTTTTAGAGGTAGAGGTTGTTTTTGTGTTTATGTGGCTTTATTTTTGCTTTGTTAAATGAAGATTTAAACAAGATTTTTTTTTCTCTTTCTAGGGTGTAGTTTCCCTCCTTGTGCTGGAGTTTTCTATTTATTAATCTTTTTAGGCATGGATTTCTTGAAAAATATTTTATAAATTTGTTTTTGTCATGGAATATTTTGGTTTCTTCATCTATGGTAATTGAGAGTTTTGCCGGAGTGGCATTTGTGTTCTCTTAGGGTCTCTGTGACATCTGCCCAAGATCTTCTGGCTTTTATAGTCTCTAGTGAGAAATCTTGTATAAATTTGACAGGTCTGCCTTTATATGTTACTCTACCTTTTTCCTTTACTGCTTTTAGTATTCTTTCTTTGTTTTGTCCATTTGATGTTCTGACTATTATGTGATGGGAGGAATTTCTTTTCAGATCCAATCTATTTGTAGTTCTATAGGCTTCTTGTTTGTTCATGGGCATCTCTTTAATTTAGGTTTGGAAAGTTTTATTCTATGTTGAAGATATTTACTGGCCCTGTAAGTTGTGAATCTTCACTTTCTTCTGTACCTATTATCCTTATGTTTGGTCTTCTCATTGTGTCCTGGATTTCCTGAATATTTTGAGTTAGGAGCTTTTTGAATTTTGCATTTTCTTTGACAGTTGTGCCAATGTTTTCTATGGTATCTTCTGCACCTGAGTTTCTTTCTTCTGTTTCTTGTATTCTGTTGGCAGTGCTTTCATCTGTGACTCCTTATCTCTTTACTTGGTTTTCTATCTCCATGGTTGTCTCCCTTTGTGGCTTCCTTATTATTTCTATTTCCATTTTTAGATCCTGGATGGTTTTGTTCAGTTCTTTCACCTGTTTGGTTGTGTTTTCCTGTAATTCTTTAAGGGATTTTTGTGTTTCCTCTTTAAGGGCTTCTCCCTATTAACCTGTGTTCTCTGTATTGCTTTAAGGGAGTTCTTTATGTCCTTCTTAAAGTCCTCTATCATTATCATGAGATGTGATTTTAAATACAAATCTTGCTTTTCTGGTGTGTTAGGTTATCTAGGACTTGCTGTGGTGGGAGAACTGGGTTCTGATGATGCCAAGTAGCCTTGGCTTCTGTTGAGAAGGTTTTTGTGCTTGCCTCTTGCCTGGTTATCTGGTTATCTCTGGTGTTAGCTGGCCTAGCAATCTCTGACTGGAGGTTGTTCCTCCTGGTTGCCTGTAAACCTGTGTCATCACTACTGGCAAGACCAGCTCTTTCCTAGGCAGGTTTTGGGTGCTGAGGGTTCTGGAAGAGCCCCAGCTCCTGGGTACAGATGGAGTCCAGAAGAATCCTGTCCCAGCTTCCCCACTGTTCCTGTGCCCTATGAGCTCCTGTCTGGTCCCAGTTTGGACAGTTATTGGAGCAAAAGTGGATATCTCACCTCTGAGCTTAGGAGTGAGAGCACACCTTGGAGACCAGCTCTGTCTTGGCAGGCTTTGTGTACAGAGGGCTGTGGAACTTCCCCAGCTTCTAGTTGCAGATCTCCTCCATGTACCTTGATACCTATGTGTGTGTGTGTGTGTGTGTGTGTGTATACACATATACACACATCTACTTATGCATTACAGCCAAACTATTCCTTCATCACCCAATGCTGTTCACTCATTAACTTTTCTTCCCATATACTTCTTCAAATGTAATTGCCAACTTTCTTCACAGAAACCATCCCTTCTCTCACAGGCCAATATCTGCCTCAGGGTTCTTGTGTTGTACCATGGCTGGAGCTTCTCTTACATCTCTGGCTTATATCATTGTGCCTCATGATTTGACTCCCAACTGGCTGTAGAATTAGATTTACTAATAAAATACTTGAAATTAATTCTCCATATTTTGAGTTTTGTGGTATTCTGCAAGGCATGTAGTTTTGCTTATTCTTTCTAGGCATGACCTATGACTTTCTAGGGGAAAAGCCGTACCTTCAATCCATTCTGAATTCTACACTAGTTAAGAAAATGGCTTATCCAAAAGGCACCAGGGCTTGCAATTTTATTGTATTAGCAAGAATTTTACCTAAACAAAAGAATCTAAGGCACAGCTGTGAATATCCGAGTGCACAGCACAGACACATTATTATAATGGAAATAAAAGGTCATTTGAATGCAAGGTTTTCTTTTTTCTCATCCTGTAGAAATAAAGTAGTTTTAATGCTCACTTTGAATCCAGGTATTGTAGTTTAAATCATTTGACTTGAAAATGTCTTTCCAACACCTAGTTTAATATTCACGAGAAGCTTTCCTTCAGAAAGAGCAAAGTGGGATGTGCTTCAGTCCATAATTTATACTGTGACAATTCAAATGACTGTTAAAGTGAATTCAGAAATTTACATGGGGAGCTTAGCAGCAGGTACTGCCTTTGTCCCAGAGAATGTGGAGGCGGAGTCCATGGATGATTCGCCCTGTCTCACAAGGCACTGTGTAGTGGTCATAATACTTTCTTGGGACAATCAGGATGGTATGTATATTTGTGCCTCCAACCTTAAAGAAATCTTTTCTTTTTAATTGAAGAACAGTGCTCATAGTAGTTTAAGGGAATGGTTAGTTTTGTATTGTTAGTATGGATAGCAATTATCTTAGAGAAAAATATGCAAACATGTCTCAAGTTCATGGAGAGAATGTCCATTAACTTAGACCATGTAGCCCCAATGGCATACAGCTATAATCCCAATGTTCAGGAGATTGAGAGAGGAAGATAACAAGTTCAAGGCAAGGCTGGGGTGCACAGAGGTGCTTAGTCTTATAAAGAAAATGACTCATTTGTTTCGGTTCTCCTTCTAAGTACTAAGTTAATTCTTTCCTGTTTATTTTTGCCACATAGGGTACTACTTCTGCTGAAGCAGCACCAATGTTTTTCAGTCTCAGGAAGAAGCTTCTTATGTCTCTTTGCAGTTGCAACTTTTCTACTACACCAAAGTTAATCAGAAACTAGTTACTCCCAGGAATACACAATTACATTCCTTTCCAAAAAAAAAAAAAAAAAGAATGAATGAAACCAACCTTACAGTGCTGTGTTGCCTTGCTCATTCTAATCTTTCTAGGGTGTTTTCTAACTATTTATTTTGTAGTGAATATGCATGAAGAAAAAAAGGAAGTTCCTCTGTGCCTACTAAACTGTGCTCAAAGTGAACTTAATCCTACTATAGTATTAATTATGGTGCCTTTTGAGATGGACTGGAAGGATATGAGCTCACACTTAGGGAGCCAAAAGGAACAAAAGGGAGGAGTCACCCAAACTGTGATGCACTATACTAGATAACATGACAGCACAGGTGGAAAAAAGACTCTTGGACATAGTACTCCAGAATGAAATTGATTTTGACATATGAAAATTCACGTTGATATATATTGATTCAGACAAAAACTATAATAGGTAGATCTATTGTAGGATGTGTCCTAAGGCAAAACTTTGTATATGTGTTAAACTGTAAACCAAAGCATATGTGGAGATGAGTATTCCCTGTATCTTAGGGGAAGATTATAAAGTAATTTCAAATGAAAGAGTTTGAATCTTTTCATCCATAGATAAGGGGACTGCATGCTCAAAGTAGTATCTCGAGTGGAGTTTTTCTAAAGTATGTGCTCACTTTATAAGGAAAAAAGAGTGAGCTCTATCAGTGACTCCAGTGGACTGTAAGTGGGTTGACAGTGAAAGGGAAAAGGTTGAAAAATATCCAATACGTGATTTTGCTGATGTTGCTAAGACTTGAGAGTGGACAGGTAGGTAGTAGGTGTGAGATGAGTAGACACACAGAAGTATTTGCTCAGCTCATTTAGGGAAATTGGCTATTACTCTTTTATTGTAAGCTGTAGAGGAGAATACTATTGAATCACTGCTAATTGGTATACAGTCCTAACTCCAAGAATGGCTCTGTTTAGTCACTGACTTTCAGTATTGATCAAGTTTAATTCAGCTTAAGAAGCAAGAGGGAAAACCATGTTTTCTGTTTAATGACTTTGAAATCATGAGGTACTATTATGCTCTTCTTATCATAAAAAATAAATAAGTAAGTATTGAATGTTTTGCTATAGACAAGTAGAAAGTCTGAACAGATTCTGGAAAGAACACAGAGGAAGTGAGTGTATGATGCATGCATAGTATATAAGATACCCATATGCATGTGATATGTGAGAGCTAAATATTGAATTTAAACCCACTTAAATAGATTTCTTTTGCATTATTCACACTGTGGGTGGGTTATTAAAGTAACTACATAGCACTTTACTATGTAAATTCAAAATTCAACTAAATGGAATCTAAATGATTTCCATAAAAATTGAAGATTTTATGATTCTTTTGTAAGCTCTAGCAAATTCAGTTCAAACAGTCTTACTAATTAATATGGTCATGAACATGCCATGCTAGAAATAGTGGCATAATTTTCTATGCTTTCAGTGTCAGGATTTATTGAAGAACAGTATATTCACAGAGTAGATTGGTTTTAGTGGTAGCAATCTTCTAGATAATCCTTCAAGTTGATGTAAATGGGTGTTATACTATTTTGATATTAATAACTCGCATTATCTCTCACATCACACAGTACCCATCACACAATAAATCTTATAAATTAATCAATTTATCTCTTTGGCCATATACCTACATATGTACTATTACAAAACTTATTCAAGTGGAAGAGACTACAGCTGAGATGAAGAGGTTTCAAAAATAGGCTGATGGCAATGCAATAGAGCCTATGTTAAGAAGTGGATGCCAACAACCACTCGCTAACAGGCTGATATAGCTGTCTCCTGAGAGGCTCTGCCAGTGCCTGACAAATACGGAGGATGCTCTCAGCCAACCATTGGACTGAGCACAGGGTCCCCAGTGGAGAAGCTAGAGAAAGGTCCCAAGGAGCTGAAGGGGTTTGCAGCCCCATAGGAGGAACAACAATATGAACCAACTAGTACCCCAGATCTCACAGGACTAAACCACCAACCAAAAAGTACACATGGAGGGAACCATGGCTCCAGCCACATATGTAGTAGAGGATGGCCTTGTTGATCATAAATGGGAGGAGAGACCCTTGATCCTATGAAGGCTTGATGCCATAGTGTAAGGGAATGCAAGGACAGGGAAGTGGGAGTGGATGGGTCTGGTGAGAATGGAATAGGGAAGATGGAATAAGGAGTTTTCGGAAGGGAAACCAGGAAAGGGGATAAGATTTGAAAAAGAAAATATCTATTTTTAAAAAAAGGAAAAATCAAAAATGGTGAATAAATCAGCTGCAGGAAAAAGCATTTGCTATAAAGATCATTCTATGGGACAGTCATGTTAGAGAGGGAAGATGTAGTCAGCTATTCAAACAAAAGGACAGAAGTATGTCCAGAGAATGAACAGCAGGTTCAGGTATAGATGAACAAGCAGGTGGATGGACTCTCGTGTTTAGGTGAGTAGGCTGTATTAGTAGCAGGGTATGTGATGTGCAAGAACCCACTGAGAGTCAAGGTTGTCTCCCTGTGAGTCTTTGACACACTTTTGAAATCAGATGACTGGCCATCAGTATGTGTGTGGCCTTTCCCATTGAACAGGTAGGTACCAATCACTTTATGGCACCCAAGTGCAGGAGTTCTTCCATTTGGTGGGTCTGGCACATCCATTATGTTCATGGATTGAGCTTCTCTGATAAGTTTTTATGTACACATTCATGCGTCTCTATACCCTTAATTTCTATTTTCAGAAATAAGTTGTTTATAAGTTTATGACCAAATCCTATTGTTTCAGACTGACTTCTGAAATGGCTGGCCTTTTTTTCTGGCTCTTTTTCTCTTTATTTCCAGATTGACTCATGGTCCAGATATGCCAAACAATAACAGAAGTGTGGATGGGAAGTTCTCCCATGTTAGTTCCTCATGACAGAAATGTGGAGCCTGATGTATCCCGACAGTGTTACTTTCATGTTTATTGGCTAGGATTCTGTCAGTTTCATGTTATCTGCCCAAACGTAAAAGCAGGGAGTTTGGTACAGGTTCTTAGAGCATCGTTCTTCAGCCTCCGGGACTGAGGTGAACTTAGAGTCTCTGGAGAATTTGATGACTTTGGGGAGTGTGAATAAATTTGGTTGGTTTATGGGGTAAGCCTGCATGGTCTTCAGAGAGGTGATTGCCAGAGAATATTACAACTGTTGAAAAGCCCAGCTCCAAGTCAACGTGCAATCCTTTAACTATTTGATTGATTTCCTTTATTGAGCAGCTTTCTAGGGAAAGCACACCAATATTGCTAGGTAGGATAACATTTGTTTGAAGAACAATATATTTCTTTTTGATGATAGCTTTAGGAAGATTCATAGGAACACAATTAACTGATCCTTATGTAAAGTTTAATGTAAAAGGACATTCTCAGATTCGTTCAGAGAACTTACAACGTAACAAATATTCTACCTTCTTTTGCCAAGGCCCTCTGGAAAGAGTAAGTGAGCACTTAACCTTTCCCCTGTGATGTGTGATGTGATGTTTTGATTTGGCATTGAAAAGCAAAGCTGTTTGTTTTTCAAGAGGTAGCGTTCTGTAGCCCAGGCTATTATCAAAATTTTCCTGCCTTGGCCTTCTAAGCATCAGAATTACTGAATAACTTTTATGTGTCATCATACTTTGCATCTAAACATTTTCTTGGTTAAATCACTTAACCACCAAGATTTGAAGAGGCTTTGGGACTTTTGGTTTTGCGATGGATCACATAAAGTAGCTTATAAGCTACAGCTGTCTACAGTCTTGATTGCTGCCCAGGCAACATCAAAATCTCAATTTATAAACAATAGTTATTTGCCTACACTATTTGAAGTACATCAGCCATAGGGTTTCGAAGGGTGAAGTTCATGTGAATTCAATCTACAGGTATTTTTCATCTGGACCAGGATGTCCTAAATTATTTAGAAAAGAGGCAGAGCTTGAGGCATCTGATCTTTGGGATCTGGAGGAGAAAGAGAGTGCCAAGGTTACTCATGTAACACCTGTCCTCACCCCTAGAGTTCTGCCTATGTGCATACCTCATTTTTAACAAATCATCTGACAATAGAGGTTGTTATGAATATTAATAGTCATGATATTCTCTGTGAGTTACAGGCATCTATTGATCATTTATGATAAACATGAGATTTTATATATTGATTTTTCCCTTCATCCTTTTATAGTTTTGGTAAGTGCATTTAAGGTGGAGAAGGCCCATAGTCAAATAGAAGTGTGGAACTATCATAGTACGCTTTGCTTTATTTCTCTGGACACTTTAATATTATAAAAATGTCCCAAAATGTAGAAGCCCTCATTATTTTCTAACCACAAATAACTACATATCTTTTTCTGGTTTTGGAATGACAAAATCAAGAGGAAACCCAGTGTATTTGTTTTGATGACAGATTTAGAAAAGTTTGTAGGAACACAATTAGCTGATCCTTAGAAATAATTGGATGTCCATTCTACCAAGAATTTTTTTTTCAGTATGAAATATGGCTGACAGGGCATGAATTCAATAACTGACTTAGTGAATAAGAAGGCAGTTAGCTTTCTTTAAAACACAAAGATAAACTCAAGAATATAAAAAAATACCTGAACATAGGCCAATGAACATCACAAGTGTAAACACACATAATTATGGGATTTTTATTATCTTTAATCTTTTTTGCAGTCCAGTCATTATGCTCTTCTCGTTCTGCTCTCTGACAGTTCCTCATCCCATATCTCTTCCCCTGCTTCTGAAAGGAAGTCCCCATACCCTCACAACCTGCCTGGTGTTCCCATTCCCTAGAGCCTCAAGTCTCTCAAGGTTAGTTGTGTCTTCTCTCATTGAGACTAAACCAGGCAATCCTCTGTTGTGTATGTGTTGGGGGCCTCAGACCAGAGTGTGTGTGCTAATTATATTATTTTATTTATAAAAGGAAAATACTTCTTAGAATACCTGTGCTGATTTCAGAGGGTATTTATTTATTTTTATTTTTATTCTTGGCTAATGGGTATTCCAAAGATACTTTTAGAACAGAAGTGAGTCAGGCAAAATATTATGATTAGGTTTAACAAAACACATATTTGCTAATACAGCATCTGATTTTATTCCTTTATTCTAATGAGGTTTTGACTTTATCCTACTTATTTCTTGACCATAAGGACTGTACTGCATGTGTTCTGTTCTCTGAGACAGATTCCAGTATATTTTACTGTACTATGAACTCCCTAGTTTTTTTTAAAAAAGACTATTTTGATAGTAAGATAGATAGTTCAAAGTATGCTCTTCCATATTTATTTAATCAGGATTTATTGTCTTTGGTAGGTCTTCACACTAGTGCTGATACCTTACTTTCTTGCCTTTAAATATGTATCTCTGGGATCTTGATGAGGATTTTAAAAAATTCTTAAATGTCAAATTACCATATTCCTAGATACAAACATGAGTATATACTTCCAGTGTAGGCTTCATTATGGTAAGCCAGAAATATGCTTAAAGTGTATATTTACAATAGGCTTTTCATGTGCTGTTATTTGGTTAAGTCGACTGGCTTACATAATTACCTAGCTTCTAGATAATTTCAATGTGAAAGTTGCGGCAGGACTCAATAGGGCAGTTCCTTTCTTGTTTCCTCAAGCAGTTTTATGCATTTGTGCATTTGTATCCCTGGCAAAACTGGAGCGAATGAGCAGGAAAACAAGGAAGTTGACAGAGCACATGTGTAAGCAGTAACAATAAAATCCCGCTTCCTTAGCAATCTCAACAAAATGCTGCAATAAGCCAATGTTCTTGTTTTGCTCACAAAAGTTTGCTTTGTGCTATTTGAATAAATGAAGGAAACAAATCACACATGAGCATTGTCCTCTAGGCAAAGCTAATAAGGTAAATAAGCAATATTCAGATTTTTTTTAACACTCAAGTAAGTAATCATTTTTTTGTCTACTACCCCAAGGGGCAATAATTTTTGCTTCATATGTTTATTTTCTATGTGTGTGTGTACAATTAATCTTCTTTCAAGTAGTAGAGACTATCACTTCAAGTACCATCATGTTCAAATAGTCTGAAGAATGTAGGCTGGAAATTTCAAAGTGCTTAAAGTCACTTGCTCTTGAAATGGAAGTTTAGATTAATGAAGAGAGTGCACTTCTTACTCTCTCACAGCTGATGTGCAAGCTTTTCAAAGTATTGATTATGCTGATTATGATGATAGTAATTCTCCACACTGTTTTCTCAAGGATGAGCCAGACAGGCATTGAGCCAGAGACTTCCAGTATGATTTTGAAAATAGAAATCCATTTTTCTCTAAAGTAAGTTAGATATTTAGGAGGACTGAAGCACATAAGCCCATTGAAGCAGGATGCTTCCATCTCTTAGCATTGTAGTGTGCCTTTATTTTATTCATCTTGTACCTGTCCCTTAAACTGAAATTAAAGAAGGAATGATCTTTTTAAATTATAAAAGTTAGTCTTACAGGGCTGGAATTGTATATTTGTGGGTCATTCATGACACTTCTTTCGTTTTGTTACAAACAAGTCTAAAATTAAAAAAATAACCCAGTGAAAATTCTACATAAGATAGTTATATAAACACATCTCCATAAATTATTATAATCAAAACCTGCAAAGTTAAGTCATATACGCATCCAGCTAAATTAGGACTCTGAAATCAAAACATAACACTTAGCTACCTGAATAATGATACGGGATGTTAATAGATGATGATAGTTGTTGGTTTGTGGCATTATGGTAAGCAATTAAGTAATTAGAAGGAAAAGGTCAAACACTTTTGAAATGTTAGTAAGGTAGCACTGTTAGATTCCAATATTTCAGCCAGCTCTACCTCTGATTTACTCTCCTGCTTCACATTTGCCAGCTGTGTAACATAGGCCAGTTGTTTCATCTCTTGGGTTGTCAGTACCCTCATCTGGAAAATGGAGTTAGTGATAACATGTAGTTTTTGAAAAGCACTTAGCTTAGTAATGGGCTATAATTGCTGCTAAATAACCATTTTGTGCTAGCAGTAGAACTTTGTTCTAATCTTCCCCGTTCTATGATGACACTTCTTTGGCATGAGCTTGGTTTGAGTGGATTGAGTTCAACTGACTTATTGTGTCTAGAAAACTGTGTATAATTGTCCAGCATCTCTGGTTCTGTTGTCTTTGAGCTCTGTCTTCTACAATGATCCCTTAACTGTTGGAGAATGGTGTTTGATCTAGATGTACGATTTGAGGCTGAATACTTTGAAGTCATTCATTCTGTGTACCTTAACCAGTCGTAGTTCTCTGTCTTGATTGCTATATATTACTAAAAGCAGATTATTTGATGAGATCTCAGATATAGACTAATCTATGCCTATTATCAAGAAGTTACTGAGAGTCAGTTTGGTCCTATATCCCATTTGCAGAGTAATAATAATAGGTGCTGCCATAGGACTCTGTGATCTGTAAAATCAGAGGTCCTTGTTCCAATAACTATGCCAGCAATGGGTTCCCTTTTGTGGAGTGAGTCTTAAAACCAATAAAAAAGTGGTTGCTTTTGAACATGTGCTACTATCTCACAGCAAACATATTGCAGGCGGGCTGATACTGTAGGCTTCAGGGCTCGCAGCTGGGTACAGTTGACAATTGCTTTCCCCATAGTAGTCTGTGCAGCTAGCTAGTAGTGATGAAGTTCTAGGCTAAAAGCAGCTTGAATTCTCCATGTCTACTACACAAATTCGTGGTGATGTAGGAAATAGGGCCTCTCCGTCTATTTGCATCAGTAACTAGGACCAATGGCAATAGCTTTTAATATTTGGAGTCTGTGATGGTTCGTATATGATTGGCCCAGGGAGTGACCCTAGTAGGAGGTGTGGCCTTGTTGGAGTAGGTGTGTCACTGTGGGTGTGGGCTTAGGACCCTCACCCTAGTTGCCTGGAAGTCAGTCTTCCACTAGCAGCCTTCAGATGAAGATGTAGAACTCCTGCACCATATCTGCCTGGATGCTGCCATGTTTCTGCCTTGATGACCATGGACTGAACCTCTGAGCCTGTAAGCCAGCCCCAATTAAATGTTGTCTTTTATAAAACTTGCATTGGTCATGGTGTCTGTTCACAGCAGTGAAACCCCAACTAAGACAGAGTCTATGAGACATCCTGGCGAAGGACTCCTCTAAATAAAAATCATTGCAGTTTTTTGTTTGTTTTTGTTAACCTATATTGTATAGTAGAGACATATTTTATAATATTTTAACCGTATTTTAATTGCTTATATGTATATATGTTTATTATTTAGGAATCTTCTCCTATAGTAAATTTCCATGTAACTTTTTCACAAGTTCTTTCATATAAGTTAGCCCTCCCCTTAATCCTTCTTCTATAATCACTCCCCTACCCCATAATCTCTTTAGTTCTTCCTGGTCCATTGTTTTGCTTTAATACTGTATATCAATGTGCTCTGTCTTTCCTTCTTTGAAAGCTCTTTATATGGTTTCTTATTAGTTTCCCAATCTCCGTGCTATTCTAAATGCAACATACCTATCTGTGCATTTAAAACTAATATCCACAAACGAAAAAAATGCTACACTTAACATTTTGGGTCTGCATTACCTCAGTCACAATGATTGTTTCCAGCTTCATTCCTTTGCCTGTGAATTGCATTTGTGTTGATATACTGTATTTATTATCCATGTTTCCATATTGGTGGACTTTCTCAGCTGCCTCCATTTCCCACTATTGAGGATAAAGTAGCAATAACAAGTATCTCTGTACAGGATGTTGAGTCTTTTGGGTATCTGCTCTAGAGTGAAGTAGCTGGTTCATGCAGTAGAAATATTTCTAGATTTTGGAAGAGTGTTCAGACTGATTTAATAATATCTGTACTCCCACCAGCAGTGAATAAATATTCCCATTTACAGAGTACTTTTTTAAAAATTTATTTAATGTGATCTAACACGACAATCCTGTTGATGGCCACACATCTAAGAGTACATCAGGAGCACTAATGGGACTCAACTGGGTTAAAAAAAATAAGAATACAAAAGTGAGTGGGTACAGAATGGGGATAGGTCTGGTAGAATTCTGGGAAGGGATTAATATGATCAAAATGCAGTAAATAAAATTCTTCCTGAGCTAATACAAATATTTAAAAAAAACTAAATAAAACATTAATTGCTTTCATATAATTCTATTAGATATTTAGGACGACCTGCCAAATTGTAGAGGTTAGCACCGTGTTATTTGATATTATATTTGCCACGATATAGAAATTTATTTTGAAAGTGAAGCTAAGTCTATGATGTGTTAGCTTTTGTTAAACTTTCATTTGAAAATGTATGGCCTGGAGAGATGGCTCAGCAGTTAAGAGCACTGACTATTCTACCAAAGGCCCTGAGTTCAAATCCCAGCAAACATATGGTGGCTCACAAACATCTGTAATGAAATCTAATACCCTCTTCTGGGGTGTCTGAAGACAGCTACAGAGTACTTACATATAATAAAGAAATAAATCTTTTTTAAAAGGAGAACATTTCTATTGTAAAAATAGTTCATGTATTTTACCAGGTTGTTTTGAGGAAAGCAAAATACCAAACCAACAGTTTATTGCAGTTCATATTTCTTTGTCTTGAAGTTCATTTTAACCATGTTATATGGTGAATGTGTTGTAGATAGCCTTACTCAGAGTTCAAGGATCACTTTCTTGCACATTATTTTTTTCTTTTTTTTATTGGATATATTCTATATTTACATTTCATTTCCCCCTTTTTTTTTTGTTTCCCCACCCCCCTAAAGTCCCACATGCCCTTTTCCTTCCCCGTGCTCATCCCCCCTTCCCACTTCCCTGTTCTGGTATTCCCCTACACTGATGCTTTGATCCTTTCCAGCATTAGTGTCCATTCCTTTCTTCTTGTCAGACATCATTTGGTATGTGAGTTGTGTCTTTGGTGTCCCATGATTCTAGGCTAATATCCACTTATCAGTGACTGCATACCATGGGTATTCTTTTGAGACTGGGTTACCTCACTTAGAATGATGTTCTCCAGCTCCATCCATTTCTCTAAGAATTTCATGAATTCATTGTTTCTAATGGCTGAATAGTACTCCATTGTGTATATATACCACATTTTTTGTATCCATTCCTCCGTTGAGGGACATCTGGGTTCTTTCCAGCTTCTGGCTATTATAAATAAGGCTGCTATGAACAAAGTGGAGCATGTATCCTTATTGCATGCTGGGGAGTCTTCTGGGTATATTCCCTAGAGTGGTATGGTTGGATCCTCCGGAAGTATCATGTCCAGTTTTCTGAGGAACCAGACTGATTTCCAGAGTGGTTGTACCAGCTTGCAGTCCCACCAGCAGTGGAGGAGTGTTCCTCTTTCTCCACATCCTGATGTCTTCTGAGTTTTTAATCCTAGCCATTCTGACAGGTGTGAGGTGAATCATTAGTCATTAGAGAAATGCAAATCAAAACTTTCTTGCACATTATTTTTGTAGAGTAGAAACATACAGCTGTATATGGCAGTATTTCTTGAATGCTTCAATATTCCATGCAGACACATTTCATCTGTGGAAGAAGACGCCAAAGCATTAGGAAAGTAGATTTTTTTTTAAAAAAACATTATTTATTTATTTTATGTATATATGTACACTGTAGCTGTCTTCAGAGACACCAGAAGAGGGCACTAGATCCCATTACAGATGGTTGTGAGTCACCATGTGGTTGCTGGGAATTGAACTCAGGACCTCTGAAAGAGCAGTCAAGTACTCTTAACCACTGAGTCATCTTTCTGGACCCCAGATTTAATGTTAATTGTAGTAAAAGTAATTACAAATCGGACCACATAGGATTTGTACAAGTTTTCTCTTCAATTTCAACTTTAACATCTTCTAAACATTTCCACTGGTCATCTATCTATTCATCCCTATGTTTCTTCTTTAATACTCATATTTTATAAAAGTGAGTATTGGGTTGGTTCTCTCCATAGTAAGGTGAAAAGGTTGTGGTATTGAGTTGAAATTCTGCCATCTTTTGGGATAGAATAGAAAAGCACTGTTCGTGTAGGAAATACTGTTCCTCCAGCAGTGTGAAAAGCCTTATCCTTCACCTCATATTGATTCATGAGAAACTCCAATATAATTAAATCCTTAAGAAATTCACAGATTTAAAACTTAACAGTTAAAAGGTTCCACAGTATGTGCACATATGCATGCATATATTACAAACTATATACATTATATATGTACGTATATATGGTCCCTTAAATGCATACATCACATTATATGTTGAATTAAATGATATTAAATTAAATAATAAATATTAATTTAAGGGACTAGAGAGATGGTTCAGTGAGTATAGGCACTTGCTGCTCTTGCAAAATATTTGGTTTTGATTTGAGCATCTTCCTGGCAGCTCCCAACTTTCTGTGAATCCAGTTCCTGGTGATTGAGAGTCCTCTTTTGGCTGCTGTGGGTACTAAGCATATATATGCAGCACACACACACACACACACACACACACACATACATATATATATGGACAACTTATTTATACATAAAAATAGTTTACAAAAATGCTTCAGAAGTAGGAACTAAGTATTAAGAAATGAAGGCTCGAGCCGGGCGATGGTGGCGCACGCCTTTAATCCCAGCACTTGGGAGGCAGAGGCAGGCGGATTTCTGAGTTCAAGGCCAGCCTGGTCTACAGAGTGAGTTCCAGGACAGCCAGAGCTACACAGAGAAACCCTGTCTCGAAAAACCAAAAAAAAAAAAAAAAAAAAAGAAATGAAGGCTCTAATTATTTTGTCTGTTAAGAAAGAATTTAAAAGCATTGACATTTACACACATTTCATTGAAAAAAATCATTGTATTCTTGCCAACAAATGATATTGATGGTTTGTAAAAGTGAAATATATGTTTTTGAATATATCCAGAGCTCAAATAAACAAGCTTCTTCTCTTCCTGTCTATGATGCTAGGCTCTATCCAAAGAATTGAGTTAGTATTAGTTCAATCGTGGCTGGGTCCGGTAAATTGGATCTTCAGTGCCATATGCTATATGTTTTCAATCAGCTTCTGTATATAGAGAACTGTAGAACCTTAAGGAGGAGGGACAGAGGTGGAACCCTGGCCTTCCTTTCTCTCTGCTTTTCTTTCTGGAAATGAAGGAATGGTTGTGCTCTGTTCCTGCTGCTGCCTTGATGTTGTCTGCCACAGGTCCAGAAGCATTCAGATCCACTTCTCAAACTGTGAGACGAACTAAGTTGTTTCTCTTTATATGTATTTGTAGAGAATGGAAAGTCGACTGATATAAAGGTGAATGAATGGACATTTTTCCCAGTAAAGAAAGAAATAAACCTGAAATTATTCCATTCTCAATGTTCCATTATTCATGAGTTACCAAATTCATTTTGTGGTCTTTATAATGGGCTATTTATCCTGATGGCTGTTTTACAGAGATCAGTCACATCCACAATATTGCCTCATTATTTCTACTTATTTGGACAATTTGCTTCCTGAGATCAGCAGAATGGAAAAGGGAATGTAAAACGTACGATACTTGTTCTAAATAAGTAAAATACTTTTTAAAAAAAAGGCATATGTCCAAAAAAAAAAAAAAAACCCAAACTTTTGTTTTATTCCCTACCTTCAGAGTCCATTTGCACAGTACCTATGATCTGATATGCAAGTCAAATCTCTCCATGGCTTTGAAGAGGTGATTCTGTAAAGTGTCTGGCCATCGGCCAGGGTTGCATAGCAGCTCAGAAAGTTATTGCTGATTCTCATGCCTTCTCATGTTCCCCTTGTTTCCTGCCTTTTCCCCCTTGAACACTCTTCCTGGTCTATCTTTCTGTTTATTGCTTCATTTAATTTTTCTAACTACTCTCTGGAGTTGCCATTTTTCATAACTTTAATTTTCCTCAACTAGATTCCAAGTGCCTTTTACATATTAGCCTCTTATTTAGAAGCACTAAATACTTGGCAAATACTCAGTCGTCAGCTTTTTATACCTGGGAAAAATTGCTGATTCTGAGTAGAACATGCATTTTCTTACTCTTCTCTCAGAGGGTCCAGTCTTAGTGGAAGCACTTCTTCTCCCTAGTGTTCGTATTTTGCAGCCTGCAGCTCCCAGATATACCGATGATTATACAAGCGTAATGTTTGGTTTGGAACTGGGAGCAGTCTTCCAAACACTAGACTGGGTGGTAAACCACGCCTTGTGCTTGTGCTTTGGCAAACTTATTCTGAACTCCATCTGGAATTCTGAAGCCAATTAATTTCATCCTTAATCCCAAGGTTCCTGGCCCAGTAAAATCTACAAATGAACTATTAACATTTTAGTAGAAAAAAAATTTAACAAAGATTTTTTTTGACAACATTTCTAGTCCTTCCAGTGTTTAATGATGAAATTTTATGACAGTTTGCTCATTCACCTCTCCTTGTTGTTTCAACCCATACTTTGCAAATTTAATGGTCTGAGAAGAACCCTCTGCTAACCCTCTTCTTTTTTTCTGCTGAGCCTCCGAGAAGTCCCACATGCTTATAGACAAAATTCCTTACACCAACTATTTTCCCAAGAGAGTTTACATTGTTCATGATAATAGGAATCACACCCTATCCTTAGGATCATTTCATTGTGTTCACTTAATTTTACTCAGCTAGCATGCATCTTGCTTCTGGACATACTCTGTCCTTCACAAGTCACACAGCAA